>JAUNZO010000656.1:0-600000 GCA_031894775.1 Chloris gayana
ACCTGAAATTACATTTTACTTCCTCACGTAAAAGCAAAAGAATTCCAAATTAAATGCAGTGTAGCTTCTCCTATTTATTCTTTTACATACTGTTGAATGGCTGACCCTAAATAGTTAAGCCAATTAGCCAGTACATAGGACATTTTAGCTCACTATGTATTTCATTCATGCTATGGAGCTTACAGATCAAATGAATAAAAGAGGAAAATGTTGTATCAGGCTTCCTTCAACTAATCTGGTTTGCAAGCCACCTAATTCTAGGAAAAAGACTGGAGCGTCCAAAAGCCAAAATTGTTTTCCAGTTCCATTTTACCGAAAGCTGTTATTGTGTAGGGCATTAGTAGGTTGTCACCTAATATTTTGTTTGCAGTTCCTCCTACCGCTTGTCATCTTGTTGGAGCAACATTGGCCACCCTCTGAAAGATCCAAAATCATTACCTCGCATACCCGCTAACTACAGGCATGAGAGGTAATGGAAAAAAATCTATCTTGGAATACTTGGATAGGAAGCAACTTCTCTGCTTCATACTTTGCTCAACTTTTCATGATTACAAACTCAACAGAGAATAGGGGTGCCAAACTTACAAAGTTACAATGTCCAGTTCATACAGACTAGACGAGCAGCCAGCTAACCAACCAAGCAATATCAAAAAGAGATTGAGGCTGAATAAATTGATGAATAGCAGTGCTACGAAGAACGGCTATTTATGAATTGTGTTCTAAGACAGATAAGTACAGTGTCATTCTCTCCCGATTCCCATTGTGCTCTAACAAAACGAGCATTCTTATATTTCTCAAAATTCTGAGGCCAATCAATGACAAGCAAAAATGAGTTCAGCCGTTGCACTTTCTATGCTACACTGCATAGTAATTACCAATGTCTTCCACAAGGTGTCACCTAGGCACCCCCTGCTCGCCACAATTTTGAAGTGTGGACTTATTGGCCTAGGCGGAAAGGCACCCCAACTATTTACACATGTAAAAAACAGCAAAGGGCAGAGGAATAGGACCAAGAAACTGTAAGCATGTAAAAATTGTTCCACACCATTGCAAAGCACTCAAATCTTTGTACAGCAACAAACGCAGTGAACTAATCCTAAATAATACAAATATAAATCCCGTGAGGCCCTGATGATGAAGGAATGCATACAATATAGCAACCCAATTCAGATCCAAGGCGGAATGCACAGCCCATTTCAAATCTAACATAACAGGAACTAAATCGCTGCTGAAATCAACAAATAACCCCAATTCGCAGACGCTTTCATGGTCCCGTATGAAAAAGGAGCTAAAATCAATCACAGTGCTATCCAAATTCTATTAAAAGGCTGGGAATTCCCCAATTTCACACGCAATCCTCCCAGGACACGTTGATTTCACTCGATACCTCGAAATGTCCACACAAAGATCTAGCATTTACCAACGGAAATGCCCAAATCGACGGCGACCTAATCCCATGGCGGGCAGAAATTCGTACACGAACCGATCCCACCAATCTCAAATCGAAGAGCATACGAAAGGAAGACACCCGCGGGCGGGGCACCGACCTGATGGATGGGCGGGAACATGGAGTTGGTGCAGACGGGGCACTCGAGCAGCTCGTGCACGCTGGTGGCGGGCGGGCCCCCGCCGGCGGCACCACCCCCGCTCCCGCCGCGGCCGCGGCCCCGCCGCATTGGCCTTGGGGAAAACGCGGCCCGCGGCGGCGGCGACGTGGGCGGGGTGGTGGAGCGGGAGGCCCATGTGGTGGTGCGGGTGGCCGTGGTGGTGGGTGTCGCCGTCGTCCACGTCCATGGAGGCGTCGGGGAGGGAGAGGCACTCCACGCTCTCCACGTCCATGGAGGAGGCCCGCCGCCGCGCCGTGCCGCCGGCCACGGTGGGAGACGGGGCTCGCTCGGGCCGGGGTTGGGTTGGGCTTGGGCTCTGGAAGAGGAGGGCGGAGGTGGTGGTGGTGGGGTGACGACGACGACGCGGTGGCCGCGGGCGCTTGTGCTGCCGCTGACTCAATCCTCGCGTCACGCCGTTTGTTGGGAAAACGCGGGGAGTGGACAGCGACGACGCCGTCAAACACAGGACGGATCTGCGACGCTGTCAGTCGTTACTTTCTGTGTGGATTTCAGTTTCGGGAAGTTATGCGGTTTGAAACTTTGAATTGCAGCAGTTTCTAGCTGCAACAGCTATTTTCGGTGTCTACGAGTGATTCCATAATTGTTCACCTAGGGCAGTCTGCATAACTGCCACGTCGATGAGTCTCATAAGCTCGTCTTATGCAATGCCACATAGGATTTTTAATGACGTGAAAGAGAGAGAGGTGAGAGAAAGAGGTGGTTGTTTCAGCGAAGCAATAACCACCTCATGCGCTAGAATTTAGGAGTATGAGACGAGCTTACACACCATTGTATAAGTTGTAGTTGTCATGCAACTCAAAAATATTCCTTTCTCATCCACAAATTTAGGAAATATCAATTTCTACAAGACAACTAAAACAACCACTCATTATACTAAGTGGTCTAATAGGTGATCTCGAGATTACGTATCATGCATGAGGCGATCTATAAGACCACACCTTTGTAGTTGCCCTTATTGTAGGGACGATTATATAAACAAACACAATTTATGGAGTTCAACTAAGCTTTCATCATCTACCCACATCTTCTTTTGTTATATTGTAATAATGTTGTACTTACCACTTTTGTATCATTGTTTTATTATTATTATTATTATTATTATTATTATTATTACTACTACTACTACTATTACTAATATTGTTGTTGTTGATATTATTATTTTTGGCTTTTAAATTACTTATTATTCTCGCTTCCTAATATATCTCTTTGCACACACATCTTTTCTTAAGAATAACAAAACTAGAGATGAATAAAGTTATGTATCTTTTTATATAGAAAGGATATGAGATGAACATATTTGATGCACATATGCACGGCGATGGTAGTAAGATCTAATTTTAATGTCCAAAAAGAGAAATCTCAAGAATTTTGAAAACTCATGTATGTCATTTTAGGAACCATATAGATACCAAAACTATCCGACTCGGCAATGAAAACTTCGATTTACAAGTGAAGCATGAGATTTATGTTGTTAATTGTTTGACGGTTTCTTAATTCTAAGCTTTGCATTTCACTGCACACTTGTGTAAATTAATGCTTAAAGAACTTTGTCATGTTTAGATAAGAACTTGAGACCAAATTTGAAATCTGAAATGAAATTTCATCTTGTTTGGCTAAAAGCTTGAATTACATCTAAGTACTTGGTAAAGAAAAACTCTAGCAATAACCTCAAATCAAGATCAGGCCCGGTTCTATTCCTAATTGTAAATAATGGCTCCAACCAATAACAACTCCTATATTTTGTCTTATGTGCTTCATACTTTAGGTTCCGTTCGCATAAAATAGGAAAAGAATGACATGTTTGGAACAAAGAAAACTTGTACGAGTATGTTTGGAGGAATGAAAAAATGAGCTCCAAGCTCATGGAAATTCTTCATGTGACGGTTACAAGAATGGCGGCATGCCGACCATGCTTCGCTCGTCATACACAAGAGTAGCAGTTGCTTGCTCTTTCTTTTCATACTCACTTGCTCTTTCTCCATAGCCACCTAATATCAATGACGTGATTGGTCGATGTGCTTGGGCGGCAAATTTGAGGGGGAATTTGCGCATGCTAGAGATTAGAGAGCTAGGACTCGCTTTGGTTCGAGATTAGAGAGAGGAGTAGCTTGGGTAGAGAGAAGGGAGAATAACAACAAGATCGGGGTATGTACAAAGGAGAACTCATCTGTTGTCTCTTGGACACATGTATCCAAACAAAGAGATATGAAACAACTTTAGTCATACAAAGGAGAGACTATACATGCTTGTCTTTCAATAAATACATATATTATTAATGATTGTATGGCACAAGTCGTCTCTTCACATATACATTGGTTCTCAAAATTGTCTCTTACATCGAAACACGTGATAGAGATCGTCTCTTCGTCAAAAGCCCACCCAACCGTCTCTTCAAGGGTTAGAGAGGCTATTTGTAAAAGTACACTGCCACATAAGCTTAAAAGCCCACTCATTTATTAGAGTTGTACATGCCCTCATGGGACGAGAATAAAAACACGATGCTCTAGACCCGCATGCAAGCAAAATATAATAGCCACGAGTCATATATGAAAATATTACTCGTATGTAGTCACTACTAGTTGATGATTATTAGTGTATTTAAAATATTTGTTTAAATTTATTTATGATTTATCTGTTATGATTTTCTCGCAATCCAAATGGTGAAAAATTGCAATTCCTATGGTTATGATTCCTGCGGTTTTCTCATTTTTCTGTATTCTTGTGCTTTTCTCATTTTTTTCTATTTGTGTGTTTTTCATTCCTTCATTCCAAACACAACCTTACATATTTATGCCATCTCTCACACCATAACGAGTATGAACATATAAATATGTGTAATATAAAATATATGATTGTCATTGTATCTGAAACCAGGTTCCATAACCGCCTATGGGACGGTTTAGGCGGCCTATCCGGAGCAAGTTACCACGCGTGACGGGCCCGTGCGGCCCAACCAAGGACGGGGCATGCCGCAGAAGCCGCCGCCTATGGGCGACGCGACACACTCCAAAATGCGCGTACAACATGCCCGCGCAGCGACGGGACGTGGCTGCGGGACCGGCCGGGGTTGGGAGAACTTAACTCCCCTCCTCGATTCCCGCGGGAGGCGCATGACACCCCACAGGGGACAGCCACGGCCCGGTCCCGGCCACGACGCCTCGGGGAAACGACGTGACGGGCAGGCAATTACGTCTTGCCCCTCCGACGAAGCAACGGGAGAAGAGGGTCCTATACGACACGTCTCATCGTGCCTCCTCCCACCGGATAGGCCGTGCGCCTCGGGCATGGCGCGTCTTCAATTCTCATATCAACGAGAGATTCGGACCGACAACCGTAAGATTTAGACAAAAGGCATCTTGAGCTATGAAAGAGGGAGCCCTGGTCATGTAATAGATAGAGACTCTCAAACCCTAGAACTCAAGAACACTCTTGTAATCCTTCAAAGCTCAATATACACCAACAAGCGGGACATAGGGTATTACACCTCAGGACGGTCCGAACCTGGATAAACCGCATGTCACCGTGTGTTCCTTGGAAATTTGTTTCCTTGATCCATGACTCCCAGTCCTCTTACAAACGGCGGTTCTGTCGACCCTCCTATGTCTGGTTATCTAATACCGACAATGATGATTTTAAATATTTTTCAATAAGATGAGTGATCAAATATAATAAAAAAATAAACAATGATAACAATTCAAGAATAGAGGAAGTACTTTTTTTAGTCGAAAGAAATTATATTAATATATAGTTGAGTATACATACTTAAGTTACAAGCACTCTGTAAACCAAAGCGATTACAATCGATATCACTCAACATGTAGCTCCAAATTCAACTCCAAACCTATGTGACGATCCGTATGGATGACCGCACGAGTAAGTGACCTTCGTACGCCATAGACGGTTTAACCGGAAGTAATGCCACATCCTAATAAATGGCAACCAACATTTATGTAGGCGAAATTGAGCATCATCTTCTTTCTCATGCCTCCCTTTTTCTTGCTTCTACCACTGAAGAAGAAGAGAAACTAGACTCAATGTTCTCACTATGCCTTCATCGTGATTGAATCTAATCATGATAAAACAGAGAAGGGCTCGAAGAAGTTTATTCCACGACGGCGACATCATCACCATCTTCATATCGCCATCCGGAAACGTAATTCTCCATGTCGTCATGAAGTTGTTGATGTTACCGCCGCCACCTTCATCGAAGCCACCATGGAGAGACCAGATTCACCATTCCTCCTCGCCGACGCCGGAAAAGAAGAGAAGGGAACAATCTCAATATTTGGTATGAGAAGAATTTAATCCTAATTTAAGACTTGATCTAATTTAAATTATTGACCGGAGGGGGAAAGGGAAGGTCAAAGGCGAGGGAGCAGGTGACCGCTTCTCCTGTCGGCTAGGGCAAGAGGCTGAGAATGAGCTCGGGTGACTGTTCTTTAGATTGATTTAATTTAATTATTAAAAACGGTAAGCCAAACAGATCGTTCGATGCCGCGAGAAAGGTGCCCGTCTAACTTTATCCTCCATTCGCATAAAAGAAAAATGAAATAAAAATAACGCATCACTAGATTGTAACAAAAAATGAATCGTTTTGAGGACAGTAAATGAACGCAAAATTTTATTAGAGGCCAAACGAGTGGAATGATTTAAAACGCCATTTCAACAGCCTCTCTGTTCCAAGACACAATACCGCTTAGCTTTCTTCCTCATACCTGCCCCGCCGCCACACAAACTCAGATCCCTGCCAGCATCACAGCGGCGCAGGCAAGGACTGCGGAGCCAGGCACCTAGCGGCTGCTCTGTCTCGCGCGACCAGAACAGGGCACAATCCTGCTGCTTTGGGTTGGCCCTCCACCTCCAGCTTCGACGGTGACCAGAACATGTGAGAGCTGATCTTCGCTCCCCAATCCTCTAATCCTCCTTCCTTTTGTAGCTGACATTTAAGCTGGATGTAACCTGCGCGGGCGCGGAAGAAATTTTCTCCTATGGGATGGGACGGGAACGGGGATTGGGAGATTTCATCCCAATCGGGGAGGGATGGGGATGGGATGCTGCTGGGTAGGGGCAGCTGTGTTTGTTGACCTGGGGGCCTCGGAGGGGAGGGGGTCTCTCCGCTGGCGTTGCTTCCCTACCTCGCACTATTGGTCGGTACGCCTTTGAGCAACAGTGACATCCATAGGTTTTCTCACTTGTTTGTAGGCAGCAAACTAGGAGCACTGATCTTGTTTCTAATTAGGATCATAACATGCCCATATACGTTAAAATTGCATGCACTCCATTCCACGCACCTTTTTGTTGCAAAATTTCATAAATATTTGCGTTGTCATGGGTCATGTGAATAGACCAGAGGATGCTTGGCTGCCTCCATGGTTATTTCGATTATCAATTCTAGACTAAGGAATACGACACACTGTAATAATATTGTCTGGATGAAAGATTTAAGCCTAGAATTCATAACTTGTATTTGCAAGAATGACAATCTGCATGAAAAAATTTAAGGCTTGGAGGATCTGTTTCCTTTAAGTCGTGCAAATTTTAAGGCAGATATCTTCGATCAGTGGTGCTGTGCATGTATCCATTTAGCTTGCAAGTTAGGTCAGAAAGGAATTGTCATCTCACTATGCATGGATATATCAAACTCGTAATATAAAGGAGATTGTCATCTTACTAAGCCTGGATATATCAATTTTGTGTGTGTTGGGGAGGGGTAGGTGTTGCACTAGTGTGCTGAGTATTTCTTAGGAAATTGTCATGTTAGAAGATCGGTAACTCTTATCATAATGTAATGTAAGTCATTTAGGACAGCAACATGTAATGTAAGTCTAATGTAACTCTGATCCATAGAATATGCAATCTATCAAGAGAATGGCTTTCAACAGCCTCATAGAATTGTATAGCTAAAGCTTTTTGTTTTCACTTTCTGCTCTTTACTTTCTCCTCTATGGAGGTTCTGCTGGGTTTTTTCCAGATTTGAAAAAAATAAATAAAAATAAATGGCAATATGAGTAGCAATTTCAGTGAAATTAAATGCTTACTATGGAAATACATTCAATGTGCAATCTAGTAAAACTAATGCTACATTGTCAATGTACGCAGTCTTTTATGTATTAATGCTCAAAGACTCAAAACTATAAATGCTTGACCGGAAGAAAAACTTACACTTCCGGTTGGAGCCAGTAGCATGTTATTGCACTCATTTGCAGCCTGTCCAGTCATAAGCATATGAAAAATAGAAATTACCACCGTGCAGTTAATCATTCCAATAAATCTGAGGTGACAGCACTATAATTACAGCCTTCCCTCTTAGTTATACCATTGTAGAGGTATGCTTTTTCTGTTCTCAATAGCTTGTACTAATTTTTGTTCTCAAAATATAACTACAACAGTAGGAGCTTCCCCTACTGTATTCCGGCAAAAAAAAAAATCTGAGGTAATTCGTCTCGATGCAAAGTAACTATTTATTTAAAATATCACAACCCCATTTATATATGCTTGACACTACTACTGCCACCAGTTCTTCATCCAACAAAATCAGGATGACTATTGCCTCTTCAAACTTCACTTGCAGACTTGAATAAATAACAGCTCCCACAAAGAAGACTTCACAGGATAATTTTGTTATATGGATCTTGCTGTTCAGTTGTGGAATTGCTTTGCTGTTTTTTTTTGTGTTAATGGCTTTGTTGTTATTCAATCTGTGTCCAATTTAATACGTGTGTTGCACTTGCTGCTTTTCAATAACGCCTTTTCTTGAGGAGACTGATCATGGATTGTGTCATGAAGCTGCTTGTTAGGTGGATGGATTGAGAACCAGTCATAAAAAACAGCGTATGTAGATCGTTTGGGAAGTCTCTCAGTCGCAAGGTCAATTAGAGATCAAGGCAGTTCGCTGTTGGTATCTCTTTCATAATACATTTTAGCGCCAGATGCCAAAAATAAGGAACCTCTCTGATGCTTGTAAAGTATCATTTTCTCCAAATGGACCAATATCTGACGAGGCACTTGAGAGGGTCCGTGCACTATTAGGTGAGTCAATGTTTTTATCTTGTTTATCATAATTAGTAGTTGGTTTACATTATAAACCATGATATTTCTCCAGTTTGAACTATTGTATATTTATTTTAATGTTTCCTCTGAAACTACATATGCCTCCTGTACCAAAAGTCTATTTACTTTCTTTTGCTGTGATGGCAATCGTCTAGGTTCTTGATTTTGTATTTCTTATTTTGTTCTATTAGAATTTGGGGATACCATTTCCATTCGTCACAAAACTGATATTGCTATTCATACATCAGTTTTTGGAAATGAATGGAGGAGGAAGAGAAGGTTAATAAGGCAGATATATACTGCATTTTTTCCCTCGTGCACTTAATATTCTAGACGACAGTTTTCTTTTGCGCAACTGCATAATAGTACTGTTATAATCTTATGATGAAAGTTCAACACAGCTGTCCTTTTAAGATATGAAGTGTTTTTTCCTTTTTGGTTTCTCAGCTTAGGGATGGAAACAAATTGGAAAGAAATGAGTGTGATGCTTGGACTTACGCTTGTAGGTTTTGTTGGGAAGCATGCTAAAGTCCTTGAATCAATCAGCTACTGCAAATAACACACCATTTAAAATTGATAATTAAATTCAATCCTTGGGTGGGAGGCATATTTTTATTTTTATTCGCAGATTCTAGTATAATTGTAGAGTCATTTCTTCATGTTATATATTGTGGCACCTGAGTGCGTTGTTCGCTAATGTGGACTGCTCCAAGAGTCATTTCTTCTTGAGTTTTTTGGATGCTAACAAAACAAGCTTATCCTAAACTTCTGTGTGTTCATTGTTACTGCTATGAACAGTGGCTATAGACAGGGAAATACTGAAATCACACGAATTTCATCGGGTGGTTTACTGGTTTGAAGTAACAAGGGCATCACATGGTGTATAGTAGTAGCTAATTGAATAGATTTTTTTTTTTATTGGTGATGCTTGAGAACACAGTGGAACTTGATAGTGATATATATTTACTGATATACACAAGGTGCATGGTGTTCAGATGTTCTTTTATATATAAAACTACTTTCTGTTGACCTATAATAGCATGATTCAGTTTATACCCACACTTATATAAATCAGCTTGAAACTCAAGGTCTAGTCATTTCTGGAAAGCAAAGTTTTGGTGCTTACACTGCGTTATGGCTCTGTTAATAATTTTTATCGTGGATAGTTTTTTGCTTATTCTTTCATGTACTCCCTCTGCTCACATTTACATGTCATTAGACCTCTATCTCTATCTCTCTCCTCGTTTTCTGTGCACCCACTTTTTTCACCTTTCCTTAATTCCCGTGCCTAGAGCTAGAATGACAAATATTTATGAACGGAGGTAGTATATTTTATAGGGACTATTTTGTAATAGTAGCCATCTTCCTGTGTAAATCTATAACAAAAAATAATGCATTGGTCTTTTCGTCCTGCCTTGGTTTTTTCCTTTTCATTTCTTGTCATGGTTGCTCAAACCAGGATTCATGAACAAAATGCTGTTTTCCCCATGCAAACAAATTTGTAACATGATTTTGTTGCTTGAAAGTAAATTATATTTTACTGCCAAAACAGAGTAAAAGTCACTATCTGATCTCTATTAGACCATATATCAGAGCACTCGCTTACCTACAGTATGGGTTGCATTTCAATTTTCCAGATGAGATAAGACCTTTGGATGTTGGTCTAGACAATGAAGCGCAAATTGCACGTAATTGGAACAGTTCTACACGTCAACCTAATGGGAGACGAGGACGTAATGGGGCCAATCAGTTCACCTCTCCGATCAAATATCTGCACATCCATGAGTGTAAAAGTTTCTCTGTAAGATACTTTGTTTCATTATTAAATGTTTACATTAATTATTATGTGCGTCTAAAGCAGGTATATGATTATTCTCTTTATGTTTCATTGCATTCACATGTACTGAATTAATACTGTACACAGATGGGTATTTTTTGTATGCCTCCATCTTCAGTTATTCCACTCCATAATCATCCTGGAATGACTGTACTGAGCAAGCTTCTTTATGGAAAACTGCATGTTGAATCATACGATTGGATTGACATAGCTGATGCATCCGACCAGTTACAAGGTAATGTTGAGCATGCCATTATCTACTTATGCTTCTCTTTAAAGTGTACTATTAATGGATGTTCAAACTGATAGTTGGAGAAAATGGAAAATGGATAGCCCCTACATGTTAGTATGAAGGCAGCCCATTTGTCCCTAATACCCAACAAATGAATGTCACGAACAATTTGTCCCTAAACTCTGTATACATCTTTTTCCATTTCGTATCCCCACCACCCCCCCCCCCAAAAAAAAAAACAAAAACAAAAATTAAGGGTCTCCCTGCTGTTCAGTTCCAAAAGAAAATAATAAGAGATATTCTTTGCACATCCCTAGGAGCAATGCGTAAACTTCTGTGTCACGTGAACCACAATGGTAGATCCTGGTGACCACATTACTATGCATAAGCCGGAATCATGAAACACAAGGGTATGAGAAATGTAATGAAATTGCAGATATTATGAAATCTAAAAAATTTAAATCTAGAAATATACTTCCTCTAGTCTCTTTTTGTTGCAACAAAAAAAGAAACAAGAGATAGTAAAGGTTTTCCTTTTGGATGGTTAATAGTGCCATATAAAGAGCTTTTGTATGAAATTGTGGGCATAGCGTTCTACAGAATTTGATGTTTTCATTCCCATGTTCCAAGTAACTATTTACCCACCTGCATTGTTCAACAAAAATCTATAGATCCTGCATCCTTGATCAAAATCTGTTGTGATGATAGGCCATTTTCTTTTATGGATTTAAAGTTGATAAATTGGAGACACGTTCCCATCCATTCCACCTGACCTCCTTAATGGCAGCTGAGATTCTTATATCTTTGTTGTACAATGTGTACAGTTATCGGAGATGGGTATTAAACTTTTAATCATAACTTTTTTATATATACCATATGTCTAACATGCAACTTGTTTATTAAAGACTTCTGTTAGTTATTTCGCCAGTCTTAACCTGCCGCAACTTGCAGCAAGACCAGCAAAGCTTGTCAGAGATTGCGAAATGTCTGCACCAGAGACAACTATCCTCTACCCTAACAGAGGTGGTAACATCCACACTTTCAGAGCCATCACACCATGTGCTCTGTTCGATGTCCTTTCTCCACCATATTCTGCTGAGGAGGGTAGGGACTGTTCATACTTCCAGAAGTCTCTACTGAAGGAACCACCTGGTATGTGGGGCCCTTGTAACTTCTTAATCTTTATGCTAGTGCTGATTTTCCAAGTCCTTAAAAAAATCTATCTTTCAGTTGTTTTGCCCAGTGAAATAGATAGCTCAAAAGTAGTCTGGTTGGAGGAGTTGGAGGACCATCAACCGCCTGAGGGCTTTGTTGTCGCGAGAGGTCTGTATAAGGGCCCTGTAATAAGGAGATAATTTTGTGTGAAGAACATTGTCCTCAAATTCATGGATCTGCTGAAAGAGAATGCAAGTTTCTAGAATGTATTGCATGTGGTTTTGTAGAGGTGTCCTGGCATCCACTGTGCAGCCCACGGTTTCCATTGTACAAGTCAAAGTGAGCTGTGATCATTTGACATTAGTTTATACACAACAGAGTGAATGGTTTGGTTACCATTTGAGTTCTATGTCCCTAGGGCTGTAGCATCTCTGACATAGTTGCACGGTCTGACCCTGGAGTACATAATTTTGGGGTAGTATATCATAGCATTTGTCATGGTGTAGTTGGTAGATCAATTGGGACAAATCTGATGACTTCAAGAAAGAATTTGATATAGGGAGATACTATTTTGTCTATTTTATGTTCAATTTTTGGGATTGTCTGCCGTATAAAATCTACTGTCACAAAGAGTAATCTTATACCTCTTATATGATTAACCGTTTTATACTATTCAAATGATAACTTTTCAAATACCAGTTTGTTCTACTGATACTAAATGCTCTGGGTTCAAAATCAAGTTGAAAATCAGATTAAAGAGTGAAGTTGAAATAAAAAAACTAACATGTTTGCTCAAGACTTAAGTTCAGCAGCAAATGTTCGGGAAAAGAAAACTTCATGCACAAATACAATTTTTGTATTTTAAAATTTTAATGTTCCATTTATGTGATTTGTAATTATTTTCAGCATCATTAAAATGTTTTTAACAAAAAACATTATTAGGGTTGTTAGTTGGGTTCCAAAAAAAGGGGAAGAAACGACATTATGCAAGAGTGAACAATCTTATAGACCCTCAAGAATAAGTTGAAAGCATCATAGTGCTTCCTATGACTAGGCAAAGTGTATACATTATTAGGGTAAAATTATTATATATTAGAACATGTATTTTTCAACAAAATCCCACCCACGCTGCAGCTTGGCCAGACGGCAATAGCGGCAACCGAGTGCTATATCGGCGACGAACGAGTTCGAGTGAACCACCTCGAAATGGTGGCTGGTGATTGGTGAAGACACGGGTTCAAAGACAAGCTGTTGTAGTAGAAAACAGTGACAATCAGTGACGCAACGAAAATAAGGGATGTGCAAAATTTGACTGCATTTGTAGCTATATATTGATAGATGACTACAAATCGGCTGTGAGTTAACCGTAAATAGATGTAACCCTATTGCAAAGACTTGATTTAGGTACACGTATATGTATAAAAAACGATATAGCAAACTGAACTACGTTTAATTCGAGTAATACGTGATTTTTTAATTAGTTTAAGGATCTATTTGTTCCAAAATGTGTATAAGATCCCAGTTTACTGAGAATTAGAAAACTAGAATACAGAAGTATATACAACTGTTGTATAGAGACCATGTTCCTCGATTTTGTAGAAAATTTAGGTTATTATATGTGGAACAAGTCCACATGTTCCCCGATTCCACCAACGGGTTGTTTATATTCAGTTTTTCCTTGTATAGTACTAGTACTAGTAGGTGAGCCTCCAGCGATCGATGCACTGAGGGCTTGTTTGGTTGATAGCCAAATGTTGCCATACATGTTTGCCAAAGTTTGTCAAAAGTATGGTGAGCAATTTGTTCACCAAACTTTTGACAAACTTTAGCAAGAATATGAATCTATGACATGTAGGGTACTTATGTGGCAAGCTATAGTTATGATAGGCAACCAAACACTAGCCGAAAAAACTATGGCATGCCAAATATTTGGTGTGACAAAGTTTGGTAATGAACCAAACACACCCTAAGATTCACTTCCGCTGTTCCGTGTTCTTTGCAGAATCATGTGTTATTCCAGCAGTTCCTGCATTGCAATATGCCATAGCGGATTTATTATTCTTCATCTTATCTCACCTCCTGCTATGATCTGCGGTGTCTTCATGATTAGCTCCATCATTTCGTTGTATTGTTTCTTTATAATTTCCGTTGTAGCGTAGTGAGTTCCTGTTGGCTTTACTTAAATCCTCTATTGTGTTGACCCAGTTGTCACACATGGTAGTTGCTAAGTTTATTTCAGTTAATCCTGGCTTGTTGGATTATTTGCCATGGCTTTGCGTAAGCCGCTAAAGTAGGACAAAATTTAGAATAACGCCACTTGTGAGATGAAAACCTCTAATCTATGGTCGTGTCGCTGCCGCTGGGTTCACAAGTCGACGACACCACACTACCCTGGGACCTGGAGTCCTGAACGCCTCACAAGTCCATAATCAACGACCAAAGTTATTGCAACTAACTAGTAGGTCCCAAATACGGCGGCCAAGCGTGGATTCATTGACCAGTGAGTCAACGCGCCGACCTCTTCGACACAAGGATGATGGTGACGCCGCTAATCTACAGAGAGATGATGGTGCATGGGCTGCTTCATCAGTGAAAGACGTCGGCTGAACCCTTGATAGTCGTTGGAAATAAATTACACAGGACCCGGGTCCTTTACAAATCCGTAGGACCTCATCTCCCTTACGCCACGTGTTAGTCTACGATACTCAAAGCAATCCTGTTCCAGCCCTGTCTTATGTGCGCCCATCACGGCATCACGTAATGCCGTCTTCCTCCTATGTCCAGCAACTATCTACGGAAGTCTGAACCGATGCCGTGGACATTCGCGCTTTGAGCGAAGATAGTGGCGTCCATGGGACACCTATAGAGGCTGGTCAACACTGTGTCGCCGATTGGTTGGCCGTGGCGGTCCTGGATCGACGACGGCTACACCATATGTGACAGCACGGGCAAGATGTTACCATTTGTTGGAGGAGGAAGACAACGTTACGCGACGAGAACAGATCGAGATTGATTTGAGATCGTGATTAACACGTGGCATGCGAGGAGACGAGGTCCTACAGATTTGTGAAAGACCCGGGTCCTGTGTAATTTATTTCCATAGTCGTTGATCATTCAGAAACGTATTTTTTAGAAAGTATTTTCACTCGTGTAACAGAAAAGTATGACTTTTGGAGATCATTTAGAATCAATCTTTATAACACAAAACTATGACTTGTATATATGGATTCATATATCAGTCACTTTGTCACACATTTCAAAAAAGAAGTTTCAAGGTTTCTAGTTCTAGTAGTATGATTAATTAATAAATTGTCTTTTTCCCCATTCTGCTTCGATCTGCATCAGTTCAAGGTTTCTAGCTTTGTTCCCAGGATCAATAGTTTCTTAATAACTGAGTGATCTTCATCATCAAGTTAGAAATAGAGGTGCCTCCAATGATGATGATGGCAACAGATTTTGTAAGAACTTTGTCAGACTCCTATTTACTCCCCTCTCGCAATAAGGTTCCAAAAAGAAAATCTGTAAGGGAACAAGTATCATGCAGTTACATTTACTTTTAGATTGATATTAGATCCATGGTTTCATAGTAAATTAGAACATATGCTTAGCAACAACGAAGAGGTGTTTCCTAATAAATATACAAAGGCGGATTCTGATCAAGCTGAAGGTATGTATGTGCATCGAAACAATAATTGATAAACATGAGAGTAAAAATGATGTATTATATTCTATGACCCTGGAATTAGTATTAGGAGAACCTTTGAATAAACCTAGTGTAGTTGGATTCAAATAATGCCACGACTGCAAAGAAATGTTGTAAGAGTATTATAGTCTCTTGCGTATCTCGTGCAGTACCTAACATACAGTTGTCCTGCTCCCTGGTCTCGCTTGAGTTCCTCCTCCTTTGGTTTGTGACTTATTTTTTGTTCTGAACTGAGACTTTGAGTGACAATAGATAGTCCACTTTACTTGACCATTCGTTTTCACTTTCTTGGTTTCCTTGTTTCTTCATGTCGGGTTAAAGGTCAAGCGTACATTTTTTTTAAAAAAAAAGAAACAAGCAGGCCACTGTTGTTGCCTAAAATAATACTCTGTATGTTGTGA
The DNA here is from genome assembly GCA_031894775.1 of Chloris gayana. NCBI lineage: Eukaryota > Viridiplantae > Streptophyta > Magnoliopsida > Poales > Poaceae > Chloris > Chloris gayana. Next base: position 16,007 of record JAUNZO010000656.1, read on the forward strand.
AGGTATGTACAATTTGTGTAACGTGAACCTCCACCGTTGCAGTAACAGATATGGAAATGGAATTTTAGTTTTATCTGCTACTACGACGGACCCATTCCATCCCCTGTGTCTAACTAACTCACCGGTGCCATGTAATCCGTGATCTATGGTTTTGGTTGGATCCGTTTCTTTCAAACGGCGTCTGATACTCTGATCTGATCTTCAGTTTGACTCGCACGCGGATTCGGAACAAGGAAGTTGGTCCCCGGCGTCGGACAACCAGAGTTGTTTCGTTGAAGTTGCCTCGCATTGTGTGATTTGGAGTTCTTTGATTTTGGATTGTTTACTGTAGCAGAGCCTCGTGTCGGTTTTGAAACCTGAGTGAATAACTAATCAGCAATTGGTCCATCCGCGAGCGTCGTCATGCATCGTTCCGATTTCTGTGCAAGCACAGTGGACTGGATCGGGCCGGGGGTTAATGAAGTTAATTTTAACTGAGCCGGACCACTGGTAGCGAACGCTGGTGTCGCCGGTGATCGGACGGCGAATAAAAATGTCCATATATGTGATGTGCTAGTCGAACTGGCACGCGAGGACGAATTATTTAGAGACCTGATCGAAAATAAAAAAGTATTCTTCCGTTGAAATATTCGGTCGCACACGAAAAACCCGGGCGGGTCCTTGCCTCCAGCCTGGTTCGTTGGCATTCACACGGTCTTCCGTTGGTGCGAGGGACTCTCTCTCTCTCTCTATCGGTTGGGGCCTTGGGGGAGAGAGAAGAGAGAGAGAGAGAATCTCGGTGGCGCCGTTACCCCTCGTGGCGCCCATAAATACGCGCGCGCCGCACCAGGCTTCCAAAAAAATCAGATCAGTCCATCAAGTCGATCGAGGAGGAAAGGAAGGACGACGGCGACTGGCAGCCGGCCGAGTAGGAGGAGGAGGAGACTGCCATGGGGTCGGCGCCGGACGTGATGGAGGAGTACGCGGAGGCAGTCAACGAGAAGAAGCAGGACGAGAAGCTCAAGAACGTGAACCTCGACGACTGGCTGCCCATCACCTCGTCGCGCAACGCCAAGTGGTACTACTCCGCCTTCCACAACGTCACCGCCATGGTCGGCGCTGGCGTGCTCGGCCTGCCCTTCGCCATGTCGCAGATGGGATGGTATGTTTTTTCCCCTTCAATTCAATCGAATTCTGTTAATAATATATTTTTTCTCCTTCAATTCGATCGAATTCTAAACTACAAGGGAAGAATGAGATCTGATATTTTGAATCATCCTCCTGCAAAAAAAAAAAAAACAGGGGCCTTGGCACGGTGGTGATCATCATGTCGTTCGTGGTGACCCTCTACACCCTGTGGCAGATGGTGCAGATGCACGAGATGGTCCCCGGCAAGCGGTTCGACCGGTACCACGAGCTGGGCCAGCACGCGTTCGGCGAGCGCCGGGGCCTCTGGATCATCGTGCCGCAGCAGCTGATCGTCGAGGTCGGCACGGACATCGTGTACATGGTGACCGGCGGGCAGTCCCTGAAGAAGGTGCACGACCTGCTCTGCAACGGCGCCTGCAAGGAGATCCGCCTCACCTACTGGATCATCATGTACGGCTCGCTCCACTTCCCGCTCTCCCTCTTCCCCAACTTCAACTCCATCTCCGCCGTCTCCGCCGCCGCCGCCGTCATGTCCCTCACCTACTCCATGATCGCCTTCGTCACCTCCGGGGTCAAGGGGGCCCACTCGGACGTGCCCATCGACTACGCGCTCCGCGGGACCACAACCGCCGGCAAGGTCTTCGGCGTGCTCAACGGCCTCGGGGCGGTCATGTTCGCCTACGCGGGCCACAACGTGGTGCTGGAGATCCAGGCCACCATCCCGTCCACGCCCGACAAGCCCTCCAAGAAGCCCATGTGGCGCGGCGTCGTCGTGGCCTACGCCATCGTCGCGCTCTGCTACTTCTCCGTCGCCTTCTCCGGGTACTACGCCTTCGGCAACGCCGTCGAGCCCAACGTGCTCATGTCGCTCGAGAAGCCGCGCTGGCTCATCGCCGCGGCCAACCTCATGGTGTTCCTCCACGTCGTCGGGAGCTACCAGGTCTACGCCATGCCCGTCTTCGACATGATCGAGACCGTGCTCGTCAAGAAGCACAAGTTCCAGCCCAGCTTCTGGCTGCGACTCGTCGCCAGGTCCTCCTACGTCGCTGCCACCATGTTCGTCGGGATGACATTCCCATTCTTCGACGGACTGCTAGGCTTCTTCGGAGGATTCGGATTCGCGCCAACCACATACTTCGTATGTTTTTTTTTCTGTCTCTCTCTCTCTCGATTTGCTTATTAGTAAGACTAGATTAGAAGAGATGCTCATTACTTCTTATATATGCAGATCCCTTGCATCATCTGGCTCATGCTGCGCAAGCCCAGGAAGTGGAGCCTCTCATGGATCATCAACATTGTAAGTCTCTCCTCCGTCCCATCTTTTCTTTATTTTTAATTCGGTCGAGGATAATGACAATTTATTAGGATTAATTACTTCCCCTGACGACTAATATCCTCTTCTTGCCTTCAGCTCTGCATCGTGGTTGGCGTGTGTCTGACGGTGATTGCCCCCATTGGAGGCATGAGGCAGATCATCCTGGACGCCAAGACCTTCAAGTTCTACGCTTAGGCCGCCAATTTCTCTTCTGCATAATGCAACTGAATGTTTAAATTCAGTATAAGATATATCTGGATGTAACATATATATCTTCAAGACTAGGAAGGAATACGAGGACCTATCGTTTGGGTAAGACTTTGAACGGGTGAATCACATTTTTTCTTTGTTCACTTAATGAGTCCACTGTGGTTGCTAAGTCGTCGACAAGCTTGACTGCCGCTCTGTCCTTGTCCCGTTGATTTGAACGGGAGCTACTCCTGCCAGTACAGTGTTGACTCCAGCGGTCAGGAGACGAGGACGCATTTGGTCACATGCAGAAACTGTGGACACAATATTCCTAGACTATTCCCTTCCTTGTAGTACAATACTATATCGTCTCTCATCAGTAGAGTCGAGATAGAAAATCTTATCAGGCGAGAAATAAAAACGGGTGTGTTTCAATCTCGCTGTCGCCACGCCAGTCGGTCGTCGCCGGCGACCAAAAACTGAGCAATCCGCCGGACGCTATCACGCGGGGTTAAATTCTGGTCCTGTGGACGCACGGACCTTGGAGCGCATGCTGCTCGTGTACGCCACGGCGGGCTGTTCCGATCGATGCTAACACAGCGGCACAAATTCCTCGGCGGCGGCAGTGATGGTTCACTCCGGCGACCTAGCGGCACAAATTCCTCGGCGGCGGCAGTGATGGTTCACTCCGGCGACCTAAACAAGCAGGAAGGCGCCAGAGGACACAAATTTTTCTTTTTGACGTAAACTGCAGGTGGATTGCCAAGATTCAGTTCTGCTGAAAACCAGAAGAAGACGAGCCTCATGAATCGCTGGTTTCTCTTCTGGACTACCCCAAACACGAATTTGATAAACCCTCTGGTTAGTTGCAGCTCACCTAAACGCGGCAACTAGTTAGCCAGAGTTTGTTTAGAAGATATGGGCATCACTAGAATATGAGGTCCAAACAAATTAGCCATGTGAAGTTAGCGCGAAAACTTGATCATGTTGATATTTTCGTCAACTAATGGAACAAGACAAACGGCGGGGAGATTCTTACTTCACCTAATGATTTTTAAAAGTCCCATCATGTCAAAAAGGTTCCATGGTCTAGCGGTTAGGACATTGGACTCTGAATCCAGTAACCCGAGTTCAAATCTCGGTGGAACCTTCTGTTATTTTTCATAAATCTCGGTGAATCCAGTAACTAATGGAACAAGACAAACGGCGGGGGATTCTAATTTTTCTCCATATTTCCCGTCAAATACTGGGTGGAACATCCTTCAAACATTTTAAACAAAACCATGCTATTTCCAGGCTGCTTTTATTGCTTGCATTTTCCTCACGGGTCACGAACTTTGATTGCTTGCCTTTTCCTCGAACATCCTTTAAACGTTCTCAAAAAAAAAAAAGAACATCCTTTAAACATTTTAACAAGACCATGCTATTTTCAGGTTGCTTTTATTGCTTGCATTTTCCTCACGGGTCACGAACTTTGATTGCTTGCCTTTTCCTCGAACATCCTTCAAACATTTTAACAAGGCCATGCTATTTCCAGGTTGCTTTTATTGCTTGCATTTTCCTCACGGGTCACGAACTTTGATTGCTTCCCTTTTCCTCACCAACAGAGGAGTTAATCGTGAGAAAGACCAAATTTTTGCCGTGGAGCGTAATGCTACGCAAGATAATCAACATCCTACCTTTGTCGTACAAAAAGGCACATCTCCACCATTTTATCAAGTCACTATTTTAAGAACTTTTATTATACATAAAACTAGTACCATCTACTAACACTGTTCAAAAAAAGATACAATTAACTGGGCAGGTAAGAGCATCTCCGAAAGCTCTTCAATAAATTGACCCCGAAAGACTATTTTTAGTAACAGACTAAAAATTATTAGACGCAATTTTCTTGTCTTCTCTATCAGTTGTCTCTAAAAATAGAATTGAGAATACATTTGACTGGACCACGTCAGCATTTCAGACCACAATAACATTAATTCCCTTATAAATACGACTGGAGCCCTTAACCTTCCCTTTATTTCTAGCTACAAATGAGGTAAGTTTCAGGGAAAAATAAATTTGTGAGCTATTTTGGGGAGCTATTGGAGATCATTTTCTCAATTAAATCCTATTAATTTAGTTTAAGGAGCTCCCTTGGAGATGCTCTAAGTTGACAGTGCAAAATGTCCCTCACGACAGCATTCTTTCCCTCTGCGAAATTAAAACTAGCACTGCACCAAACATCATCATGGAGTTCATGTCAAAACTGAAGGCATTAGCACAAATGTACAGAACACACAGAAATGGCTCAAGCGATAAACCAACTGAAGAACAGAACATGATGTGTGATAGATGTACATCGACGAGCTAACTGTTTACCAATTATTATAGATCACAGCAGCAAAAAAATTGCCAGTCATGCTATGTTGTCATCTTGGTTTAGCAGGTATGCAAGGAAAGAAACCAACAGGACCAGAAATGCCACGGCAATATACTTCCGGTTTGATCGTGTTGGCTGTATGGTCCGAACAGTCTCAAGGTTGTCCTCTGAAGTTGAAATTGAGCCATCATCTGTTTTAGTTGAGTCGTCCTGTGCTGAAGCATGCATTTTTACTCCATCCTTGTTCAGATGTTCTGTTGGCTTCTCCGCCTGGATACAAGGAAAAGGGTTATGCTCTTGAAATGCACTTAGAGTTACAACTACGGAACCCTTGGTAACAGGGATCCAAGATGCATATATATCATAGATTTGACATACAGTTTCTGTATTTTTAAACATTTGGGTATAGAAAATCAGATAGATGGAGCAACTATTATTCAAATTGTATAAAAATTAGGAAGCAGTCCAGTTTATTCACTCTACACAATCCACTTGTCCGTTTGACCCGCTGAAAAAACCTTGGCTTGATTGACACCCCTTGAACCAGATTGGTATATACTACCTACTGAAATTTATCTTTGTTGTTTTCTGATATAGAAGCAAAGTTTCAATTTTAATTTTTTCAGGACAATAGATTACATCATTTACCATGTCAAACAATAAATGATAATTTACTTATGTTTTCTATAGTTCTACTGTTAAGACACTAAAAATACTACTCCCTCCGTCCCATGGATAGTGTCGTTTTGGAGGGAGGAAAAAGTCCCATAAAAAGTGTCGTTTTAGGCTTGTAGCCTCTGCACCCTACCAGGGCAGCACATCAGCCAAAAAAACAAGGCAACACTTCCATCCCCCATCGCCCGGTGGAATCCTCCAAAACCATAGCTTCCTCCGGCGAGGAGCATGGTGATAACCACTGCAGCAGCTCGGCCCCAATCCCTTCCTCCATCTCCGCCATTCTATCTCGAGCTTCCTGCATCTTGTAGAAGCTCGATGAGCACGAGTTAGATGCACGTGGGCTGCGGAATCCTTCTCGGCCCGAATGCGGCGATTTGCGGCAGCAGGGGATCCGCATGTGACGGGAATCGAGGAGGCGTGTACCTCATCCCCATCCTTGCGGGGAGCGGCAGCGTTCAAGCACGATGGAGTGGGTCCAACGACAAGGGTCACAGATCCGGTGACCCGGCTGAGATTCTGGCAACTAGATGGAGCTGCTGCCAGACCGACCCGACGTCTGTCAACGAGGTGAAGTTGCTGCATGCGACGTGATGCGGCGAGCAAGCAACGAGGAGGAGCTGCTGCCGGCGACCTCGTGGTGAGCGACAGGAAGCACTGTTGTAGCTCAAACGCGGCTTGCTTGCATCTCCCATGCGGCTAGGCCGTGCCTGTACGAGTGCTTCTTCACTGAGATTCCGTTCTGGTGGTGAGCGAAGATAGGAAGGGAAATGAGTGGATGTCATGTGGGATCTCCACTACAAGCGGCGCAACAGGAGGGCGCCAAGTCAGTAGATGAGTGGGTTTGTTAGTCTTTCAGTTAGTTTGTTGGAGTCTGTTGCTAGTATGTTGAGTCAGTTGGATAAGTGTCGCCTTACTCTGTGTATATAAACAGAGTACGGCCAGAGGTCTCGGGGGAGGTTGTATTCTAGGTGTTATCCACCCTGTATCGAGTCCTGCCTCGACGGTGCGGCAGCTACCACAGCTCCTCCGCGCCGGCGAGGTCCAGGACCGCGTCCAACCACCTCTTTAAAGTATAATCTAAGGTTCCCGGTTCCCTCGAATAATCCCCAATCCCCGGCTTGTGACAGTGGAGGACAAAGCAGTAAATGAGGGCAGCAGGGTAAATGACCAAGTGCTTTGGTTGCTGTGCTTTTCCCTAAAACGACATTATCCATGGGACGGAGGGAGTATTAAACTACTAAAATAATGTTGAAACAACACATCATAATTTGTTTAACACAGAGTACTATGTCAGCAACCACCATAAAAATATCTCATCTTTAAACCCAAATTATACAAGGAGAAAAAAAAAGATAACTTGTATATGGGGGCAGATTACATCAACTTGAATAGTTTGAGTAAATTAAGTTAAACTTTTGTTTAGGGGGTTAAATGGACAAAGTGGATTGTCGGAGGGAATAAAATAGACTTCAGGATAAATACAAGGGTGCAAGAGTGCTAATAGTAAGCCACTTCAAGTATAATCATTTTACCTCAAGGAAAAATTACATTCTAACAAACAGAATAGATATATTTAAACCAACAGTTAAGCATCTTAAAGAATAGATAGAATTCGAATGCTACTTTACTACTTTCTGAGACAATACTCCCTCCATCCTCAAAATTTTGTCATTACAACAAGCAACTTAGTTCAAAAGTGAACTAACAACAATTTGAAGCCACAAAGAATTCTAGCTTGAATGGTAGATTTTTGTTTCAAAAATTGTTATATAAGATTAACTTCGGTTTATGAACAAATTTATGAATAGCGTTCAAGGCCTTGTTTGACACATCTTCTGTTCGTTTGAAAAGCAGCTTATTTGAATAGCTGCTGAAATGGTGTTGAAATAATAAGCTGCTTTTCAACTGATTCTGAGAAAAATACTGAACTGATCAGACGCTGTAGAAACCTGCTGTTTGGCACAATTCTACTTATTTCCGTGAATAAGCTGTGTTGAACAGGGTCATAATGGTTAGGTACAAACCAAAACATAAGGCTAGTCAAAGACAAACTTTCCTTGAGTTATCCTTGTATTCAGCCCAAGCCCAGGACAAACAGTTTATTTCCTTCAGTAGCTAGTTAAATGATGTGTAGCAACAGTTTCTTTCTTTGTATTATACTCAAACCAAGTACCAACTCATCTGATAAGAAATTACCTTAGTTTGTGATGACAAAGGATCTGGGGATATTTCCTCACAAGTTTCTGTGGATTGAAGTTCAGTATGTTTTCCAATAGCATTTTTGTTCAGTTGTCTAATATCCTTGTCCCTGACTTTGAACTTCTGGGCCAATATTTTGTTCTTCTTTGTTAACACTGCAATCTGAAACCATCAGGAAGTGCCAGATATATCACAATCATTGTACAAGATTTAAAAAATGATGCAAAAAAATTCATTAATGATAATGATGAAGACAGTTTCAAACAAATATGACAAAGTGCTGGCAGAGGAACCATACATCACAAACAAACTATTCCGGTCATTTGCAGCACTTGAAAAATTGGTATGCCATTAACAGAAAAAATAACAGTACACTTTAGTACTGATTACTGAAAGAACATGGGACGACGTATGACAGTTAGTAGAACATAAATTCTCACTGTTACCATTATAACATAACATGAATAATTCTCACTGTTACAAAAAAACTTGATGAAAAAACAGTGTACCCCACATTTTTAGCAAAATTCTTAGTAGAGCTTATGAATGACATTAAACTGATTACTTAGGGTACATGAAATTTGATCCTTCGATGCACAAAAGCATAAGCACATATATCACCCAGTGTTCAATTTGGCACAGATATAATATTTATGTTGTGTACCATTTCAGCTTTAACTAACCAATTTAGACATCCAGCAACAACAGGATCATATTCAAAGTGATTCACAGTCCATCAGTAAAAATATGGCACAGCGAAATCAATGCCCAACTGATAACTACTTCCGCCAGGTTTTAACCTCTGAATATAAAATCTGCACTGAATCTGAAATCCATAAAGGACATGGTTTCCAGCACACTAAATCCAAAAAGTGCAATGAAAGAAGTGAGACCACAATGAGTATTTGGAGACAGAAGACATCACACTAAATCCAAAAAGTAAAGTGAAACAAGTGAGACCACAATAAGCAATATTAAACTTTTCTGAGGCAGAAAGGCATGCACACCTGAAGATGAAGCCGCTCTCTTTCCAGTGCCAATTTTGAGACTAGGTCAGTTATTATTTTAGTTCTAATTCCTATATCCTTGGCAGTGGACATCTTCACATGGTTGGCTTCACGTAATGAAGTCTCTAAACTTTCTACTCGACCCCTCAGAAATGATAGCTCTTCACTTAGTTCTAAATTTGTGTCAGTTAACATTGTACACTTTGATTCAGCAGTAGCAGCTCTAGTTTCAGCCTTTGAAACCTTGCCCTTCAGATCATCAATCATATGTTCCATGTCAGACATTGTAGATTTCAGCATACTCTGCTGTTCAACAATGGCATCAACTGCTGCCTTTGCATGCTCTAATTGGACATTTGACTCTTTAAGTTTGTTCTCCAAAAGGTCGGCCTTATCTGACTTTTGACTTCTAACAGAGTTTAATTCCCCATTAAGTTCTATATTGGCTTGAGTTAGTTGCATACACCTTATTTCAGCATTCTGTGCTCTACTTTCTGCTCGTGAGACATCATTTCTGAGGTCTGTAACTATATTTTCTAATGAGCATAGCTCAGATTGCAATGAAGTTTGCTCTTCCTGGCTTGCTTTTGCTGATGACAATGCCAGCTGCAGTTCCAACTTGGATTCACTTAACTGTTTTTCTAATTCCTGTACCTTATCATGCAACGATGGTGATTCTTCTTCCACATTGTCATCCTCTACTGACATCTTCATTGCACCAACTTCTAGTGATGACAGCTTTGTCAAAGTATGTTCTAGTTTCAACTTAAGGTCATCTTCCCTACACTTCGAGGAATCTAGATGGAACTGCATGGTGTTTAGTTTACTGACAAGTTCCTTCGAAGTTCGCAGAAGTAGTTCAGAAATATTTTCTGCTTCAAACATTCTACCAGAAACTGTTTCAGTCATTTCCTCCAAGAAATATGTTTCGTGTTCGTAACGATGGAGCTTCAGTTTGAGATCTTCTATGAAAGATATCGAATCTGAGAGCTTGTTTCCAAGATCTAGCTCACTTGCTATGGATTGTTCCAACATATGCAGAACATTTCTCTGTTGATCTTCTGTCTGCATACCAGTTTGATATGACAGATGGTCATTTTCAAGTCCAACACCATCAGTAGTTCCTGTATATGAACCGTTAGATAAGGGTATAGCTGAGGCACATAGAGAAAATGGAGAAAAATGAGCATTTACCTTCCTTGTCATTGAAAAACTCTATCGGTTTCTCAAATTTTGCAGACTCATTTCTAATGTCAGCAATCAACTCTTGCATCTGATTCAAGGATAGCTTAGCAGAATCCAACCTCGATTTAACCTTGTCTCCAGATTCTCCTTCATAAACCTCATGCTCAAAACTCTTAATGTCAGTTTGAAGAGAACTGATCAAGTTATCTAACTCACTGACTTCTGCATCACGAATACCATACAATATGTCCAATTCAAAAGCACTCTCAGCAGCCTCAGATGTGACAGAGTCATCATCAAATGAAATCGGCTCAATATCAGTAGCTCGACGAGCTATTTCCATAACCAGCATCTCCAAGTTTAGCAACTTTTCTGAGGCAAATGCAAGTTCAATCTCCACTCTTGATAGAAGTTCTGCAATGTTTCCTCCTGAATTTGCTCCATCTCCATATGGTATGAAAGTTTCTTGTAAATGGTTGCTATCTTTGCTGGTCTCAACATCCATAATGATTAGTCTCCTGCACACTAGGCAACAGAAACAAGCAACAGAGTGGGACCTTAGATACGTTTCCGAAAAGTAGAAAACAACAAACAAAGAGAATGCATAACATCCATATTGAAATGTCATTTAATTCTGAACTACTGCTATTCAGGACACTAGGTGGTTAATGTTGTCCAGAGAGCAACCAATGCAGTGGATTCGTCTCAACTAAAATTACGGAACCTCAAAAACTTGAGCAAATAGAAGGCTCAACCAGTGGAGAAAATACAATTCCACATTCACACATGTTCATCAGGCCAGGGGCATCAGCGAAAAGGTCAGCAATGACGAATATCCAATAATTATCTCGGAGTTAGAGACTAAGCTGAAAAAGAAAAATACAGTATGCTAACTTAACTCCACCAGATTATGCATTTCTTCACCGAAGAATCGAAAGCACAGACGTGCGATCCCAGAACCAGGGATGGGTTTAACATGGCCGTCGAACTTATATGGCTTATGCTACCTTAACCCCACTAGACTGAGGAGAAAGAAGTGCTTGGATTGGCTCTCAGCAAAGTAGGAAATTTACTGAACTAGACATTCAAACAGTCGAATTCGGTGAGTAGCGCGTCCCAACCAACAAGCAACCAACGCCTTCAAAGTCCCGATGAATCGGATCCCCAGCCATTCATCCATCCAGGGGGAAAGAGGGCGCTAGTGGTGGGCGGGGACAGGCCCCGGCGCGGTGCAGGGGGATTACCTGTGGATCTGGATCGAGGCGTCTCCGGTGGTGCCCCACGGGTGGTCGGGGCGGAGTTCCGGATGAGTCGAACGGGATGACAGGGGAGCGGAGTGGGGCTGCAGTTGTGTTTAGCGGCGGTTTATGAACTGGCAAGAATGGTAAATATTTTGAACTTCCGGTGCCAATGCTATATTCAAACTATCGTTCCCTCTGTGTTATGAAAATTTTTGAACTTCCCTCTACAACATCCACATAAAATTTTCATGCCCTCTATGCCTATGACGCCGGGGCTTAATTTTTTACTCTATTCGCTAGATTAAAGAAAATACTTTCTTTACTCCAGAATTTATGAAAATTTATAAATATGTAGAGTAACACCTCGAGAACTTTTTTTGTTATTGAAAAATAGTTTGGTTCTAGAACATTTTTGAATTTAAAATTAGTGAATCTCACAAACGTTAAGGTTCAAAACTTCAAAATTTAACTTCTAAACCTTAACGCTTTGCCAAGTTAACCAATTTGAAAATTGAAAATTTCATAGAACCAAAATATTTTTCAATAACAAAAAATGTTTCCCACATGTTATTCTATAAGTTTATAATTTTTCTCAAATTTTGAAGTAAAGAAAGTATTTTTTTTTTGAGCGAGCAAATAGAGGAAAGCATGGATGGCATAGAGGGAAGTTCAAAAATTTCAATGGCATGGAGGGAATGAAGAAAATTTTCAGTGACATAGAGGGAATTTGCTCCATGAAAGCAAGGTTTGTAATATCGATCGAGTCGAGAAAACCCATGACACCAGTTTTATATTTTTGGTGAAAACCGAAAAATCGTTCGGTTTACGATTAAAATTTAAAAAGTAATTTTGAATAAATTTTGACGAAATCAAAACGGCTAGCCGATCGGTTTCTTCGGTAACCAATCGGTTTTGTCCATAAACCGAACAAATTGTATGAAAATTGACTATTTCGCTAAAAAGTTAAAAAATCAAACCGAGAAAATTGGATAGGGGAATATTCATTTTGTTTTTCTCTTCGTTAACTACCGGTGTATTCTTGATGAAACAAAGAGAACTTAAATCATTCTAGATCTTAGTAGAGGGATTAAATCAAATGAAATAAAAGAAGAGATGAATCAATAGAAATATGAGAAGAACACCAAGCGGAAAAAGGAGAAAAAGAAGAGAGGAAAAAGCTTATGAGAAGAACACCGGGAAGGCCGTGGCATCGGCTTGCCGGCTTGCCGCCCGAGACACTCGGCTAGCCGTGCCAAATTGCCGACTAGCCGACCTCTATCCGCGGCAAGCGGGTCGGCTATCCCGGCCCCTCTAGTTGCTCGATTAGCCGAGGTCACCACCGACTAGCTGTTTTCACGTGACCGAATTTGCTCCCTTTTGCCGGATTGATGGCGGTGGCGAGCGCACGGGAGGGAGATTCGAGCGAGGTCCGGTGGCAGGCGGGAAAAAATAGGGCGGGGCGATTACGGGAGCATGACATGCGGTGAATTGAATCGTGTTGCGCACGAGCGGTGGGATCCGGGTCCTGTGGTCGTCGGATGGTGCTAAGGCGGCGTTAAAGCGAGGGTACGATGTCCTTATCGTGACGGCCGACGCGGTGCGTGGCTTGTGGCGGGCGGTGGCACGAAGCGGCGGCGTCGTTGGCGAGAGGAGGAAGGAGGGGTGAGCTAGGCCGGCTGTCTGGGCTGTGCGTGCTCGGTGGACTGGTAGCTGGGTTGTAGCAAACTAGGCCAAGGATGGCTAAGTGGGTGAGGAACTATCCGGCACAAGGGAGTGAAGCTACCCGAGTGGAGGGTTCAGTCCTCGGGTTGGTGGAACTCTTAATGGACGCGTACAAAGCTGGAGGAGCTCGTAAACTGTCATAGAAGTGATCTCCTAGCCACACACCAAGGGAAGTATGTAAGTGCTTGGCTGGGATAGGTATAATGGAGGTTTTTAGTCCACCCGGCAACAGGAGACGGAATCACTTTTTCGTAGGGAAATGTGTACAACCTCTACGAGTGTAAATTGTTATGACAAGTCGTGCTCACGGTCAAGAGCGGCATGGACCCTCACTCGATTAGCGGGCAAAGGGAAGGATGGTGGATGTTTGGATAGGATGTACCCTTATGATGTTTGCGAAGACCTTACTTAACTTAGTAATAGGATGCTTAATTAAAATATGAATAGGTGCTTTCTGCATCAAACCTCTTTAGCCTTTCTTGTTTTTAGCCCTATGTCATCTTTTTTCATACTTGCTGAGTACGATATATACTCACACTTGCTATACCCCTACGTTAATGCTCAGCTACAAAGAAGGTTGGGAGTACTATGACAGCCATGAGTACTAGGCCCAAGGGCGTAAGCTTTACCTTTTCTATTTTTCTTTTCTATTCCTAACACTATTCCAAAACACATTTCTACACGATTTTGTAAATCAATTTTGCACACAATAAAACCCTACATGCAACTATGTATGAATGCAACAAACATTTGACTTAATTTATTCGAAAAGTAAATTATTTGCCTAAGATTAATGATAACAACCTAATTAATTAGAAAAATTAAATTGGTTTCAAATTTAGAAATTAGGGTGTTACACAAGGTATAGTTCCTCAACTAAGAGACCGATTTTCACCTACGGAGTTTGAAGGGTTAGCTCAATTAGATTTGAGAGTATTGGCTCACGAAGGCCGATTCCAGGGGAAGCATAAATATCAGGCTACCCATATAGATTATTCGACCAATTCATATGATAATGAGTATGAAATCGGCTTGGCTGAATGGTCTAGAAACAAAAATAGTGCTATGCCCATGGATGAAGAGCATGGTTCTATTGTCGGGTGGCCACTGTTTCTCCATTTCTTGTCATTTTGGCTCTATCTTGTCATGCAACACATGCTTAAAAAATGTTTGGAACTTTATTAGTCCTAACAATAATTTATTAAACTTTGGTCATTTACCTTGTATTCCCGATAAATTGATGGCGAGCTCCTCCGAGCCCACGAGAGAACACATGGCAGATGGAGAGAGGGCAGCCCCGGATGGGAGCGTTGGATGGGCATATTCGTTTTTTTATTCTTCTCTATCAATACAAAATATGCAGTTCTCCTGCATATTCGTTAAAGAAAAGGAAGAAGAAGTAATCGCGTACCAGATATGAATATACAGATCTAATAACAGCAAATTTATCTTGTCCACAATCAGAACTACATCTATTTATTAATAAAAGGAGATGACCCTCTCACCAGGATGGCTAGAAAAAAAGATAAATAGGCTAGAAATTCTCACAAAAAAGCAAAAATCTAGCCCTTAATGTGCTTCTACTAAAACATCCAAACCTTGAATGATATCTCGTCACGTATCTGTCCTTTCGTCAAACAAATCAGTGCCGCCATAGTTATTGTCCCGTAAAGTCCCACGTATTTTCTCTCTCTCTATCCCTTCTTCGGAGAAAACGCTCCCTGCAGGTCGTCTCTCGCAATGAATTGCCGTCGCAGCTGTCGTGTTTGCATTTGGAGACAACTCCGGCGCTCCGCCGTCCTTATGAGTCATACCTCTGAGTTTAAGGCCATTGTCCTCACGCTGCTGATCATCTGGTCATCTGCGGCTGCATATAGGGTTAGTTAATGATTGCAATTTATTCAGAAACTTTGGTGGCGGTATTGTGGCTCTGCTTTCAATCCACCATGTCTCTGTTAGACAATGTGCGATGAGATAGATGACTCTCTTTTACAGGAGGCGAGGGACCAACACTTGCATGAAGAATAAGCTACACACGGGAGGAGGAGGTCCTTAGTCAACAAAAAAAGGAGTAGTAGATCCCATGTTGTGTTTGCTTGATCAATGTGATGCTCAGACTAACAGAGTAGTTTTTCCTTCCATTATCATTTGTTGCTGCAGGCTGTGCGATGTGGGTTTTCAAAGAACTGCAAAAGCACTTTATTTCACCTGTTCGCACCTCTTGCGGCAACACAACATGATTATTGTCAGGAATTAGTGACACATCAAACGGTAATGACATGACATGCAATGGACGCAGCAATTCAGTCTGTTACTGTTGGACCCATAGTGAAATTCAATACTAATGAGGTCGTGCTGTGTGTAGTTGGCTCAAATGACCAGCGTCAGTGCAAATAGTTCGTAGGGGAGGAGATACTACATGCAAACATCTGGCATCTCCTAGGTGAGCAGTACAATATTTGTTTGATCCTTAATTTCACCTGTTATAGATCGAGGAGTTTTTTATCCACAATAATGGCCATTTTTTCCTAACTGATGGCCATTAGTTGTATTGTAGTTTAGTAATTGCACTATAAATTTAAGAAACTACAACAGGGCACCCAAATTTGCACTTTATTTCACCTGTTCCCACCACTTGCAGCAGCACAACACAACTTTCTCCTATTCATGACAGATGAACTTTTTAGTTTGTGGCATATGTATCATATCTTTTTTCATCACATAGTATTGGACCATTCAGTTCTCCGTTTGTGATTATACATATTGTCACTGTCAATATGCATGGGTCTCTTCTGATTGTTCATGCAAGGTTTCAGCATCAGCCAAGCAATTTAGTTATTTAAGTACACATAAGAGATAAACTAGTATTTAAATGCTGTAGAGCAAAAAAATATGATAAATTTTAGGATTTTGTAATTAATACATTGAAATTTCTTTACAAGTGGGAAAGTACTACCAGGCGGGGAAGCTTATCTGACTGGAATGCATATATAGTCAACACATAAGAAATAATATAGGTTATACAAGTTCTCCAAAGTTTGAAATTAGTTGTACACATATTCATGTCAGAACTGATAACTATACTGGATAAATAATAAAGACTACTTGAGTTTGTGCCTTTCCATTACGATAACTCCAAATTTCAACATCAGTACCTCAAAAACTTTATAGCAAATATGATGAACTTTTTGACGAACAGCGGTACTATGGATCCATTCAACAAGTGCCATACTGGCCATTTACCAATACTTTCTGTTGCAATTAAACATTTCTCACTGAAAAATGACAGTGTATCAATTCTTCCACTCTAATATGCAGCTTTTTATTCTAATACATGCTACATTTTGTCAAAATTAATGAGATCTTTGACCCTACAATGTCCGAGATTTAATGAAGTGAACAGGAAAGTGACACCTAATGTGAGACCTACAAATATCTATTTAGTTCAGCTACAACATTATCTGACATACTTCCTACTGGGACTGACCATAATGATTATGGTTATGCGTTTTTGAAAGTACTCAAATAAAATGGCCAAAGATAGGAGACAACACAGGTGGTTGGCCTGTACTACAATGTATTTTTATGATGCACTCATTTTGTTTGATGGCTAAACAATTATCAAGAAATGTCCAGTGTGCCAGATGTGGGAGCAACAAAGGACCTCTCAACTTTCTTTCAACCTGGTGATCAGTAAGTTTTATTTTAAACTTTCTACTGTTTTTGGGCCTGATCGGAACAGATTTTGCTGCGGCTTTTTTTGCTGCGAGCACTGTAGCAGCAAGATTATATGCAGCAACAGCAACAGCTGCAGCAAAAAAAATCTGATCCGATCACAGCCAAAATCATATATCAAAAAATTATGATAATACATAATTTTAATATACGTTGATCCAATGAGACATTTTAAAAAGTAAATTGAAAGATATTACTTATCAAGATGATTATATCATTTATGTGAAATGCTGGGCCAAAGGGATATAAAGAAGTGTTAACCTGCTTTGTTGGGAAGTACTACCTTTACGTCTAATTTGTAATCTTCAAGTCTAATATGATTTGTCTTTTAGAGAACATTTAGCTAAGTTTTTTGAAAAGGAATTTTGCATCTGAGAAATTATGATATTGTTTCAAGAGCAGTATCAACAGACATCATGTATATAAAAAATTTCAAATTTTACAAGCACGATAATAGCTAGCTCCGCGCAATCGGGCGGGCCAATATGCTAGTTCTAAGAAAAATAAAACAGGACGGAGTTCTATAACTCTATATCTAGTTATCTACACTTCTACAGCTACCTTCTGGTTTAGACAGGTCTATGTTCATGTGAACTAACAAAAGCAGCTTACTAACTGTTGGTGTTTGGGGACGGGTCCCCATAACCGCCCATGGGCCTTCATGCGCGACCTATCAAGCAGCAGACCATCCCGTACACTGGACCGGCCTGGCCCGACTAGGCCAGGGGCGTGCAGGGTGTAACAGTTCCATTTGTAAGATTCAAACTTGTGTAAATTAGTTGGAGAAGAAAATCAAAACTTAGAGAATGATTAAACAAAGTTTGAATTTCTCTTGCCACTTTGATCAATTTTGCTAGCAGGCCTTGGCTCTTCACCCCGTCGTAGCCCAGCCCAAACTCCCGAGGCCCAACCCACCTAGCTATAATTTTCTTCCACCTCACTTGCTCCCACCGAAGCCAGCGTGCCCTTTCATGACCCTAACGCCGAGACCACGTGTCGTGCGCACGTTCTGCCGCCCGGTTGCGTACCACCCCCGCCGCCCTACAAAAGCCTCCCCGGGAGCCGCTGCCACCCCTTCACCCCCTTACGCGCTGCCCCCGTGCGCGAACCCTAACCCTAGCCGCTGCTTCTCCCTCTACCACCGTCCGTCGGGGTCGTCGTCGGTAAGAACTCCGAGCACCACCATGCCCTCCTTCCTTCGCTGATTCTCCCGAGACTCACTTCGTCCAGCTTCGTGCATGAGGGAAGGAGAGCGAGCTTGGGGAAAGTTTCAGCTACGAGTTTCCTTGCGGTCGATCCCCACCACCGGTAAGCCCTCGTCGAGCTCGTGTTCCGATCCTGCATCACCGTCGATTACCCTCTCTGCTCGTGCTTTTGGTCATGTGGTTTCCCTCTCATAGCTCGGGAACAAGTTTTCTCGTGGTCACCGTCAGCTCGGCACGCCGTCGCCTGCAGTTCGTCGTCGCCTCCGTCGAGCGTGTCGCCGTCAAGCCTTCTCCGCCTCGATCCGAGCCTTCCGGGACGTTGCGGGTGAGCACGCGCACCCAAGCCCCACTTTTTCCCCTTGGATTGCTTGGCGATTTGGCTGTCCTCGTCGCGTTCCGCCGCCGCATAGCCATGGACGCCGACGAGCTCTGTGGTTTGAGGCTTGCTCGTGTACCCTAGATCGATCAATTAGCTTCTTGGAGATGTGTATCACCTCGTGCGCGCTTCAATTTTGTTAAAGGACCGAGCTTTCTTGGGTTTTGGTGGGGCAACAATGGCCGCCGCCGCGGAACTCGCCGTCGGCGATGCTCCGGTCGTCTTTTCCGGCCGGGGACGGTTCCGTTGGATTCGCGGAAGCACAAGCTATGTTTTGGTTTGCGTATTTTGGGGTTTGGCGATGCAGTGGGGTTTTCCCTCGTAGCGCCGCTGCCGTTATTGCTACGACGAGCTCCTACCGGCCGTCGGAGGGGAGCTGGTCCATCCGGCATGGCCTCCCGGTGCCCGCGCTCGAGTAGAGCCGTCGCAGTAGTCTTGGTGAAGCCCGCGGCGAGCTGCATCATCAGGAGTGAGGATTTCGGAGAGCCTTGCGGCTGTGCGCGGGCAGCGCCGCCCTGCTCCGGCGAGTGATGGCGTAGGCGGTGGCGTGGCAAAAAGCCGACCACGTGGCGCCAATGTGGCAAGCTTTCTGCCGACTTCGCGCCGAGTGGGCAAGCAACGACGTGGTAGAAGTCGGAAATTCATATATTTCTCCCCGAGTGTAAGAAAAATACGCGATCGGTTGCGTTAAACTCGTAGCGACGCGCTCTACGCTTTGGTGTAGTTGTTAGCTACTCCCTCCGTCCCATTGAAAGTGTCGTTTTAGACTTTTAGACATCGTTTTTTGACTATTAGTTTTATTCACAAATTTTATGCAAATGCTATTTATTTTTTCTAACTTAATTTATCATTAGTGATACTTTAATAATAATGTATTTATTTTAGTATTTTTATAAATTTTTTGAATAAGATAAAGGGTCAAACGTGAAATCCGAATAGCATAAATTCATGTCTTTTTGATTCGATGCCTATTTGCCTCGTTTTGTGTGCCTAACCCGTACTACGCGATCCGTGGTTGACGAGAGGGTGTTGAGAAGTTTCTACCGGAGCAGCGGTTTGAGGAGTTTCCACTAGAAGCGATCGTACGAGTACCCCGACCCGACTCGGGACCCGTGTTTCCCGGGCAAGCCGCAATCCTTGACCACTTTTGCTCCTACCTAGTACTTTCTATATATGACTCATGCATATGAACGTTGTTGGCATCTCTTAAGGTCACGCGGAAAGAAACACGTGACCGCGGGAGAGCCAAGGGTTTAAGTCACTTGCACTATTTAACCAAATAATCCACATCCAGTACAAGTACTAGATATGTATTATAAGGTGGGTCATGAATATCCGCAAGCGGACGGATAACCCGTTGTAGCATTTCACCCGAGAGTATTCAAGGGTATCGTATTTATATTTTCCCAAAGGAAGACATGGTTGATAAGAGTACTTATGTTCATGGTGTTACAAAAGAATGATGAAGTATTCACATTCCAATGCAGGGGTTAGGAGCAATAAGTTGAGGATAGTGTGACACACACCAAGGCGATGCATTCTCTTATAAAAGGGATAGAGGCGATCCTAGATAAAGCTAAACTAGACTAGCGGACCACTACTCCTAATGATACAACATTCATATGAGTGCGCAGCTTCTACCTAACATCCAAGATCATGCAAGCGCAAGCAAGCGTCTAATGCCTAGGCATCATCGGGAGATCCGTCTTACGCGAGGTCCGCCTCGCGACTCCGGCTTTTAGACTCCTATGCCATGCCCGAACGTGGAGGATTACTTTGGATGACAAGGCTGTCACTTCTTGTCACCTACCTCTACAAACCGTGGGACACGAAGCACATTCAACGGTGGGTAGATAACCCCAGACACCGTGCCGGCGTCACTAACCACAACTCTAGATCCCTCGAGGCACCGACATGGTGGTAAATCTAGAGCACCCTTGCGGGACGATGAACCCGAAGCCTATTCATAAGAACACTAGCCTAACTAGCATACGCTAGACGAAAGGATCAAAGCTAGCACTAAGTCATGCAAAGGCGTTCGTCGCTCAAGAATGAGCGACGAACGGCAATTAATCAAGTAAGATCGGGAGTAATCGGTGATCAAGTATGAACGAACGAAGAACATTCGATATGAGTTCATCTTCTATTAATGAAGAACGAAGAACGAACGACGAACTCATATGAACGAACGATGAACGATCAAACAAGATCATGACTACTCTATAAAGCTCATGACAAGGATATGAACGAAAGTATTCCATATATAAAAGATCAAGTCTCATAAAGAGAGGATACAAGAGCTATACCCAATTTTCCACAAGACTTTGGGAGCAATGAGGCAGCCCACTACTAAGCCTAGCACTACCTAGAAAGCCTCTAAACTTCTAGTGTGAGGAGAGAATGATCCTTGTGTTGTTGTGTGTGTTAAGGAGGGGGGTACCCCTCCTTATATAGGCTTGAAAGGTCGGCTCCTGGAGGCGGTTTCGTAGGTCGGTGGCATTTAATGCGCGTGGAACCGACCTCCGGAGGCGGTGGGCAAACCGCCGGAGAAAAGTGGGCCGGGGGGCCACCATGACGGTTCGGCCGAACCGCCTTGTTGGTTCGGCCGAACCGCCACCGGCCCCTCCTGGGTCGGGCTTTGGCGGTTGGCTCCCCCACCGGATGTTGGTCTTTGATCCAGGTGCGTGAGGCCTTATTTGTGTTGGATTTCGTGGTCGTTGGCCTTTTATCTTGGAGTTGATTCCCGTGCGAAGTGGAAGTTTTGTAAAAGTGTTGATTTGTCGCCTCGGGGCCTGGAATTCATCATTTTCCACCTGCACACTAAAAATCTAGAGGTACACGTGGAACTAGGTTATTTCTAAGTAAAATGCATGCAAGACATGCCTAGTCCTTCTCATTTATTTGACTAATTGACGGTCGAAATTGGTCCGTAACGACCGTCAACAAGCCCCCCAAGCTTACCCCTTGCTCGTCCCGAGCAAGTAGTAGAACTTTAGGTTGTTGATCGGGAGTTGCTACAATGCCTACTTCTCAAAGGTACCAAGTGTATAACAAAGATACTCATCCTTGAGTTGAATAAGTTGGCAATGGTAACTCACCCTTCCCCTTAGTCCTCATGGGGCTTTGTGCTTTTCACTTTACCTTGGGCGGTTGAGAGAGAGAACGGTGTATAGAGCATTTATTTTCTCTTCCCTTGTCTTGCTTTTTATTCTCCGGACGTTTTCAAAAAATATTTTTTTTTTTTTTTTTTTTTCAAGTAAAACCACGTTCCACAAGTGATGCTCTCGAATCGCTCTAATGGTGTTTATATTCCTCACCAAGGCATGTGTATTGCCTCATCCTACATCTAATAGGCTTTTGTGGAGCTCAAGGTAGGGTATGAAATGAGGCATACTTGCATTCATATTTTTGCGAAACCAAAAGAGTGGATCCATGGAGATAGCAAGTCATACAATCGTAGATCAAGATGTGCAAGTGTGAAGATGATGGTGGTGGTGTATTTGACTACTCCTCTTTTTGTTTCACCTCTTTTTATTTTGGATTTTGGGCATGGCTATCTTTTCTTCTTTCTTTTTCCATGCTCGAAATGAGAGCAGCATCTTTTTCTTGCTCATCTTTTGTGAGCCTTATTTTCTTTTTCTTTTGCATAGCCATGCCTTCTTTTGATATTTTAAGAGAGGTGATAAAATGTGAGGAGTGTCTTTATTTTGGGTGGATGGCATGACATGTTGCTAACTTCCGGTGTAGAAGTGTAGCATATGAGGTGGAGTGTGTACGTGATCTTGATCATGAGAGTATGAAAAGCATCTCACTAGGGTCACACAATTTTGATAAAGCTCAATGAAGTAACAAGTAGCAAATGAGTAAGGTTTTCAAGGGAAATTTGCATATGGCTTTGGTAGGAATTTATCATCACTTGGGAACTTATAGATTTTGCAATTTTTGGGAACAGAATTCCGGAGATTTTAAGCTCAACTTAGGACAAGATCATAGCAGCTCTTTTTACCATATCATCATCTCACAACAACTTAGGTGCAGCTCAAGCATGTGCAGCCCACAAGTTTCAGGTTCTAAGCAAGTTTTGCTAGCCACCAAACTCAAAACTAGGAGAGTTCTAAATTATAGACTAGGCACATGAGAGAAATAAAACAGAGCAACTATTCATCATCTCAACATAGAAAGACTAGCAACATACTTGCAGCGTATAAAAGGGAACTAAGCTACTTCTTTTTGTTCTTTTTAGTTTTATCATTTTTATTTTGTTTTTCATATGAGAGGCAAGAACAAGCAAAAACAAGAGACAATAAAGGATACAAGTTGCGATACATGATACCTTAGCGGGGGTGCTGCCCCCAAGCTTGTTCTTGCTCATGGGTTTGGTGGAATGAACCCCATGTGACGGAAGTAAGCCAAAAGATCGGCTCGTTGTTGCTCCGTCATGTTGGTGAGGGCGGTGAGCTGGGTGTCGGTGCGCTCTTGCCATTGATGAGTTTGCAAGATGTGTTGGTTGAGCGCATACTCGGTGTCTTCCGCCGTGGTTTGGAGTCTTCCCATTTGTGAGGAGAGGTTGTTCATCTCCTGCACAAAGTTGTAGCCTTGGGCTGATCCGGAGTCGGTGGAGTGTTCCTCCCATTGTTGTTGTGGAGAAAACAGCCCCGGGCCATATCCCGGAGTTTGCCACGCCGATCCCCGGCCATGTGAGGTGGCGGGGCTGGGTACCCACCGGGAGAAAACCCGGGGTGGCTGTACCCCGGCTCGCCATGAGTCGTGGGGTGCGGTGTGGGCATCTCGGAGGTAGATGGTTGTTCTGATCCGTGCGCCCCCTGCGAGAAGATACACTCCTGCGAGACCGCTGCGCTTCTTGGAGCTCAATGGTTAGATTTTGAGAGTATACAAACGAAGGTCCGGGTTAGGTAACCGAAACTCGTTTGCATATCCCACAAAATAATATATGAGGGAATCGTTCGGACCATTCTTAAGAGAGTGACCTTGAATAAGATAATCTTTATTTATAAGAGAGCGAGGTGTAGCAAGGTATTCAACATTAGCATCATGTAAAGCTCCCACCCGCATGGCAATTCGTGTCACTAGAGAGGTACATTCAATTGGTCCTATCGTCCCAAGATTTTCTATCCATTGGCAAATCATGGCTTTCACGGGAGCAATCTTAATCTTATCGACCGCAGCAAAAAGAATTTTTAGCTCATCCTCGCGCACAATTCGAATATCACTCCTTGGAAAAAGAGTGATAGCAATCCACATGTGCATAAAACGCAAGGTAGGATGATGGATGTGATTAGTTCTAGGTCGCACGCAACTAGGAAGACCCGTAATCCTTTCCCAAAAAGCATGCTTTGAAAACCGAGGAAGGGCACCATCCAAGTCGGTATTGCAGCGAGTATTAAAGCCAAGAAGAGTGCTAAGTTCTTTCCAAGTCAAACGGTAGGATTCACGGAAAAACCGAAAAGAAATTCCTTCATCTACCGTTTGTAGGGTGCATAAAAACTGAAGTGTAAGCAAGCGGGAACCCGGCTCATTTACACTAGCAAAATCTGTCCACCCTAAGGCTTTAAATACTTGAGCAAATTCAGCATCCATACCTATTTTGTGCAGCAGCTCCGTGTCAAATGCTCGCGTAGGAGCAAAGAGACGGTGTTGGAGAAGCGTGTAGGTGCGCGTCTCGTGCTCGCCCACTAAGTCGAGGTCGGTGTCGGTGAGGAGACGATGCTCGATGTTGCCCTCTTGCCCTTCTTCCTCGACTTGTGGTGGTGAACTTGGCGGTGACTCGACTACGGGGCGTGCGCGGGTGCTTCGACGTAAAGAGCTTGAACTTGAGCGTGAGCTCAAGGACCTCTTGATTGACCCGAACAGCTTCTTGGCACCGGTCATGGCTGCACACAAAGAGAGCAAGAATGCAAGAACAAAAATTCCGAACGGGTCATGTGAGGGAAAAAATCAAATTAGCGACACCGTCGGTTGTTCATGTGAGCAAGAAATCGCAACTCGAGAAAACCAAACAAAAACAAATCAAACCAAAAACTAGACAGACACACCAAGAGCAAAAGATTTATGCAGAACTTTTAGGCAATGAGCAAGTGAGGACAATGGAAAACTTGAGAGTAATGAGAATGAAGTGAGTGAGGAGTGGAAATGATAGTGTGAGAGGGGAGAGAGCTCCGGCCGGGCCACCTCTACTTATAGCTCACGAAGTAGCCGTTTTTGAGCGTTAGGAGGGGCATATGACCGTTGGGAAAAAGGACGGACCGAGCAACGGTCATGGCGGTTCGGCCGAACCAAGGAGGTGGGTTCGGCCGACCTGCTGTGGGTCCCTTTTGCTCCCCCTTTTGGCCCATAGCTCCCAACGGCCAAATGATCATTGACCATGGTTGCTACGTCCGGATATTCCTCGAAATTTTTGCTCAAGAAATCCAAAGAAAGTTGCCTCAAATTCAGCTTTATTCGAAAAATCAAATCTCGAGAAAAAGTGTTGGAGAAAATTCCAACATGCAAAAATTGTTTTTGGATTTTGTATAAGGATACAAGGGTTGTCCAAAAGTTTCAAACAAAGTAGGAAAATTTGGACGTAAAAGGATTTTGGTTTTCAAATTTTCTATGCATGGCGAGTGAGAAAAAAATCAAATATGTCTGGCGGAAAATCCAAATAAATGAAATGAAAATTATCTTGTGATAAAATAGAATATGCAGGGAGATGCATGTGGTGGAAAACAAAAATCAAAAGAAATCGAAAGATAATACCGATTTATCCTGTCGACCGGGGCTTTGCCATTTTAAGTCCGCGAGCGAGGACTTCTCCATTTCTTTTCATCCTTGTGGTGCAGGCCCTTTCCCTGGAGAAGAGGATGAAGATGGCTGCACCTTCTTCACTTGCCACACTTGTTTGGTCTTTGTTGATGTAGGTGGCTTTGTGTCTTGAAGGACCGGCTTCTTGGCCCATAATCCCGGCCTTGCTCGTTGCAGGCTTCTTGGGTTGGTACCATGACGGATTCTCAATTTTGTCAAGTTGCTTCCAAAAGGCGACGAGACTATCCGTCTTTCTTGGCGTCACTTCAACTTCACGGATGTTTGAGGGATTTGGCCCATACTTGATCTTGATCATTGAGCATTGTTCTTTTCTTGGTTGGAACTCAAACTTTTCCTCCTTCCCATTGATGTGGAATCGGATTTCTCCATTCCCAACATCAATTTGGGCGTTTGCGGTGCTGAGGAAGGGACGTCCCAAAATGAGGGGCGTGTTCTTGTCGATATCCATCTCAAGCACCACAAAGTCCACCGGTATGAAGTTGCCTCGAATTTTTACCGGCACGTCTTCGGCTATTCCCGCGGGGTAGCGGACCGAAGAGTCCGCCAATTGCAACCTCATTGGTGTAGGAGTCAAGGTTGTGTAGCTCAAACGATCAAAGACTTCTTTGGGCATCACGCCGACGCTTGCCCCAAGATCACATAAGGCCTCGGTCGAAGTGGTGTGCCCCAATGGAACATGATATTGTGGGGCAGCCAGGGTCCTTCTTCTTTTCTCGGAAGCCGATTGAGTATAGCTGCGCTACACTCCTCTGTGAGCTTGACCATTTCCTCGTTGGGTAGTGGCCTCTTGTTGTTGAGGATGTCTTTAAGGTAGCGTGCATATGTGGGCACCTGCACCATGTCCAACAATGGCACGTTGACATGAATCCTTCGGATGGTCTCGACGAATCGAGCAAATTGTTCATCCTCCTTTGGCTTCCTGTTTCGTGAGGGAATGGCAAAAAGCTTGTGTCTTGAAATTCAATTCCATTCTTCCCTTCACTTGGCTTCGGTTCTTCTTCTTTTTCTTTGGTAATAGAAGGGCTTTCCTCCTCCAGGTCGTTCCTGTTCTTCTTTGCTGCATGGTTAGGATATGGCGGATCCCGAGTGGATTTTCCTCCCTCGTGGTAACCGCATTAACATTTTCCAAAGAAGACTCGGGTTGCCCCGGATCTTCCCGAATTAGAACCAGGAATAAGAGCAGACTAGCTGAGCAACTTGGGTTTCAATCATTTTATTAAAGCTCAGCTGATTTTTGAAAGCAGAGGAGAAACCTTCTATTTGTGCGATTATGTTTTCTAAGACTTTATCATTGGCAGCAAGCTTTTTGTTGATAGATTCGTTAATTTTAGCTTGGCCATAAACCAAATCTTTCAAGGAAGGTTGATTATTGTTAAAGCCGTAAAAATTGTTACCTCCTTGATATGATGGTCGGTTTTGGTTGTACCCTTGTCCTCCGTTTGGACGATACCCGTTGTTGTTGTTCATGTAGAACACCTCTTCATGGGTATGGGGGCAATCCTTCCCCATATGGCCGGTGTTCCCGCACTCCTCACACGTCATGTGTGAGTCCAATGCATGAACACCACCATTTGCGTTGTGTTCGTCCAAGCGTTTTATGAGGAGGTCAACCTTGGCGGACAAGCATGTCCACCTCCTTGACAGGGTGTACGCCTCTTGCGCGTGTTTGGAGTCGATCATCGCTCCACCCTTGATTGGAGACCATCTTCTCTATGAGTTCTTTTGCTTGGGCAATAGTTTTGGAGAAGAAGGCTCCTCCAACGAGCGGCATCCATATGTCCACGGGTTGTTGGTGTCAACCCGTTGTAGAAGTGTTGAAGAATGAGCCATTCCTCCATCCCATGGTGAGGGCAGGCCGAATGTATTCTTGAAGCCTTTCCCATGCCTCGGGCATGGATTCGTTTGTCGCTTGTCTGGAAACTTGCAATTCTTCCACGAAGGGCATTGGTTTTGCCCATCGGGAAAAACTTGGCGAGGAACGCCGTGGAACATTTGTTCCAAGTGTCAATGCTTGCACGATTGGCATAAAACCACTGTTTCGCCTTCCCAAGGAGGGATAGGGGAAACAAAGCGGAGTTTGATAGCATCTTGGTTGGCTCCGGCCGTGGTCGATGTGTTGCATATTTCCAGGAACCGTTGGAGATGAGAGTTGGCGTCCTCGGAGGCCTTTCCACAAAAGGGAATGGCTTGCACCATAGTGATGAGGCTGGACTTGATGTCAAGTCCTGCAGCACCGGCGTCGACGTTGGGCCCAATGGGCACATTGGCGACGGAGGGCGCAGAGTAGTCACGAAGGGTCCTTTCAGCCATGAGTGTTGAGGTTGATGGTGCGGAAGATGCGGGCTCGCTTGTCGTGGGTTCTTGAGGAGAGACAACGACGCGAGGTCGAGTCTTTCTCGCAAGAGCCTCGGGATTATCAACGAAGTTTTCCGGCAAGTCGAATCCACGCATGCACTATCCTGTTTTCACCTTTGAGAGAAAACAGATCAAGGTTAGCCTGCAAGGGCAATGATTAAATCATCATCAAGTGTAATCATGAACATTCATTGTATTCTTATTAACCAATGTCTTCCCGGCAACGGCGCCAGAAATGCTTGTTGGCATCTCTTAAGGTCACGCGGAAAGAAACACGTGACCGCGGGAGAGCCAAGGGTTTAAGTCACTTGCACTATTTAACCAAATAATCCACATCCAAGTACAAGTACTAGATATGTATTATAAGGTGGGTCATGAATATCCGCAAGCGGACGGATAACCCGTTGTAGCATTTCACCCGAGAGTATTCAAGGGTATCGTATTTATATTTTCCCAAAGGAAGACATGGTTGATAAGAGTACTTATGTTCATGGTGTTACAAAAGAATGATGAAGTATTCACATTCCAATGCAGGGGTTAGGAGCAATAAGTTGAGGATAGTGTGACACACACCAAGGCGATGCATTCTCTTATAAAAGGGATAGAGGCGATCCTAGATAAAGCTAAACTAGACTAGCGGACCACTACTCCTAATGATACAACATTCATATGAGTGCGCAGCTTCTACCTAACATCCAAGATCATGCAAGCGCAAGCAAGCGTCTAATGCCTAGGCATCATCGGGAGATCCGTCTTACGCGAGGTCCGCCTCGCGACTCCGGCTTTTAGACTCCTATGCCATGCCCGAACGTGGAGGATTACTTTGGATGACAAGGCTGTCACTTCTTGTCACCTACCTCTACAAACCGTGGGACACGAAGCACATTCAACGGTGGGTAGATAACCCCAAGACCGTGCCTGGCGTCACTAACCACAACTCTAGATCCCTCGAGGCACCGACATGGTGGTAAATCTAGAGCACCCTTGCGGGACGATGAACCCGAAGCCTATTCATAAGAACACTAGCCTAACTAGCATACGCTAGACGAAAGGATCAAAGCTAGCACTAAGTCATGCAAAGGCGTTCGTCGCTCAAGAATGAGCGACGAACGGCAATTAATCAAGTAAGATCGGGAGTAATCGGTGATCAAGTATGAACGAACGAAGAACATTCGATATGAGTTCATCTTCTATTAATGAAGAACGAAGAACGAACGACGAACTCATATGAACGAACGATGAACGATCAAACAAGATCATGACTACTCTATAAAGCTCATGACAAGGATATGAACGAAAGTATTCCATATATAAAAGATCAAGTCTCATAAAGAGAGGATACAAGAGCTATACCCAATTTTCCACAAGACTTTGGGAGCAATGAGGCAGCCCACTACTAAGCCTAGCACTACCTAGAAAGCCTCTAAACTTCTAGTGTGAGGAGAGAATGATCCTTGTGTTGTTGTGTGTGTTAAGGAGGGGGGTACCCCTCCTTATATAGGCTTGAAAGGTCGGCTCCTGGAGGCGGTTTCGTAGGTCGGTGGCATTTAATGCGCGTGGAACCGACCTCCGGAGGCGGTGGGCAAACCGCCGGAGAAAAGTGGGCCGGGGGGCCACCATGACGGTTCGGCCGAACCGCCTTGTTGGTTCGGCCGAACCGCCACCGGCCCCTCCTGGGCTGGGCTTTGGCGGTTGGCTCCCCCACCTGGATGTTGGTCTTTGATCCAGGTGCGTGAGGCCTTATTTGTGTTGGATTTCGTGGTCGTTGGCCTTTTATCTTGGAGTTGATTCCCGCGGCGAAGTGGAAGTTTTGTAAAAGTGTTGATTTGTCGCCTCGGGGCCTGGAATTCATCATTTTCCACCTGCACACTAAAAATCTAGAGGTACACGTGGAACTAGGTTATTTCTAAGTAAAATGCATGCAAGACATGCCTAGTCCTTCTCATTTATTTGACTAATTGACGGTCGAAATTGGTCCGTAACGACCGTCAACAAACGTTTACTTGTACTTGTAGTATCCCTATGCCATACCATGCTATCTTTGTTACTGTTCACCATATGATGTTCTACTGTTACTACTTGCATGCTTAGTGTTGTTTAGGTGTTTAATTGAACCCCATATGATGATTATACATGTTTTTGTGTTAAATAAATTGTAGGATCTTCTTAGGTGTTGTGTTTCTGTATTAGTAACCCTTTAGGTGATTTGCGGGGGCGAGTGTAGGTGATTAGGTGCTGGGGGACTTTTGGGGATCCCTATATGGAGAGTGCCTGTTGTGGGCATAATGGTGTAAGAACTTTGGGTTATGGAGTTCCTGTGTGGTGATACTTGTTGTTGTTGAGACTGTGGTTTGAGGAGAGGGATTGGTGACTCGCTCCTGTAGTTTGAGAACCGGTTCTTGAGATGCTCGCTCTTTGGCTTACTAGCATACCACGTGACCCGTATGGGCGTGTGCTGGATCGGGATACTTAGCCGAGGACTGGTTGGCCCGCCGTAGTGTAGAGATAGTGTTAGTGGGGTTTTGGAGCTTTGTCTCGGCCCATCGATAGAGGATACCCCACTTGGCCGGTGGTAGGCCTTTCACACCTTCAGGACCCTCTTCCGTGTTGTGGTTAGGGGATCCCGACCTTGGAGGACGGGCGTCACCGATCGATGCTTTGTTGATTAATCTAGTGAGTGTTTCTGTGCTTAGGCTACGACGATAGTCTTAAGTTATTTGTAATACCCGTAATTTTCGGCCAAAATAAAACTCACCAAATAAATCATTTTATTTTATTCAGGAAAAACATTTTTGAAAAGTAACTAGGGATTTAAAATTTAATTTAAATTATAGCTTGAAAGCACCTAGCATTTTTTTAAAAAATAAAATACCGACACTTGCAAACATGATTGATTTTATTTTATTTGCCTTGCTCTTCTTTTATTTTTCCTTGTTTTGATTTACCTGAATTTATTCTAATTTTATTCGATTTTTATTAGATTTAAGGAGTGAAGAAAGGAATTAGAAAATAGAAAAGAAATTAAAACCCTGTTGGGCTGCCCCGGACCCAATTCCTTCCCCGGCCTAGCACTCTTTCCCCTATCGGCTCAGCCCACCTAAGCCGCCCCCTCCCCTTCTTCCACGACGCGCCACGAGCACGAAGCGCTCTTGCGCGTGCACGCCGGCCCGGCGTCCCCACCCCGCTACCGATGCCCTCCCCGCATCTCCTATGCACGCCGCCAACCCACGCCACGCCAAGACCTCGCTTCCCCTCTCCTTGGACGGACGTGCCGACCTGACCGCCGCCGCGCGTCACCTCGCCATCGCCGACGTACCCGCCTTCCACGTCATCTCCGCCACCGACCAGCCGCGTCGTGCGCTCGTCGGATGTGCCGACCGACGGCCTTGCACCCTGCGTCGCTTCCTCCGCCTCCGCCCGTACCCCCTCCTTTCCCCCTTGCCTCCGAGCCACCGCCCCCAACGAGCTCGCGAGGCAAGTGCCACGCCACAATCTCCCCTCTCTCTCCTCCCTCGCCTCCAGGCACCGGCCGTCGGCCCTCCTCTCGTCTTCCCCTTAGCCGCGGCGCCGGCTCCCTTCCCCTCTACGCGAGCCGTTGAGCCGCCTAGCCTTGCCCTGCACCCGCACACCTCCCTAGGCCCTCTCCCATCCATATCTTCCCCTCTCCGAGCCGCTCCGTCGAGGGCTGTCGTCGCGTCCTCCTCCGGCACGGCTACTCGTGCTCGCCTCTCACCGGCACGCTTGTGCGACCCCACAACCTGCTCCGCCGTGGC
Organism: Chloris gayana; assembly: GCA_031894775.1. Taxonomy (NCBI): domain Eukaryota; kingdom Viridiplantae; phylum Streptophyta; class Magnoliopsida; order Poales; family Poaceae; genus Chloris; species Chloris gayana. The sequence continues at coordinate 47,299 of JAUNZO010000656.1, forward strand.
CTAGTGGCCACCGGCGTGCCCTCGCCCTCCCCTCCGGCCAACCCAGGCCGCCGGAATCCTCGATTCCGCAAGCCCGAGCCCCCGCCGCCCTCTCGGTCCACCATGGACCCGTGGACCGATCACCGGCCCGGTCCACGGGGTCCATAGACCCGGTCCACGCCTTTTTCAATAGAAAAGCAAATCCTATATTCCCTGAAAAATCCACTTTTACATAAAGCCCCCTGGCTTTTTCCGGAATTAATTAAGAGCCCTTAGTTTTTTATATAAAACCCCTAAGTTTCCCAAACATTACAAATAGGCCCCTTAGCCGACCAAAAAATGCATTTCGCATTTTAGCCCCTCCACTTTTCCATAATTACCAAATTAATTTATTGTTTTATAGAAACCCTAGCCATTTTTTACAAAAAAATACCCTTAGAACTTCCGACGACCATAACTTTTCAACCATAGTTCCGTTTTAGGCGATTTTGACGCCGTTGGAATATCATAACGAACCCTAGCCCCTGGAGCCTTCCTCTTCACTCCATTTTATTTGGTTTTTCCTAGTTATTACTTTTTGCGTTCATTATTTATGTGACGTAGCTTACGTACTATAACGCTCGTCCGTAGACAAGGAGAACCAGGAGCAGAAGCCCGAGGATCCCGACTACGAGGAAGACTTCGAGGACGCGTTAGGAGGCAAGCTCTATCAATTCCTTGATCGTAATTGATCCTGTTACTCTGCTTATTCTCGCACCTATTTAGGAAGCTACTCTTAAAATGCATTACTCCTTGCAACTATTTTGCAAGAGCCCAATTGTTGTATGATAATGTTCAAATCACTATAGATGCGAACATTATACCCTAGATTGCCATTAGAACACTAGAATCAACTTAGATGTATTGTTAATTATGTTAATGATATAATAGTATCATGTCGAGGAACTGTTACTATCCGTCATCATACATCTTGTTTATGAAAATGTGTGAAAAATGTGTTTGGTTGTGTGTGGTGATGGGTGGGTGATTAGACCAACCGTGTTAATGTGAAGTTGGGTGGAAAATGTTACCGGCCGTGGGTGAAACTCCTAGTACTGGTGTAGAGTACTTGAGGATTAGGTGCTGTCCACTTACGATGGACGAGTGTTTGCCCTGTCATATAAGGACCGGTTCTTCGGAACCCAAATTGGTGACTTAGTGTACAACCGTAGAACCTGTTATGGGCAGGATCGTGCACCAAACCTCGGGTTACGTAGCAAGAAGTCCCACCGGGTGTAGTAGATAACGGAGGTCCATGGATCGTTTATTTGGTGAAGTCCAAGTACTTAGCATATATATGGTGGACGGTATGCTTGTGTCATACGCGTCGGATCCCTGGGCATTCGGGTGGACTTGTGAGCGTGCCTAGTTGCGGTGGCAGCGTTATATGTTCCGTAGCTAAGAACATATAGCTTGTGGGTAAAGTGTACCAACCTCTACAGAGTGTATAAAACTATCCGGATGTCCGTTGTCATGGTATATTGACACGTCAAATCTTGAGCTCTCGTTGATTAGCCACAAATATTAATACCTTCATGTGTGAGTGGGCAGCCTTGTGCCCGTGGAGTTTTAGAAATGGTGTTGTCTCGGTGTACTGGAGCTGTTATGACCTTCGATCGGAAGGCTCATCTATAAAGAATGGGAACTGTCGGGATCGATGAATATCTCCCCAGGTCCAACCAACTAAAATTATAAAATTACTTTCTTCTTCAAGAACCTCTTTGCTTCTATAGTGAGCCCCGCATCCGCGCGTTCGCTAAAACTCGACCCTACCTTGGCCACAACCGGATTGCATGTATAATATCCCTTGCTAGTGGTAGAGCTTGTTGAGTACCTTATGTACTCACCCGTTGCTTATTTGTTTAGACGAAGATGGAGAATACCACGAGGATGAGAAGTAGGTCGCGTCCTTTGCTCGATGTTGCCTCGTGGAGTTTATGATGCTTTCCGGTGTGTTTTCTTTTATGTGAGGTAGGCTTATCCGCCTCTTTGAATGTAATCCAGACCATGTATCCTCTAGTTATTTCCCTTTGAGGAATCAATAAAGGTTGTTGTATTGGATTTATATCATCTACGTGTGTACCAAGTACTGTTCTAGGGATTGATACGTATACACAGTGTAGTCCCGAGTGGGGCGCCACGGTTATAGTACCTCCTCACGTGGACCCGCCATCCAGGACGGACATAGACTCGGCCCGGGTCTTCCGCGCAACGAGAGGAAGAAGCTTCGAAGCAGCGCAAGTCCGAGGAGGTCGTGGCCACCGGCTCGCCGGCGGCCCGGCCAACAAGCGAGGTCCACGAGACGACGACGCCGAGCCGGAGGTCGACACCTTCAAGGATGCAGAAGATGTCATTGCTGTGATCACGGGTGGCGCCACGAGCGTCACCGCAGCCATCTCGCCCTTTCCACGACGTGCTACCTAGCGGCGTCCGGCCGCTCGGGAGGGTCACGCTCCCGGTCACGTTTGGCTCCGAAGCCAACTTCGCACCGAGCACTTAGTGTTTGATGTGGCGGACATTGACCGCCCCTACAACGCCATCATTGGGCGACCCGACCTGAATAAGTTCATGGCTGCCGCGGGCCTACCTCACCATCAAGATCCTCGGACCAAAGGGCGTCATTATCGAGCGCGCCGACTTCTCCGGCCGTGACTTGCATCGAAGACATCTTGGCGGCCGACCCGAGTTGATCAAGCGACCCGAAAATCTCCACTTGCCCCCGCATCGTAGCTACGGATATGGTCCCGACCAAATCCGTGGCGCTCAAAGTTGGGGGCTCCAAGACCGTCACCATCGGTGGCGGTCTCGACACAAAATAGGAACCGGAGCTTGTCACCTTCCTTTAGGCCAACACGAGGTGCATAGAAACAAGGTCAAACTCAACCCGAAAAAGTATGTCTTCGGCGTTCCAGCTGGAAAGTTACTAGGATTCCTAGTCTCGCACCGAGGGATTGAAGTCAACCCGGACAAAATAAAAGGCATCGAACGGATGCGCTCGCCCACCTGCCTCAAGGAAGTGCAATGCCTAACCGGATCTATGGTAGCGATGGGTCGCTTCATCGCCGGAGTTAGAGGCGAAGCCACACAAGAAAAGAGGTCGGACGCAGCAGCTCCGCGGACGGCCGGCCCTAGGGTCCGACCCGGGGCTACCGATCCGGCAGCGGGGCGCTCAAGTCTCCCGCGGTCTCAATCGACACCGGGGCTCCGACTCGACCTTGTCAACAGGAAAGGCTCGCTCGGGAACTCCGCAAACGGCTGGCCCCGGGTCCGACCCGGGGCTGTTGATCCGATGAGCGGGTGCGCTCAAGTCTCCCGCGGCCTAAATCGACCCTAGGGCTCCACCTCGAACCGAGCCGGGGATCCGACTCGACCTCGTCAACAAGAAAGGCTCGCTCGCGGGCTCCACAAACGACCGGCCCCGGGGATACTGATCCGAGCAACGGGTGCGCTCAAGTCTCTCGCAGCCTCAATCGACCCGGGGCTCCACTCCCAACCGAGCCGGGGGCTCGGACTTCGACCTCGTCAAAAGGAAAGGCTCGCTCGGGGCTCCACAAATGGCCGGCCTCGGGTCCGACTCGGGGCTGCCCATCCAGCAACGGGTGCGCTCAAGTCTCCCGCGGTCTCAATCGACCTTGAGGCTACACGCCCAACGAGTCGGGGGCTCCGACTCCGACCTCGTTAGCAAGACGAGGCTCGCTTGGGGGCTCCGCCAAACGGAACATCACCCTTCGACCTGGGCATATAGCCGCAAATGGACCTAGGGTCTTCGACTCCGACCAAGGCAATCGAATTAACTCCATCGATGCCAATCAACCCGGCCGCGAGTAGAACCTCGGGTACGTAAGGTCCAACGACCCGTCTACCTCGACAAGCGAGAGTCTGCGGGACGCCAAGACAAGATATTCACAACAGGATAAGATGTTTTATGCCCTACTCACCTTCTCAAGGAAGCTACGGCCTACTTCCAAAGCCACCCGATCCGGGTGGTCACCTCTTTTCCCTAGAAGCAATCCTGCGCAACCGAGAGGCAACGAAACGCAACGCGAAATGGGCCACGGAGCTGTCGGAGTTCGACCTTAGCTTCCTCGAGCACCCGTATCATCAAGAGTCGGGCGTTGGCGAAGTTTGTGGCCGAATGGACGCCTACACCGGAAGATTTAGGTATTTGGCACTGTACCACACCCCCTTGGACTATAAAAGGGGAAACCTTGTGCATGTAGTAGACAGACTCTCCGAACCCTAGAAACTCAAGAACACCATTGCAATCTTTCGAGCTCAATACACATCGGACAAGCGGGACGTAGGGTATTACGCCTCACGGCGACCCGAACTCGGGTAAATCACGTGTCTCTGTGTGCCTCTTTGCGGATTCTTTTCTTTGATCCGTAGCTCCCGATCCTATTGTTTGTGGAGATTGTAGCCCATGTATATAGGCCCATGTAGGAGTGTACATAGCCCACCCTTCTAGGGTTGGAGTAATAGACAACAGATTTTCCCCACTCTAGCATGGAATCGAGCCTTCCTCTCTCTCCCTCTCTCCAACTCTACCGTAGCGTCGCCGACGCCGCTGCCATGGCCGGCCGCTAGTGAGCCTCCCCACCTCCTCCTCTATCCCTCCCCTCCCATCCTCGTCCTACGCCGCCGGCCTGATGGCCCCACGCGTGCCGGAGCTAGGCGCCGCCGCTGCGGCCACGGGTGCTTAATCCGACGTCGCCGCTATGGATCCGGTCGCAACCGTCGTGGATCCGCCCACCCCCGCCGTTTCGCCCCCGATTCGGCAGCTGTCGCCATCTGCGTGCGCCTCTAGCTTGACCGTCGCCGTACGTGCTGGACGCCGCCCTAGTTGCCTCCGGCCCGTAGGGCCACGAGCTGGACAGCCCCGAGCTATATGCCGCCCTGGCCGTCGTCCTACGGGGCTGCGAGGCTCGGCCCCGCCCTAGCCGCACCACCGGACCTGGTCCGGGCCCACGAGCCCCGGCCCGCCTCGGCCGTTGCAGGTGCGGGCTCGGGACCAAAATCCTTTGCTGCGTCTACGCTCGCACGGATGAGCGTGACGCCGGGCTTCACTTACACCGGCTCCACGCGGGCCCATCGGTCGTCTCCACGTGGGGGCCTTTGGCACTTGATGATCTTGCTACTTGTTCTACAGGAGGCGAAGACCGAGGCTTTGGCGGCTCGGGAGCGGGTTCACGCATCTTCCCTCGCTTGGCGGCGCGAGCACACTGCGGTGGATGACCATGCTCGTTGGATTGCCGAGGCCGAGCATCGGTTGCTCATAAAGGCCGACAAGCAGCCCGTCATCACCGTCGCCTCATCCTCACGCCCGCCTTCAATCAATGGCCCCTACCCCGACTCGATGCGCGTGATCCGATGGTCGCCCGGCTCGACCTACGGCCGTCGGCGTCTAGAACCTCCGAGCCCTCATCACCATCGTCCTCGACTCCACGTCTACCTCCTACGATCGCCGGCACGAGCAGGTCCTCCTCGCCCTCCGCCGCTACGCCCTCGACGACCACGTCCTCATCGACACCTACATTAGATTCGCAATATAAGTTACATAACCATGATCTTTGTTCGAAATAAAGTGCGAAGCAATTACATAACACGACGATACATAGATAGCTTAGATGAACCATGTCGGCCTAGGCCACGGCTCACTCCTCGTGGGTCGGGGAGCTAGGAACCCACTCAAGGGTCCACTCTTTGGGCTCCTCTCCATCCCACACAACCTTACCACAACAATCACAATACCCGGCTTGCGGGAACCCCGAAAATACACATATAGCGGCAAAGCCTCGAGTATCTAGCATACTCCGCAAGTCTTACCCATCAAATTGGCTATCTCGGACCGACATCTAGATGCATGGGGTATTACCGGGTTTACTTGGCATTTGCATAAAAACAACACCTAACTACTTATATTTGCACTTCTATGATTAGCCACATTAATAGGGTTGTTGCATAAAAGGAACTTTAGTGAGCATACTAAGCAATACAAGTATTTGCAATACAAGGTATTATCAATATAAAACAGCGAGCATCTCATCTCTTTTCAACTTACTAAACATTGTAAACTGCTCAAAACAAGTGGTACTCATTAACCGAGAGGAATGTCGAAAATTATCGAATTGTCAATCCTGAAGGAAAGACCTAAATGCACGACATGCACATCATTTAATAACACATATGGCCGTCGTTCGCGAGTTCATCATAAAGCAAATCATGGGGCCACCGACCTCGAGTACACGTCCCCCTTGTGATCCCGTTCAACAACGTGCCCAAGGCTTAACCCGTGTACTCTCCAACGGTCCTCAACCCGTGCAACCACCGTGCCATACACATCACCTCCGGATCGGTGAGATATCCGGCCCACTTTACAATTCACAAGCTGCATAGGTTTACCAATCCCATAAGAAAGGTATGCAAGTGGTACACAACTCAAACTTGTTTACGGAGTCACAATGGGGTGTTCACAACTTTTACCAAATTATCATATTCAAGTGTACCATAAATAATATCCGATTGTCCAATCCTATCGTTGACTCCATAAGCATAGGCATAGCATTTCTAACGAGAACTTGACACATCTTCTACATAGGACATATAGGGAAATTTATGCAAGTGGATTTCCAATCAATTCCTAGAACGTAAATGCACATCCATCATCCTTAATATAGTGATAAAAGAAAGCATGGACCGTGCTTGGGCCAGGATAGAGTGCGTGCGACGGGGAAGTTGGTGGCGGGGCTCGCGGGGCCAAACAGTGGCTGGAGGCGGCCGGCGACGAGCGGCGGCGCTCGGGAGGCTCCGGCGGGGTCGCGCGTCCGGCGCGAGAGGGAGAGAGAGGGAGGGGCAAGGCCGTGGAGCATCACCTGCGAGCAGGGAACAACGGCGTGGGGTTGGCCGGTGCGGTTGAGGGCCGGAGGTGGGGGTCGTCGTGGAGGTGGCGAGGGCGGGACGACGGCGACGACTTTCCTTCCAAATTCTTGACGCTTGGCTGCAGGACAACGGGAGCGGGGTTAGGGGAAGATGCGGGGAGGGTTTACGTGGGGAACTGCGTGGAATTGGCACGCGGGCTTGTCTAGCTCGAGCTCGACGCGGAGGCGGCCATGGCGATCGTGGCGTGCGTCGGCAGCTCTTCCTTCTCGCACACGCGCGGTAGGGGCAGGAGGGGGTTGCAGCTATTTGGGGAGGTCGAGAGAGGTGGGTGGGGGAGCCGGCGAGATGGAGCCTTGGCTCCTGTGCCATTGATTTATCGCCGGTAGAGTGGGGGCGGCAGGGCCGGACGGCGGCATGGGTGGGGCGCCATCAATTTGGGCGGCTCCCGGTTGGCCGGCGGGTACCAATCTGGTTGGGAGGTGGCCAGGGTGGCGTGGCAACGTGACAGGGCGAAGGCTGGGCGCGTGTGCGGCCTGCCGGCTTGCCGGACCGGCGGGCAAGGCCGCCATTGCCCCCTAGGCAATAGCTCAAGGTTGGGTTTTTCAAATTTTGAATCTATCTTTTCGAATAAATTTTCAGAGCCCAACTTATACTACTCGTAAAATCGAACCAAAAATTAGGGGTGCTCAGGCATGATGTGATCTACAATTTATCTTTTGAGTCAATGCTCAAATTATGCTTGCAGAATTTTATAAAAAAATTCAGAAACAGTGCTGTTTTGAATTTAAATTTGAATTTTTGAGATTTTCAAACCTTGTTAAAAAATTTTTGCAAAAAATGCTATAAATTCAAGATTTTGCATGGACAACATGATGGTGCAAAAATATGGGGGTGGTACTTGTTATAAAGTTTGAAGTTTCTTAAGGGCTAGGGTTTTCCCCCTTTATTTAATATTTTCTCAATTTTCTTGCTTGATTTAAGGGTGGCTTGCTTAGGGTTTTGGTAAATTGAGATTTTTAGTGACTAACCACGTCATTAACCTCTAACGGTGACAAGGGATGTCACAGCCCTCCCCCTTAAAGAAATTCTCGTCTCGACAATCGCAACTAATTAAGGAGAGGGAGTGCGAAAATTACCGATTTGTGTGACGCGAGAAACTCGGGAAAGTTCTTCTCTAGAAAATCCTCTTGTTCCCAAGTTGCTTCATCTTCGGTGTGATTACTCCATTGCACTTTATAGAAGGTGATGGTGCGATTGCGAGTTATCCGATCGTTTTTATCGATAATCCGGACGGGGTATTCGGGGTAGGAGAGATCTTCTTCTAGTTGCTCGGTGTCGGAAATGACCACATCTATCGGAGGCTTCAAGCATTTCTTCGGTTGTGAGACATGGAACACATTGTGCACACGAGCAAGACTTTCCGAGTAATTGCAATCGGTAAGCAATCGCGCTATGCTTTTCCACAATCGGATAGGGTCCGACATAGCGGGAGCTAGTTTTCCTTTAATTCCAAACCGAGAGACACCCTTGTTCGGAGAGACACGAAGATAGACATGATCTCTTCTTGTTAGCGTAGCTAATTTGGCGAGATTGTGCGGCTTCATGTTGGCTTGAATTTGTCGCACCTTTTCTTCGGCTTGAGTAACAAGATCCAGACCAAAATTAATGCTTTCGCCCGCTTCGACCAATTCAAAGGCGTACGACAAGAATGACCATACAATGCTTCGAACGGTGACATTCCCGAACTCTCTTGATAGCTATTGTTGCACGAAAATTCGGCGAATGGAAGGCAATCATCACAATTTCCTCAATTTTCCATAGCACGTGCTCTCAAGATATCCTCCAAATATTGATTCGACCTTTCGGTTTGTCCATCCGTTTGAGGGTGATAAGCGGAACTTCTAATGAGAGTGTTACCTAGACAAGAATGCAATTGCTCGCAAAAGTGAGATACAAATTGCGGACCTCGATCGGAGACAATGATTTTGGGTACACCATGCAAACATAGCACTCTTGAGATGTATAGCTCGACATACTTCTTGGTATTGTAGGTAGCATGGACGGGGATGAAATTCACGGATTTGGTTAATTTATCCACAATAGCCCAAGATGAATCATGCTTCTTTGATGTGAGAGGCAATCCAACGATAAAATCCATAGCAATGTCCTTCCACTTCCAATCAGGACTTCAATGGGTTTAATAATCCAGCTTTTCTTAAGTGATCGGCCTTTACCCGTTGGCAAGTATCGCACTCGGCCACATACCGTGCAATCTCACGCTTCATGCATGTCCACCAAAACTTTTCTCTTAAGCCACGATACATTTTATTGCTACCGGGGTGTATGGAATATTTAGATAAATGTGCCTCATCCATTATTTTCGTCCGTAATTCTATATCCTTCGGAACAACGAGACGTTGGTTGAACCATAACACACCATCGACATCTTGTCGGAGACAGGTGGCTTCATGTTTTTCTATTTTTTGCTGAATAAATTCCATTCCTTCATCCTTCTTTTGTGCCTCAATAATTTCCTCATGAAGGGTAGGGATAAGAGCTAGATTATACAATGATCCATAGGTAAAAACTCGAAGGCTTGGTTCACTAAAATCTGAAATTTCTGAATTTTCCATAGAACAACCGGTGACATGATTGCATTGATCCTTGCGACTCAAAGCGTCGGCAACCACATTAGCTTTACCCGGATGATAATGAATTTCCAACTCATAATCCTTGATTAATTCCAACCATCGACGTTGCCTCATATTCAATTCTTGTTGGGTGAAGATATATTTGAGACTTATGATTGGTGTAAAGATTGACAATATTTCCAAGTAGATAATGCCTCCAAGTTTTCAATGCAAGAACAACCGAGGCAAATTCCAAGTCATGGGTAGGATAGTGTTGTTCGTGCTTGCGAAGTTGACGGGAAGCATAAGCAATGACACGACCTTCTTGCATTAGCACACACCCTAAACCGGTGCCGGACGCATCACAATACACGTCGAACGGCTTGGTGATGTCGGCTTGTGCTAACAACGGAGCGGTGGTCAAATGCTTCTTGAGAGTTTGGAAGGCTTCCTCACATTCACGGCTCCATTTAAACTTAGCATCCTTCTCCAATAATTTTGTCATAGGCTTTGCTATGCTTGAAAAATTGGGAATGAATTTATGATAATAACCGTCAAGACCGAGAAAGTTTTGGATTTGTTTCATTTGATCTTTGGGACTTCCAAGTAAGCACTTCTTCAACTTTACTCGGGTTAAAGGCAATACCTTCCGCGGATATGATATGACCCAAGAAAGGTACTTGCTTCAACCAAAATTCACATTTGCTAAATTTGGCATATAATTGATGATCACGAAGCCGTTGGAGAACAATACGAAGGTGTTCGACATGCTCTTCTTTGGACTTCGAATAAATAAGAATGTCGTCGATGAAGACCACGACAAACTTATCCAACTCGGGCATAAAAACTGAATTCATCAAGTATCCGAAATGAGCTGGAGCATTTGTAAGCCCAAAAGACATGACAAGATATTCGAAGAGACCATACCGCATAGAGAATGCGGTTTTCGGAATATCTTCGGCTTGGATTTTAATTTGATGATAACGGGAACAAAGATCAATTTTGGAGAAGACCTTAGCACCAACTAATTGATCAAAGAGAATATCAATCCGAGGGAGCAGGTATTTATTCTTGATAGTCACCGCATTGAGAGGGCGATAATCCACACATAGACGTAGCGTCTTGTCTTTCTTCTTCACAAAGAGAGCGGGACATCCCCACGGAGATGAACTAGGACGAATATATCCTTTATCCATAAGCTCATTCAATTGCTCTTTTAACACCGCTAGCTCATTAGGATCCATCTTGTACGGCCTACGGGAAATTGGTGCCATACCGGGTTGGAGCTTAATTTTAAACTCAACGACACGATCGGGTGGCATGCCCGTAAGTCATCCGGAAACACATCGGGATATTCACATACCACGGGAATATCATCAATCCTTTTCCCTCAAGATGGTAAATTTTTGATGTGGAGGTTTTAGGATGTGGTAATCGGAGAATAGACGAACCTTGGAGTGGTGAGTTTAGGTGAACTTCTCGAAAATCGATGTGCAAAACGGCTTTATGGAGTTTCATCTATCTTATACCTACGATTATGTCTATTCCTTGCGCTCCTAAAATTACGAGAGATGAGGGGTATGATTTTCTCTCTAGGTTTAGGGGTACTTGCCTCAACTCTAGGTTTGTTTTTATCTTTCCACCCGGTGATGTGATAATATAAGGGACATCCAAAACGGTAGGAGTGAGTTTCGGGGTATTTGCACATGATTGACTAATGAAATCATGAGTTGCACCGGAATCAAAAAGAACCAAAGTGGAGTGATTGTTGACCGAAAACATACCCGAAAGTACTTGGTTCTCCCGGTTGAGTCTCTTCGACCGTGGTATAGTTGACTCAGCCATTCTTCGGAGTGGATAATTGATTGCGATTTTCATTTCCATTATTCCCATTGCGGTTTTGGTTGTTGTTGCCACTTCCGACCCATTGTTGTTGTTGCCCGGGTTACATGTCGAACACGACAATCCTTTGCGAAATGACCCGGACGTCCATAATTAAAGCATGGACCTTGAGGACCGGGTCTAGCATCTTGAAATTTCTGCTGCATGGGGCGGGAAGAAGTGTTGTGCTGCGGCACAAATTGGCATGACCCCCTCCCCCGTCGGCGGTAATGCGGCACAAAACTTCTGTCCGGACGGGGAAGTGATGGCCAACTTGTACCTAGGCGGAGCGGAGCCGGATGGATTTCCAATGGCACGCTTCCTTTTCTTGTCCTCTTGATGAGCACGGATAGCATCTTCTTGCACAATTGCGGTACTCATCAAATCATTGAACGTGTCGGTGGTGACTTGAGCCAAGCGATTTTGCAACTTCGAGCTTAGCCCCGAACGAAAGCAATCCTTCTTTTTCTCATCCGTGTCGGTGTGATAGGAAGCATATTGAGCTAAGTAGCTCAATTTCCGTGCATACTCTTGCACGATTCCGAGCCTTGCTTCAAGTTGAGAAACTCTTGCAACTTGCGCTTCATGAGATCGGCGGGGATATGGTGCGCGGGAAACGCGGTATAAAACTCCGGCCAAGTCACATGTTGACCGGCGGGAAGAGCGGCGGTGAAACTTGCCCACCATGCAATAGCGGAGCCATAAAGTTGTTGCACCGCAAAGAGGGTCTTTTGCTCCGATGTGCAATTAAGGAGAGGAACAGTGACATGGGTTGTCACAATCAGCAGCTTTTACCACTTCATCTTCTTCCACGATTTGGCACCGCCGGCTTGGGCTTCCCGGCCATGACGTTTTGGCTCGACTCTGCCGCGAGTGCAGATCTTTCTTGTACTCGGACATCCGATGAGCACCTTTGTCTTGCGTGCCGATTATGTCATCATGTTAGACTTCCTTTTTCTTCCGCTTCTTCGCATACGAGTCGTGCTTTGATCTTATTCATCGTGATTTGTGGACTTTTCCTGTAATCGGTATTTCTAGCTATAAATATTATTTGATCTTTGTTGATAATTTCTCTCATTACTCTTGAACTTTTCCTCTTCGTGTGAAGTCTGATACATTCTCCACCCTCCTCTACTTTTTTGCTTGGATTACTACTCGGTTCGGCCTCACCATCAAGGCCATCCGGTGTGACAACGACAGGGAATTCGATAACCGCGCCTCCCGTGACTTCTTCCTTTCTCGTGGTGTTCACCTACGCATGTCTTGTCCGTACAGCCTCCCCACGAACGGCAAGGCTGAATGGATGACCTGAACCACGAACGATGTCTTGCGTACCCTCCTCCTTCGGGTCTCCCTTCCTGCTCGCTTCTAGGTTGAGGGCCTCCACACCTGCTATCAACCTCCTCAACCGTCTTCCTTCCACTCGCCTCTCCTGCCCCCACTCCACACCATGCTCTCTTCGGTACACCTCCTCGGTATGACCACCTTTGTGTCTTCGGGTGCGCTTGCTACCCTAACACCACCGCCACCACTCCTCACAAGTTGGCGCCTTGTTTGATCGGATGTGTGATCCTCGGGCTACTCCCCCGACCACAAGGGGTATCGCTGCTTTGATCTCACCTCTCGTTGAGTCCTCATTTCCCGCCACATTGTGTTTGATGAGTCCGATTTTCCCTACTCCACCTCCACTACTCCCACCCACGACCCCGAGTTGGAGTCCGTGTTTCGGTCGACTCGGTGGCCCGGTACTCGGCCCCGTGTACCCTCTACTTGCAGGTCTTCTAAGCACACCGACGGACTCTCCCGCGCCACACGCGACACATACGCCCCTCCCGCGCCACACACGACCTCGGAGACGCCCCCTCCCGCGCCACGCGCGACCCCGGATCCTCCTACCGCGTCACGCACGGCCCCGGAGTCTTCTCCCGCGCCACGCGCGGCCCCGACGTCCTCTCCCGCGCCACGCGCGACCCCGGAGCCTCCTCTCGCGCGCTACGCCCAGCCCGTAATCGTCTACCGGTGCCGGTCTATGCTGGCCCCACCGCCGTGACCGGCCCACCCCCGGCGCGCTCTCGCTTCGACCCGGTGGTGTACCACCCGCTCGTCATCCATCGGGATCCCGGCCTCACTCATCCCATGGTGACACGACGGGCAGCGGAGATTCTTCGGCATATGGCCCTCTCCGCCACCACGGCAGAGCCCGGGATCTCTCCATTGCCCTCCTCTATTCGTGGTGCCTTGGCCGACCCCCACCGGCGTCGGGCAATGGAGGAAGAGTATGCGGCTCTCCTTCGAACCGGACTTGGGATCTCATGCCGCGACCACCCGGAAGCAATGTGGTCACCGGGAAGTGGATCCGGACTCACAAGCGACATGCTCATGGCTCGCCGGATCGCTACAAGGCTCGTTGGGTTCTCCGGGGCTTTACTCGGCGGCTCAATGTAGACTATGACGAGGCTTTCAGCCCGATGATCAAACCTGCCACAATACGCATGGTTCTCTCACTTTCTTTGTCTTGCTCTTGGCATGTGCATCAGCTGGATGTGAAGAACGTGTTCCTTCATGGCATTCGTTAGAGACAGTCTATTGCAGCTAGCCGAGCGAGGTTTGTGGATCCCAGCCATCCCGACATGGTTTGTTGCCTCAACAAGTATCTCTATGGTCTGAAGCAGTGCTCCTCGAGCTTGGTACTCTCGGTTTGCCACGTTCTTGGTCTACTTGGGGTTCACCGAGTGTAAGTCGGATATCTCCCTGTTTGTCTACCACCGTGGCACCGACACTCGCATTGTTGTATGTTGACGACATCATACTTGCCGCTTCCAGCCGGATCTTGCTCCAGCACATCATTCGATCCTTACAGCGGGAGTTTGCTATGAAGGATTTGGGTGTTCTTCATCACTTCTTGGGTGTCATTGTTGATCCTCGACCTTCCGACCTTCACCTCCACCAGCGCCGGTATGCTCTTGATATTCGGAGCGGGCGGGGATGACTGACCGCAAGCCTTGCACCACCCCCGTTGACACTCGGGCCAAGCTATCTACACATTCGGGTGATCTAGTTGCTCGACCCGATCGCCTACAGGAGCCTTCCTGGTGCCTTGCAATACTTCACCTTCACCAGGCCGAACATCGGATATGCCATTCAGCAGATCTGTCTTCAAATGCATGATGCTCGTGAGTCCCACCTTGCTGCCTTGAAGCACCTCCTCCGCTATGTCCGTGGCACGCTTGACTACGGTTTGAGTCTTCACCGGTCTCCTCTCGTTGAGCTCGTCGTTTACACCGACGCCGACCGGGCTGGCTGTCCGGACACTCTTCGTTCCACTTCGAGCTACGCTGTCTTCCTCGGAGACAACCTTGTCTTTTGGTCGTCCAAGCGATAGCTAGTGGTCTCCCGCTCTAGTGTCGAGGCGGAGTACCGGCCGTGGCTAACGGCGTGGCTTAGGCGTCCTGGCTTCGACAACTCTTGGCGGAGCTCCACAGCCCGCTCGCCAAGAGCACGCTCGTCTCATCGCGACAACGTCGGTGTCGTGTACCTCTCCACCAACCCGGTTCAGCACCGGCGGACGAAGCATGTGGAGATCGATCTCCACTTTGTTCGGGACCGAGTCGCTATTGGGCGAGCTCACTGGATGCAACTATGCCATGATTGGTTACCCGCACGGAAGTGCGAGCCTATCCCGGGAGATGCAAAAGTGTTGTGCGGGCCTGGCTCCCGGGAAACGAGAATGGAATCCGTTTCTTCGGAGCCGGGAGCGTCACATGCAGCCACAAGCTTTTCTAATGACGAGTATTAACATATGATTAGCATTGATTAGCATGTTTTTAAGTCATATTAGTATATGTTAAAACATATTAAGGATTAATATGATGAAATAAGTACTATAAAAGTGATTTAAGTAAAATAAATATTTAAACTTTAAATTTTTATTTAGTGCAACATATAGATGTACGAGCAACCAATCACCATCTATTCTCGACCGGGATAAACGCATGCAACTAACCAAACAAGTCAACTTGTATCGTTGCAGCTCTGTCTCCGATGAGCCTGGTTCCCTAATACCAACCAGGCTCGGGTCATTCAAGCAACCAATCACGCCCCAAGGGTCTCCCCTCCTCGACCTTCTCGGAGTTCCGCTCCGGTCTCAACATCACTAGTGGCTAGTTGTGACTGCGGGGAGGGGGGTGTGAGTTCTTGTGTTTTATTCTTGTGTCTAGTCTCGAACTTCTTTGCATTGGTAAGTTCGGATTGTGGGGGGGCGTATATTGTAGCCCATGTAAATAGGCCCATGTAGGAGTGTACATAGCCCACCCTTCTAGGGTTGGAGGAATAGATATCAGATTTTCCCCACTCGTAGCACCTCTAACAAAGGGCGGTCCGACTGACCCAATGTTTTAAATAGAGGGCTATAGAATATAGCGGAGTACTCCTAGAAAAGCTATAGGGGCTATAGCGGAAGCTATTGCCTATAGCATTTTGCAAAAAAAAAAGACAATATTTTTATCGAAACTTTAGTATTTCCATCAATTTCGACCTAATTTCATATATGTGCATCCATCATTAAAGCACTCCAATGTCCAACCATGTATTTACCATATTTCCTAGCAATTGGAAAGTTCACATAATGAAAAGTCAACCATCATATGGACAATGAACAACAAAATTCATCACCGCGGTATGACTTTTGAGTTATGAATCATAAATCAGTAATACATCAGTTGATCTCAATTATAGCGGAGTTAGCGGATGAAGTTAGTAGTAAAATAAACCGTATAGCGTGGTTAGCGGCATCAACGGCATCGGCGGCAATATTAGCAATATTGTAGCGTCATCTCCTCAAAAGCTATAGCGGAGCTATAGCATGCTATTTAAAACAATGGGCTGACCCCATATGATGGTTCTATGACATCGACACTAACCTTGATTGCCTCTCGCCGTAGCCATTGTAGACATTTTGATTTTTTCCCCTAAAAGCATGGGGATAAATCAGAAGTCACAAAATATCACAGGACACGAGTGTGAAGGATTTGGGGAAATGGTGATGAAAGCATCTCAAAGAGAGCTTTTTATTCTCAAGTGTCTACTACAAACTTTCTCATCATCAACTGGATTGAAAGTTAACTTCCAGAAATCATGCATGGTGCCTATCAACAATACTCCAGAAGAAATGCAAATCCTAGCAGGAACTTTTGGTTGCACCATAGGGGCAATGCCATTCACTTATCTAGGGCTGCCTTTGGGCACCACCAAACCATCTGTGGAAGATCATGCCCCTATCATAAGCAAGATAGAAAGGAGACTATCATCAACGAGCACTTTCCTAGCCCATGCAGGAAGAGTCACTTATATCAATTCAGCTGTAAGATCAATGCCTGTCTATGCAATGTGCACTCTAAAGCTACATGTGACAGTTCTGGATCATGTGGATAAACTCTGTAGAGCAACCTTGTGGAGGGGAAAGAGATGGATGCCAGGGGCAAAGCACTAGTTGCCTGGAATAAATGCACAATTCCGAAGAAAAAAGGAGGCCTAGGGATCAAAAACATTAAGCTACAAAATGAAGCTCTCTTACTCAAACATCTGGATAAGTTCTACAACAGGAAAGATATCCCTTGGGTAGAATTGATTTGGAATCAATATTATTCAGAGGGACAGGTTCAACGTGAAGCATCAGTAAAGAGCTCATTCTGGTGGAAAGATATCATGGCTTATAGTGATCATTTCAGAGGAATTGCAACCTGCACAGTGGGAGATGGAAAAACTGTCATGCCACATGTGGAACAAACACAACCTTCACCAGCAACTGCCCAGATTATATTCATATGTCAAAAATGCAACAATCTCTCTGGCAGCTTACATGGACAATCCAAACATTGAAGAGAACTTCCACCTCCCCCTCAGTCATGAAGCATTCAGTGAGCTGCAGACTCTGAATGGAATAATAGATCAACTACACCCAATGCAACAGAAAGATCAGTGGCATTATATTTGGGGATCTCCTATACACAGTACAAGCAAATTTTATATGATACCTTTCCTTGCACTCAGGCCCCCACAGCCGTTCAAATGGATTTGGAATTCCAAGTGCTCAAAGAAAATCAAGATTTTCACTTATTTGGGGATCTCCTATATACAGTACAAGCAAATTTTATATGATACCTTTCCTTGCACTCAGGCCCCCACAGCCGTTCAAATGGATTTGGAATTCCAAGTGCTCAAAGAAAATCAAGATTTTCACTTGGTTGCTGTTTATGGATAGGCTAAATACTAGAAACATTCTGAGAAGGAAGATAACACCTCTTCAAGGGAATAATTACAACTGCAGCATATGTGACAGAGCACAAGAAGAAACAGCCTTTCATTTATTTTTTGAATGTGATTACAGTGCTAACTGCTGGGCAGCTATTGGAATACATTGGCAATCCAATCTGGATTTCTTTACAATGATTGAATATGGAAAAAGATCCTTTGCAGTCCACTTCTTCATGGAGATTTTCATCATCGCAGCTTGGCACATTTAGAAACAGAGGAACAGACTGATCTTTGATGGAGTTCAACCAACCCTTCAATCCTGGAAATTAGCCTTCTCTGATGAAGTCCGCCTTCAGGTACATAGGTTCAAACCTGTAACTAGAGATAACACTCTTTCCTGGCTAGACCGTTTTGTTAACTCCTAACTCTCTTAGGTTTCAGTTTTAGCCTTCTCTCTTTCCTTTGGCCCTCTGGCCTTGTACAGCTTTTAGCTGAGGTTCTATTTATGCTTCAATAAAATATGCTAACTACGTAGTTTCAAAAAAAAAACACAAACATATTATTTGGAGATAGAATTATAAGACCTTCAACACTCATGAAGTAGTTTCACAAAGAAGTGAATTCAAAATTGAGGAGGTAATTTGTTGAGATAAGAATTAATTAACTGCAAGAGTAGAACAAATAACCGAAAGAAGGCTAAGCATATCAGAAAAAAAAATCTAGTTGGGACGCAACTAAAAACAAATAGAAGAATTATAGTACGACTTGAAACTCAGTGGTAAATTGGAACTTGCTGTATTTTTTAAAAACTAATAGCATTTTGAAACCCAGTTTACCTTTTGAACGAACTGTGACTCAAAACTTGGGTCTAAAGTTTCAGTCATCTATTTCTAACAGCAATAGTTACCAAACAAAAAAGGCCAACATCATCACTTAATCATTAGCACAACAAAACTAAACGCGTTTACAGATCCAGGACACCTGACATGAAACACGGCCAAATTAATACACCTAAACTAAATGGGCATAGTGATAACAAGAATAGGGCATCGTAAGAAAAGTGTAAGGGCAAACAACAACACTGAACAAAATCAGAGTACAAAATGTTAATCAAAGCCCCATTTTACAGATCCATAGAAAAGTTTTTCTTTTGTACAGATACTCAAACACAGGAACTCCAAAAACATTTTACATTATCTTATTGTTCCGTTTGTTCATTCTTACTTCTGGTTGAAAAAATCAGAGTACTAACCTTATATTTTGGGAACTCAGCTATAAGCTGCTGATATTAGTTCCAGTTGATCTTCGTGACACTCTCCTAGTGCAATCAGTTCTTCACTGAATGATAATTGAGATTTTTTGTTGTACCCTTCGTCCTTCATGTGTTTAGCAAGCCTTAGCAACTCTTCACTTATACTTTCCACCTCAGGATGTTGATGTTGTTCCCCAACAACAAACACATGAACTCGGCTGTTAAGCTCAATCCAGCTACACCCTGGATCCTTGTTAATTCCACGAAGTCTCATCAAATGTCTCACCCGCTCAACGTCATTCCATTTTCTCTCCGAAGCATAAATGTTTGATAACAATATATAAGCTGAGGAATCCTGTGTACCCAGTTCCATCAGCTGTTCACCTGCATATGCTCCAACATCAAAGTCTCGTATACTACGACATGCTCCTAGGACTATACGCCATAGGCATGTTCCATGTTCAATAGTAATTGACTCTATGAATTCCTTTGCTTCCATTAGCAGACCTGCTCGGCTAAGAATATCAACCATGCAAGCATAGTGATCAAGCCCAGGTGTTAATCCATACTCCTTGGTCATGGACCTAAAATAAATCCAACCTCTATCAACTAGGCCCATGTGGCTACAAGCACATAATACATTAATGAATGTTATATGATCAGGAGCAGTGCCCTCTAGCTTCATCTCCTCAAACAGTTCAAGTGCACCATTTCCGCACCCATTTTGTGAAAACCCAGAGATGATTGAGTTCCAAGCAATAACATCCCTATCACGCATCCTTCTGAAGACAGCCATGCTGTCTTCCAGGTTCCCACACTTAGAATACAACGAGGACAGAGCACTTCCAACCGAACCACCAAAACCAAAACCAAACTTTAAGATTTGTGCGTGCAATTGCTTCCCTGGCTCTAATGCTGCAAGGCACGCGCATGCTCTGAGAACACTAGTTATGGTCAAATTACTTGGCATGATGCCCATTTTGTCCATCCTGGCATAGAGCATCATGGCTTCCTCATACTCCCCATTCTGAACATGCCCAGCAATCATTGCTGTCCAAAGGACGACATCGTCAACATCGTGTAACTGAAGAAACCCAACTTTTGCATCGTCAATACAACCGCACTTGGCATACATATCCACGAGTGCACTCTTTACATACATCTGCCTTTCAAACCCAAGCTTCGTCACCAAACCATGTGCCTGCTTCCCCATCAGTAACGCTCCCATGTCACTGCATGCGTTGAGTACCCCAACAAAGGTGAACTCCGTTGGCAAGAATCCTGCGGCATGCATCTGTAAGAACATTCTAGCTGCACTATCTGCTTTCCCGTTCTGTGCATAACCGGTGATCATCGCTGACCATGTGATTGAGTTCCTTTCTTTCGAGGACTGAAACACCTGTTGTGCTGCATCCATACACTCAGCCTTTGTATACATTGTGACAAGTGAATTCTCCACGGAAACAAAACCTGCCAATCCGTCCTTCAGAACCAATCCATGCACCTGCACACCCATAAACCAACCCGTTGGCACACTAACTGCACTAAGAACTGCCGTGGCGACAAACTCATTTTTCTCCAAGGGGCATTCCTGAAGCATCAGCCGAAAGAGCTCAAACGCCTCCTCAGAGCACTTTCCCGCAGCATACCCAGACACCATGGCAGTCCATGACACCACGTTCCGATGCGGCATTTCATCAAACAACCTGCGGGCATCAGAAGTGGCACCCAGCTTGCAGTACATGTTGAGCAAGGCTGTGGAGACGAACACATTTGTAGAGCCGCCGGAGGAAATCAGCTTACAAGCGAGAGCGTGGGCCGCGGAGCCCACAGACGCGGAGGGCACACGGCTGGCGGCGGTGAACACGGCGGCAAAGGAGTGCGGGGATGGGACGACGTCAGGGAACGAAGAGAGCATGGAGCGGAAGTGGGAGAGCGCGGCGAGCGGGCGATGGCGGGAAAGCGGGTTGAGGAGGGAGTTCCATGAGGCGACGTCGCGGGAGGCTTCGGGGGTGTCGGCGAAGACGGCGAAGGCTGCGTGGAAGGGCCGCGAGAGCGAGCAGTAGAAGGTGATGAGGGAGTTGGAGACGGGCGCGTGGGAGGCTGCGCCGGACTTGAGTGCCCAAGCGTGGAGGGCCTCGCCGTCGCGAGGGCGGCTGGCCGCGCAGCGGAGGTGCTCGATGAAGTGTGTGTGAGACATTCGCCGCGCAGACGGCGCCGCGCCTGCCATGGGTGGCGCGGACGGCTGAAGGCGGGAGCCGTGAAGAGCACGTCACATTCTCGTTTAAAACGAGCATAACTTTTGCATCGCTTTTCTCGCAATCTGGACAGGGGATCGATTCCGCGTTGTAGTGTTACGACGACGCCAAGAGAAATTCCATTGGCTCAAAGCGTATTTGAAATCAAGGCGTTTGGCTCCGTCAGATTAAATTCAATGAAAACTGATCATAATTTGTTCCAAACGGGCCTTTGTCTAAGGTCACTTTGTCTAAGGCCACGGCATTCGAATTTCTTCCAAATTCGCTCTTGGGTCAATCCAATTCGTGCTTCTCGGCCTAGACAAAATCCAACGTCTATTTTCTACTTAGGTCTCCTTCGGAACAAAGGAATTGTGGAGGAAAAATGGAGGAATTGAATCTACAAGAGTACTAGTTAATCTCCCAAGTTATTTTCTACCTTAGTAGTTCTAGTTAGATGCCCTGTAATGGGTGTCAAAAAGACTATCTTTGTTAATTTACAAACAAAACATACATTGAGTTGTAAGCATCTCATCAAAATAAATGTTAGAGACAATATCTTTATTAGTAGTTCACAAACCACCATAATATGTGCTCCAAGACATAAGATATAACAAATGCACGAGCTATTGTTGTTAACACTTCTCATGCATGAGAAATGGTGTTATTTGCAATGTGCCTCTAAGGTATTTTATCTTAACACTTGTAATAGCTAAATGAAACACAAATAAGGAACAAATTGTAAATCTGTGATCACACAAAAATTTATTGATGCATAAAACAAAATTTATTAAGAGGATAGCTGATCAAAGAGTTGAGTAGTTGACAGAAAAGCAGATCTATTGTTTACTTCAGCACTACTTCAGTAATATAAATTATCCCCAAAGATATTAGCAGTTTTGAGACAGATACAACTAATAACACTGTCAGAAAGTGGGTAGGCATGTGATCCATAAATTTGGTGACAAGTTAACGGCGTTAGTCATCACTGGATACTAACTACAGGTTGAGAGTTGGGAGTGTGACCAAGTTTTAAGGCTAGGCTATGATTCTTCTGGACTACTCAACCCAAAAAAACATACTAGTATATTTAATCGCACAAACCATTGCTGATGCAAACTTATAACATCAACAAGTAAAACACCAGTCAAGTCATCAACGCTCAACGGTGCGTTTGTCAGCTGCAATCGCGCTCGTTTTGGTAGGCTGGAGAGGCTTTTGGACCTGCACCACAAATGCTGCATCTGGGGGAACGTCCAAACCATCCTACAACAGATTTTTGTGATCACGTGAAGGTTCGTGAAGTATTTCTGGACAGCGTGAACCAGCAGATTTTTGTAACACGGTCGGAAGATGCAGTTGGGTTTATACAATTTTATTAACCATAAGGCGGTCGGAAGATGCAGTTGGGTTTATACCATTTTATTAACCATAAGGCGGTCCGAAGATGCAGTTGGAATGTGACCGGAAGATGTAGTTATTTTGATAGGTTTGGTTGGAACCCTGGTAGCTGAGCTGCTTGGCGCACGCAGCACACCTAGGCTCGGGAGCCTCCGGCAGCTGCGTGCCACAATCCAAACAAGCTGGCACCATACCATATAGCTACACATGTCGTAGAAAAAGGTTTAGTGACAGACAGTAAGCATCAAAGGCTGAGTGATTTCCTTGCACAATTCCAGCAAATCACATGCCAAACGTGCAGCCATACTGCCAAATTTCTATTCTTTCAAAAAGAGAGCATCCTTAACCTTGTGTGTACTGAGTGTTCCTCCTGATAAATGAAATGAGATAAATCTTGAATTGTTCTTCTTGATTGATAAACATGGAGCAATTATTCCATGAGCTCATGACTGAAAGGGCAGAATTCACTGCTTAGGTTCACCCTTAAATTTCAGTGAGAAACTATTTAAAGGTGTTATGTCTATGTTTTTATGTAAAAGAATGAAGTCTCCATCAGACTCATGCATTATGGTCTATTGATACATGCAAAACAACTTAAAAGATTTTTTTATTTTTACTTTGGCTTAACAGTACTATGATTTGTCTCCCATAATAATACATTAAAAATGGATGAATCGCTGGAACAGACAGTTCTAAGTTACGGTGAGCTGTACTTACAAAATCTGTAGCAAAGTTTGGATGAGTCCTATATCATGATGTACATATAGGGATAACAATGGATGTCACTGTTGTTACCTGTTCACAGACAGCAAAATGGTCTGCCTAAAACATATCAAGATGTGGTCCATTTCTACATAGAGCTAATTGCATTGGACAAAGAGGAAAGCAATTTCTTCCTTGTATGCTGCTCAGAGCCAGGGGACTTTATAACAAAGGAATGAGCAACTGTGCCATTATTGGCTGTAACCTTTGATTCACCAACTTTGACCTCTGCCTCTTCAAAAGCTTGGAGTACCTTCTTTATTGGATGGTTCTCCATTCTAGATACCACTCGAACGAGAATCTCGCCTTGCACCACCTGAATGTCTACTTCGGGCCTAGATGCTTGCTCCATGGTATCTCCCATACCATGACCCACAAATTTCTCTTTCTCCGCCTCCAACTCTGCCAGCTTCTTCTTGAGATCAGCAATATGCGCTATGGCATCTTCCAGAATGGATGCCTTGTCCACTTTAGAGATGTTTGGCACAACAGCTCTCAGAGCACAAAACCTCTTGTTCAGCTTTTCCCTCCTCTGGCGTTCAGCCTCAACATGGCTGAGAGGCTCCTCCCTTCCATTTGTTGGTCTTCTTCCCCTCTTCCTTATCTGTCGCTCCTCTCTTTCCTCTTTACATAAGCCATGGACATTGCCATTTTCCCCATTCCAAGTGGATTTTTTAGAAATCAATACACCAGATTTGGAACTTGATCCTACACTAAAATCTATTTGCCTTGGAGCTCGAGGCTGAGATGGTGGTGGCGTCAAGTGCTGATGTGGCTTCTGAAGCTGAAATGTGCTCATCTCAGAGCCTTGAGCAGCACAATTACTGTGATGTGCATTCTCACTTGTCACAACTAAGATATCATTGCCAAACTTCTGTTGATGAGAATTCAGACCTCGAGCTTGACTCCATGTGAAATTCTGCAAACCTTTCCGTAAGTTCGGAAGCAATGCGTTCTCACCACCAGTGCCTCTCTTCTGTGGATCCCATGAGCTTCCATCCACCTTGGATGCATCAACTCCTTTACTGGCTTTCGTGATTGAAGGTTGGCTGAGATTCAAATCCTTCCCAAAAATCTTTGCAGAACCTGGTGATGCTTGAATAGAACCATTCTTATCATGCTTCTCAATTGATGCCCTATTACTGCATTCTCCTAGAAACACTGACCTTATAATATCTAGAGCTTCAGCATTCTCTGGCATGCTCTTCACTGAGCCTAGCTCAAGTACACCAGCTTCAAATGGCAATAACACAATGGTCCGAAATCCCGCTGCATCTGCAAGGAATCCTCGGTAACAATAATTTGCTGGCAGAACCTTGCTCTCATTGTTTGGAACCCAAAGGGGTCTCCCAGAAGCAAACACTTTCCCTGGGCCACCAATATGACGTGGAAATGCAAAATACATGGACGCTAGAAAGAATAACTCAGTGTCAGTCACCTGATCAATTCCAGGAGCATAATCCTCCTCCTCATCCCCTCCAAATGCTGAATGCAGTCTCTGCAGCACTTGTTTCCGCATCCTCTGTTTGGTCACTGGGGAAACATCATCAATAACAATAGAAGCAGCAGACCGCATCTCACTATCATGGGGTTCGCGGCAAGATCCATCACCCCAGCCTAGGACAATATCACCAGACTTAGTGCGGGAGAGCTGCCAGAAGATAGCATAGTTCCATCGAAAGCTCTGACCATTAGCCTCAACCAGGTTCTGAAGTTTATTCTGCAAATCCACTACCGCTGATGTTGCTATTAGACCTTCAGATATGACACCACCTCCTTTTGTGAGATATGTGAAGGCATCTGAGCCCAACACAGAGGCGCAAAGGGATTTTTCATCCTCTGTCCAGGACACTCCGGTGCCAACCGCCTTGACCTCTGTCTTCATCAGTACATTGCCTATTCCATAGAACTATGACTCAGATCAAACAAACAAGAAAATAAAAAAGAACATGCAATGTTTAACTAACAAAACAATTTGGAAACAAATCTAGTCTTCCTGCAATTATGCACATCCCTTTTTGGTCAAAATAAATGAACTTTATCAATGACCCACAAAAAGAATGATAGGACTCTGGACCACAAACATTTATATCAGGTTGCTATCTGCTACAACATTTATCTCAGTATAAGCTGAAAATGGAGCAACTATTGCATATCTCAGAAATAGACAGAAAAAAGGCCGTTACATCGCCTCCTTGTCTTGTATGGCCATGTTAATGCGAAAGATGTTAGGCCAGTCTCAGTGGAGAGTGTCATCGCACAGTTACTAAGAAGAAATTCTTAAGAACCGTGCTAGTGGAGGGTCATGGTGATGACACTCATCTCTCATCCCATGACACTCCCTCTCTTCTCTCTCATGCCATGTCAGCAAATTTAATGCTCATAACACTACCATGACACTCCTATTAAGATTGGCCTTAGATGCAAGCAGTTTATGTATTCCTGCGAATCGAGGCAGAATAAGAATCCACTGTAATTAGGTTAAGGGTCACATTTAAGATCTCTACAGAGTACCATGCAACTAACACCGGTCGTATATCTGAAAGCGACTGCATAAGTACCGTAAAGCTACAGATTGATACAAAAGCATCACCGAACCACAAATAATCCGAAAGGTCGTCCATTTCCTGTTCTCGTCCACACACATTGGACCCAGCTGTCGAAGAACACTTTGATACTCAGTTATCCGGGCTACACTGAGGCGGACCAACCAGTAGGGCTAGATAGAGCAGCAACACCAGCGGAGAGACCCCAATCTCCCCATCCCCGTCCCAGCCACAGGCGAAAATTTCTTCCACCCCTCGCAGGTTACATCCAGCCTAAATGTCAACTACAAAGGAGGGACTACTGATTGGGGAGGGGAACTCATGTCTCACCTGGAGGAGGAGGAGGCGGCAGGCTCGTTCCCCGTTCTGGCAGCTCGTGCCTCCGTGCGCTGGCTGCTAGCTGCCCAGCTCCGCTGGTGCTCACGGCTCCGACGCGGTGTGGGTGTTGCCTGGAGCTGGGATCTGAGCTTGCTCGAGACGTGTTGACTCCGTGCGATCATGAGCAGAGAGAACATCTGCTGCACACGCATGATGTGCTCCTGAGAGACCACGGCCATCGGATGCAGGATGTACGGGCTTGATCTGTTCGGGAGCACCTCCGTGAGGCGTGAACATGTTTTTATTAAAGGATATGAGGGTGGGGGAACGGTCCTTAGTGCTTCGTAGAGTTTATGTTTATACGGTTTATTACTTATGTTTCTCTACTCCCTTAATAAGTTCGATGAAAACGTTCACGTCGTACGTCCCTGTACGCCCACAACCAATAAGAATTTAAGTCTATTATCCGAATAGATCTCTTCCAACGATTCTAGGATCTTCGTACATGGATAACCTGGTCGATCCGATTGCCCGTCCTGCCGTGAGTTCGGATCGTCGGCGTTTTCGTCGTACGACCGGTTGTTGTTCTCAATACGTAGAGTCCGATCCACGCCCGCATCGTGTATCGCGGTGCCATCTGGTCTCTGCCCAAGTTGGCATCATGTACATATATATCCGTCTTTCATATACAATGCCGCAACCTCTCGCTGCCATGCACGCGGTTGAGCTGGTGGCTGCCCTCGAGGCAGACCATTCTCCTGCGAAGAAGCACGTGCATGGGGTAGATGTGGAGCATTGAAGAAGTGGACTACAACAGTATACCATCGTGGGACTGTTCAAAGAGTGCTTCTTGCCTCCGAGAGACATGACACCCTCCGATTCAAAGATTCTGTTGTCGTTGATCACAGCATTAAGAAGGCCGCCGCAAATAAACGAGCACTAATCGAGGCCAAGGTGATGAACGACTACGGTGAGGGTGCTTGTTCCGGCGGCTACTGGTGGGCTAGGAGTTTGGTTAGGCCAAGGTTGTCACCGTTAAACAGTCGACGCTGATGTTTAACAAGCTCGGCAGTTCGCTCAACGAGATCTGCATCCTCGGCAGCAAAATTCTTGAATTAATACTGTCATTCTCTTAGATTTCGAATCATGTCCTCCAAAACTCATATAGTATCTTCTTGAGCATAACTCAGTCACTATCATCTTGTCAAGTTAATTGAATATGCTTTTTCCTCTTGCCAAGTTAACTCAGTTAAAGCTTTGATGGATAAGAAATTACAAACATCTAACCAATTATATTTATTTTGTCAGAAAAAATTGGTGTTAAGTATGTAGAGTATGTAAAAAAAGTTGGTGTTAAGAGTTAGTCAAAAAAATTAGTCCCTTCCCACTGTTGTTAGAACCAATGCTTTTGAAACTGACATCTGCACAAGAGATGGTGTTAACAGAATATGCTTTGTTGAAAATTAATACTTTTGCTCAATTGCATGTGCAATCGTTATGTTTTTTCTATGTAGTAAATTATTTTCGTCCGTAGCAACGCACGGGCATTTTGCTAGTCAGTTTATATGTCAAAATTATTTATATAGCTTATTCAATATTAGTGTATAAGCAGTCGAACCATTTAGCACTAGTTTATTAGAACTGTTCACGATCTGAAAAATCAAGATTTTGGTTGCTTTGTCTCTCTAGTACAAAAGAAAAAGAGGCAATTGCATTTCTACCATCATTTTCATGTGCCGTTGTGATTTTACCCCTGAATCTGAAATTTTGTGATTTTACCATAGCTTTTTTGAATTGAAACAAGCTTTTACCATAGTTCTGCTGGAAGCACTTAGATGGTACTAACTACACGAGAAAAAATAATCATCCTTTTATAATTTTAACATAACTTTTGACGTTAACTCACATACAATATATATTCAAAGTGCAATGTTTTTAAAAGGAAAATTTGACAAATTTGAATAGATTTGTAACAACTTTAAAGTTTTGATAAAATTTGCTAAATTTGGACAAATATTTCTTTCGGACATGGGTTTCATGACTCACTCGCCATGGCAGTCCATGTAGTTTAGTCTCTATCACGTTTTTCATTGTTTTAAATAGATTTTTTTCTTTCATCTCATGGGAGATTGAAACTAATGGTGAATGGTAGCTTCAGCTCAAAAACTGCTGGCAAAATCACAAAAATGCATATTCAGGTTAGAATCACAATTGGCCTTTAAAGTGATGGTAAATACATAATTTTCCCAAAGAAAAAACTGCTTATGGTATATTTGATTATAAGCTACATATGACTACAGGTGTTTTCGGTAGAGCTTATGCTTACGTAGCTTATTACTTATACTTCGGCTTATATGTCAAAATTGTTTATGTAATTTATTCAGCTTATTAGTGCATAAGCAGTCAACCGTTTGGCACTAGCTTATCAAAATAGCTTATGACTGTGAAACGAGTGCATAAACTGGACAAACAAGGTTTTAGGTGCTTTGTCTCTCTAGTACAAAACGAAAAGCTGCTTATGGTATGCTTGGTAATAAGCTCGCTTATGACTACAACATGTTTGATACAACTTATGTCTTATGGTAGCATAAGTTGCCTCATAAACCGGTCCATAAGCTGTACCGGATGCACCTAAGTCTCATGGAAATGTCCATGCAGTTCACCCACGTTCATGTACGCCCACGTTTCGAAAAAAATACGCAACATTTTTTAGTCGCCAATAGTCCCAAGCTTCCACGCTATGCGTTCTCCGATATTATCATGGAAAGTCTCACGTCTCCCTTTGTAGTTTGGCTTGTGTTCGTTCACCTCTGCTAACAAGTGCTTGGAGAAGTGAAGAGAGAGCGGGGAGGCGGTGATGGGACCCGGGGCAGAGCAGCTGCCGCGAGGCGGCGGCGGGTCGTGAACCCCGACAAAGCCCCACCGTACCGGCTCAGCACCCATCAACGGCCTTCATCGCCGTCCAACCCCTCAGGTTTTAGCGATCCGGTTTAATCCCCGTCCACGGATCGTAGCGGAAAAACGAATTCGGTGAAATTGGACCGGAATCTCGAACTTTTCGAGCGGAATCCCGGATTGCTATAGTATCCGGGTTCGGTTTCGTCCGGAATCTCGGAATTCTTGTCATCCCGGACCGGATCGGGATTCTCGGAATCCGTGAAAACCGGCCGGATTTCGATCGGAATTTCAATCCATGTGTCCACCGCCGATGAAGCCCCACCTTGCCTGTCTTTTCTTTGCTCTTGTTGTTTCGTTGCTAGCAGAGGACTTCTTTCCTGTTTTGCGATTTCGAACCTTAATGACAACTCTGTAAGGTGAGGAAGGATCCATCCTACATATGAAATCACAAGTTCATCACACATTATACCAAGTAAAATAACTAGAGCATGAATGAAATTTGAGTAAATCGAACGAATCCTTTTGGAAGCCACTTCATCCGATGGGGGCGAGCAGAGGGAAAGTCGGGAGGCGGTTCGGAGTGAAGCCCCACGCGTGTGCCATGCTACGCAGCGAGGGGATCCCGGTGGCGGTCAATTCAAGGCAAAGGCGCGATGGCCCCTTGTAAGCTAGGACGCAGCTGAGCTAGGCGCCTCCGTGGCGCGAGGTTGGGCCGGGTCGGGCGGGGCCGCGAGCTCTCTAGAGCCTCCACGTGGCACGAGGTCGGGCGGGGCCTCTGCGAAGCCTCTCGACGCGAGCTCGAGCGAGGCCTTCGCACGGCGTGGGGTCGGCAATCGGCGGCGGTAAAGCCACCATCGAGTGGGTAGCGACGTCCAAGCAATTTTTTTTTGTTTCGTTTCTTCTCAATAGCAGCCGGAAGAATGTTCTGCTCGGCTGAATGACATTTTCGGTAGTCCGGACGGAGGATTGACGAGTAACGGAGCGGTCAACGATCAATTGTTAACGTGGCTAACGAGAAAGGAGGAAATAAGTAATTGAAAGTTAAAATCTAAGTATGAGAGGGAAGTTAGTTTTTCAGGGACAAATAAGGATGAGTTCTTAGAACAAGGGATATAAGTAATTTGCTAAAAAAATTGATGAACTTGTGCTCCGCTGAACTTTTTTAACTATATTTTCAGAATTTGACTTATTTCGTCACTCCAAATCTGATTAGCGTGACAAATGATTATGATCACACCAAAAACTTTGATGTGACCAAATGATACATAGTAAAATAGACTTGACGCATAAGAATTGACCACGATCATATTTGGTCACGCCAAAGTGAATGGCGTGACCATATGTGTCGCGCCATAGTTTGGTCTAACGAAAAGAGATCGGATCTTAAAAATTTAGTTTGGAGTAGGCTAAAATAGAAAAAAAATGGAACAATTGTGTTTCTACCCCTGATTCCAATCTCAATTGTGATTTCACCCTCCGTTTTCAACTTTGTGATTTTACCCTTGTAATTTTGAAATGAACATAAAGTTTACCCTAATAAGGGTAAAATCGCAATATTTTTATTGTAATTTTATCTCTAGTAGGGATAACTTTTGCCTTCGTTTTGAAATCGTAGGGATAAAATCACAAAGTTGGAAAACGAAGGATATCGGATTAAGGGTAAAAACACAATAGTCTTTAAAAAAATTATGCTCCGCTCCGCGTGTTACCGCGTTCGAGCGCGAATGGCCACGTGAACCAGTTGGGATGGAGTCCAACCCAGTCGTGCATCTCACCGCACCGCTGACATAGCAAAAACGCGCGCCCCGCCCGACGACCCCGCCGTGCCGCCGCGGGCGTCGTGCCCCCACCGCGATGGCCTACCGCCGGAAGCCCCACCCCTCGGCGACTCGCCGCCCTCCTTCGAGCGCCACCGCTTCGACGCGCCGTCCGCGGGTCCCGCCTCCCCGCCGCCGCAGGACTCTCTCGCCGCTCAGGCCATGCGCGCCTCCGCCGCGCACCGCGACGCCTCCTCCCTCGCCTCGGCCTACTCCTCCTCGGCCACGGCCGCCGCACGCCGTAGCCACCACGAGCCGTCCGTCTCCGCCCCGTCCCCTGTAAGCTCCTCGCCCTCTTCGCTTAGTACTCCTTTGCCGTTTCGGCCCTCCAGATGCGCCGAGGGATCGCGGGTGGATCTGGCCCGGTCAGCGGTCACCGCGTATTTGGGGATTTCTCCCAATTCTTGGAGATCGGAGGAGGATCACTTTTTTTCCTTTACTTCAGCAACCAATTCGCTTGGACTTGGGTTGACTGATTGCCGATGAACTCCTGACAATCGGCTTATAGTTCGTCGGCCGATTGCTGCTATTCCTTCTACGAGGAATCTCTTTATTCACCGTGCTATTTCGTAATTTATACTGCGTGCAGCAATACTTACCAGAACTGACGGTTGTTGGGTGTTTTCTGGATGTAGGATTCTTCGGGTTATGAGTACACATCAATGAAGAGCTTGAACGAGGCCAAGTACGGATTCTGGGGCGCGCTGGCGCGGAAGGCAAAGTCATTTCTCGATGAGGATGGTTCCCCAGGGGAGTCCCCAGGGCAGTATGATGCGCCAATGAGGCAGGACCCATCAAGAGATGGTGCGTCAGTTGGTGTTCAGGTGGGATCTGCAATCCTCCTGCCATTACCTTCTTCCTTAATTGAACTATTGCGTATTAAACTTAATCACGTTTCTAGTACAAAAGTGAAGTCATTTAATATGTGTACTGATGGTTTATTGACTCAATAGCAATACTATTGTACGGTCTGAGCTTTTCGTTTCTGCTTGGAAATCCAGTTCGTGCTGGCAGAATTTGGTATTTGTGCATATGTTTCATCATTATGGTTATAGGAAATGTTTATTTTGTAGTAGGAAATATGTGAACATGGTAAATCTGTATTCTTTCCATTTAATTGTCATCATCATTTTCTTTAGATCACATTATGATGTTCATGCGCAACACTGACAGTTCTCATGATGCTGCAGCATTCACGTTCACAACCACCACCTGGAGAGACGTGGAAGTCCGAGACACCTCCATCTCAAAAGAGATCTGAGTCTATAACTTCTTCCCTGAACTATATTGGAGGCACAATTAAAAATGCACTTGAAGTAAGCTCATGCTCTTCTTTTTATTTAGGAAAAAGTGTAACCTGAAAGTAACTTCTTTTTTTTTAGTTACCATGTTGATCTGTTTCCTGCAACCACGAGTACCCATTCAAATAGGCTTGTGGTTGATGCATCTCTTGGTCATGTCAGGTTATATTGTTGTCTCATTCTATCTATGATATTCTTTTCAGGAAGGTCGGACCATTGTAGAGACTAAAACTGCCGATATTATTCAGGAGACACGAAAATTAAACATTAGAAGGAAAGGAGCTGGTTCAAATACACAAGGAGAAGCTGCTCACAAACCTACGCAGAGACATTTTCCTCAGAATCCACTTGACCATGAAACTCAGTTGAAGGCATCTCGCGACGTAAGGTGGCAAATATGTGTCACTAGATATGTTGCTTATGTGCTCCATTTTTCATTCTGGAATCTACCATACAGAATAATGTCAATTTTATTTATTGGCTGGGCTAAGGAGCACCTTTGTATTCTGTTTACAATAGTTACAATTTTTTTCTCTGTTCACCATTTTTTGAATTACACTGAATCAGTGTGTCCATCCTTTGCTGATCCAGGTCGCAAATGCGATGGCTGCTAAAGCAAAGCTGCTACTACGTGAGTTGAAGACTGTGAAGGCAGATTTGGCATTTGCAAAGGAACGTTGTGCTCAGCTCGAAGAGGAGAATAAAGTGTTGCGTGAAAGTTATAGCAAGGGTGATAATCCAGAAGATGATGACTTGGTTAGTATTTTTCTTCGAGGAATTAAGCAATGCATAAGCACTGAATTATTTTGAGCTTCTTTCCTCATCTGTGTTTTACAAGAGTACTAGGGCTTATCTATCTGTGAAACACACTTCAAACTAAAGGCTGTTTGATGATCGTTAACTACTGTGTCAAAACTAGGTCTCCAAATTTCTCGGGTTGACGGGTTCCTTGCTTGGATCCTTGACAGCTGTCACTCTTTTTAGAAAAAAAAATGTGTCTGTTGAGGTATTTATGCTCTTTTTCTATGTTAGGTCACCACTTGGATCTTTTCAACTTAGCAATTTCTGGGTTTGAAAGTGTAGCGGTGAATGTTCTTAGACATGTGCAAAACACCCACAAACTTATGAACAAGTTACCTAGGATGTTTGTTTTAGTAAGATGCACGCCTATCCCAATTATGTGTTTTGTTAGCCAGGCTTTTCTTTACCGCATGCCTATCCCAGTTATTATGGTTAATATGGCAGTTAAGGGCTGTCAAAATGATTGCATCGATAGTTGGGTGAGAGTGAAAGGCTTCAAAATCATTTCCTCGAAATATAATGATACTTTTGTCAGCAGCAGTGTTTTCTGAAGTTAACTCTTATATGGCTATCTGTATAGAGTAGGTGGTCTGCACACAAAATGGAGTAGTTGTGAAACATTGTTATAAATGAAAGCCTGGTCGTAATTATTCCTAGGAATATTGTCATTTTTTTACTGAACCAGTGTTTTGTGAAGTTTCTCCTAAACTTAATGGATTCATTGCTGTGGTTAACCATGTATCGATATCATGTTTGCAGATCCGCCTTCAGTTAGAAACATTGTTAGCCGAGAAGGCTCGGCTAGCACATGAGAACTCTGTATATGCTCGAGAAAATAGATTCCTGAGAGAAATTGTAGAGTACCACCAACTTACAATGCAGGATGTCATATATGTGGATGAAGGCATCGAAGAGGTCACTGAGGTATACCCTACACAAGTATTACCCCGCACTGGATCCAGCCTCAGTCATACTACAGCTCCAGCTACACCAAAATCTGCCAGTTCATCTCCAGCCTCAACATCCATAGTTGTACCAGAAGCTCGCCCCATTGTACCTGCTTCTCCGAAGTCCCTGTCGCGGGCTTCATCTCTGAGCAACAGAGCAAGCCCGTCACCAGCAACCATTGCAGAAGAGTAATGTTGTTGGTGGTGTGGTACATTTCACAAGCCATTGTTCATGTAACCAAAGTCGCATTGTGTTATGCCTGTTCTCGATGCTATTTCAGCTGTGGCATGTTTAATATCAATGGACTGTGTCCATACCTAGGATGTTTGTACGATATGATATAAGTTATTCTTTTGCGCTTTCAGTTTTATACTAAATATATTTGCAATTAATTCTGTTGGTACATCGGGTCACAGCTTTTACTCTTTTTTTTCTTTTGACATGCATATGCAGCAGCCTTTGTCTATGAAAAAGAATCAGCAAGCATTATGGCAATAAAAGTTAACTAAGATAGCTCACCATGAAGGAAAAGATCTGTCACACCGGAGCTTGCCCTTCTCTTGCGGATGTGGCTCCACTACGACGTCGATCGTCCTCTCCTTGATAGGCTGGTGGACTTTTCTTAGAGTTAGACCAGTCTCTTCATGGGCATAATTATCTAGAGTGACATGTCATTTGAAAATGTTTGCAACTAAGATGAAACACCTCTCTCTCAATGGATAGTTTCATCCATTGTTATTTTCTAAGTTACATGCAAGACATAAGCTGCCTAGTTAACTGTGTATGTAGGGTTTCATTCTCATGAAACATTTCACCTCTCTCATTAATACGTTATCACATCATAAAAAATGCCTACATAACACTATTTATTGCCCATAAAATCCTCACCGAGATTGACCTTACACGCCACACGTCATGAAGAGATACTTCTCTTATGAACAGCACTTCGTCTTGCTTCTTGAACACGGCCTTCAGCGCAGCACGATGCCTGCCACGGGGATCTGATCTGTCTCGCTTGCGCGAGGATGTGCAGGCTCTCGCCAACAGGCGTTATTGTTGTTCATCTTCCTCCTTGTGACTCCCCTGCCGCCTCTGTCTCCTGCCTAGCTCCGGCGGCGTCGCCGCCGCCATCGCTAACCACTACGAGTGTGACGTCCCTGCCTCGCGCCATCGCCCTCCATCGCGGCCGTCACCAACCACTCGGTGAGCTTCATCTTCCACACGTCGGGAGGAGGAGTTAACCCTACAAAACACCAACCCAAACCCTAACTCGACCCTACAAACATGCTTGCCGGCGAGCGCGGACCACGTCCATGCTCTCATGATGTACACCTCTAGGGTCGCTTCTCCGGAGATCACAACAATAAGACGGGAAGGATCGGCTCAATCCCGATGTCGACGATCCAAACGGTGATATCTCTACAAACTTTAAACCTTGTTGGAAAACAACACCGAATGGACTACAATTTGGAAACCGTGCGGGACAACAACAGAAGGCACTTCGACTGTTCCAAAAGTACATGCAAACACCACGCATTTAGGCGGATGTGGAAGAGAGGAGCCTTTGTAGTGGAGGTAGGGTTGGGCATAAAAACCAACATTCAAAGACCGAAAAAAAAACAAAAATGAAATAACCAAAATTCCAGGTGTCAAGTAGCGGATCTAACTAACCAAATTTTTAATTCAACTTCAGATCTTAGAGCCAGGTACTCACCCAAAGAATCAAAGTTAGAACCAAAGTTATTAGACACATGGTTCATCCATAAGTTTTATACCATTTAAAGCAACTTTTGAGTCATAATTTAATGAGTTTGTCCCTATACTATGTTATTTTATAACATAATTAACATTTATATGTGATGATAACTCATGATTTGATAACTTTACGAGTTTTATTGTGAGGTGGTCAAAAAGTGTAGGTAATTCACATAGAATCAAAAATCGAACCAAAATTTAGATATCCAAATTTTTCGGGTATCTAAAAAAATCATCATTACTTCAAGGTATTGATTTTAGAATATGAAGTTTCAAAAACTAACTAATCTAACCAAAAGTTCTGGTAGAACCAAATGCCCGAGCCTAAGTGGAGCAGTCCAATCTAGCCGGGGCAGTTAGATCTAACGCCCCCGCCTCCGATCCTGCAGGTAGAACTGGGCACGCTTGACCTCTCACGCCATGTTCCTCTCAGAAAACCGGAGAGAAGTGTGGATGGGTGAGAGAGAGAGAGCCTCGTCATGCTCATCTCGGAGAAGAGAAACCTGATGACTGGTTAAATAGACAACAAAATCTCGGTGGCAAGTAATAATCTATCCCACCACTATAAATATTTTTTTACAAGAACATATCAGAATGAATTTACAAGATCATGGTCATTGCC
This sequence comes from Chloris gayana, assembly GCA_031894775.1. NCBI lineage: Eukaryota > Viridiplantae > Streptophyta > Magnoliopsida > Poales > Poaceae > Chloris > Chloris gayana. The sequence continues at coordinate 83,617 of JAUNZO010000656.1, forward strand.
GTTCGCTAGTATTTACTGCTCTATAAAGAGTGTTTGGATATGGTTTTCAACATTATCATCTGTCAAAGCTTTACATGTTACATTTTTACTAACAGAGTTTCATTCTGCCTCTAAGTCAATTCTGCAAGCAAAACTTGCATATTCCTGTTACACCCAGATTCGTTCACCTGCCCAAAAATCACCATCTTTTTACATAATCTCAGTAGTCTCAGTAGGCCTTCACATTCAGATATTTCGACCAGCAGAACTAGACTTCGGATGCAGCTTGCTGCAGGCATAATCTGATGTCGCAACTGAACAGACCTCTAAACTAGCTTGACCATATTGGTAAACAGCACAATTACAACGGCACTGTCAGACTTCTTCAACATTCTCACCTTTGATCTCACAGGAAGTTGGTTTCACATGGTAAAGAAAAGACCTTGCTCAAATTTTCCATATGTGATTGCTTGTCCATTGTTATACGTTAGTAGTTCAACATCTGGGAGTCTTCTAAAACAACTGGAAGAATAGACTTGTCGAACCATCACCAAATGACCGAATATCAGCAGGTTTTACCAATGCTCTACACAAGGGGCAAGTCCTTTCTCGCTCAAACCTAGAAGCACCATGCATAATAACAAGATGTCACTTCCTGCTGGTTCCCAGATAGGAAAATCACAGATCAAATAAAGCAAACAACTAAGTATTGGTATAAAATCACTAAAGAAAATCAAGGGCAGGTTCAGTTCCCTTGGTGACCTTATCCTAACCCTGTGTGCCTAGACAAGGAAGATGCTCAGTCATATGGGATCTCTTTTACCAAAAAGGACTCCTTACCCAATGGCAAATATGAATCGTGAACCAAGTAAACTAAGAAACAATTATTCAGCAGCATCAATTGTCCCAACACAATGAGCATATCCTTGATTTTACACTATTGGGGAAGGAAATAGTCAGATCATTTTCTTTTTCATGAGATGCACTTGCCAGAGTAAAGCCTTAAATGGATAAATTGTTCTTTTTAAATAATACCTTTCCAAGACTACGTTACTGACACAAAAAAATACAAAAATCAAGCAAATGTATTTAATAAGATGTCTTGACTCAAAACAGACACAACAAACCAAATAAAGCGCATTTAAAATAAAACAATGAAAAATGTTACCATTCTGAAACACAGTCCTCACAGAAAATATGTTTACACCGAAGGAGCACAGGAACATGCATCTTCTCCTGGCAGATAGCACACATATCACCAGCAGCAATTACCTGCATTGGGATACATAAACATGCATCCATTAAGTAAAAGATCAGTTATAATGGCGTAATTATTGTCGCATATCCTCTGGATTAAGAATAACAATTAAGCCTTCAACACAAAGTTGTGAGGGTCGAAGGCCCTCTCCGATTGTGTGTCTAAATGAAGACACAAAATGGAAGTTGAACAAGATAAGTCTCAATTTGCATTCCAATTTTTTTTTCCATGACAGTGCCATTGCGTTCTATTTATAGGGGAAGAGCAGGGGTTGGTTCTATGAGTTGAATTTCAATGGTACCCCTGACTCTACACTTGTTTACTACCCCTATTGCCGAGGATAGGGCATCGCCCCATGCCCCCTTCGATGAATGAATGAGCTTCATTGCGTGGGGAGAGACGTGGACCGATCAAGCTCGTAAATCAGCTTTTGAGGAGGTCGGCACAGATGATGAGGTGAAAGCTTTGCTCCTCTTCTTTTGCCTCTGGCTTATGTCTCCTGATTATGTTCTTACCCTTCCTATCTTGCTGCTTGTTGAGTCACCTTACCGCCCTGTCATCGCCCACGTAGTAAGGCACACCCTGCTCGCCACAAGTCACCATAGCACCTTAAACATAGTTGAAGCCCACAACACAAAAGTTGTGAGGGTCAAAGCCACCCCAGATTGCATGAGTCTAGTGACGAAGAAGAATGGAAGTGGAACAAGACAATGTCTCAATTTATTCCAAAGAAAGGGTCTCATCGGAACAGCGCTATACAGCTTGCTGGCCAATCAGGCCCAAACATTTTTTTATTATATTGCCCATTACGTCCTATTACAGGGGAAGTGCAAGGTTCAGCTTTGTGTGTACAATTAGGGATGGACGAAAAGCTCGAAGCGTATAGTCTGAGTAGCTCGGCTCCACAGAGTTCCTTAACAAGACAAGTTGAGCTTCTATTTTAGCACGTCAACTTGCGAGCTGAACTAGGGCTAAGAATGAATAAGGTTCAATGACAATATAATATACTCAATTATTTTGGAATCTATTTCAAATTAAGCTATATATACAGCTCTTTTGTTAAGTAATAAATCCAATGGCTGAGCTATTGTGTACTAAAATACTTCTGTTCACTTTTAGATGTCGTTTTGGAGTTGCGCACGGGAATTAAGGAGAAGTAAAAAGGTGGATGCACTGAAAACGAGGAGGAGAGAGAGATAGAGATAGAGATGTAGTTAAGAGAAGGAATATTGCATTGGGAAGAGGAAAAGGTGCGGAAAGCGAGAATGACATGTAATTTGAGAAAAGTTGAGAACTCTAGAATGACATCTATTGTTGAACGGAGGGAGTAGTAAAAACTGGTTGAATTTACTTCGTAAACTGTTGCTCACAAGCCAAACGAGCTATTTAAAATTAAGCTATATTATCAGCTCTTTTGTTGTGTAATAAACCCAATGTTTGAGCTATTGTGTACTAAAATAGTTAAAATCGGTTGAATTTAGTGCTTAAATTATTGCTCATAAACCAAACGAGCTAACTTGAGCTCATTATTGAACCAAGCCGAGCCAATTTTTCAGCGAGCCGAGCTAGCTCGACATCTACGGTGCCCTTGGCCCTACACAAGTTTAGCCCTACGGCTGGGGATACAGCATTGCCCCTTTTTCGGTAAACGGTTGGAACTTCATCGCACATGCATTCCTCCATGGAACTTCACGGATCCTACTAGACCCTTCAATAGGACTTCCCAACTCAGTCTCTTTTTTTCAAATTAAGCAGCACTCTAGGAAACTTCCACAGTAGTATTATTCCATTTATATCATTTTGCAAATGCCACAACTACTCTGAACACATGTTCTGAACACACAGACACAGCTATCCAAAGTCAACGAAAACAGATATTGCAATTCAAAATAATTTAAGTATGGTTCAATTACTAACAACCACAGTAATGAAACCAGGAAAGAGACAGCCACTATGGCAGAAAATTTTTTAACAATAAGCTATACCAGTCAACTAGGTTTTTCACTGCAGCTTCAAAAAATAAGCACAGCACATAAACCAAAAAAAAAACTTCTGAAAGGAAGTAAGTTTTAAGAATTTTGGAAATACATCTAGCTAAGTGGTGCTCTGCTGCTCAAACAACAATTGGAGAGGATAGAATAGCGACATGACGCAGTATAGGATATTTTACCTGTTCTGCAGTCGCATAGGAGCCATAATGCACATCTTTACGTGACAATGCTTTCACTGCAGCCAAGAATGACTGAACCTGGGAATTCAAAGCTCCACAAGGTCATGATCATAAGTATTATTTCAATCCAATGTCATGCGAAGGCAGCAAATGAATTAAACAATCAGTAATACCTTCTCAACTACAGAAGTCAACTTGAAAGTCAGGTACAGACCGGTAGTTAAAGATGAGAAGAGACTTCCATATTCCTTGTTTAAAAAGAAACGGTACCAAACAGGAGTTGGCAACAAGGCACGATAAAGAAGTAGCAGGTACTCCACAAGGGTTAGCATTTGGCCCTATAAAAAAACAAGTAAAAGAACTGTCAGAGCCAACTACAAACACCTGTGTTCAATAGAGTGGACGATCCAAGTTAATCAGCTTACAAAATCAAGAAACTGTTCAGAAGATCTTAGTTAATTCAATATAATGTCTCACAATCACAATATAACTAAAATTCGATAAATATATTTTCCTAACAATGGACAGTCTGACACACATGTACAGAACAACAGTAGATGCAAAGCAAGTAGCATAAAACAATTGCAGCTTGTGATGACACTAAGAAAATTCGAATTAAACTTTACATGCAACCATAGGTGACTAATCCAAGATCTAATGTTGAACATTGCCTATAATACAGAAAAGGATGATTCTAAGCACAACGTTTGAGAATGTTGCTAGAGCAAACGGCTCGGCTACTAGCATATCCAGTGTATAAGAAAACATTCTGAGACACTGGTCAGAATATCAATACCCGAACATTGGTAGCACCAATTCCAGCAGACTTCACCGGTTGGCAATCACATAAAAAGGGTTTACAAAATGATGCCAGTATAAGAATAGATCTGATTGTATAACAAAGATTGTTCATGATGCTGGCTGTTTATCATAGATTATTCATGGAAGCCAGGACTTAAGATTAGTAGGAACCAAAACCACATAAGATGCCATGAAACAAGACAACAAAAAGATTACCAACGATTTTATGAGACAGCATAATAATTCAGAAAATATGCTCACCTGCCTACGGTAATTACGGCCTCTGCAGTTCTTGTAGTACATAAGTAGCATGCATTTGATGGCCATAGCTGCTTGGCGAACCATTGTGTCTGGAAGTAATTTTCATGGTTAGATATATGTAACGTCATTATATCAATTAAAATACCTAAAACATGTTTTTTCCCATTTACTTCTAAACTAGAGTACAACAAACAGTCCTCAAGGGGGTTGTAACCAAGGTCAAACTATCAATTTGCAGATATTGGTCCCTCAACATATTAAATGTACTGTAGAGGTGGTAAAAATAGGTGGCATGGATGCCCACATCTAGATACCAGTAGGCAAATCAACAGTGATTACAGGAGTCTGGACCTGGAGCTATGCAAAACCGAAAAACCTGATACATAGATATAGAGAATTGAATTTTTCAGGAGTCCATGATTAGGGATTGGGGGAAGCTTGAAACCAATGTTACACACGCAAAATTCAGGAACATATCATTAGATAAACCAATTAGAAAGTTCAAGGGAATGAAAATGTACCGGTGGTCCATAAATAGTTTGATTATGTGTATTTTACTCTCTAGAAAATGTTCAATAAAAGGTAAACCTATGTGCAGTGAACTAAAACAGAAAATGTGAACCAAAAGCAGAAATGTAACAGGCTGAATACAGAATAATCAGTGTTCTGCCATTAACAATTATTCTAGTTTTCTAGTACAGGTGTACTAGACCCTAACTTATTCTTTATCAGTTCTCGCTGCGCATTTTTGTCAAAAGCACTTTTGTTAAGTGTAGTGCTATAGGTCCAACCCAATTCGTCCAACCAGCGTCCAACCAATACAAAAACACGACAGCACATGGGCCCAAAAACATTGCTTGTGTCTTGGTTGTGCATCGGTAGGAGAGTAGGACGAACCGGTTGGACCTATAGTATTTTCCTTTTGTTAATCTGCAAGATATCACACCCATGCAGAAGCTCACAAGAATAGACATCATTTACAGCTTTGATAAAAAGCCTTAAAATGAAATAGTAAAGGAGTGTTTGGCATCTTTGCTCAATCTTGCCCAGTTTTGTTAGAAGACATGGTTGTGCACGGTAAACCTTTACAAGTGGGGAAAAGACAATCTGGCTTTCCTCAAAATTGCAATTTACTAGCTGAAATAAAATGTAGCTGACATAAATGTGAGGAGCTAATGGGATTCAAGTAAGTAATACCATTAACCATGATGATGAAAATCGCATGCCAGAATGGTGGTATTTCTTTGGGAGGAAGCATGAACAGAGGTCTGAGGAGATCATCATTCCTGTACCACCAATATACACCAAACACATGGATCGTGAAGATTACCGTAATCCCGACAAGTACGGATATTTTTCTCTCGCCCTGTTAACCAAAGCACAAAATTAAAGCATTAGGGTTTCAACAATATTAAGTGCTTCTATAATTTATGAAACAGGTTTATCTCTCAGAAGTATGGCAGAAAAGTTGAACAACATGTCACTAGATGAAGTAGTAGTTAGATAAATAACCAACTTGCCGTCCTAGTTATAATATGCAGTGTAAAATAAAAGCTTTCAACAGCTCCAAAAAATTCTTGGAAGGTTAATGATTTGATTCCAATCGTATTTTAAGTGCCGTTATTTCTGCAGCGTATTAATGAAATCTCTGTTTTTTTTGCATATGAATCAATATGGTGTTATTCAAACCGACGAAATGATGAGGTTAGCTGAAATTAAATGACTGGCTAAGCAGGAATTACATACATAAACATTCATTAAGCTAGAGACGCAATTTAGATAACTACAAAATCAAAAACTTCTGCTAATATGTCTTCTTGGTATAGCCTGGCCTAGCTCCAGGTCGATGATACCAACCTTTAAAGCAGTTTGCTTCCTCAAAATATCATTTGACTTGAACATCACAGCAGCAATCCAAATTGTGACAAAGAAACCTGCAAAGCAACAAATCATTCAATTAGTGGGCAATCAGACACTTACATAACAATATTTCAGACAGAAACAAAATATCTTCCAAGGCAACTACAACTACATGTGATTTTTTTAACCATTTTAAATAGAGATATAAAAGTAAAAATAATGTTGAAGGCGAATACAATGATACGGGATATTTTCAATGTAAGGGTAGAGAAAACCTATGCTGACATAAAATATTAGAGTAGTGTATGGTTCAGGGGCAAGTACTAGGCACCAACCAGTTCACCCAAAAGCCTAAGCTGATGGGAAAGGTGGGCTTTTCACTTATACACTTCAACACCCCCACTCACGTGCAGCCCGAAATGAGGGCGCAAAGTGGAAATAAAGGGGAGACACAACGTCTCTGCCAGGATTTGAACACGAGACCTCTGGCTTTTGGGTGAACCGGTTGGTGCCTAGTAGCTTAGTCACAGACGATGGGATTGTCCCAAAGAAGAATATTCCTCTAATATCCGGGACGCACGCGACCCTCAAAATGGATTGGACTAATCCATCCCACTTGAACGGCCTCTGTCTTCTTTCTCTTTGCTCAAAGTCGCATCTATGGCATGACTCAATGGTACTGCATGGAAATATTCGATTTATAGGGCACGGCAACGTTGGGAGCACGACCAGCGAGGTTGGGTGTCGCGTTGCTGCCCATAGAGCAAGTGTGGCCAAGTTCCGAGTCCGGGGTGCAGCAGGGCCAAGAGACGTCGAGCTTGGGCGACATGTGGCATGGGCCCTCGAGGCTAACTTCGCATTGCTCCTCGACCACCACGAACGCACAAGTAAGCGTGGATGCGGAACAGCAGAAGTCCAAGCTGTCATGTTTGTCTCCATGCGGCAATGCCAAGCTCAATGGACAAGATTACATTGACGAGCTCTTGCGTGAAGGTAAATTAGAGATTGCAGTTATCGATTGGTGAGGGTCCGCATGGAAGAGGATCTTGTAGAATCGAAATAAAAGGAATACATGTTTATCTCCTAATCAAGATTATGGCACGCGAGCTCGGCAGCAGTAACAGGAGGAGCTCTCAACGGTGGTCGTGCGGCCAGGCGAGCCACGCGAGACGGAACGAGCGCTCACGAGAACTTGGCGTCGACGAGTCGAGAGAGCTCAATGGCTTCCGGCATTGCAGGGCATGTGTTCGATGGTGTGCAAAGCATTAGTTCCATGAATTGTTTCAAAGGAGCCTGACACAAACTAACGAAGAGATGGTAGATGTCGTCGATCCAGATCCCTCATCCCTCCTAAGTCATAACAAACAAAAAAAAGGAACCATCCCGTCCCTAAAACAAACATGAAATGGCATCGTCCCGTCCCTCGAAATTGGGATGGAACTGTCCCGTCCCACCTTGTCCCGAAACCAAACACACCCTAGGATTCCCTAAAGCTCCTTGATGAAAACGAAGTTGACCCGCAATGCATAAAACAGTGCACAAGCACCACATTAAATGTCTGAAGAGATGCATCTGAATGATATTACAGACCTAGTGGAATACAAGCACATAATAATGTTTTTCTTAAGTGAGGGCTTGGAAGACTCATCTGTGTGTTACTATCATCACTAGAGCACAAGCTAAGCCAGATATGAACAGAGAATGAGAATGAACACCTACTGACTAATATAGAAGCCTGATTTCAAAAAGTTCAATTTATCACCACTGCCGCAGCTAATTATCCGGACAAAGCTAAAATGTTTTTCCACATCAGAATCATCGTTGAATGAGGCTAACGACCACCGTAGCAAATACTAAGAACTCAAACTAATAGCAGTTAACCATTAAAGCATAACCACAACAATCCAAAACAAACGTTGAATGAGGCTAACGACCACCGTAGCAAATACTAAGAACTCAAACTAATAGCAGTTAACCATTAAAGCATAACCACAACAATCCAAAACAAACCAAGTAGGTCCATGCAACCGCCATTATACAAATTGATTCCATACCCTGCCATAGTCTGTGAAACGGCATAGAAAAGGCGAACTAAAAACATATTAACACAGCTGGACAATGTTGTTGTACACCATTTTCATTTTGCTAAGCGTGTATAAAACAGAAAGCATCAAAATCTATTTACAAATTTGCATAAACAAAGAAAGGTCTTCTGGAAGACTTTAAACTCCTCCATTTGTTTAACAATCTTACCAAATAATAAACTAGAATCACTACGATGCCCCAATGGCACAGCATTTCAGTAGATATATCATATTTCGAAAACGAGGGATATATGCACAAACCTTGGAGATGTTGCCGTATGAAGACGACAAGCAGGAGCAGCGAGAAGGGCAGTATCTGCTCGATCCACCGCGCGACGTGGTGCACGTCGTACCGCTGGTACGCGCGGTCCCCAGTCCCGTTCCCCGCGGCGCCGGCCCTCCCCCGCTTCCGCCGTTCGCCTCCGCGTCCGCACCAACGCCTCCCCTCCCTGCCGGGGATGACGCCTGGTCAACCTCCGAGCCGGCGGTCGCCTCGATCGAGTCGTCCGGCAAGGAGGCGGCCCCGCCCGGGGCCTCCGGGTCCCCAGGGCCACCCTGGATCCGGATCGAGACCTCCCCGTCCCCGGCAGCAGCGGCGGAGAGGAGGCCGTCGACCTCGGAAGAGGAGGAGGAGGGCGACGGGGGCGCCGCAGAAGGGTGCAGCGGCTGCGGTGCGGGGCCGGATGGGACGACGCCGGAGTACTCGAGCAGCGCCGCGAGGGGGCCTGAAGGAGGCTGGAGGCGGAGAAGTTGAGGCCGTAGCGGCGGAGGCCGGACGGCGCGGCACCGGAGCCTGGGCCAGAACCTCGGCGATCGGCGGAGCCCCCGCCGGTGGGTCCATCGCCGGCGGCAGCGGCCGCAAGCGAACCCTTGCAAGCCGGCGGCGCAGGGGAACGCGGAGGCGGAGGCGGGCCCGACACGGAGGGAGACCCCTGAAATGGGAGATTCGGCAGATCCCCTCGCCTTTGCTTGGGTTGGTCTGCTTTCGCTTGGCTTTTCTTTCGGTTGTGCAACGTAGCCGCGTGCAGCCGTCTAGCCTCTCTCTTCTTTTTTGTTTGGCCTTCGTGTTGGGTCTTGTTTGATGGTTTTTCTTCATGGTACTTGTTTGCATTAATTTTTCAACATTGAAAGGACCATATGCATATGCATATATGAGAAAGAAGAATAAAAGGAAGTTAATTATGTTGATGTAATTATACTTTAGCCAAAGCGGGAGCGGCCGGGTGGCCGACAGCTGCGCGTCGTAGAGCGCTGCGCGCTCGCCCGGGTTCGATTCCCTCATGGAGGCACTCCTAGGCACTCGTAGTAAATGGGTACCATTTGCTACGAGTGTCTAGGAAAAAATCCCTCGCTCTCCCCGGGCCAAAGCATAGGTAAAGACTCGCGCCACGACTCACACGGCCACTCGAGTCCCCGTGTATGGATGGGGAGGGGGTTCGGGGGTTTTCTCGGCTGCGTGAGAAGGCTCTTCTCCTTAATGAATGCCGTCGGGGTGGCTTCTATCCCCGGCAGGTCGAGTTTTTTTTTCGATGTAATTATACTTTTATCGGAAAATATATAGTGTGCATGTTGTATTAAAACATGCCTTTATATAAAAACTTTATAATAAAATCCTTTTCCATTTTCTAACGGATATAGGATCAAACCTCTTGGCTCTTGGCCCTCCTTTTTTTTTTGAAGGCATACTCATCATGTATTGATCGGTGAATCCAGAGTACAAGAGGGGAGCTGCTCTCTTGATTACATACATAATCCTCCTGAGCTAAGGAAATAAAAGCAGTAGGATGCTTTTGAGCATTGACATTAAGATCTACCGAAACTAACCATATAAGGTTGTGAGGTAAATGGATAAATTGAATAGCATACGGAAGACGTGGTTGCCCTCGCCGGGGACTCGCGGTGTCGCCAGGAGAAGAGGGCGAATAACCGCAGTGATGACAACTCCGAGTGGTCTCGGATGTGCACTCGCGCTTGACTTGTCGGCTGTCCCTCCGATCGCTCCACGAACTTGGCACTTGAGGTTGAAATGCTTGGAGTCGTAGATCTCGTAGCAGCTTCACCGGGCTCAAGCGACATTGATAATGTTGTAGAGTAAGCTCCAACATTGAATCCGAAGAGCTCGGATGAAGCTCAACCCGAATGAAGGAGGCGTTGACAGTAGGGATATACCTTCCGCAAGAAGAGATTATCCAATCTGCACCCAAAATCTTGCAATGAACACAAAGAAGAATTCTTGATATAGTTCCAGTAGAGAGGATTGTTGCTCCGCACATCCGAGGAGCAATCCGTAGATGTACGTAACCAAACACCCAAGAGTCATCCGGGGGTCGTCCTCTTCTCCACTATGGGTAACCGGACCACCCAAAGGGGAGGCGGGGGATCTGAAAAAACTTTTGGACGAGGGGTGAGGGTGGCGGTGGAGGGCGGAACGGGTGACGAGAAATCGCGGAGCGGTGGGGAAGAGGTGGTGTCCGGTCATCAGGTTGAGAAAGAGGGTGACAGTGGGACCGGATTCAGGTCTCAGAATCGCTAGATCCGACACCAAGAGGTGCGGATCTTGCAACTCCTCGCCTCGAATCCGAGAGCAAAGGCGGCGGCGGAAAGCTCCGGTGCGGGGGTGTTGGCGGCGGGTGGAGCGGCAGCAGGGATAGTCAGCCAAAGGAACCGGCGAAAGATGGGGAGTGGAGATGACAACGAACAGAGTGGAGGTGGCGGCGGCCTATCGCCGGCCATGCCGGACTCCGGCGAGAGCCGAAGGAGGCAGGGGCGGGGGAACAAAAGGTAGCTTTATTTTATTGGTTACCCGCAACTCGAGCTGGGATCGTAGCTGTTGGACATCACCGACGACCGGGAGGACGACGCCGGCGAAGAGAGCAAGCCGGAGGAGGAGCACGCCATGGATAAGAGGTCGTGTCTAGGGGAAAACTAAAGCCTAGAGCTACGGATCTACCGGAAAGGAAGGGGGGGGCTTCCCTCTCCTAGCCAACCGCCGGCAAGCCGGGGTGGAGAGGAGGGGATCCCAGCGCCGACGATGGCGGGGAAGTTGGGGAGGCGGCGGAAAAGATTCCCTATGTAGGGAAGAGATGACGCATGCGCGCAAGCCCTTCCACTCTTGGCCCTCCTCTTGTGTTTCTCTTATCATTTGTAGTATCCGCAACTTGTGAACCGTATCATAATAATATGGCGTCCGAAACTGCAGTCAACAACTTAAGCAATGAGAAGTCATGTGTTGCTCCCTAACTCACCTTGCGATCAGCATGAGTTCCACTCATCGAGTTGTCATTGGGAGCCTTGTCATTTTCTCGATCACCATTAGATTTAGGGGTAGTCAACAAATCACGGACTTATTCATCAAGTCACCTACAAATCAAATCACCATTGATCAATTACAGCAACATGGCTTCGTGCTCAACTCCTTTCATCCAACTGGTCCAAAAATATTGCATTGTCACTATGATCTTGATTGTGTGTAGGATTTCATTAGAAGGAATTTGATGTACATTAACTTGTAGTTAGACATGAGGAAGAGAATTCACAAAAAGAAAAAAAGACATGAAGGGAAAGAGAGTTGTGGGGATGTTGAGGGCACTTGTGAAGCTTAGATGCACGGAAGTTGTGGTGGCAGTGCACTGCACTAGTTTAAAGTAGTGATGTACAATATGATAATTTATAGGATTATTAATATTAAAATTCTAATTTATTCATATGTCAATGCAGCAACATCTAGATTCACCACTAGTTGAGATACTACAGATGAATACAATGGCACTAATCTAATTAACTTTAAAATATATTTGTTTTTTTAATGTTGAGATACTACAGATCTTATTTTTATATACAAATATTATTGCTCATAGCTTATTTGTGGTTGATGAAGTCAATACGTCGATGTTTTACAGGCCATCGATGTTCAAGCATCAAATTAGTGTACTCATCAAGCATTTACAGTTTGATGCGATTATATTATATATTATATAACTATCTGTTTAATGCGTGTTATCATGTTCTTTTTGTCATCTACTGGATGATTCTATAATACAGGTGGAGTTGGTACCCCAAAATCCATCTTGTATCAAAGTTGGCACTAATAAACATCAGTTCTTATCATTGCTTGTTTACCTCTTTTAAGAGCAAGGTTAGAATTTACTATGTAAAAACCTTAATATGTGAGATGGCTAAAGTGTCAAGCCTATGTTAGCTAGCTATCACTACTTAAAGAGGTAAGATTATCAAGAGGAAACAGATAGGTGATGAACCGCCAACTATTTTTGTCTTAATAAGTGATGGCCAGCGTCCTTGGCCAGGTATTTATATAACGAAGTAAGGTAATAAGACTCGGTTGGCCATCACCGTTACGATTGATAATGAAGTGATGAAGGATAATAACAATCTAGTGTGTTCCCTACTCTCTTCTAAGATGTTTTTTTTTTAAAAAAAAGATCAATCATATGTGGTTATGATAAAGTGAACAACATAAATGTGATGTTGTGTGTGATGGTACCATAATGTTTTTTTTGGAAACCTGGTACCACAACTATTAGCCCATGTGATGATTACTTTGATCCTTGCCTTTTATATTCATAATAGGAGCTTCTTGTTCAATTAAATTTGAGCTGAACTCCTCCTCCTTCCCTTCCGGCGAGTTCGCCAACGGCGAGGAGGAGCAAGAATCCATAGTTCTCTTAGTTTAGAAGTTTAATTAGGTTTATTAGATTAAGTTTCCTGTATTCCAGTTGAAGAGGGTGGTGACGACGTGAGGTGTTATCAAATTCTTCACTATGAAGTAATGGAGATTATCATTTTTCGGTGGTGGTAGCAAGATGAAGGTGCTGTCATTGATGAAGAATAAGGTACTCGGTCATTCCCTTTTGTCTAGTGGTGGTTTGATGATGGGATAGTGAGATTTAGTTTTCCGGCAAATATTACATCTAAATGTCAATTGGATTTGTGTTCTCCTACAAAAAATTTGGTGAAGGAAACGACGGGCTCAACGACAACAAGTTCATCGTTTGTGTGTGTGTGTGTGGAGGTTTAGCATATTACTCCTCTTTTACAAAAGAGATAGTCATGTGGATTGGCGAGTGGTGGATGGTGAGAGGGCCATATTCGTTCGGACCGGAGTTCTTATCCGTGTCATATCCATTTGGGAGGAAAGATGATCTTAGGGCAGGTACAGCGCTACACGTCGGCCAGTCTCATAGCCCGTCTCATGCAATGCCACGTAGGATTTTTGATGATGTGGAAGAGAGAGAGAGGGAGGTGAGAGAAAGAGGTGGTTGTTTCACGAAGCAATCACCTCATGCGCTAGAATTTAGGAGTATGAGACGGCTTACACACCATTGTACAAGTTGTGGTTGCCATAAAACTCATAAATATTCCTTTTCTCATCCCCAAATTTAGGAAATATCAATTTCTACAAGACAACTAAAACAACTATCCATTGTACAAGTGGTCTAATAGACTGCCTCGAGATTACGTGTCATGCATGAGGCGGACTATAAGACCTCACCTTTGTACTTGCCCTTAGGTGGTGGAATTTGAGGCTTTTCAAGGTTTCTTGTCGCCCATTAATGAAGTTGGAGTACTTTGTGTTGTTTTTGAATCATGTAATCTACTATAATATCAATGAAATTTTCTTTCCGCAAAAAAAAATTGAGCTGAACTGCTTTTTTTCTGAAATAATATGAAGTACAGCTACTTTTGAATAACAGATTTTTTATGCACTTCTACATTGTGATTTCTACAAGGCAGTTTTTGTGGAGTAATAATTCGGCCTCAACCTTTCAGCTAAATTCAAGGCCACCAAAAAATAAAGTAATTGTTGTAGATCCAATTGTAATGTCAAACCAAGGTGTTTAAAGTTTCTAAATCATGATATAGTTTTATAATATCTTGACTTTGGGTTGGACCTATATTAGTGTAAAAAGAACTAGTTGATAATCCCGCGTGTTGCAGATTAAAAGATATTATTAATTTTAATATTATAATTTTAAAATAATTATGTTAATCTCTAATATTTATTCTTTATTATCTAATGGTTGAAATAAATTATAATGATATGACGTAACGTGGATTGAGAGAAATAGTCATTAAAATGTGCTTGTGGATTGCATCTTTTATATATAATAAGTAGATAGGGTCTGCCGGTCAGTAACGTTTGACCAACTCTTGACTTACTGTTACTGCCGGCTGGTACGCACCAACATCCAACCCATCCAATCTGAATCCAACCGCACATCTCAGCCATTGACCAACGCAAGGCGAGCGTCAAGCGTCCCTACCTCCCCTAGTCACATCGTCGTCGCTATTTGTAAGTAGTGCAGTTTACCCTGGGACTCTGGGTCACATCGCCGTCGCACCACTGCAGCCGCCGCCGAGAGGAGAAACTGCCCCCTCCCCGTCGCAATGACAAGGAAGAAGAAGGCCGCCAAGGAGAACAAGGGTGATGCCAGCGGGAGGATTTACTTGATTGAAGAGGTGGATCCCGCACTCGAGGAACCCCAGCTCCTGGACGCCATGAGGTATCTATACATTCGCACCGATCGCGCACCACCTTCAGCTCCTCGCCATCTGTGCGGCCTTGCTATGGGCATGATCCTTGGCTCGGCCGGCGCTGTTTTAGTAGCGAAAAGGCTCGACCTTGCTCTTTCACCCTGTTAATGGGGCTCGACCTCTTGCAATTAATGGTGTCGTGCCTAGGTCAAGGATCCCCTGCGCGAAAGCTTTGGGTTTGTGCGAGACGGTGGAAAGCGTGCTTGCTTCTTTGGCCATGGTTATTTTCTTAAAAATTAGCCCATTGATTCCTCATAGTGTCGTACTCGTAATTGATGGCTGTGCAAGTTACCGGTTTAATTTATAAACTTCCATTGATGGCTTGAAATTGCCGGGAAAACCTGTACTGCTGAACAAATCTTGGTGTGAATGTTATTGTTCGACATCCCTATGGTAGCGATACTGCATTAGCGCCTGTTCCAGTTCAGCATGATGCTTTCAGGTGGCTTGCACACATAGATTTACGCCATGGTGACAAAACTTTTATATTGACACGCGGGTATGAATATATTTATTTCAGAATAAAGGGCTGACTACATATTTTAAACCAGTTTCACTTCAGTCTTTTTCTAACGGATGCTATTGCGATGTTGATACTACCATATACCAGTTAATCTGATGAAATATTTGCCATGTCTCCTTTTTTGTAGATAAATTTGCGATGTCTCCTAGTCATGGGATCACATTTGCATGTATATTAGATTGCTACGCTTGACCTTTACGCACATACCAGTCATGTCTGTACAGTGTAGTAGTTGGTGACGTTCTGTTTGTGAATTAACTTGGTGCATTTCACTTTCTGATCTTGTTTGCTTCAATATGGAGAGCCATTTTTTTTATCAGTGTTTGAAGTTAGTATTTTTATATTGGTTATGGAGGCACATAGACTGCATAGAATCAGTAAGACCGAGCTTCTACCTGCATTTTTTTTTGTTTACAAGGAGCTATGCTTATTATTGTATTCGTGATTGCCACAATTGATCTTGCAGAAACAATTGTTCATAGAGGGAACGGCTTCTCTTTTTAACTTAGAGTTGTGGTTGTGGTGGTGGGATGGGTGGGGAGGTTGGTGGTTCTCATCATGTGACTGGTAATCTTGATCTGCTGACTGATATCACTCCAGTGACTAATCGTTGGGTACGAGGCATGGTAGGAGGACCACTGTGGCAAGTCCTGGCCCGTGGATCAGTGAACAGCAAAGGGATCATTCTCCATGATGTTTGGTTTGTTCCAGACTGTGATATGAACCTGGTATCTGGTTGCCAGCTTGGTTTGCTATTATGGATGGATTCTGATGGGCAGTGTTCTCTTGAACGTCATGAGGATAATGCGATCGTGGGTAAAGGTCACTTTGGGGCTGCTGGATTGCTAGAGCTAGATTTCATAAATCTCAGTAGGTATACAAACTGCCTCAACTTGAATTTTTTTCATACAAAGATTGTCGTATTATTCTAGTGATACTGTGTGATGGCGTTATTGAATATCATTTGAACTATAAATCTCTGAGAGGATACATAAATTGACTTACCAGTATTCATGAACAGTATTTTCAGCAGCATTCAATGGTAATTAACCAGAGAAAATACGACTCATGTTGGTTGCGTCATCATTTTTTTTTCCTAGAACTACACATTATTCTGAATTGGAGTTTGCAGTTGCACATTCATAATATTCCAAAACAATCCTAACTCATTTTTGTTGTATAATCAGTGGGGCTGTTTGGTACATCGCTGCGAATGCTAGTCAGCACATGACGGGCAATCTGCATCTCCTCACCGACTTCAAGCCCATCCGACCAAGCTGTACAGTACAGACACATACAGGGACCAGGCTGCAGGTGTGTGGCACAGGAGCGGTGAAGACTGGGCAATTCAGCATTCCCAGTGTATCCTATGTCCCAGGCCTAAGTGAGAACATCATCTCAGTTAGCCAGCTCTCTGATAGTGGCTTCACCGTGGCATTTGGTGCTGATGGCTTTACTGTTAAGAAACATCGTGATGGAAAAGAAGTTGGCTCAGGCACTTATGGTGGGAGTCAGTTGTTTCATCTAGATTCTCTGATAATTCCTACCAGCATATGACTTGCAGTGAACCTCTTGTCATGAATTTCAGCAACTCAGAAATGACCTAAGGTCATTCACTCGGTACCTGTCAAACTGTTGAATTGAAGCTGAATGTGTTACCATTATGTAAGATAATGAATATCTGTGAAGAGCTCTAAGTTCAGTCAAGATTCGCTACCGATGCATATGCTTGATTCATCATAGCCGTAATATCGTCATATGCATTGCCGTTGATGAAAATAGAGAATATTAATCTTACTGTTGCCTGAACACTAATGTGATATGCATGCATTGTGTGAATGCCATTGCAGAACACAGTACTATTTTTGTTATTAAAATTTAAAGTAGAGTTTTCCTTGGGTCTGAATTATTTCTTATGCAAAAGACCTTGGATTATTACATTGATTTGATGCATTTGCAGCTTCTAACATACCTTTATGGTTCATACCGAGCGTATGCATTCATGAATCAATGGTAATACATGCTTAATTAGTTTTCACCTTGAGAATTTCATGCTATGCAGTATCGTGCTATTGTTTATTCAAAAGAAAAAAAGAATCTACTCTGATTTGGTTTCTGGTGCTATAACATTTACTGGTATTGGAAATGCTGAGTAGAAATTGCACTTTGGAAATACGTTAGTGAACCAAATGGTTTCAGCCAACTTCTGAAATCAAATGTCTTCAAACTGTCAGTGGGCCAAAGAGGGTGTTTTGTGTTTTGGGATGAGTTGTCAGTTATCAACAAGTTATTTATTTTTTTTAAAAAAATCAGTTATCAAAGATGTTTCCTTTCAGCTGTAGATCTTGATTTCTGCATCAATCATTTGGGAACCCATTAAGCTTTATTGATAGCTATTTCTCTCCATCCACATTGTCATTGCAATTCGCAAATAATGTTGCCAGTAGGATGAAGATTGGATATTAGGGATTAGCACCATTCCTTATTAGCTTTTGAATCATCAATCACTAAATTTCATGTCCTACCTACGATTCGACTCCAGTTTGCACCCTATCCCACAAGTTCGCGAGCATGGAATCGCATACTTGGCTTTCCAGTTTTGGTTATCAATTCCAAGCGAGTTAACGTCAAGCAGCACGTGTACGTAAATAGTTGGTCCATGATTACCCAGTTAACGGAACCAACCAGGCAACCGCGACTCATAAATCGTGTACGTAAAATAGTTGGTCCATGATTACCCAGTTTACGGAACCAACTAGGCAACCGCGACTCACAAATCGTGCTGTCCACCTTTTCCTCAATTGCGGCCACGGCTCCCGTCTACGGTCTACCGGCTTGGCGAGGAAATGGCGAACTGGCGCTCGGTGGGTCGCGCGAGTCGGCACAGAGGCGCACAGCAGTTGTTCGTAGTCGAGTCTGCCAAGCAACATGGAAACCACCGTTTCCATTGTCCTGTTATGCCATTTTCACATTGGATTCGAGAACCAGCGAAGGGACTGCATAAATATGATTGTGACTTTGTGTTCAAACTATACTTTGCAAGCTGCCTCCCTTCCAAGGATACTCTGTCCTCCTGCTCACCTGACCCGGCAGACTATGATGCCAGTTATTGTCTCCAACTCTATCGGAGCTACAATTTACTAGTTGGGCTCCCCAAAAGGGAGCCTTGAAAGCAGAATTTAAGAGGTGCTCGAAGGAAAGAACAATTTTTGAGTAATTTAAGGGTAAAGGACAAATATTTCATTATGTATATATACTCAAGGTGATTTACAATAACCGCCACATCAAACTGAACTTTTGATGTTGCACACTCCCCACAAGGAAAAAGAACTGTACTTCAATGTACATCGAGTAGTACTGATGATGGTATAAACTATTATGAATCTATCTATATGCCATAAGTATTGAATCTATCTAACTGGGGTTAATATCATAGAACCACAACTATCTAATGTGGGACTGGATGATGAAGACGTCAATGAACTCAACTCTGCCATTGAAGAGCTTGTTCTCATGAGCCATCCTATCGAATATGGTTGAAGCTGTTGAACATTCCAGTGTAGGAAGCCTTGGCTGCAGGCTTGGGCGCTTCAGGGGCCCCGAACACGTTCCAGAACCGGAGAGTCTCGTCCGCAGCAGCTGATGCTACTGTGCATCCATCAGGGCTCTGTAGTTACACCAAACAAAAATATTAGCAAAGTTCAGATTAACATGTACTGATGCTGACAGTATCTGTAAAATGCTAGCATAAGAATTCACCTGAGCCATGTAAAGGACGCGAGAGGTATGACCAGTGAGTTCAGCCATCTTCACCATGGATGGATATTTCCATAACGTCAGTTGGTTCTGCGTGAATCCATGTGAACTCAGAAGCTCTCTCTCATTCTTGTTCCAGAGAAGAGCGCACACCTGTGACCCGGTGTCAACAGAGTTCAGACAAGCACCAGTATGCGTGTTCCAGAACTTGATGCAACGGTCGCTGCCACCACCGCCAGTCGCCAGCAAGTTGCTCTGGAATGGGCACCAAGCGAGAGCCTTCACAGCAGCCGTGTGGTCCTCGAGCCTGTGCAGCCACTGGTTGCGGCCGGCAGAAGGGACAGAGGATGCCATTGACACATCCCAAATATGCAGAAGGTTGTCATTGCCCCCGCTCGCCAGCTGCTGCCCCGATCCGGACCACTTGAGTCCGCACACCTCCTGACTGTGTCCCTCGTACGTCTGCACAACATGGTTCCTAATCCTCACATCATTGTTCACGATCTTGCCGTCCATGCCACCAGTTGTCAGGATGCTGTTGTTCCATGCCAGTGAGCCAACTCTTGCTTCATGTACACCTCTTAGAGTTCTCAACTGCAGAAAAAAACAATTACAAATTAATTAAGAAACAAAGAACGTGTAATGTGGCATCACAACATTTTCCAACTAAGTATGACCGTGTACATACCAGTCTGTTGGAGCTGGTGTCCCAGAGCTGAACATCTGACGAGTTGAGCCCAACAGCGATGTGCCGGCCATCTGGAGCCCAGCTAACGCTGGTGATGGGACCCCTGTCCTCGTCGACGGTTACAAGCTCAGATGTGGATCCGCTCGAGGCGTCCCACAGGTACACCGTGTCACCCAGAGCAATGGACAGCACGTTGTTGCTTCCCCAGTCGAGAAGGTTGAGGTAGTAGTCATCAACAAGGTCTGGAGCGTCCAGAGTCCTCTCAGCAGACTGCAACATCAAAACACCCGCATCAGCAATCACAATTCCAGTGTTAACACACATCTGATGCATCAATCTCGAAACAGAACTATAAACACTTACCTGGGGAATGTGGCGCCGCTGCTTGGCCGGCTTGGTCTGTACGTGGGAGGAAGACAGGTCGGCGGAGACGTTCTCCGGCTCCGGTGGCTTGTTCCTGAAGGCGAGGATCCGCGTCCTGTTGTTGAGCAGCTTCTCAGCCAGCAACCTCCGGTAGGCTTCCTTGGACGGTGACGCGGCCGCGTTCTCCTTGTCCTTCTTGGACTCCGTGAGCAGGTAGTGCGCCATGTCCATGTCCATCGCTGACCTGTCCGGGATGAATCTATCGCCCTGCAGCACAGAAAAACCAGACCATCTCAGTCAGACAATTCGTCGAACAGTTTCCGCGCGCACATAAGAAGATGGGAATCTCGAAGGGATCGGGATGGAGAGCTCACGTAGCACTTGGCTGACGGGTTGCGCGATCCCGAGCTCAGCGACGGCATGTAGGGGCGGGAGCCGGCCTCCTGCAGCGGCGGGCGCGGCGCGGCGCCGCGGCTCTTCTCGGAGGGGATGGAGCGGGAGCCTGCATCCATGGTTAGCAGAAACAGAACAAGACCAAGCACAAAATAGAAGAAACAGTAGTAATAGCAACAGCAGAGTCAGTTAAATCGAGCACGGATTAAATTTAACAGGAGCAGAATCGACCGAGCAAAGACTACGGTGAAATTGAAGAAAGAACGCGCAGATTAACAGCGGAAATTAACAAAAAGAAGCGGAGAAGTTCGAGAGATTTGAGGAGCGAGCGAGAATTGCGCGCGTCTCCCCGAGCGCAAGAGATCGGTGAGGGGAGGCGAGCGAGATGCGAAAGAGAGAAGAGCCGATTGCGTTGTGGGAATTAGGGATTGGTGGCCGAGGATTATTTGTAGACGGAGGAGGGAAGCAAAGCAGGGAGGGAGGGGAACGCCGCCGCGGACACCAGGAGAGGAGAATATAGCCGTTACGGCGTCCGTCGAGGGTTTTAGGGTTGGCTGGTGCAAGGCTCTGTCTCTGTGGGCCTGGCCGCGTTGTGGACGGCTCGGATCCGCCGACCACCGTAGGATGCCGTTTTGCGATTTTCTTTTCCTTTTTCGACGATGCCGCGTGGTTGAATTATTTTTTCGTTTTCCTCGTTGGATCGCACGAAGATTCAGGGTTTTCAACAGACAATTACTGTAATATTAATTAAAATGATTTTTTAAAACAAAAGAATTCAATAGCAAATCCTGCCGCTAATCGTAGACAAAACCAAGGACGAATGGCTGGCAAGCCATAAAGATATGTTCGAATTCTTTGTTCTACATACGCATACTGCATCCCATATCGGTGCACAATATAGTTTTCTTTCTACCATTTCGTCAAAACTCTTGCTGATTCTCCCCTCCGTGTTCGCATTTTTTCTACCTTTCAAATCCAAATTTCAAAAAAATTACACAACTCTTTATGCAGTATAAACTATAGTAACTCGTCATGTTATCTTTACAAAGAAGTTATATTTGTGTTATGTTGACAATAAGAAATTTAATTTGTTCACGATAATGAAAGTCGCCTAGAGAGGGGGTGAATAGGCGAACCTAAAAATTTCTACGAAATAACACTAAGACGAAAACGTCAAATACCGGAACTTCGGTAGGATACTGGAACTTCCGTGCAGGGTGATAAATGCGGAATTAAACCCTACACAATTCTAGTGTTTGCAAGAAACAAAGGAACAACCCTATGCAATTCTAGGAATATAACGACACAACGAAAAGCTAACAAGCAACCTAGTAAATAAACAACAACGCGCAAGTAAAAGGAGGGAGCACAAGAGACACGGATTTTTCACCGAAGTTCAAGCCCACCAAGGACTCTACGTCTCCGTTGAGAAAGTCCACCAAGGACCGGGTTTCTCTCAACCCTATTTCTCCCTCAAGTCACCACCAAGGTTGAGCTTGAGTTTTTCACTATCAATGTCCCTTTCGGGACGGGCAATACAAACTTCTCGGGCGTCACCACACAAGTTGGGAGCTCACGAGCACGCCTAGCCGCCTAGATGCTCAAAGCTTCAAGAGTAACAAATCCAAATCACAAGCTTGACGGGAGTGAAGATGCTCAAGAATGGAATCAAGTCTCTCAAACACTTGCTCAAAGTCTCTCACTCAAATCCTAGCTCAAGGATGGATTTTTGCTTTTGGAGAGGATTTGGAGTAGATGGAGTGAAGCTCAAGTGTGTATTGGTTCGGAGTTGTTCAAGAGAGAGTGAATGAAGAGGGGGTGTGGCTTATATACCACAGCCCAAAAAGAGCCGTTGGCCTGTCTGAAAACTCCAGACCGGAACTTCCGATAGCGTATCGGAACTTCCGGTATGGTTCGAATTAGGGTTAGATCCGGACTTCTGGCCCTCACCGGAACTTCGGTGGAGTACCGGAGCTTCCGGTACGTGGGTTTAGGGTTGGAAAAACTGGACCGCACCGGAGCTTCCGGTGCCGTATCGGAACTTCCGGTATGGCATTCCGCAGAGCTCAAAGCTCTCGTTAGCCTACCGGAACTTCGGTACCGGGGACCGGAACTTCCGGTAAGGCTTTTTCCGAGAGCAAAACTCTCAGTAAGCCTACCGGAACTTCCGGTACCGTGGACCGGAACTTCCGTTATGGCTTTTCCCGAGAGCAAAACTCTCTCGTAAGCTCGCCGGAACTTCCGGTACCACACCGGAGCTTCCGATGGGTTCGTAAAGAATAGGTTTGCAGGGGATTTCTTGAGTTTGTGAGCATCTCCATTCTTAGCCACGTTTGTGATTTGCATCCCTCTTTATAGTACGGCATCCCCATGACTCAAAGCAAAGAAATAAAGCGAGGCACAAGTTTTGAGAGGGGTCTTTTCCAAATTCTCCTTTTATTGCATTTTGCATTTCTTTTCTCCTTTTTGATTGTGCTTGCTACACTTTCATGTGCTTTGAATATTCACTACACACATTCTCATGAAAGCATTAGTTTCAAATTTAATTGTATTGATATCAATCATCCAAAATAAAATGAGGGACCTAGATGCACTTTCGGGTAAACTAAAGGACTAAAGGACTAGAATGTTCATACCGGCACCTCTTGCATTGTGCTTCTTGAGGAATTTCTTCCGGTTCCTTGAGGGGTTGGAGCTAGAGTATATGATATGTCCAGTTTGCATCTCATACACGGGGTGAGCGACACGACGGTGTTTGGTGTGGGGTGGCACCGAACAACGGCAAAGGCCGACGAGTCTAGGAAATTTTGTAAGACACCCCTTGATGAGAAATTAACCGAAACACCCTTTTGCGACCTTGAAAAATTCCCGATAAATTTGAGGTGATAAAAGAAAACATTTTGAACATTTCTCATTATTGGTAAAATTTTAAATTCGATTTAAATATAAATTTTGGAAGCCAGATCCTTTTCTAAAGGGTTGTTAATTCATTTTGGGCTTACAATTTTGATAAAATTTTGAAACTTTACAAAATGAAATATATTTTGTTATGTGTGTTCAGAATAAACCAACATCAAGTGATGTTACGGTTGAAGAATTTGAATTTTCTTTATAAGGCATTATTTGGTATTCATTTGCATTTGATTCAAAATTTGAATTTGATTTGTTTCTGGAATTGGAAGATCGACCTCAATTAATTAAAATGCCGACGATTAGAATTTAGTGACATCGGGGATGTCACAATTTATTCCTTTATTGTGTAGATATCTTATAAGATTAGTTATTAACCATATGCAATTGTGAATTTGTATATAGTCCTACAATAAATTCCTGTGATAATATATCTCCAATATAAAATGATTAATGAAAAAAATAATACCCGCACACGCATCACCCCTAAATAGCCCTTAACACTTCGATTAGAAAATCATTCCCATGCTTGAAGTACAGTATAATCTCTCCAACCATGAATGATGAATCCTCCAAGCTCTGCCACTTGGATGTAGTGGACAAAATAATAAATGCTAACACGTTAAAATAGTATGCCCACTATCTATGCTCTACAGGGACCCAACATTACCCAAACTAGTTTCAATTCTTAGCAAAATTCTACACTAACGTGGGAACTTGAGAAAATCCCTCGGGTGATTACATAAACTTGCCCAAATGTGAGCAAATATTAAACATGCATGTCCCTTTAATTGATCACATGGTTGGTACAAGTGAATCCAATTACTATTCCATGTTCTAATTTTAGCATCAACATGATGCCGATTTTGGCCGTCTTTGAGCACCTTACCTTGCATGTTTCCAAGGTTCATTATATCGCTTGGCACCTTTATATTTTTAAACCTATAAAACAATACATTTACATCCAATTATATTCTTGTGGGATAATTTGGCTATCCAATATTGGTAGTTACGGCACAATGCCATATGAAGAGCAAGCACATTTTGATCTGATCCCAATATCCTCTTATGTTGGAAAGGAAAAACCTATTCTTATTTGTATTCCAACTAACACATATAACGATATTATCCAACCTACTATGAGTTTTAGTGCATAAGTTGGTCCACACCACCATCATTTGTAGACATGCATGCTTTTTGCTACAATATTCAACTCACTACAAGCATATCTCGGTCACACGAGGTACAACAGAAAACGAAATAAAAAGAAGTGAAGTTACATTTTTTGGCAGACCCTTTGTTTGAATGACATAGAAGACCATACTAAGCTTGTTGTTTGTTAAGAAGAGATTAAGTGACAAAATTTCTAAAATAACTTCAAAATGAACAAGTGCCCATAACACAACATATATATTTCAACTTCCTAATAAAATAGATGCCCCTATTGAAAAATTATTCCAAAAAAACAAGATATTGTTCCATGAATAAAATTTGTTCCAACTCATATATTAATTCCATGAAAATAAATAATTTATTCCATTATTTCAAAGAGTAATTAAATTCCACAAATACAATCAATTTGTTCCACAAAACAAGTGTTTAAGGAACAGTTCTTATTGGAAATAATGGAACAAATGAGGTGTATTCAAGTGATAAATTATTTAAGATATTTGAAAAATATATATATTATTTATGAAACAAATTATTTAGGAAGTTGAAACAAATACATTTTATTCATGGAACAAATGAGTTCCTGAAGTGGAACATTTGGAATAAATTCCATCAATCCATGTAGGTTATTATGCATCTATCTTAATTGGAAGTTAAAAACAAATGAGTTGCATTTATGCACAACATTTATTTTTTTGATACAACTTATTTTGTTGAAAAACAAAATTTGTGATATTGATATTTATATATTATTCATGAATGTATGAACAAAAAATAATAATGATACAAAGATGTATTATGATCCAATCAATGTCTTATGAAAACAAAGGAGTAAATAGCTGGTATTAATGGTCACATAGTTATAATAAGGGAATTATTGCATGGTAACACTAACTTTATCTCGTTTATGTAAATAATCAGCTTGCCATAGACTTCCGTTGATTCAACCAAAGGGACCATCAAAATTGGATATTTATTTCTTCATGTTTTGTTTGCTATGGTGGCTCAAGTGGCCACCATATGCTTGTGATGAGTTAAACACTCGGATAACAAAGTCTGCATTTGTATACATGACGGTGGTGTGGTTCAACTTGAGCAAGAGAGCGCATAGTTGGTTGAATAATATCATTATATGTGTGCATGGGAACATCAATAAGGACGTGTTGTTGTTTCCTTTGGATACAAGAGGACATTGCAGTTTGACCAAATGTGTTTGTTCTACATAAGGTATTTTTCCATGTGCATCAATATTGGATGCGGACCCAAACTCCTCCTCCTGCATGTACTTGTGTGAGAGTGCTGTGTTTTAGCTTGAAAATGATAAAGCATCATATGGATAGAATGTACCTTTGAAACATGCGTAGGCTTCGAGACTCGGACCTGAATCTAACATCCTATCAATAGTAAAATGGGCACCATGAATGATAGTTGGATCTCCTTGAAGCAATGACGTAATTGATGCAGAATCCATTTTTAATATTTGATCCCAGTTGGGTAAGTTTACATAATCACTCACATGGTTGGCTAGAAACTTAGCTTAAGATAATAGACTTTCGTGTGCATTATCTGCAGGGGCTTGCATGGCACCTAGTGATGAAAAGGTGGTAGCTGCTGGTAGTGATAGAGTAAGATTTGGCTGAAGTTGTTGTGAGGAATTGTAACCGGTTTGGGTGTTATTGGGTTCGTGTGGGGCATAGACCAAAGACATGCTCTTTGAATGTGTTGTTATTGTTTTTGTGCCCACTAATGCTTCCTGCAAAGGGGAAATGGAAGAGTCATCCTTGCCACATTGGACATCCCTACCGACAGAGCTGTTAGGAGTATCGATCATTAATGTTTAGAAAGACTATATAATGTTTGAAGCCTAGGGATGATTGAGCAGTAGAAGTGTTGAGCAATATTTATAGGGGTGGTGTATATCCATGTATATTTTTTCTTTAATTGCTTTACATTTGTGAGATATTGTGACACACATTTTTTTGTAGGAGTAGATACAATTCATAAATTGTCTACTATTATTGATCAATCTTATAAGATTTCAACACAACAATAAATAAATCTCAATTTAAAATAGTACCCAACCTAGTATCCATTCTTGTTCACACAATAATATAATAATATAAAAGGATCATGTTATGGTTCTTCCGGAATTCGTAGTTAAAATTCATGTGATTTCCTTGGAGTAGTTAATACAAATTTCTTGAATTGAATTGGTAGTTAACATTCAACATTGTCTCCAAATGGAAAAGTTTTACATTGAAAGGAATTCCATTCACCAAATACTATATAATTGTAATAGGCACTTTTTCCTCGTTTTCTCTTTTTTGTATAATTATAATTATTTAATTCATTTAATCTAGGAAGCAAAAAGAATAATTTATTATTGGACTACAACATTTTGTTCAATGGTCAAGATCATTTATTAGTTCTATGACTAGACATTTCTTAATTTTGAACTTTGATACATACAAATTAATTATTGTAGATAATATCTAAAGATCACCACCCTTTTTTTAGGAATTCCTAATAATATTTGATTGATTATATTTTGCAAATAAAACATTCCAATAAAGCTATTGACTAGAATACTTCTATTTTTCATAAAATTAATATGATTTTCATTACTTTAAAAACATTTAATTAATAATATCTATATCTATTTAATATTAATTATAGTTCATGATATCATTTGGGTTAATTCAAACTCACCTCGGAGAGATTGCACATGAAACATTTCGTTTTCTTTTTCGCTTTCTTGCGTTTTTTAATTCAATCAAGGGGATGATCACAGCCCACTTGGTCTAGTTTCTTCTTTGCTTTTTAAGTTTCGGTACCTAAAAAGTCATAATAATAGAAAATGAATTAAAATTCTCATGTCAAGTTGAAAACATAGATCAAGTTGATACCATGAAAGATCAAACGCCTTAATGGAGAAAAAAGGGGAATTTTTTAACTAAAAAGATCCAAAGAAAAGGTGAGAACCGAGCAACATCAAGTCAGTTTCAGATTGTTTTGCAGGAAAGTCTTTAGGTACAAGTAATTCCAAATCAAAATCTTCAATTTTTGATAGAAAGATTTTAGATATCTGAAAATGCTAAAAAAATGGTAATTGTGTTACCTCCTACTAGCACAATGGAAGCGAAAAAGGAAGCTTGACAATGGTGGATGCAGGCAACATGTGAAGAGGGTTCAGGTATCGGGAGGGACGGGGAGGCGGAGACAGGTGCACAGAGATGTGTTGGTTCCCCGCAACGCTATGGGGAAGGACACAACACAAGATCCTTAAGAAGGAAGAGAATAAACCATCCACGCTAGATCCGGTGGGAACGGAACAACACAACAAGGAAGAAATAAATAATAATATCTCATTTGTTGTGAGAGTAAGTGTTAGGCATGGAGGGAAAAATAAAATATAGGCATCCGACACATGGCCGAGCGCCCCCCCCTCCCTCCTCGAAGGACACAACGGAAGTGAGTGCATCTCAGCCTCTCGTGAATTTCCATCATTTATCACAACCTTCTAATGATACATGAATAATGCTTCTAAATGTATATATGTACATGGCAAAAATGTAAATGTGCTTCATGTTCCCTCAAAATAGAAAAGTTAAAAGTTGTTGGCCGTAACTAAATTCAATTATTATACACTTTTCTTATGGATGAGGGTGGCATTTCTTTTTGTTTACTTCAAAGGGAATACATCTTATCATTAAAGGGCTTTAGTTTGCATCTCGATTTGCATGTTTGTGTAGAGTTGATTTGATAAATGCAATTTCTGCCTGTAAGCATGTGTTTTGGAATAGCATCTCTAGCCGACCTTTTGTAGAAAACCAAAAGTTAGAAAATTCACAGTCTTACCTTGCTTATGCTGCATACATGTCTTTCTTTGGCCTTATTTCCATGAGGCAATATTGGAATATTCATGAAGATAAATCACGCCTCCTTTTTGCCATGGTTAATAAAATCAATGTTTCTTCTATACAATGCATGATTAAACAATGGTTAGAAAACATAAAACTGAAAGGATCAGTTGAGTGCACTTCACTTGTTACTTGCATTGTTGTGAAAGTTGGTGCTCTTGATATGCTCAAGGTTGGGTTAATGCTATCAAGCTTGGATTTGAGGTTGGGCTCTCACAAATGGTCTTGGATCTCAAGAGGAGTGAGGGAGAGGTGAGAGCTAGAGCTTGAGAAAGATGGGAGAGTTCAAAAAGCACCAACACAATCTCCCACGAGATAGGGTAGGGTATATATAGGAGAGGGTCCAAAAAGAGTTGTTGCTAGGGTTAGGTCGGAAGTGATGAAACTTCCGTCGCCCCTCAAATTAGAGTTCCAAGCAATTCCAGGTTGGGAGTTCCGTGGGAACGGAAGTTATGCCGAAATTCCCTGGAATTGACAAAACTTCCATCGATTCCCATAGAACTTCCGTTAGGTGCAAATAGGGTTGCTAGACTCGTCAGGTCGAAGTTTCATCAAACGGAACTTCCGTCAACTCCATGGAACTTTCGTTCCTTCCGAGTGAGCTAGTAATTTGGCTTTTTGGACTTGGCTCTTTTGGCAATTTTGGTTTCCAAGCTTGTTTTAGGTTTCTTGAGCACATATTCCTTGCATGTAAGATCCTTTCACCCATTTTATAGTTTGGCATGCCTAGACTCAAAAAGATATAAATCTATCACACTTGCTTTTGAGTCCATGCTTCATCTTTTGTATGAGGGGTTAGCATTCTCACAATGTGGATAAATAAACTTTGATAAACTGTACATTATCCCAATAGCACATTAGACATTTTAATTCTTTGTCATTTATCACCAAAACCAACTAGGGAGGCCTAGTTGCATCTTCGGTAGCTCATATCATTCAACAATTGGTTAGTGGCTTATGAAAGTAAAGAACAAATGCATCTTCTTGGTTTGTGAATGTGCAGTGTTGATGGTTTTAATGGCTTTACGGGTGATGAGTTTGCAATTATTGATGACACTAATCAAGAAGCCATAGAGGATGTTCTCGAGGTTCTTACTCCAACATTTACGTAAGAAAAAGCTTAGGCTTGGCAACTACTCGGTGATGGAGGATGAGTCATTGGTGTAGGCATGGGAGAATGTGTCCCTTGATCCAGATGACGGGGAAAGATCAACTGGTAGCATCATATTGCATATTACTACCATAACAATATCGGTGTAACCTGGACAATGAGCTCTCTCAATCATAGGTGGACTTTAATCGCCGAGTGTTATACTCGATGAGCAGAGTTGCGCTACGAACTCGATAGACAGGTTGTGTTATGATCGTTGAGCGGTTGCAACCAAGTGGGATGACAATGCAAGTCCTAATAAGAAACATTTATCTATTTTCAACTCATTTTCATTCATATATTGAAT
This sequence comes from Chloris gayana, assembly GCA_031894775.1. Taxonomy (NCBI): domain Eukaryota; kingdom Viridiplantae; phylum Streptophyta; class Magnoliopsida; order Poales; family Poaceae; genus Chloris; species Chloris gayana. Next base: position 113,762 of record JAUNZO010000656.1, read on the forward strand.
CCATTTTTATTCATACATGAAATGTACTTTTAGCTCAATGTCACTCAAGAGCTTTACAAGAAGAGAGTCACATGGTTGTTCGTTTGTGATGTTTCATTATTAGACATTGCTCCAACACAATGATAAATGGTTCAATAGGCACATTGAGCCAAGTCCACCAAAAAAGTGTGATTCACTTGAGGTTAACAAGTATGAGCATGATGATGGGAATCAACATGACACTCCTCGGGATGAATCGGTTAGACCCCGGGTAGGAAGCAATCAAATTGTCGATTGAAGAACAGAGGAGAAGATGGCATTGTGTCCGCAGTCAAGACATCATCACAACCAAACAAGAGATTGAGACCTCAAGGATGTAAGAGAAGCAGGAAAAACAGGATGTAGACAATGAAAGATAGGAATATCTCGTCACTCGAAGACCGTAAGATGGCTATCCTATTAGAGAAAGTAAGTGCCAAGAAAATGAACCATGAAAATGAGATCATGTTCAAGGAGATGACCGAGCTGGATGAAACTCAAATTGCATATGTGAAAGAAAAACGTGCCAAAATTCTAGCATCCACCATTGGAGGAAGTCAAAGTGGGAACGACAACGAGAATGTGTGAGGTTGTTTTTGGCAATGAGAATGTGTGACATTCTTTTGGTTTTATGCTCACATTTTGATTGGAGTTTAAATTTGTAGTTGGAAGTTTAAAATTTGAACTAAGGTTAAATTTGATACATGAGCGGTTGAACTATGAAATTTCTATTATTTGAATGTAAGTTCATATGGTTGTAATCCTGCATATGCAAGGTTGAAGGAGAAAAAACTAAGCTATTGGGAATGGAATTTAGGGAAGTCTGTTGGATCAGTCATGTACTAAAATCTTGGTAATGAGTTAGGCATCCCCTAAACTATGTCTGTAGGGGATAAAATTTTGTGAGAGTTGTTGGAGTTGCTCTTATGGAGGTCGGCTTTGAGTCCGTCCACCACGTGGCACGTGCTATCGCTGCCATGCTTGCAGTCCGCCTACCACTAGATGCCCGTAGTGCATGCTTGCCGCAATGCTTACCAGCTGTTCACGTGCCTGCGTATCCTGCCCCGTTGCATGGCCGGTGTGGCCTGCAGCTTGACCTCGGTGTGTGTTTGGAAAATTTACCCTTGACGAGTCAATAGTGATTCGGATAGGGGCAACACCTGTCATTTCTTCTTCTGAAAGAAAGAAAAAGACCAACGAAATGAACGACGATGGCTAGTAAGGCAACAGATTTAAAATCGATCGCCTCCGAGGAAGTTGAATGCTTGACCAATAGAATGAATGACGATGGCCGTAAGGCAACAAATTTAAAATCGGTGGCCTCCGAGCAAGTTGAATGCAGGGCTGGCTTTGGGGCGGGCAAAAGGAGCAGTCGCTCCAGTGCCCCCAAACCGAAGGGGCCCCTCCCGATATTAGCAAGTATATGTACTGGCCCATAACAACAGCCCAATACACAACAGATTTCTTAATTAGTAAGTAAACAGATGATTCATCAATATAGAAAACGTCCTTCAAACTTCCTAATTCTGATTATTCATTGCCATCGGGGCATCGTAGTCGCCGCCACGAACCGCCTCCGTGCCTTCGTGCAGCTTCACCCCCGGCCATTGTTTCTTGCTGAGCAAATCAATCGCACAAGGTCAAAAGCCTAACGGTATGTACACATGGCCGGATGGCCGTTATTTAATTGTAATTCCTACACGATTTGGGCACTTGGCTATGGATCAAATGATTTTTTTTCTGTTGAATAATTTCAGCGAGGATGTCAACTAGAAAGTATGCATCAGGTTGTGAAAAACGGAAAAAGAGGATGCACGAAAATGAGTTTGTAGAATCACAAAAGTGGTGGATGACACATCTGGTTTGGGCTTTTTAAAGTATTGATTGATTCCATGAAGTCCTTTGGTCTTAATATTGATGGTATTAGGGGACAAGGTTATGACAACGAATCTAATATGAAAGGAAAACATCAAGGAGTGCAAAGGCGGCTGCTTGACATTAATCCGAGAGCTTTGTATATGCCATGTGCTTGTCACAGTCTGAATCTTACTCTTTGTGATATGGCTAAATCTTGTGCTAAGGCCGCTAACCTTTTTGGAATTGTGCAAAAGATATATATATATATATTTATATATATATATATATATATATATATATTATTTTCTGGTTCTACTAAAAGATGGAAGGTTTTGCTTGACCATGCTCTAGGTTTAACAGTAAAATCATTGTCTAATACTCGTTGGGAAAGCCGAATCAGAAGTGTTCATGCAATTAGATTTCAAGCTCCTCAACTCAAGTCAGCTTTGCCCAATCTGAGTCAGGCAAGTGACACTGAACTGAGTGATAAGACTGATGCAAAAAAATTATTAAAAGCACTCGAGAGTTTTGAGTTCATACTTGGTATGGTTATTTGGCATGGTATATTATTTGTTGTCAACACTGTGAGCAAGAAGTTGCAGTCACCATCTATGTGCATTGATACTACCCTACGACAAATAGAAGACATGAGAAAGTACTTTGATAAGTACAGGAATGTTGGATTTGCTTCTAGTATGACCATTGCCAAAAGTATTGTAGCTGAATTGGGAGTGGAACCATCATTTCCAGTTCTACAAGCTGAGAAGGCTTTTGAAATTAATTACTTCTTAGTTATGGTTGATATGGCAATTACATCATTGAAAAGTAGATTTGAAGAACTCCAAGCATTCAAATGTATATTTGGGTTCTTACTCAGCTCAAAGACTTTGAAATCATTAAGTGATATTGAACTAGAGGATTGTTGCACTAAATTTGTAGAAACGTTCTCTTGGAATGGTTCATCTGATGTTGGATTGAATGGTCTAATTTCTGAGTTGGGAGTTTTGAAGTTAAGCTTGCTAGAAACACCAATGCCTTCTATGGAGATTTTCGAGAGTGTCACAAAGATGATTTGTTATTCTAATAGCTTTATTGCTTATCAGATCTTATTTACTGTGCCTGTCACTGTGGCATCAGCTGAACGAAGCTTTTCAAAGCTGAAGTTGTTGAAGAACTACTTAAGGTCGACAATGTCTCATGAACGACTAAATGCTCTTGCTATCTTATGTATTGAGAAGAAATTATTAGATGAAATTGATATCAACACCATCATTGATGATTTCACATCAAGAAATGTTAGAAGAAACTTTTAAGGTAATGTATAAATCATTTGCTATGATTGTTTAATATACTATTAATTTTTGCTTGTTAAAATTGTCTTTGTGTATATATAAAATGATTAAAAATATATTTATATATATAAAGGGCCCCAATTTTTTGGTTGGCTCCACGCCACCAAAATCTTAGATCCGGGGCTGGTTGAATGCTTTTTATGGTCGATAAGGAAATGTATATATTTTCTTTCTTATGGCCATCAAGGAATTTTTCCTTGCTAATAACAACACGAGCATCAGATTTGCAAAGTTCTTTTAGTGTAACACATTTGAGCTAATTTCTTTTCTACATTTGCAGATGTATATGAGGTTTTAATAGAATATATGTAAATATTTGTAGCTGGTACTCTATGAAATTATGTAATGAACCTATCTTTTTCCACTTCTCTCTTGTAAGCATATTCATATAAGAAGATACAAAAGCAACTCGTTCATATATCAAACGTGAACGTTGACATTAACAAATGGACAATTATATTGGCTGACTCTTTGTAGACTAATGTGTTCTAACACTATCTGCACTGTTGTTACTCTACATTTTTACTCTAAAAGGAATATTCTAGCCACGTCATCAAGATTTTTTCTCTCCTGCACTCTTGTTACTCTACATGTTTACTTTATATCCAACAAACATATATTTTATTCATACTTCCAACTACCATCTTCAATTAAAAATTCATTTGTGAGTAAATAAAAGGGATAGCTGTGTATTGCATCGGTTGTGCCGTAACGCTAGGATTGCGCTAGCTGTGGCGTGAATTTGAGCTTACGCTTGCATGCCGTAGGTACTGCCGTCTCGCGCTGCAGCAAAAATTTACTCCAAACTTTACGGTAAGCAGTTTACCGCAATGGATGCCGAAGAGCACTGCGAGTAGTCTAAGATACGTGATACAATAATATCAAATTCTTAAACTCTGCTGCCCAGCTAAAATCAACATTCTTCAGTATATAAAGTTACTCCAACTGCGGAATTTTATTTTGTTGTGTTCCAATACTGCCACATTAATTATTAGTTCCATCTTAGATCTTTTTTATGGTAGTCATATTATTTCATGTATGCATGTCAATTGGTTATAAGATTTTCTACGAAACGAAACTGATACCTTCCATGTTGGAATTTTGCCATACATAATTCCGAAAACAAAATGGCAAGTAAACTGCCCATCCTCCGGATATGGCGCCCGAATTCTGCTCCATCGCGCCATCCTCGCCGTCCGTTCCCCCGCCCACCCGCACCACAAAATTCAAATTTCGAATCACCGAAGCAATATCCTTGGCCTTCCCCCCATATATCCCCCAATTCCCGGCTCACCGCCGTGCATCCGCACCCCAAACCCAACCGCACGCACACGATCTCCGTGTGCATCGCGGCGGTGCCAGCCATGACGGGCCCCTTGCAGTCGAGCTCCGGCCACAACGCCGCCGCCGCCGGCAAGACCATCGAGGAGATGTACCAGAAGAAGTCGCAGTTGGAGCACATCCTCCTGCGGCCGGACACCTACATCGGCTCGGTGGAGAAGCACACCCAGGCGCTCTGGGTCTACGACGGCGGCGCCATGAAGAACCGCCAGATCACCTACGTCCCCGGCCTCTACAAGATCTTCGACGAGATCCTCGTCAACGCCGCCGACAACAAGCAGCGCGACACCAAGATGAACTCGCTCCGCGTCGACATCGACGTCGGCCGTTGCTGCATCTCCGTCTACAACAACGGCGACGGGATCCCCGTCGAGGTCCACCAGGAGGAGGGCGTCTACGTCCCCGAGATGATCTTCGGCCACCTCCTCACCAGCAGCAACTACGACGACAACGTCAGGAAGACCACCGGCGGGAGGAACGGATACGGCGCCAAGCTCACTAACATCTTCTCCACGGAGTTCGTCATCGAGACTGCTGACGGGCGCCGCCAGAAGAAGTACAAGCAGGTGAGATGTGCATTTCTCTTTTTGGAATATAATTTCGGCGTGTCTTAGGCTCTTAGCCTAGGAGTGGATTTTTCTGTTAGATCCGGCAATAGGATAAGATGTTAGGATTTATAGGAGCCAATAGATTTGGTCATCTGTCGAGTGAAACATTTGAATATGAGGACCCAATTGTAATATTTTGGGCCGATACATTTGTTGATTCGCCATGTATTTATATTTACACTGCCTTCGTTCTACTTTATCATCTGTCGATTTATGCATTGGAATATGAGGCCCGAATTGTATATTACTACCTCTGAAGTCTGAACACCATCTCTCTTTCTTTTCTTCCACTAGTTTACTGTCTCTATACAGGATAATCTTCTAAGGATCAGTTGACAATTGTTTGTGGTATTTCTTAATAAGATCTAGTGTAAGAATGATATAAGCCATAATAAATGTGGAACTCACCTCCGGGAATTAATAAATGGTACATTCCACATGTATTAAATAATTCTGTACACGTTCATGTATAACCAGCCAAATGTCAAAATACAGATTTTGATATATGCAGATTTTCTCGGAGAACATGGGGAGGAAATCAGAGCCCGAGATTACCAAGTGCAACCAGGGGGAGAACTGGACCAGAGTCACCTTCAAACCTGACCTTTCCAAGTTCAATATGACCCATCTTGAAGATGATGTTGTTGCTCTCATGAGGAAGAGAGTTGTCGACATGGCAGGCACTCTTGGCAGAACCGTCAAGGTTCAGTTGGATGGACAAAGGTTGCCTATAAAAAGCTTCTTGGAGTATGTGAATCTGTACTTCCGAGACAATACTGATGATTCCCAAAGGTTTGGTTATATTTAATGAAAACATCAATTCGAGTAGTGACAGTATAAGGAATATTATAGTGACCCAGATCATTCACACTTTCCTTTTCTCAGGTTCTATGAACATGTAAATGACCGGTGGGAGGTGTGTGTGACTGTAAGTGAAGGGCAGTTTCAACAGGTAACTAGGATTTTGTTCTTTATATGCGAGTTGCTTCTTGTGCTGTGGTTACAGCTGCATCATTCATGCCTTTTATTATGCTGTTGCAGGTCAGCTTTGTGAATAGAATTGCAACCATAAGGGGTGGAACTCATGTTGATTACGTTACCAACCAAGTTGCTACTCATGTTATGAACATTGTCAATAAGAAAAAAAGCATGCAAAAATGAAACCGCATCATGCAAAAAGCCATTTATGGGTCTTTGTTAATGCACTCATTGACAATCCCGCCTTTGACTCACAAACCAAAGAGACCTTGACCACGCGTCAAGGAAGCTTTGGCTCGAAGTGTGAGCTTTCTAGTACCTTCCTCAAGCATGGTATGTAACCAGTTCACTTTGGTTGTTCAGATTGTATGATTCTGCTGCACCACTAACAGATTTTTTAAACCTTCAGTCGAGAAATCCAGTATTGTCATCAGTCTCCTGTCCTGGGCTGAATTCAAATTAAGCAAGGAACTAAAGAAGACTGATGGACGCAAGAGGTCAAGAATTACTGACCTGGCAAAGCTGGAGGATGCAAACGATGCTGGTGGAAAGTTCTCCGAGGACTGTACCTTGATCCTCACTGAAGGAGATTCAGCAAAGGCTCTTGCTGTAAGTATTTGAAATATTTTGGAAGCCACAACAAGCACTTTTACAATATAAAAATAAAAATATAAAAGAAAATGAAGAACTGGCCTTTTCTTCTCTTCTTGCAGATGGCTGGCATGGCTGTAATTGGGAGAGATCGCTATGGTGTCTTTCCTCTGAGGGGTAAACTGCTGAATGTTAGGGAAGCAACCCACAAGCAGATAATGGATAATGCAGAAATTCAGAATATCAAGCAAATCCTTGGTCTGCAGCATGGAAAGGATTATGCTACCGCAAAAGGCTTGAGATATGGACATCTTATGATAATGACAGATCAGGTTCGTCGGACATGCCCAATCCACCTGAACAAAAAAGTCAAATTACTCTTCACTCATATTTTACGCACGAAAATTGCAGGATCATGATGGCTCTCACATCAAAGGGTTGTTAATCAACTTCATTCATTCATTCTGGCCATCTCTTCTTAAAGTTCCTTCTTTCTTGAGGGAGTTCATCACTCCAATTGTCAAGGTAGTGTACCAGGGATGACTGGTCTGTGTACTTTGGAAGACTTATCACACTCGCATTAATACATCCTTGTAATTTTTCTGGTTGGGTGCAATCTCATACTTAAATTTTCTTGTCCAGGCAACTAGAGGTGATATTGTCGAGTCATTTTACACCATGCCAGAGTATGAAACATGGAAAACCAATCTAGGTGGAAATGCAAGTGGGTGGAGGGTAAAGTACTACAAGGTATGTACTATCGCTAATTTCTTTTTGTTGTTGCTCTATATTTGTATGTGATAATGGTCTTATCATGATCTGCTCAGGGTTTGGGAACAAGCACAAATGATGAAGGTCGGGAGTACATTGAACTAATGGACGAGCACCAAAAGGATTTTGAATGGGAGAATGACCAAGATGGCAACGATATCGAGTTAGCATTTAGCAAGAAAAGAATTCAAGATCGAAAGCAGTGGCTTAGCAACTTTCAGGTGAACTCTTTTATCCTCTCCATTTCTGATGTGGATCTGTTAGTACTTGTATTGAAACTAAAATGCAATACTTCAATTTCAGCCTGGAACTTACCTTGACAGTAGTAAGGGACCAATCAGGTACTGTGATTTCATCAACAAAGAGTTAATTCTCTTCTCAATGGCTGACCTGCAGAGGTCGATACCATCAATGGTTGATGGCCTCAAACCAGGCCAGAGGAAGATTCTGTTTTGTTCGTTTAAGAGAAATTTTACTAATGAATCAAAGGTGTGTAGTAGAAATGAATTTGAGAAATTATTTGTATTAATTAAAGTGCACAGATTTCTAATCAGTTAATATTATTTTATATTTGTGACAGGTGGCTCAGTTCTGTGGTTATGTATCAGAGCATTCTGCATATCATCATGGCGAGCAGAGTCTAGCAAGTACAATTGTTGGAATGGCTCAAACGTTTGTTGGCAGCAATAACATAAACCTTTTGTTTCCTTCTGGCCAGTTTGGTACCAGAACTATGGTGGGAATACAATGCAAATTATTAGTATCATAATGTGATTTTAGATTAGATGACAACTACTTATTATGACTGCTTTTGCCATATTCCTTTTTTCCCCTTCCTTTTTAGGGTGGCAAAGATGCTGCGAGTGCCAGGTATATTTTCACCAGGTTGGCACGCATCACTCGCTCAATTTTCTCTAAGGATGACGATATGCTTCTTAACTATCTAAACGAAGATGGACAAAAAATCGAACCCACATGGTAAAATTAGGCCCTAAAAGTCCCATCCTTTATGATTGCAATCTGAAATTGATATTAGTAGCTAATATCCTCCTTTTCTTTAGGTATATGCCGGTACTTCCAATGGTTTTGATTAACGGAAGTGAAGGAATTGGTACAGGATGGAGCACTTATATCCCAAACTATAATCCAAGAGACATCATCGCCAACCTGAGACGATTGCTAAATGGCGAGCAAACTGAACCAATGCACCCATGGTATCGGGGGTTCAAGGTTAGTAACAGACTTTGCTCTGCATGATAATGTGATTCTTTGAAACACACAACCTCTAATGGCTATAATGAAACGATTGCTTTGTTCACAACCAACAGGGCTCTATCCAGAGGACAAATGCAAAGGAAACTGGTGGTGTCACATATACGATCTGTGGTGTTATAGAGGCTGTTGACGACACTACTCTCAGAATCACTGAGCTGCCAATTCGCCGCTGGACTGAGGACTATAAAAAATTTCTCCACAACTTGTTGGAGGACGAAAACTTTATTGAGGTCGCTTATTATACAATGAACCCTTGTTTTATGATGCTTCCTTCTGAAATAATAATGTTCTTTAATAGTAATCAATTGCAGGACTACACAATGCAAGGTGATGCCAACGAAGTTTACATTGATGTCATCTTAACCGAGGAAAAGATGAATATAGCTAAGCAAGAAGGACTCGAAAAGAAGTTTAGGCTTACTACTACAATTGGGACAACAAATATGCATTTGTTTGACTCAGGTGGTAAAATTCGGAAGTACGACACCCCAGAGCAAAGTATGCATACGGTTTCAATATTTTCCTTTCCCACTTTCTCCATTCTTCTCATCTTATAATTTTTCCCCTTTTATCTGTCAGTACTTGAGGAGTTCTTTCATTTGAGGCTTGCATTCTATGAAAAAAGAAAGGTACATGCATTTCATCTTGTTCCTTCTAATTTGAGATTATATGTTGAATGTCACACTAACTAATTTATCGCATCCAGAAAGCATTAGTTGCAAATCTTGAGCTTGAATTGAAGAAGCTTAATAACAAAGTTAAGTTTATCAAACTTGTTATTGAGGGAACAATTGAAGTCCGCGGTAGAAAGAAGGTAGAGCTGTGTCTAGAGCTTCAGCATTTGGGCTTCGATCCTTTCCCAAAAAGAAGAGCCGCTGTTGAGCCTTCAGCTGTAGGAGCTGTAGATGATGACGAAGAAAGTGAAGAGAGTCCTGATGATCCTACAGAAATTATTGGAAGTGAATATGACTATCTCCTGTCAATGTCTATTGGCACCTTGACTGTTGAGAAAAGGGAGAAACTTATCGCTGAGATGAAAAAATGTGAGATTGATGTTGAGGAAATGAGAAAAACTCCACCAAAATCACTTTGGTTCAAGGATCTTGAAGCTCTGGAAAAGGAACTGAACGTAAGTATTCCTGCTCTGCTGTCTTGCCTCTTGTTTTGTTCCATTATCTCACTCATCGTTTTTATGCAGTTGCTTGATCAAACGGACGAGCAGAAAAGGAGAATTAACAGCAAAAAGAGTGCTAAAAACAAAGATGTATGTAAACAAAAAATCAAGAGGCAGTCTAAAAAAACTGTAGCCAAATCTGAAAAGGATGAAGTTGATACAACTGATACTGAAGGTATCTCTGTTTCCTCTTGTTTTTTTGCAAGTAACATTTTTTATGTTTCTGTCTGTGCTTGAGGTAGTTTGCTTGTCTGTTTCAGGGAATGCTGTTGTGCCAGCTGTCTCCAAGCGTGCTGCTCCTCGGAAGAAACTGACCAAGGTTAGAACTGTAACATGCAAATACTAGATTACTGAGTTGCATTGTATGCTAAACACTGGATTGTACTTGCTACATTACTTTAATTTTAAGGCAAATGATGTTGGGTCTGAGGATGAACGATTAAATGCAAAACCTGGTCCTCAGAGGAATAAACAATCTAAGAAGGCAAGCCCCTCCAAGCCTGTTTTTGAATTTATTTGTGTGTAATAAATTAATACAGTGGATTTACTTTCTTTTTTTCTTTGACAATTTCACAGGCTAGTGTGCCAGCAAGAGACGCAGAAGAGGATGATGTTCCTTCTCTTAAGGATCGTCTTGCAGCTTTTAATATTGACGATTCTTCTCCTGATAGTTCTGGTAATGCCTAAGGGTGCATGTCAATTTGATGTTACTGAATGAATAAAAAAGGTCTCAGCTTTCCATTTCAAAAGTTTAAAACTGATGGTTTAACAACTTGGCAGCCATGGATGTGGAAACAATAGAAGCACAACAGCATAAAGGGAGCAAGGGACGAAGCAAAAGAGGTGCCGGAAAGAAGGCGACGTCATCTTTAGCAGTGATATCTTCTGATGGTGATTTTGCCATGGAAAAAGGAAGAGGAAGGAAGACCACTGCTGCTGAGAAACCGAAGGCTGCCACTACCAGGAAGAGGGCGCCAGCTCAGGGCAAATCCATGAAGCAGAAAGTGCTAGATGAGATGCTCAAGGCCAAAGAGGACACCAACACCAGCGCTTCTCCCGAGAAGAAGGTGCGGAGGATGAGCGACTCTCCCTTCCACAAGAAGAGTGGCTCGGTCTTGCAGAGAGGCGCTTCAACCTCTGAGAATAGTTCGGTTAAGCCCGTTGCTGCACCGCAGCCAAGGAGGTCGGCAAGGGCGACCAAGAAGGTAGCAGTTGTCTATGAGGAGACTGATGAGAGCGAGGATGAAGTGGTGGAGGTATCTGATGACTCCGACTTCGACTTGTATGGCAACTCTGACGATGAGTGAGTTTGGTGTGGCAGAACACCGAAGTATGATGGGTAGTTTGTCACCGTATCTTGTTGATGAGTCGTTGCAAACATCGGCTGATCTTGTTGCGGTTTAGGTAGTTTCTGCGATGCATCCCTTGTGCATTGCATGTGTCGTTCAGTTTCCTAAAAGACATTTCACTTGGTTAATAAAATTTGGACCCTGTCTGCAATATCGGCATCCATTTACTATTTGTGTATAGATGTGTACTATAGACAGCAGTTGTGCCCCTTGGTTTGGCTAAATCGATGGGATCACTTGAGTTCTCAGTTACGTTGAAGGTCTACGAGTGCTCCAAATTGAATTTTCTTTGTGTTTGGTTTGGTCTCGTTTTCCTTAATATGAGACATTTGCTCCTACTTTAATGAAAGGGCCAGTTACTTCAAAAACAAAATTGAATTTTCTTGCCATGGGCGCCCAGTAGAGTGCCTTGTTGTAAGCTGGATGTATCTTTGAGTTGGAGGTGTGGCACACCTTTTCCGTTGCTCCCACCGGCGAACGGATGCAACTTCCTTTGTTCTAACGTGTTTTTTCTATTGGCTGTTGCCGTTCCAGTTTCTTTTTAAGAAGCATCAGCAGTCATCACCCTTTCATTAAACATCCTCTGTGTTACAAATTACATCGTGTGGACCTAAAACCACATGTGCCATCAAACACTGGACTCTTCGATCATCAGTAAACTCAACTTTTCGTGAAGGTCCCTGTTCTTTCATTGATCTCCTGGAGATCTCAACGCTATCCAATACTAGTACTCTACTGAACTCTGGGAAATCAATCTCTGAGTTTTTTGAACTCTGAGGCTCTGTTTGGAACGGAGGAATATAAAACACAGGAATATGAAAAAACACAGAAATCTGAAATATGAGAAAACCACATGAATCCAAAACAGAGGAATAGGAAATTTTAAGTGTTTAGAATGGAGGAATGAAAAACACATGAAAAAATGGTACAACAACTAAATAAAATCTTTAGAAAACAGTATAAATCAAAGTACCGGCTTGTGTGTTTTTTAAATCAAACCATGAATTACATTTGCGCTTTATAAACAACTTCATTCTTTTATGGTATTTTCTAAGTGGATCTTGTCCAGAAAAGAAAAACCAGAAGCCCGAAAGGAACTTGTCTAGAAAAAAAAACTAGAAGCCCGAAAGCAATGAAGAGCACATGCATGAAGTTTACTTTAGGTCAGACTGGATTATTTCCTTCCTGTGATACACACATAGGTACTACTTCCGTCCAGAAATATAAGCATTTGTTGACTTTCGGAGATCATGTTTGACCACTTGTCTTATTTAAAAAATTATTAAAAAATTATTTATTTTGTTAGAATTTATTTTATTCATAGATATGTTTTAGTACATTTTCTTTATTTTTATATTTACATAAATATTTTGAATAAGACGAATGGTCAAACACGAAGTCAAAAAGTAAACAAATCCGAAGTATTAGTTTCGATTCCTTTCTAGAGAAAAGGAATGACGAATTCCTCCATTCCAAACATGCAGGCACATTCCTTTCCAGAGGAACCAGTTCCTACAAAAATTCCTATGATAGTAATCCTTGGTTTCAAAAGGGGCCTGAAGAACCGTTACGTTTCCTCCGGGCCGTGGGTATTGGATGTTGGTCCGTGGGCTGCTGTTACTTCGGGCTATATAGAGCTCATCGAAGAAATTTGTGCCTAGTTGAACTGATCTACGAAATCATGACATCAGTTACAACTTTATTCGATTGTTCGTTTACAACATTAGGGCCTGCTACCGTGCGCCGCCCGAAGTGATCCCGTGCTAAAAGGAAGCGTCATCTTGAGGCGATTAGGGGATGACACAATGTGTCCGGGTGGAGAATGAGGGAAGAAACCACGGGGGAAGAAAGAACCGAGCAAGAGAGGGGCAGCGGAGAAGGCGACACCGTCCTCATCACCGAGAATGACGGCAAGGGGGATGATCCTCCATGGAGGTCGTCTCCAAAAAGTGCAGAATGAGGGTGTGTTTGGAATGAAGGAATGAAAAATATAGGAATAGGAAAAAAAGTAGGAACGAGGTATGAGTAAAATGAGAAAACAGAGGAAAGGAAAAATACAGGAAGACATGCAATGAGATGTTTGGAACAGTAGAAAGCATAACACAGGAACCATATATGATAATAATTACCTAACACTACGTATTGAGCCATTTTCTTATTAAGAGCAATAATGTTTGGATTACCATTTTTGTCTTCTTTAGATGCCTAATATCCATTTACTCAATTCATTTTAAAGTTATTATTATTATTATAATGTGGGACTCATGGGATGCAAAGTTGTAAACAAATCACCTATAAGATATCACCTATACGATAGTACACACAAATTTCCCATCCTCATCCATCCGTCATCCGCCCTAGATTTCATCGTTTCAAAAGCAAGCAAGGTGGTGCGCAAGGAAAGGCTTCAGGGGCTAACGAAAGATGGCTGCATCGAGAAGCTATGCTCGGAAGGGGCGGAGCGTTCTAGAGATGAGGCCGGAGCTTCCAGCTGCTCGTCTTGGACCATCTTTTTCTCGACCAAATTCTTGTCTTGATGCAAGCCATGGCGGGAGGGACATGGAGGTTAGGGCCAGTTTGGGACAAGGGAAAAGCGGAGGAAAAAATAAAGGAACCATTCCTATGGAAAGGAATTGCTGAAGACGTTTGGAACAAAGGAAAAGTTAAATCCTTTCCTCCGAAAAGGGAAATGGACCTGCACTTTTTGCAGGAACGAAAAAATGAGCTCAGAACTTATGGAATATTTCCTGTGGCATCTCACGCAGCTCTCGTCCGTTAATCAATCTTCAAGTTGAGCGACAGTAGTCACTACTCATTTCTTTCTTCAAACTCACAAAAGGAACACTAAAATAACACTCTGGAACTTCTCTTCTAACAACTACAGTATATAACTTCTTTTGAGAAATTTCAATCTCCAAATAAAAATAACAAATCATTGTGAGGTAATGTACTAAACACTTTGGGGTTAGCAAATATCATGCAAAAATGACATACTCATGAATTGAATGGTATACTAAGTTGATTTAAGTGCATTAAATAATAAAAATACAACTTTTAAACATTTTATTTTTTATATTAATATTTTAATTCTTGTGTTTCTATTCCTGCATTCCAAACGTCTTAAGTTTTTCATTCCTCTATTTTCGATTCCTGTAGTTTTCTCACTTTCTGAATTCCTATGTTTTTCTTGTTCCTGCATTTTTTCCTATTCATTTGTTTTCATTCCTTTGTGGAAGAAAAGAAAGAGAGATAGAGGCCAGGTAGTACCAGGCTAGCAGCGATGGACATTCCCTTAGCTGGGGTCCGTTTGGAACAAAGGAATGAAAAACTCAGAAAAAGGAAAAAACAGAGGAATGAAAAAAACATAGGAATGAAGAAATGAGAAAACCGTAGGAAACCAAAACAAAGGAATTGAAATCTTTTGTTGTTTGGATTGCAGGAACCTAAAACACAGGAATGATAAATAATAGTCATTTAAAACATGTCTTATTATCTCCTTTACGTGCTCACGTATGTTTACCTTTTTAATATTTTCCTTTATTCGTAAAACATGTGTTGCCTAATCTCTCTCTAGCTCTTAATTACTCATTTTTATAATCAAGCTTCTCTCTCCACTTATCTCTCTGGCCAGCAGAAGTCCACTACGTGATGTCTTGGACTTCCACAAAGGAAATAAAACCAGAGGTTGGAGTGGATGTTTTTTTTCCTGTAAAATGACTTGCCTGCAACAGTATTTCATAGGAAAGGAATGGACCATTCCTTTGTTCCAAACGCTTTGTTAAAGTTCCTCTATTCCTTTCCTCTCGAAACTATTCCTTCACCTCTTCCTACGTTTTTTCCCTTATTCTAAACACAGTAGATTTTCTATTTCCTCCGTTTTGTGCATCCATAGTTTCCTTTCCTAGAAAAGGAAGCATATATTCCTCCATTCCAAACGCTGGTATAGGATTTCTTTCCTGAGGAATCCTTTCCTACGAAATTCCTTGGAAATTCTTTCAAGCCAAACACGGAGAAGGAAATTGTCATGAACTCATGATTCGGATCAACCTTGGCCAGCCGGTGGGCCCACCTGGTCGGTCAGAGCGTCTTATCAGGAGGACGGCATTGAAGGTTAATCAAAGCCAAGGGCTTGTTTTTAAAGAATGATGAAAAGCTCAGCATAGCTCGACTAGTAGTTCGTCGCTGGGATCAACACCTAGTCCCGTCCGTGAGTTATCCAAAAGAAAAAAAAACACTTAGTCTCGTGCGATATACTACTAATGGACCTTTAAAATTGCCTATCTTGGTGTACTTCTAGATGATTGCTTATTCAAGTAACGGGTATCTTAGGAAGCACGAGATTGCTCAGGTACATACCAGATAGAGTCTGGAATGCTTCAACCGTGATGGATCATAACGTGTTACATATGTGGAGTATATACATGCATCTATACACATTCTACAACTGTACTTTAGCAACAGAGCTTAAAAAAACATACCGGGCTGTGCTGTGGATGTGGATCGTGCTCCGGCCATACCGTGTGACCGGCCCGTTTAACACGGCCCATCCGGCCGGTTATACTTACACGTGCTTCGTCAAAGTCCCTGTGCATTTGTTATATAAAAAAAAAGTCCCTGTGCACGACACGTCGCCGTCGGATCAGTGTCTTCTGTCTTCCACCCCGCAGTAGCCTCGCCCACACCGCCGTCGCCGTCCGGAGACTGCTTGCCCCCTTCCGGCCCGCAATGTCGTCGTCTCGGTCTGCGGCGGCGAAGAAGAAGCAGGTCAAGGAGGAGGTTGTGGTGGAACGGAGGATCTGCTCCGTGGTGGAGGTGGATCCCGCCCTCGTAGACCCGCAGCTCCTGGAGACCATCAGGTATTATCGCGTCGCACGCCGTCTTGTCTTCCTCTCGCCATCCGTTCGAGGAAATTACTGCGAGGCTGTTGTTATCCCACATGTAAAAAAGCTCGATCTTGGTTGCTTGTGCCACGAGGAGCGCGAGGACGCAAGTGTGCGCCCGTCGTGCCTCCCCATGTTAGTGCAGTACTGTATTTGGTCGGATAGTGCATTAGTGCCGTGATGCCGTTCCTCTAGCTTGTAAGTAGCGAAGCTAGAGCAAAACTAATGGGGTCAATTATTACTTCACGATTTTGTTGTGAAAATACACGGAATTTAGTTGTTTGAGCCTTTGAGGCCTTGTGGGTGCATATTTTGGATTGAAGTAGTTGCATATGGTCAAAATAGGACAGCCATCACTAAAAGTTTTCTCTTTTGCGGGTGCATCTGTACCTGGGTAGCCTTCATATCGCGTAGTCCCTTGTTTTTGCTACATGTTGTCTCCAATGGTGGTGTTCACGCTGGTCTTGATGAATGCTTGCTTCTTGTTCCATCCATTCCTTGATGACACTGATGGTTCTGCAGCCTGTGGTGCCTTAATTTTGTTATGGCATGGCTGACTGTGGTTGCTGGCAAAACCTGTATGCTTATCTTGGCGTCATTATTCAATTTGTGGGACTCCCTGTTATGTTTCGTTTCAGTAATCAAGATTCTGGCTTACACAGATTTTGCCAACCTAATTTATGTTAATTAAATAAGCGGGACACCAACCTAATTCAAGATTGTTATCCAAGTATTATTTTACTCTTTCATTGTGCACCTGTGTCTAATATTGGTTAATTCTGACCATTATGACTTGATGATTTTGATACTTCCATGACTTGATGTTCTGATCATAGATTCGATATATGGGTCATAGATGCACTACGTGGTGACCAATATGACTTGGATACTGCCATGACTAGATAGTTTTGATATTCCCCATGACTGAATGTTTCCCAGTGATATGGTGTCACAGATGCACTATATTAGATTGCCAATTCTTGATCATCATGCACTACCGGAAAACAGGAAATTGCCGTGTGCCGCAAACTTCGCCGTGTGCTTTCCTTCGGGCACACGGCGAAGTGAACGTTTGCCGTGTGCTATATCCGCAAACACACGGCAAAACATCGGCTCACGGCAAAACGGTCTTCGCCGTGAGCCAAACGACAGACGCACGGCGAAGAGTCCTAATCGCCGTGTGCCGACCACGTGGCACACGGCAAACTCTTCGCCGTGAGCCCGTGCTTTGGCACACGGCGAAGGCTGATTCGCCGTCTACTCCATTCGCCGTCGAGTCTTCGCCGTAGGTCACCGACGGCAAAACTCTTTGCCGTGTGTGTGGGTACCTTCGCCGTGTGCCGCGGGCACACGGCAACTCGCTGGATTCCGGTAGTGATGCACATACCAGTGATTGGATTTTTTCTGTACAATGTACTGGATATTCTTGTCATTTATACAAACTCGTTTGTGAATCAAGAGCGATATCCACTTTCTGTCCTTGTTTGATCCATTATGGAGAGCCATGAGAGTCATGTTATGTTAGCAATTACGGTTTGTACATAAGCTGCTACATAGCCTGTGACTGTCACGATGTTATGCTTAATAATCAGGTACCAATCCACTTGCTATCATATTGAAAGGATCTCTGTTTGTTCATGATCATGATTACTATAATTCATCACGTAGAAAGACTGCTAGCTGAGATGAATCTGTTTGTGCATTGGAATTTTTTTTTCTTTTTGAGGAATCTACGGTGGGGGAACTCCCCACCTGAATTTCTCATTGCGAACAATAAGAGTTTCTTTTTACAATGTGCTGCTCTGAGCACTGTTTACAGTAGAAGAGATGACAAAAGAGTAAGCATCTATACTAGTTCTTATTACATCAACATTCAAGAGTCCATTGTTTCTGGTGTAGACAAGCAGAAGGGGCAGTTCGGCTTGTGCATTGGTTGATAGAGAGAGTTGATTTATATTGTCTTTCCCTGATACTTGTACATAAACTCTTTTTGTTACTTCATCATAATAAAATTTATTATATGGCATCATATCAGTATGTTTGTGTTCTAGAAAACAAATTCATCATGTTTAGTTGACTGTTAGTTACATACATGTTTTATTTTTTTCTTTAAAACATGCTGCACCATGTTGAATTATCGCATTCCTCTCAAGCAAGATGTGGGAACCTGGTCACCAATGAATTTCCTTATATACTGCTGGACATTCCTCTTCAACTTTCCCTTCAAATCAAAAACAGGAAAGAATATAAACTATTGTTCTTGAAACAGAAGAAGATTTTCTCTTTTCCTTTCAAGTTAATCTCGTTGCATGTTTGCACTACTCTTGTATTAATAAGCCATCATGATTACTATCTTCTTCTGCTCATGTGCAATGCTCCAACAAATATTTTAGAAACGTCTTTCATTCCTATTCCAGGGCACAAAACAAGTATTCATGATTCATAGTATTTTCGGTTGCCATTCTTGACAAGATCTGTGTGGCCCAGTGGAGTCAAAACGTATTTTTTGCTTTTGCAGTATTAGCTTGTCCAGATGTATCTGTTTAGGTTGTAGCTTGCAACCAACATTTATTGAGTTCCTCATTTTTCTTTGTTTCTTTATTTTGTTCATCGTAGGGCGAAGAACAAGGATGTCTTGACATATGTCCTTGATCCCAGTCATGGACACTCACCAACCAGCAAGTTGAATACATCTGGAACAGCTTGGTTTCTCTCCACTGCTAGCTCCCATCATGTGACTGGTAATCTTGACCTACTCACAAACGTTACTCCAATATCTGACCGGTGGGTGCGAAGCATTTTAGGAGGGTCACCATTGCAAGTGCTAGCCCGTGGATCAGTGAATAGCAATGGGGTAGTCCTCCAAGATGTTTGGTTTGTTCCAGGCTGTGACATGAATGTTGTATCTGGCAACCAACTTGGTCTGGCTGTGGCATTCAAACCTGAAGGGTGTTCTCTTTTACGTCACCCTGATGGATCATTGGTTGGGAAAGCTCATACTGGGGCTTATGGACTGTTGGAGGTGGATTTCATCAATATCAACAGGTATACAGACTTCCATGACATAAAATTCTCTCTGTAACAAGCTCTTGTAACATATTTTAACTATACTGGATGATTGAGTACCATTTAAATCAAGTAACCAAAGGAAAGTATTGTGGTACTTTTAAGAACTGATAGGTACTTCTTTGTTTTTTCTTTCGGCAGAATCATGCAATGGTAAATTAACAAAGCGAATATCTTTGCTGCATCACATTTTGTTTTGTTCTGATTTTCTCTGAAGTGCACAACCATAATATTTATAGGTAATCCTAACTAATTCTTGCGCTGTCTTATCAGTGGAGCTGTGTGGTACATCGCTTCGAATGTGAGTCAGCACATGACAGGCAATCTGGAACTCCTGAGTGACTTTAAGCCTATCCGGCCCAGCCATACAGTGCAGACTCATCTGGGGACAAGGATGCAGGTCTGTGGCAAAGGATCAGTGAAGACTGGGCAGTTCAGCATTCCGAATGTGTCATATGTTCCAGGTCTAGGCGAGAACATCATCTCAATTTCCCAGCTCACCGACACTGGTTTCTCTGTGATATTTGGCTCCCATGGCTTTAGTGTTCAGAAGTGCAGTGATGGAAAAGCAGTTGGTTCAGGCTCTTATGGTGGGAATCAGGTATTTCACCTAGATTATCTCCAGATTCCCAGCAGCCAGTGATCGTGTCTTGCAGTGAACATCTGCTTGCAAGCTTCTGCAAGTCTAAAGGTGACGACTCATGTTTTCTGTGCTAGGGGCTCTCTTAGTATATCTTGAATAGACCACTTGTCCGTCCCGAAAATTTTATGTGATCTACTTATTAGTAGAGCTGTGTTCGTCCTTTAAACTCTATCTGATCCATCTATGTAATTTAGTGAATCTGCTTAAGTAGGAGTCAGTCACTACTGGTACAAATGCAAACTATCTTCTCGCTCTGTGGTGGATGATGTGCTTTATTTTCGTTTGTTTTTGTGCTCTTTGAATGGAGTTTATTCAAGGAGCCGCCATATGATGCACTCATTCAAAGGGGTTTAGTTTTCTGTTAGTTTGATGCATCGGCGATACATGATCACAAATTTAGCTCGATGTTGTATTACTGGCCGGTCGCATCTCGGCATATCGGGATCTGGATGGTAGAACGGTGCTCCAACAACACCATATATGGCGGCTGAGCAGGTAGCATGACATTAGCAGCAGCCAGCAGCATAAATAAATTGTCATATCTCGTGACCGAAAACCAGGCAGATCTTTCTTCTGTTACACTTGGCAACAACCTACGTACTATACCCTTGTGGCGGCGCCGTGTCCGTGTGGATCTCGATCCGAATGGCCGACGAGGCTGGGCAGCTCCTGGCGGCGGCGGATGATGGGTGTTGGCAGAGCCCCGCCGCCACCGAGATGAAGCGGCTGCTGCGCCTCGCCGGGCCGATGGTCGCCAGCTGCTTCCTGCAGAACGCCGTGAACATCATGTCCCTCATGTTCGTCGGCCACCTCGGCAAGCTGCCCCTCGCCGGCGCCTCCCTCGCCATCTCCGTCACCAGCGCCACCGGCCTCAACATCGTCGTACGTATTACCTCATCGTCATCGATCTAATATACATTACTCTTCAAGCTGAAGGCTATAAGAGTTCCCATCTGCTGCTTGATTTCTATTCTGAATCTTGCAGACGGGCATGGCGACGGCGCTGGACACCCTCTGCGGCCAGGCCTTCGGCGCGCGGCAGTACCACCTGCTCGGCATCTACAAGCAGCGCGCAATGCTGGTGATCGGCCTCGCCTGCATCCCCTTCTCCCTCGTGTGGGCCCACGCCGGCCGCATCCTGGCCTTCACCGGCCAGGACCCCGCCGTCGCCGCCGAGGCCGGCGCCTACGCGCGGTGGCTCATCCCCTCCGTCTTCCTCAGCGTGCCGCTGCAGTGCCACGTGCGCTTCCTGCAGACGCAGAGCCTCGTCCTGCCCGTCGCGGCCAGCTCCGGGTTCACGGCGCTCTGCCACCTCGCCGTGTGCTGGGCGCTCGTGTACCGGGCCGGCTTGGGAGCAAGGGCGCCGCGATCAGTAACGCCGTCTCGTACGCCGTTAACCTGGTCCTGCTGGCCGTGTATGTCAGGATGTCCAGCGCATGCAAGCGGACGTGGAACGGCTTCTCCGTGGAGGGGTTCAGGGAGCTAAGACCGTTCGCGGCTCTCGCCCTGCCGTCGGCGCTGATGATATGGTAATAATAACATGGTCTTATTGTTTATTTTGCACACAAATTAGACCTGTTGCATGGTGCATCATCACTTGACAGAACAATGTCATTCTTTATTTCCTGGTGGGTGCAGCTTGGAGTTTTGGGCTTTCGAAATCGTTGTGCTGGCGTCTGGTCTTCTGCCCAATCCTCAGCTTGAGACCTCAGTGCTCTCAATCTGGTATATATACACTCACGCGTTAAGCTTTGACACATTTATTTGATCCGTAGCTAACCAAGTGATCTTCAACATTTCTGCACAGCCTCAACACCTCGATCCTCCTCTTCATGATACCATTGGGCCTTAGTTATTCTGTTAGGTGACTGTCTGCCTGCCCCCGACAAAATATAAGCATTATGTTCATCTCTGCCGATATGACTGTGTCCTGTTCTTCTCCTTCAGCACGCGTGTTTCCAATGAACTTGGTGCTGGGCAGCACCAGGCAGCAAAGTTGGCTATGAGGGTAGTCATGGGCATGGCCTTATCTTCAGGGTTCCCTCTGACCTTGGCCATGACCCTGCTGCGCCATGTTTGGGGACACTTGTACAGTAATGACCAGGAGGTCGTGTCATACTATGCTAAAATGCTGCCGGTTCTTGGGATATCTTTCTTCGTAGATGGTCTTCATGCCTCTCTCTCTGGTCAGGTGCCGGCCAAATCTGATAGTGTACTTAACAATGACATCATGCATGGGTATTTCCCGGCCGGGAATCAGAGTACTAATAATCTTCAACTTTCCAGGCGTGCTCACAGGCTGCGGCAAACAAAAGATTGGTGCAGCCATTAATCTTGGCGCCTTCTACTTGGCAGGCATCCCAACGGCCGTGTTGCTTGGGTTCGTCTTTCACATGAAAGGAATGGTACGCGCATGTCCTTCTCTCTCAACATGTCTCCAAAACACACCAATGGAACATCTTTCAACTCAGAAAATGATACTGCAAGGGTCTCCCAACTCCCAAGGCTAAATCACAGTTTAGCAGATGTAAGAGAATTTGTTGAGATTAACATATATAATTTTTGTGTCACGATTCAAGTTGTAATAGTGAGTGCTAATCATTTTTTTTCAAAATACAACATCCAAAAATTACACAAAAAAAAAGGAACTTCTAGATCAGGGCTACCCCATGGTAGGCTTATGGCATCACTGGTTTTTTCAGGATTTAAACTTGTTATAATCACACCTATACTTCATTGCTAATAGCAATATGATAGGAGCTTTATTACATGGTGGCCCAAATTTTGTTTATTACTCTGTTGTGTGACATGAAATTTATAAGTTATCAATTTGAAATCTGTAGGTCTCGGGAATGGCTGCCTGTTCATATGAAAGTTTCATCATCCTACTAAATGTGGATAATTTACAGAAAATTGAATCACTTGTTTTATATGGAACCATATATATAAAATGTTATCTCTCATATATTTTGTTTCTCACCCTGGTCGTTCCAAACCATGTGGTTTATATTAGATATACTTAACATGAGCCATTAAGTACTCAGTGACATATGGTTCTGAACAATCCATGATAGATGAAGCGTGTCCAATTATAAGTAGTATAAAATAGTCCAGTCCGAAATATAAGAAAATATATAAAAAGTTCAAACTTTGTAATCTTTGATCAACAAATTAGTAACAATATATAAAACATTTATGCTAGAAATGTGGTTAAATTGAATTTGTATTTCGAAATAATTTCTAATAATACAATTTTTATTTCCATATCATTGCTATAATACAAGAGGAATTAGTGGTAAAAACGTGTTTCTGAAGAGCCTAATGTGCTTCTAACAGGGTCTTTGGCTCGGCATGATGTGTGGCAGCATCGCCAAGGTGTTTCTGTTTGCATCTGCGGCGTGGTTCATAGACTGGAACAAGGAAGTAAGTAGCCTACACTGACAAATTATATTAGGCTACTGCTCTAGACAAGCCAGGGTGGCATATTATTTTCCTGTTTCAAATTTCAGGCAAGCAAGGCAAAGGACAGGGTGTTCGGCTCACCTGTGCTAGTGGCGTGAAGTTTTTGAAGCATCATGTGGTAAGCTGCAGTTAACTGAGAGGCCTAATTCCTATTATAGAATCATGGTACAAAAAAATTTTTGGTAAGTTGCAGCATCATGGTACAAAAAAATGTTGGTTTTGTAGCAAAAAATGAAATTCCTATTCTATTTGTTTGGAGGACTGTCTACACATTCAACATATAGATCCTCGTACAAGTATATATCTCTCATTTTTTTGTTGTGTTATGCCGATCTAATGCTAAGCCACCAATGTTTATGGTTGTGACAAAACTAATAAGCTGACAATTGAAATAATATATTTTTAAATAAATTCCAAGCAAATCCTGTTTATAGGTACTTAGAAGAACTTATTATTGCCGGTCATGGTGCTAAGCAGAACTGTAGTGCAATGTGGAGGACGAAGGAATAATAGTACAATTTGCATGATGTTATTTGGAGACAATGGTCATGCTATCGTGTTTGCAAACAATGAATGGATATTTATTAACTGAACTGCTTTTTTATTAATGAATAAAACATTATTCCACTTCTGATAGGTACCCTGCTACACTTATTCGTAGTTCCTGCGAAGCCATTGTGACCAGCAATGCCGGCAAATATACGTGGAAAATGGACCAACATTCGGCATCCATGCTATGCTATGATCTGAGTAAAAGAAGCAATGTGTTGCCCCTATGAACTTTCTTCATTTAACGTACACAACACAAGCAAGGAACATAAATATGCATGTTGGTGGAGTGTAGATTACTGCTACCAATAATATGTTACGCTGATCATGGATCAATGGGGAAAGTATAATACATACCATGAAATTTGACATGGCAAGATCGGATCTCTGCATGTTGGCGTGTGAACAAAGAGAGTGAGAGCCTCAGGCAGAGGATGGATGCTAGCTGAGCCGACACGGGAATGCACGTGGGCGTGGTAGTCATGCAAGTCACCAGGGATGCAATGCAAGTGAGTATAAAATGGGTTATTGCGGGTCAATCTTTAGTTTGTAGGCTCCAGAAGCATGAATGGATTTTCAGATCATTTGAAAATTTCACACTGACCAGTCACCCAGAAATTGCAGCCCTACTACGACCTTCAGAATGCAAATATAGAATCAGCTCAGCCACTGAAACTGTGCGGTAGGTCTTAGAACGAAGATTAAGGCATAGGAGTTGACGATTGACCATTATTGATATTACATTTGATGAATATTACTGGGAAATCAGCAAGGCAAATGGATTTACCAGTGAATTCGGACACAAATTGCTTGAAAAAAGAACTTTGACATGAATTAGGACAATGGTAACAATTTAATATTACAGACAGTTCCCACTTAATCAGACATCCAACATTGTTCCTGGTTTATTTATTTGAAATCTCACTGTATCATGATTAACGAGTGGCGTCATGCTCGTAGGACGCAGCAGCGATCGATTTTGGAGTAACTTAGTAGGCCCTGGCGGTGACCATGGAGATGCCGGCTTTGCTGGCACCGAACCTTGCGACGGCGCAGTCAGTGGAGAAGATGTCAGAGGAGACATACTTGGATGCCCCACCCATGACCGGCATTTTGGAGCTGACGTCGAGCTGGTTGACGTAGTCGGTGCGGTAGGTCTGGCCGAGGACGCCGTGCACGTTGTCGGTGAGGTCATAGAACTTGAAGCCGAGGTCGAAGTGGGCGAGGCTGTCGTCCTCGGTGACGCCGTAGTTGTGGATGCGGGAATCCTCCTCGCTGATGGGCACCACGTTGGCCATGATGTCGAAGACGCCCTTGAGCTGCACCCTGATGGCGTTGGTGTCAGCGGTCCTCGTGACCGTCAGGCCTGGCATGGCGGTGGACTCCCACACGGCGCCGGTCTCAGCCCGGATGTCGATGGGTGCGCCGTCGAAGGCCAGCTCGAGGCGGTCGACGTCGTTGTTCCACTTGGCAGTCTTCTGGGCGCCCATGTAGAGGCGGTGGTCGGCGAAGCGGATGCCGAGGGCCTGGATCCAGGTGAAGTCGCGGCTCATGGCGGGGTTGCGTTTGCCGATGAAGTGGGCGTTGATGTGGAGGTTGGCGTCGGAGACGATGCAGAAGTTCTGGTCCTTCTTGCCATGGAAGTAAAAGTTGTTGCCGTCGCCACCGGTGAAGCGTGGGTCACCGCAGGAGACACCGGGGTAGAAGTCGCACACTGCAAATGAATGTGGTGAAATTTATAATGGGGATTAATAACTAGTTGGAATAGAAGAATTAATTAGTGCATAGATAGATAGGTACTGCAGAATGTCTTGCAGCCGGGGCAGAGGACGATGCACTGGTTGGGGCAGCGCTTGTCGCACTTGGCGTTGCAGCTGGGCTGGTTGCTCTGGGGATCGTTGCAGGCCAGCTGCTGGTCCCTCTTGAACTTCCCGGGCTGGATCACATGGTAGTTGGACGGCAGCGGGCGCATGCCCGGAGGCTGAGCCACCACAGAGGCGGCCGCAGCGCAGACTGCCACCAAGGCAGCAGCCACGAGCACACAAGCACGAGCCATTGTGTAGCCAATGAAATATACTTCGCTGGCTACTCTTGATCTTGATCTGATGGATTGGTGGTGATGAGGTCCTGGGCATGGCAAGCCCCCAATTTATAGGAAGGGAGCGCCTCAGGTTGCGAGAGATTGAGTGAAAGTGCAGAGGTCTCGGGCCGTGGGGCGGCTGACCGGCGTGCCGGCAAAGCCAGCGCCTCGTGCCAGATGCTCAGGGGGCGGTGTGGTGGTGAGAGAGCCGCCGCCGGCGGCAGCTGCGCGGCGCCCGCGCGGTGGGACTAGATTAGAAGGGAATCTCTCCATGGTTGCCTATCATCCTGTTGTGCCCGGCTACGCGCTCGTACGTAAAGCGGCTGGCATCGCTTCGAGTGAGTGCTGAGTGCATCTGAATCTAGTAAGGTCGTCTATCTGCATATGCCACAAGTATATGGTGCCGTGCGCTCGAATCCAGCACCAGCTAGCGCAGACCTTTCTGTGCGTCTCACGCCACCACAACAATAACACACGGCTAATTGCCACAATTAAACTGATATGGAACCATTTTGTCGGTAAGATAGTACCTCCTACAACGTAGAAATACTTCCTCCAATCATCTGAAATGTGCGTTTTTTTACTGCAACTAAATGTGTTTCGATTGACCTTTTTAAAAATTGATTGAAACATACAATGATATGCATACTTTATAATAGTATTACAAAGTATATTTTAAATATGCATATAATCGTATGTTTCAATCTAAATATTTAGAAGTCATAGAAGATGAAAGAATTAAAGGCTCGACACAGGAGCCGAAAGGACAAGTTTATGAAAACCAGAGGAAGCAATACCTTCTTAGTTTACATGATTCTTGGACTCCACATTGCATGTTGCTAAAAGCCTCTTAGTAGTTTATATTCGAGTCTGGCCTGACACTAGTGCAAATATGGCCATCAATTACAATCTTAAAATGTCATAGTAGGTGATGAATTTATAACACTGTACCAATTCTGTACTACTACTGTACAATGCGCCAAGTCAGTTGAAAACTTTGAACATTCCAAATTGTTCAAATTATATATGTACATGCAGGGAAAGGAGGTCCGTCGACTTGAATCAAAGGTTTTGGTGCTGTAGCCAGCTTGTGTCGGATCACGAATAAAAGCAGAGCTCAGCTCTGAAATATAGTAATGTATTGCCTCGTTTGACCATCAATCCTTCATTAACAACCGGTCAATCTTTTGTGAACTTCAGTCATGGACACTTGAAATAAATCAATACTCGGTTAGCCGAGGATGCGTGATAACAATGCATCTTCTGCCAAAAGAAGCATGAGAAGCTGCTGCATTCTTCAAGCTGTTGATCATGTGTCCATTGAAGAAGTGGCCATATCCCGGCTTACATTTTGCCAAGGTCATACATATGGTCTAACTGAAGGATATCACCACAAAGCAGGCCTGTCTATATAGATACATCGAAACATATTCTACTAGTGAAGTAGGGAGAATTAGAACTTGGGGAAACGACACCAATCTTGTGTGGAGAAGCTTTTTGGCTCAATAACTAATTAATCGTTGACTCGTATGCGCGTCTCCTTCCGTAAGTGGAAGATTTCTAGTTACCAGTATAATGCTCATGTGAACGCCACAATGAAATTTAGTAACACAAATAAAACAAATCAAAGAGGCAACACTGAGCTATCAGACATCTTACCTTAAAATTACTCCATGAATTACTATCCATATCACATTTTGCAGGAAAAATCAGTGCTCAATTTTTGCAGGAATTTTATTTATTCACCTTGTTATACATACATTAAGTTACTTTGCACTAACCAGTTTCACCTAAAAGCCTAAGCTAATAGAAAAAAGTGTGCAAGTCACTTATGATTCAACGCTCCCTATCAGGTGTGCAGCTCTCGTGGGCGCAAACATGAAAAATATGAGTGGCGCAGCGGAATATGGTCGTCAGGCCTTTAACTCAATATCTATCGTTCAATACATGTTAAGTTATTGTGCTCTAACCAGTTCACCCAAAACATTAAGCTGATTGGGAAATCTTCAACACCATAAACATTATTAAAGGGCCTCCCAACCAGGCAGCCACGTCTTCCTCCTCACATGCGAACCAGGGAAAGAATAGGGAAGAGAAGATTGAGAAATCAAATTTTTACTCCCTCCAACATGTATATAATGTGTATTAGCACTTTGTGCAAAGACTAAGAAAAAAACACTGCTCCTCTTAGTTATGCATACAACTTCAATTAAACTTTTCATTTTAGCGATCTAATAAACGTGCTAATTAACTACGCATGCGGATCTCAAGTCATGGTCCCACCCTACATCCAATCACCTCCCGAGCCTCTTGCATGCTAGCCTCCCGCATGCTCTTCTCTTGCACGCATGTTTAATGCTAATTAAGTCTAATAACTGTATAGAAAAACAAGGAGATCAATTATAATGCACACTATATTTGTGGAAAACTGATTATCCCCTGTACCCACTATATTTGTGGAAAGAGGGAGTATTCTATAAGGATGGACAATAGTTGTAAGAGTGACTTTTTTGCAATCAATGTTCTATTGTCTGGTTGAACAATGTATATAGTTAGGCCAGTCTCAGTGGAGAGTGTTATCGTACGGTTACGAAAAAGAAATTCTTAAGAACCGTGCCGGTGGAGGGTCATGGTGATGACACTTATCTCTCATCACATGACACTCCCTCTCTTCTCTCTCATGCCATGTCAAGCAAATTTAATGCTCATGACACTACCATGACACTCCCATTGAGACTGGCCTTAGCCTTTAGGGAACAATTATTATATAAGGACTACTTTTTCCTTTCATTGCGTGGTTGCTCTAAAGGTCATGTACAACCCAGAGACGAGGTCTGTCTCTTAATCAATGAAACGGACATATGAACAGGACAACTCATACAATCCAGAGTCTATCTTATTGTCTCCAGTCAATTTAATGCTGCACATATGAGTAAATATCAATTACAAATAAATTTATGTATACCATTGTGTGCCTATTTGATAGAAAATGTATCAATCATTGCTACAATATTTTTTAAAAAACCATGGTATAATAATTATATTATATAACATTACAACGTCTTTTGTCTAATTTGCTCACATCTTTCCTCGCTCCTTCTATCAAAACAACGCCACTTTTGCTCCCATCATATCCTAGCTATCCCCATTTTTTATTCTTTAAGAAATCGCTTAAGCAAATTCTGAAATCATAATAGCTAGACCGTAACATCCTGGCCTAGAGTTTAATAGATTGATAGTACTCATGTCAACAAGTTACAACTTCTTTTCCGGAAGCTCATCTCTAGAGAACTCTAAGGTTAAGCGTGCTTGGCCTGGAGCAATTTAGGGATGGGTGACCGACCGGAAGTGTTTCTCGGGTGTGCATGAGTGAGGACAAAGTGCGCAGAAAAGACTAGTGTTGGTCCGTGAGGAAATCTTGAAGGCCTATTAAGCTGTCGGGGATAAGCGGGCCCGGCCCGGAGTGGCGGGACGTTACGGATGGTATCGGAGCCGACTCTCGCAGTTTCACGAGCGCGTGTGTTGCACGTGTGCGGGCATGGTGTTCATGGCTGGTGTGGGCCCGGAGTGGTCACACGAGCATGGCACATGCGCTGGCAGATGGACACACGGACGTGGCCAAGAGAGGAAGTTCCTGGCTCGGGGTTGACGGACGAGGACGTCGGTCTTCTAAGGGGTGAGTGTGTAACATCCTGGCCTAGAGCTTAATAGATTGATAGAATACTCATGTCAACAAGTTGCAACTTCTTTTCGAAGCTCATCTCTAAAGAACTCTAAGGTTAAGCGTGCTTGGCCTGGAGCAATTTAGGGATGGGTGACTGACCAGGAAGTGTTTCTCGGGTGTGCATGAGTGAGGACAAAGTGCTGCAGAAAAGACTAGTATTGGTCCGTGAGGAAATCTTGAAGACCTATTAAGCTGTCGAGGGTAAGCGGGCCCGGCCCGGAGTGACGGGACGTTACATAGACAAGTAACATGTTGGATTGTGCTAAAAGGTACAGAGTCGTGTAGAAGGATACAGCACAATTTAAGCGAACAACTATTACTAGATGCTACGGTATTACCACTCCAAGCTACAGAAATCAATTAAACTCCTGATTTTGCTATTCAACACATCGTGCGCTCTGGCTACTGCCATGGCATGAACATCACAAAACTAGCAACGACATTTTCACAAACATCAACCGTGCACGATCCGCACGAACTGGCTACTGGAAAGTTTATCCAAAACACGCGGCCAGAGGGAATCAAGACGTTTAGTTACTAGCTTGACGCGCGGATCGACGGCGTGGAGGAAGTTCCGTGGGGAATCGACGAATTGGCAGACGGACATGACCGCGGCACCGGAGATGAGTCCGAGCACCTGTTTTGATAAATGCAGGTCGACGACGCGGGTGGAGGCGGAGGAGTGCGCGACGCTGGAGGAGACGGTTGCGGCGGGGAAGGCCTCCGGCGCAACGCGAATTTTGTCCGGTCCCTTGTACGTACACCCTCTCGGTTTTGACGACACGTGTCTACGAGAGCATCGGACTGAATATCTAATGTGTCTGATTTGGATGTTAATCATGTCTTGCTGAAGCCGCACTCTAACAAAGTGTCACAGCTTTTCAGAACTTTTAGGCCCCAGCCTGAAAGGAATAATTGGTTCTACTAGTTACGTCATATGATATTTTATTGATCAGCTATAAGAAAAGTTGAGATTTCTATTCTACCCTCTACAATTTTAAAAATATATGCTATTCTAATTTAAAAACACATATGTGAAACAAAAGTGACAAATGATAAGTTGTTTCAAAAATTAAAATATTAAAAATTTAGTAGAATACAAAACTAGCAATTAATTTTGTTGAGACGGTCGTCACAAAGCGGAAAAAAATACGAAAGAAAAAAACAAGGACACCACAACTGTATAATATGTAAGTGGGCACTGACTATAACATATATCTGGATTATCACGTGCCACAAAGCGGCATAAATATAAAAAGAAATAAAGTTCAAAGACAGCAACAGTATATCGAAGGTTTGACGACTCGATAAACCTGTCAAATAAAATGTTCTAACCATTAGTTACATATCTTAGCATGATCATTAAAAGCATGTCATTTTCATCAGATACCTAAATGTACTTAGGTGTACGAGACAACAAAGTTGACTGTGCAAACACAATAATAAAAAACATATTCATCATAGTCATTGAAACTTAAACAAAAATATTTAGCTACATAAAACACAAATACAATCAAAATAATGAGCAATAAAATAATCAAATTAACAGTCAAATTGAGTAAAGAAAGGATAAGCAATAGGCCAAAGCACCCATAGGAAAATGAGCTTCCAAAGAGAGTGTGAACATAACGCATTGAAACTTGGTTGTCGGTAAAGCTGTTCCAAGTCTGTCGTAAAGCAGTTCCAAGGCCTTGAAACTTGTTCCATGACATAAAGTTATTCCAAATCAGTGAGACAATTAGTTGTTAAATATAGACATAGACGTCCTGCATAACCGACGCTACGATGACGAATCCACGGTGAATACGAGAGGGGTTGTACGAGAGGGTGGTCGGACCGGCCGATTTTCGCTCCACGGCGCTGTTGCGGGTGGAGGTCAAGGAGGAGCGTCTCGCCGTGGCCGGTGCCGCCGGCGAGGCCATGGCCATGATGCTCCGCTCGCAGGGCGAGAAGGCTGAGGTCCGGATGGAGCTCCGTCGGTTCCGCCGATCGGAAGATGGCGCTCTATGCCGCCAAGGATTTGGGGTGGAGGATTTGCGATCGATTTGGCAGGCAAAGAAGATTTGGTGCGGGAAACTCACGTGCTCACCTGCGTGCGCGCGCCCCGTGCGCAATCCGACCGCCCTGTCGCTCGGGGAAGACGCGCCCTACAACGCTGCCGTGGCCGTCTCGCCCACTCGGCAGCACGAGACCGAGTGCATCGTCTCATGACTCGACGAGAGACCGGTCTCTCCGTGAAGGTAGGGTGATTTTTGCAAATTACCGATATAGAGATGGGAAACAAACACGTACATGCTCTAAGAACGATTACAATGGAGAAATAAACCGGATAGTCTATACCGATTTATTATTTACGCAGACGTCGTCATCGCTCGGAGCGCGTCACCGCTCGACACCCTCAACCCGTCACCTCCTTCTCCGAGTATAAAGAAAAAAAACAGCACGGGTAGCTAGGGCCCACTACCACTCGTCCGCCCGCGCACTCGCCTCCCTCCTAACCCTAGCATGTCGGCTCCGTCTCCGACGCCGCGGCCACCATCCGCGCCCCCTTCACGCTCGTGTCATGCCCTCCTCCTCCCCAAGCAGCACCTACCGCATCGTCGCACACTCCTCATCCGTCTTCCCATCCCCTTCCGGTTAGCGTTCACCTCCGGCAGATGCGGTAGCTAGAGCAAGGTGAACTCAAGAGCATTTGAAGATCTTCTTGCATGCGGGAAGGAATGTGAGATCAGAGATAGTTGGAAGAATGGTGTTTTTTTTTTTAATTTTGAGTGAGTCCGACTTAATCATGGCACTACACATGACCCTTGAAAGCTCCTAGATTCCTAGAGTGTGGGTTGTTTTGGACTACCCGAAAGGTGTTATGTCATGGCACTACACATGACTATTGAAAGCTCATAGATTCCTAGAGTGTGGGTTGTTTTGGACTACGTGAAAGGTGCGAGCGGGCCCTCGTGCAAACTTTTAGAATGGGTGGGAAACTTTCCTTTTCTATAAGGTTTCGCAACCTACAACTTTCCATTTCAGAAAAAATTCTAGATGTTTTCTAGAAAAGTTTCATCAAACTTTGAAACACAAAAGTTCATCCAAACTGTGATAACAAAGTTTAACAAAAAAGTTTCGTCAAAACTTTGAATCCAAATTCAATGTAAAATTATAATCAAAAGTTTGACGAAACTTCAAACAAAAAGTTTTAGATTGAAGTTCAAAATCAAAAGTTCTGCTTAAACTTTCCAGAAAAATGTTTCATCGAAACTTTGAAACACAAAAGTTTGATCTAAACTTTGATAACAAGGTTTAACAGAAAAGTTCCATCAAAAGTTTTATAAAAACTTTGAATCAAAGTTTAATCTGAAATTTCAATCAAAACTTTGGATCAAAAGTTTGACAAAACTTCACTAACAAAGTTTTAGAAGTTCGAAATCAAAAGTTTTGTTGAAACTTTTCCAAAAAAAAACTTTGCATCTAAACTTTCATAGAGAGAGAGAGAGGTCGACGGTGGGCTCGTCGGGAGGGGCCGACCACTGCGCTCGGGAGGGCTGATGGGCGGCGCACCGAAGGAGACCACGCCATGGAGGAGCGGTGGGGCGCTGCTGCTCGCGGCGTCGTGAATGGCAGAGCATGAGAAAGGCAAGAGAGAGAGATGAAATACTCTATCCGTTCATTATTACATGTCGTTTTAGAGTTGGGCACGAGAATTAAGAAGAAGTAAAAAGATGGGTGCGCTGAAAACGAGAATGAAAGATTTAGAGATAGAGGTGTAGTGGAAAGAGGGAATATTGCGTTGGGAAGAGAAAAATGTGTGTTAGAAAGCAAAAATGATATGTAATTGAAGAAAAGTAAGGAAGGCTAGAATGACATGTAAATATGAACGAAGGAAGTAGATGAGAAGATATGGTGAAGTGGATTTGCCTGGAAGGTTCAGCCCCGTGTAGATAAGTTTTACCCAGACCAACGACACCTTGTGACTTGCCGAGTTGCCGTCGTGTCCGTTGCTGCGTCCTTGGGTTGTGCGTTTTCTATGCTTCAGGTCTCCTGCTCTTTTGGCGTTATATGTTTGTTACTTCGTCTTGGGCCTATTTTAGCCGGTTGCTGGTCCTAAATTGCACTTTGACGTCTTCTTTGGGCCGTTAGTACCTGGTCACTCACTCAGCCCAGTCCGCTCATTGTGGCCTGGTTGCCTCTGGAATGTGTGAGAAAAACAACTTTTGGAATCGTGCTGTGAACTTTTCCTGATGTATCAAAAGCTTCATAGGAAGATTTCATACGTTTTTATTTTATCTAGGATTTTAATTAATAACCATCTTTAATCCTGTGTTTTTCCTATTCCTACGTTTCTACAATTCTATATTGTAAAGGAGGAATTATGAGAATTAAAAACATAGATTAGATGAGAAGGTCTCTGATAGTCTCATAGAAAAAACGAAAGAATCTATAGCTTGCTCTTGCTCTACATGAAAACAAAGGAAGAAAAAAAGAAGTCTAACCTCTTGCTTTGTTTCCTCCAAAATCAAGGATAGGAATCCATTTTTATGGAAAGTATAATTTGTTTTTCTTATGAGCCAAAGTGTCAAATAGGAAAATTTTCTTTACAATTCCTATCTCCAAATTTTCTTTGTTTTTTCTTCAATACAAATGGGGCCTAACTTCCTGATGAATTTATTTTCCCGTTCACCACGCTGAAACCCGGTGGCCCAACAGAGGGAGGGCTCGAGGTCAGCGCCGACGAGGTCAGGTCCGCTGCATCCTTCTCCTCCTTTGCCGTCGGATACTACCCGCCCCCACCAGCTCTGGCCACCCTCAGCGACTAGCTCTACCCCTACGCGCCGTCCATTTACAGCGCCGTGCTCTCCCCTCGCCGTCGCCAGCCCCAGCGTCCCCGCAGCTGCACGATATGTCATCCGCGGTTCTCTGTTTCTTCGGACTTCCAGTAATTAGCGATGTGATTGACATTGTGGGATTTGAACTACAGAGGGATTGGCGATTGTTCCTCAAGGGCCGTACCCGTTCTGAGAGCGTTGGGAGGTGAGCATTTTCCATTACATTCTGATTCTAGCTAATTGATTGACTGTTCAGGATGATCAATCTCCACAATGCTCCAGTACGTTTTCTTTGAACCTCTGACACTGCCGGCACACAAACCTTCTCGGGTTGTCCTATGACTATCACCAACGTTGCTGATGTATTGTATTATATTTCTCTTTGTAGCTATGCTCATTCTAATACTAAATGTAGTTATGCTCATCTATTATTGTTATATATATATTTCAGCAAGAAACGGAGCCACCACCTCGTTCTCAAGGGCTAGAGTTATCACTTTAATCTATCTATTATATATATATTTGAGCAAGAAACAGAGCTACCACGTTCGCTCCGAAGAGCTAAAAATTACCACATTAATCAGAGAAAAAAGAAAAAAATTACCCTCACTGCCATTATGAAAAAATTGGAATAAAATACCCTTATATTTATTCTCTAATTACCCACCATTACCCTCGTTGGAAAATATTAAAAAAAAACGCGTGCTCCTAAAGCAAATAACGTTAGACCAAAAGGGAAAAAAATTGTTTGTTCAAAACACAAAAAACACAAAGCAATAAATGAAAAAAATGGAATGGGCACCCACCATTACCCTCGTTGGAAAATATTAAAAAAACCGTGTGCTCCTAAAGCAAATAACGTTAGACCAAAAGGGAAAAAAATGTTTGTTCAAAACACAAAAAACACAAAGCAATAAATGAAAAAAATGGAATGGGCAGAAAAGAAAAATCCTTCTGGACCTATCATAATTTTTAATTAAAAGAAATGTATTAATCCTTTATAATGAATTAACCAAAGTTAATGTTGGATTAATAGAACTTAAAACTGTAGTATTAAAAAAAGATGATATAATATTTAGCTTTTTCAAGCAAAACGTTAACCACGCAAATGCCTGGGTAGGCAAACTAGTTGAACCTATGCTACTGTAGTGAGGTCTTTTTAGCTACTGTACTGCTGCTACTCCATCAACTTCCTCCTTGAGCTCCTAGTCGTTCTTACTTACAGAAATTTTCATAGTCATGTGACTTGCACCATCTCATCTTTGCACCGTGTTTCAACTGTAGTCATTATATTTGGAGTATTGGTTTGTTTTAATATAATATATTTACCCTTTATAAAAAATACATCAAGAATAAGTGAGTGGTTATCCTTCATGTGCATGTTTCAAGCACAAAAAATATGTGTGCAATCTTTAGTCGTGTTGAACTGAACCTGTATCAAAACTTGATGGAAAGGTTCCTAAAATGAAGGAATATAAATTCATATTTTAGATGTATTGTCATTATCTTTCTCTCTTAGTTATGCTCATTCTTAATACTAAATGTATGATTTTTTTTTTTGTAAATAAGGGTTGTGATGAAAATATGTAATCATCCATTTGGAGTTTGGTTTGGCTCTTAGAACAGCTCCCAGTGTGTTAGGAGTCAAATCCAAACCAAACATCATTTTTGAGAAGTGATTTTGAGTTGGAGCACCTAAAAATAGTTTTTTTTTAAAAAAAAAGGAACTAGAAAAATTGTTTTATTCATAGCTTCTCTGTGCTTTCACTCTTACATGTGGTTCCTTAAATTGAGGAAGAGCTGTTTAATTTGCCAAAACATTTCAGCAACTTCTACTCCTCAACCACAAGAGCTGTAATATTTAAGTCAGAGTAATAGGTATCCTTTTTAAAGGCAACGTATCCTATAAACCAGGTTCAGTGTGCGAACTATGAGAACTCACATATAGGTCATATGATCTTGATCCAAGGGATAGGTGGGAGAGGTGACTTGCACCTCTCCATACACCTCTCTTTGGATCAAGATCATGTGGCACAGATTTGAGTTATCATAGTTCGCATACTGAACCTGGTTCTCATAAAATACGTTACCATTTTGAAAGAGCTGTAGTCCGGTTAAACACACTCTTATAAATAACTTGAATTGTAAATTCATTTGATGTTTTATTTGCCCGTGATATCTATAGGCTCACGTTAAAAGACGTATATCCCTTATAGGAGATTAAGTAGTCAGGTTACGATCTGGTCAGACACAGTTTGGAACCAGAAAACAATCGGAAGTATACAACCTGTGGCGTCGTGCTATATATCACGGTGTGCTTGTCTTCCAAACCAACAACTTTCTTTCAAATATACTTGTAGTGAGGTAGAGACCAGTGTGTCAACTTGTAGTTAGGTGTCAAAAATAAGACAACCAACACCAATAAACTTTAGCAGGTGTTGGTAATTGACCAACTAACACTATTAAATTATAAATCGTAGTGTCATCCTAGGTGATGATCAGTTTATCTGATTGATTTCCTTGTTGATTGCCGACAGTTTTGAATACTAGAACATCGCGTTTTATAGTGTTTGAACACAAACATGCTATTTTCAAAACCGTGTACAGTAGTATTATATATTGTTTCAAAATTTCTAGCTTTTTTTTTCAAAATTATACACCTGAGTAGCTTCTTCTTTTAAACTTTCTAGTTGGTGTCTGTGTAGATGGACTAGTAGCACGAGGAGTTTTTCGGTCCACAATACTGGCTAACAGTTTTCCAAATTAGTGGCTAGTAGTTTGATCCAACGGTATAGATTTAATATCGAAATCAATAAATGTTGGCTAGTATTTCACCATGTTTAGGGTAATATCGTCAAAGTGATTGAGTTACAATGATATTTTTTTAATCATACTACAAACCAAAATTAGTGTTTCAAATAATCTTTATGTTAATTGATATGCTCAATATTATTCTTTCAATAATGTTATGGTTCATATCCCCAAATTTTATTTTACAAAAATAATACAAACATTTAATTAAAAGTGTAATTACAAACAAAAATACCCTTAAACTACTGGCGGTAGCTTGCCGAAACTACTTGCCAGTGTTGTGGACCGAAAAACTACTCTTTGTAACTAGGCTGTTTGTCAAATTTGTATAGGACGGGGGAGTAACGTGCGCTAGAACTAGGAACCTGCTTTAATAGAGGGGACCCTTATAGGGAGGAGGTGCTAGGTTGAAAAATGAAAGTTAGTTTTGAGGCTCTGGCGATAAAAAATCAGAGATAACTTTGTTAGAGATTCATTGTTTTTCTAGTCGGCTGCTCATGGGGCGTGGCTAATTTGTCGAAAGGCTGCTCGCGAAACCACAAGCGCGCCTTATCTACATCGGTCGATCAGAGATGAGTACGAGCGTACAGCCTCACGGTGACCCCGCTTCTCCAACAATGTCCGAACTCCTCCACCTCTGTTGACAGCAAAGAAATTCCGGAAAATAAAATTTGAACAACACAATTTCTATAAAATTCTGAGAAAAGATTAAACAAATAAACTGAGAAAAGTTCTAATAGAAGCTGTGATCGAACTTTTAAAAGAGTTATAACATAAAGTTTAGATCAAAATTTAGCATATAAGTTTAAGAAAAATACATCTCTTTTGAAGAAAAACTAGAGGAAAATCGAAAAGTCAAACTAAGAACAAGCGTTCTTTGGCAAGGATGCCACTTACCTTTGCGGCATCTTCCAATGTCTATTTGTCGATCTCCTGACGGACGGGCACTGACTTTGATTCTAGGTGAGAAGAGTAACGGGGAGGTGTGGCATCTTTTTGACCGAAGTCAGTAGGGAAGGTCCCTATTCTTTTATATATTAATCGAAAATATTTACAAAATTACATGGTCACAGACCAAAAGGAAAAAAAAAGGTCATGCTGTTTTAAGGAAGATTACATAAAAACACATCCACCAAGCTCTTAACCGATGACTTTGCCTTATAAGAGACTAAGGCAAACTTCTCCTTAAAGAGGTGCTTCCATCTGTCAAGCGATAGGTTCGCACCATAAAAAATGATGCTATTCCGATGTCTCCAAATAGTCCAACACCCTACAATTAGAACTTCTCTGAAGATTATCGAATTAAAAGCTCTCCTGGCTCTTATCAACATTTCATCTAGCTCCAAATGGGTATGCCACTGAATACCCAGATAGGCCCAACAGCTTGCACCAAAAGCACAATCAAAGAGGAGATGCATGATGGTTTCTTCTGTGTTTGTTTGACAGAGAACACATTTGTAAGAATTAAGTTGTCTTTTCTTTCTTCTAAGCAGGTTCCTTGTGTTGATTCTGTCTCTAAGCACCAGCCAAAAAAGAATTTAAGCCTACTCTTGTAGCAAGATTTCCACATCCATTTGAACCAAGGAGAAGTGGCATCATTTCCTATGAGTTGCATGTAGGTCTTTTGCACTGAAAAGATTTGATCACCCCATATGTAAGACCATGAATCTTTCTGCTCCTGTGTTAGGTTAAGCAGTTGTAGTTGAGCCTGCAAATTTTGATATTCAGTTGATGCCTAAAGTGAGAGGGGCAGCCAAAAAGCTTCATGAGCCTGCAGACTAATAAACTGCTGCATAGATAATTTCTTGTTCAAAGCAAAGTAGAACAATTCTAGATAATTCAATTTTGGCACTCCCAAGTTCCAAGCATCATGCCAAAAACTCATTGTATCCCCTCTGTTCACTTGACAAGAAGCAATCATGGAATAGTTAGTGAAAAGCCTTATTATAGACTTCCACCGGAAAGAGCCTTTTGGCTTCAATAAATGTGGTGGCATTGGCCTACTATAGAGTTGAGACCACGTAATGTGTACCCAGGGTAAATCCAAATTGTTTGTAGAAATTATGAAGAAACTTGAGGAGCATAGCAGTGTTATATGCTCTCAAATTAACAACCTCCTTGGTCTTTAGCCCTACAGGCTTTTTTTCCATGAGACTAAACATGAGCCTCTCCTGTTAATGTCTCCACTATCCCACAACTCATGCTTTTTATATTTATCTATTTTCTCAATAATGCAAGCAGGTACCTTGAGAGTGCACATGAAGAAGGTTGGGAGTGCAGATAAAACATCATTCACCATTTGCGATCGTCCGTAATAAGAGAGAAGTTTGTTGATTCCCATTACCCTCTTTTCAATACGGGCTACTATTGGCATGAAAGCTTCAGTCGGTGGCTTTGTGGTACCTAGGGGTAAACCTAGGTAAGTAAAAGGCAAAGTGCCAACTTGGCAACCTAATGTGTGTGCCGGATAAAGAGCTCTCTCCTCAAACACATTCAGGGGGACAAGGAAGGATTTCTCATAATTAACTTGGAGGTCGATGGAGTTAGCAAAAGTCCTTAGGAGGTTTTTGAGAATAAGCAACTGATTGGCATCACCTTGCATGATTATTAGAGTATCATCCGCGTATTGTACTATTGGGAAATCACCAGGAAAGTTATCATGAATAGGATGCAGAATCAACCTTTCATTTGCTGCTTTGTTAATTATTGACTGCAGTATATCAGCAGCTAACACAAAGAGCAAAGGTGAGAGGGGATCACCCTACCCGACCCCTCTTTTACATTGGAAGCTCTTTCCTGGCACTCCATTTAAAAGGACAGAAGAAGTCCGTGAAGACGGAATATGCTGGATCCAAGAAATCCATTTTTCGGAAAAACCTTTAGCTCTTATCATTGAAGTTATAACATGGTGCCCCACTTTATCGAACTTTTTTCAAAGACTAGCTTGATGATAACAATTTCTTTCTTTGATTTATGGCAAAAATATAAGAACTGAAGCTAGGCAATCCTAAATAGTCCTTCCTTTGGTGAACCCATACCGATTTTTATGAACCACCGAGTGGATGACAGATTGCAATCTATTGGCAATTAGTTTGGTTAAGAGCTTCATAGCACTATTAAGCAGAGAGATGGGCCGATAATCATTGATGGAGACTGGATTATCTTTCTTTGGAACTAGAAC
Source organism: Chloris gayana (assembly GCA_031894775.1). Lineage (NCBI taxonomy): Eukaryota > Viridiplantae > Streptophyta > Magnoliopsida > Poales > Poaceae > Chloris > Chloris gayana. Next base: position 154,292 of record JAUNZO010000656.1, read on the forward strand.
AATGAATGATCCATTTAAACTCTTAATATCTAGCTGACTAGTGGAAAAATCATGACACATTCTGAGAAAATCTCCCTTTATGATTGTCCAGGACTTTTTCATGAAGGCCCCATCGAACCCATCGGGGCCAGGTGCATGATCGGATGGGATGTCAACAACTATCGTAGTTATTTTCTCTTCGAGAAAAGGAAGATCTAAAACTGGCAAATTGACTGTCTCGAATGAGCTCATTTAAGTCAAACAAGATTCTTCCACATTCGAGAGACCCCTAATCTTTCTTTAAAAGAAATCCAAAGGGCATTGGCCTTTAGAGCATGATCAGATATGATAGAGCCATCAGGTAGTTGCAATGGTGGCCGCTGTGTGAAAAAGTTGGTATTCTCATCTACAAATCTTACCCATCTAATGGTGGCCCTCTCGTTTCCAATAGATCCTCTTTGCTTCCAAAAGAGTGGCTAAGTGCCTCTTCAAAATTTTCCTGAAATTTCTTTCAATTGTTGAGAGTCTTCTATGATCTTCTAGCCCATCTAACATGGCAATAACCCAGCTACAATTACTGATGTTTTTGTTCAACTTAGACAAGTTTTTGGTCCAAGCCTTCAGCCCTCTTCTAGTCCGTTTGATTTTTCTCGACAAAGTTTTAGCAGAGTTGCTATAAAAAGCTGTGGAGTGAGAATGCAGATCAACTGTTGATGAAAAGTCTGTTATTTGAAGCCAATAATTCTCAAATCTAAAAATATGTGCCTTAGGAATATTAGTTCCTACTTTAACAACATAAGGAATATGGTGAGATATGGGCTTCGAAAGAGCAATGATAGAAGTGTTAGGATATTATAGAGTCCAAGAAGAAGATGTAAAAGCCCAATCCAGTTCTAGCAGCAATGGGTTATCTTGCATATTTCTCCAGGTGAATTCTCTTCCTTGAAATGCAATATGAACTAAATCAAGATGATTAATCAAATCATTAAAAAGAGCAACATATCGGAGACATTGCCACCAGCTCTACTCCTGTTTTCAGCAGTCCCGATTAAGTTGAAATTACCTATTAAAATCCAATCTTCTATATTTGAGCTATCAAAATTGTATAACCAGGACATGAAGCTTGCTTTCTCAATAGGTGAAGGTGGTCCATAGATGTTTGTTAGGTGAAAGATTTTGCCATCTGCCAAAGAAGTAAACTTTGTAGTAATAGAATAGCTATTTATAAGAACTTCTTCACCCTTAAACCGATTACCATTCCATACAAGTGAGAAGACCACCGGAAGACCCCAAAGAAGGGGAGAGAGCATATTGATTGAGGTTTCTGGGGCAAAAATTCCTGATATAGTTTTGTCCAAATTCTCTCTCTTTGTCTCTTGTGGACATAAAATTGTTGATTGTGGCCTCCGTAACTACAACAGCTGGCGCCGTCCGTGGGGAGCGAACAGGAAAGTATACGTCATGGAGAGGGGGGGGTGTTGTCGGTGTTCGAACCACCGGCTAGTAGAATTTTGTTCCGGAGGTGCGCGTTTTAGGCCGGATGGTGCACAAGGGAAGACACGAGAGATTTAAGCTGGTTCGGGAAAGCTCCCTACGTCTAGCCGGGGGTGTCATAGCGCTCGTGTTCCTTACGTCAAACCGACGATGGAGTACGAGAGGAGGTGGGAGAGGAGCGTGCCCCAAGTCCCTAGCTGCGAGTGTGTGTGTGAGAGTGTTTGTGAACGAGTGAAACGTGCAAGTGAATATGTGTGTGAGTATGCCAAGAGGGAAAGAGAGTCTCCCCTTTATAGCCGCAGGGTCGAGCTCGAGTTACATGAGAGAGAGGGAGAGAGAGTGTAGCCGTATGCTTATCTCGGGCGTCCGTACCGTCCCGTCGGTCCTTCTCCTTACGTATGCTTGAGTGTTTTGACGGGGCTGTCGCGTCGCTCCCGTAGCTTGTCACGTTGGAGAAGCAGGGATGGAGTGTCCCGTGTTCGGCGAGCCATGGGCGGCGTCGTGGCGGAGTGGTTGGAGAAGACAGCCCATGCTTGTCCTTCTCCGTCGGGTGCATTGATGGCGAGGCCGAAGGTGGAGGTCGAGACGGTAGCTCATCGAGCTTCAAGGTCACCGGCGAAGGTCGTGCGAGGCGGAGAGTAACTCGAGCCCGAGCTCGAGTTCCACCCGTCGCCGGATAAGGCGGGGAGTCGTACCGCCGTACGTCCGACAATGATGACCAAGTCCTGAGTCTTCGGTCCACGCTTTCTCCGTCGGGCTCCCGTCGGCGTGCTCGACGGAAGCGGTAGCAGCAGCCGAAGGGATGTGGCGAGAGTCAGCAGCAATGATTGTCGCGGAGGGCTCACGTGTGCGCCCGGGCAGGTGGAATTAATGCGGCTGGTGGGCGATGTCGAGTCTTAAACTCGGCACTAGTACTACCCGGTCCCTCACGAGCGTGGAATTCGATGGTGCAACACACGAAGCACATAAGAACACACAATTTTAGACAGCTTCGGGCCTCTCGAAGGAGAGTAATACCCTACATCATGTGTGTTATGTATTGCCTTTAGGAGATTGCTAATTGCGAGTTGTCGGAGAGTTTTCGGGGGTCCCTGCTCCGCCTTATATATCCGGAGGAGCTAGGGTTACATGCGAGTCCTAGTTGATTACATGAATTACATATTCGGAAGCTTTCCTTATTGATTCGTAGTCCAAACAGACTACAAATTGCTCCTTTACCTATTGTTCAAGTCGGCATGCGTCGGTCCGGACGCCCACCTTATTTCCATACCGGTATATGGAAACTTGTATTATTCCATACTAGTCGGGGACCACTCGTGGGCCCTCTCTCGCCAATCTTATCTTCATACATTTGTCACCGTATCTCCATTTATCCATTCCTTTATCATCCGTATACCCGTAAGGTAAGTATACGACGAGGCGAGCTTGGAGGTCGTGCGGGACGGGATTCTCTCAAGTCCGGAGGTCAAGGTCGTGAGAATCACGATTCCATCTTTACTCGAGTAGAGAAGGTCGAACTCGCCCTTATTTGACTCGTCCTTCCTCGAGGGTCGTACGGGAGTGGGTCCAGCTTTGACCGTTGACATGGTTGCGTGTCCCGTGGACCGATTCTTTGTTAAGCGGGTCCGGATGGTGCCACGTGGCATCGCTAATCTTTCACCCCGACAGGTGTACACCGAAGCCGAAGGGCGGGCGATCCCCAAAGTTCTACAGCAGCAGATCTGATCGATATAGCTGGCTAAGAAGAAGTCATACTCACACATGACGAGTTACTCGAAGGGGTGACCAACGAAGGAACAGGGTGGGAAGGAAGGGGTCCCTGAAGTAGCGGTGCAAGCTCCGCCCAAAGACCCCAGGCTGCAGCAAGAGCGGTTGGAGTTGGAAAGGAGGGCACGAGAGGAAAGAGAGTGTGAAGAGAAAGCACCAAGGGAGGCCTAGGAAAGGCTTCGCCAAGAGGAAGAAATCGCTCTTCGAGCAGAAGAAAATGTCGGCCTTCTTGCTGCTCACCTGGAGGCACATAAGAAAGAAGCCAAAGAGCGCGCGTTGAGGGCACGAGCTCTGGAGAACAGGAGGCGGGGTACAAGGAAAGGTTGGAAGCGGCCATGAAAACTCAGGAACCGTTGACAAAGCAGCTAGAAGTCCTCGGGAGGGCGAACATGTCGGAGCGGTAGGCCCCGGCGCATGAAGTTTATCGAGAGCGGTCTTCGCAGGATCCGGGGCTCGAGCAGACAGTCCGGTCTTTGCAAGACCCAAGTACTTGGGCAGACTGTCCTTCCTTCAGCTATCGGCTCGGATCAAAGTGTGGAGGTGAATCCTTCCTTACCCTTGGCGTGGGAATTGCAAATAGCGGTGTGGCCTCATCGGTTGGTTGGGGTCAAGCTTCCGGTATACGGGGGGACTTCGGACTCGAAGGAGTTCTTCATTCATTATGAAACAGTGATGGAATCTGCTAGTGGTGGAGATGCAATTAAAGCAAGAGCGCTCCACTGTCTCTAGAAGGCATAGCAAGCACTTGGTATTCTCGACTTCCAGCTGGATCCATCAGCTCCTGGGGGCAGCTATAGAAGGCTTTGTCGGTGCATTTCCGGGGAACTCACCCGAAGGAACTTAATAGCGGAGACCCGGCGGCGTGTTGTCAAAGAGAAGGTGAAACACCGGCTCAATTTACCAAGATGTTCATGCACTTGAACTGCCAGGTGGCGGATGTCCCGGAGCCGATTGTCATTGAGTCCGTGGCAAGGGGTCTTCATATCCGTGAAGCTCGGAGGAGGATAAGGGAAAAGCGACCGCAAACCCTAGACCATCTGCTCGGAATACTAGAAGCTCAAGTAAGGGTTGAGGAAGACATACGAACGTGAAGGCGGGATGGCGCAATCATTCCGACCGAAGGGGGAGAAGCGGTCTAATGAGTTCAGGCATGATGGGAGTCATCAAAAAATGCAAAGGAATGTGTACAACGTAGAGCAGGAATACCCTCAGCAAGAAAGCCATCTATTAGAGCAATCGGTATCCAAGTGAGAAACAGAAAAACAGCAATAATCCAACAAAAAAGTGCACCGAGCAGAAAGAGTAGTAACTATCATCAGCATCATCAAACAAGAAGCAACTCGCTACTATCATATTTAAAGGAGGCCAATAGTTTCGACCATAGCAAAAGCAACCAGTTTTAGACAAAGTACCACATACTCGGACCGCTCAAACATAGCACTCGGTTTCGGACAGCAGACAAGGGCATAAAAGCAAAAGAATGGGGCCAGCTGTAGAGGTTGCCACCACTCGAAACAGCCTCGGGCTCGAGCTTCAGAAAGCCGGTGGCAATGGTTTGGATGTTCCGGATAGAGAGGTGAGGCGCAGGTGGAGCATCAACATGACTCTATGGCACTGGAGCATAGAGAGCAGGTTCTTCAGGGTGAATCACTTGAAGGGGAACTGAAGCTGTAGCAGGTACAAGCGATAGTTGGTTCTCCTCTTCCATTACAGCAGATTCTTCCTCCACAATCTTTTGGGCAGCATTAGCCCGATGAGGTGTAGCAGCAGGGCCTGCACGGCGATAGAGGCTAGGGGTGCTGCGAGCACCGTGGCAAAGGAAAGATACATCCATTAGGGACCTTGAGTGAGGGGCCCTTCTATTCTTGCTCGCTCTCTTGGGGAAGTCCACACGATCAACTATCTTGAGGCTATCATCGGAGAGTTCCTCCGTGTCCTGTTGATTGTGTAGAGGTGAATTTGTCACTCTCTTCCGAGATATAACCTCTTGGATATTATTAAAAACATGTTTCATATTGATCAACCGTGGAACAAATCCAATTTTGGACTCCACAATATACTCGACTAATAATCTCAATGATTGAATCATAGGAAAGAGGCCCGAGCAACCGAAGAGGAGAGGAGGAGGCCATCACCTATGATAGTGCAGGTTCGGAGGAAATAGCACGCTTTAGTGGCAGAGCACCTTGAGGTAGCAGAGAGCCATCTTCCGTATCAGCATTCAAGTCTCCCGAGGATTGCGGACCATCGGAGGCCGCAAAGTCTTCAACCGCACCGGAATGTTCGGTAGAGGAGCCTTGCATAGAAGAGTCACCAATGGCTCCCATCATAGCAGATTGGGTGGAATCATCGGTCTGCTCCAAAGATCCTTCCGGTGGGTCTTGAGTAGGAGCATCTCCCACCCGAGACTCTTCAGCTTGAGGCGGGTTTCCCGGGGAGGGGCACCCGTAGGACCCATCCACCGAGGGGGCTTTAGGGGAAGAGGGTGGGCGAGACCATCAGCAGGGACAAGTTGCTCGTCTTCCACGTTGATCAGATTTTGCCTGGATAGCACATAGACCGGCACCGTAAAGGATTTGGTGACACGTCCATAACCAGCAGAAACAACAACATCCGAGAGGGATTCTACAATCATCATGCAGGAAATCTTTAACAACAACTCGTGAGAGAACACCAGACTCATGGACATGCTTGAGAAGAGCAAAGCTTGAAATAGATTTAGCAATGGTGGAATGCGAGCGAGCATCAAGAGGAAAACAAAGCAACATCAGCCAAACTTCCTTATCTATGTCTACCGACCTAGCATTGGCAACCTCAACATGCCTCCGAAACATAACTTGGTACCGGCCTACTTCTAGCAGCTGATTATCAAGGAAGCGTTCTCGTTCAAGGGGGAAGTCAATCTGAAATTTATGCGGGCTTGCCCCTTTCCGGCTAGGCTCGCCCCACTAAAAAGGCCTTAGTGGCCATAGCGACGGCCCGCAAAAACTTAGCGACGCTCATTCGGTCACCCACTAGGCCCGCCGGGCACCGCGTGCCTGCCCGCGAGTGCCGCAATGGGCCGCTTCGTCCACGAGCGTCCGCCGCCACCGCGTACCGTCGACGCCGCCATCGCTGCCGCCGCCTGTCCCGGGCCTCCGCATCGGCCGCCGCTGCGTCGTGGACCTCCTCCACACTGCCGCCGCCGTGCCCTATCTCCTTCGTACTGCCACCGCTGCGCTCGGGTCTCCTCCGCACCGCCACCGCCACGTCCCGTGCTTGCAGCAATGGCAGGTGCAGGCACCTCTTCGTCCATGGCAGCCATGGGAACCTGTTCCCCCCCCCCGCACAAAGAAACCGACGTTCCTCGTCGTCCCCATCATTGCCGGTGCACCGGGCCTCCTCCATCGTCGACGCAGCCCCTGCCTCCTTGCCAAGCGAGCCTTCCTCTTTTGCAATGGAGCTGCAACTCTACAATTGCATCTTAGCCCTTCGGTTCTCTCAGGGCCATAAAATCCTTTAGTGCCTGCAGAGGAACTTTAAAGTTAGCTTCTTAGGCCTTTTGACTTAAGAAAACACATCTTTATCCACAAACAAAAGGGGGTCTTCCAATAGCACATTATCTAAAGATGAGGACCAGCGAATATGGAGCTGCAACTCTGCAATTTGCTTAAACCTCATGCTAATGCAGCAGCCCGTCACTTCTGTGTTAATGTAATCAAATGTTGTGGTTCTTACCAAGTGGTGTGCATTTTCATACCAAGTGGTTCAGTCATTGGTTGCTCACTGTACTAATTTGCATAACGAGAATAATATTGCTCACTGTACTTATGTGAAATGGGAGACTTGATGCGTTCCAAATGACATTCAGGATTACTAACCATAGGCATAAATAAATGCAAGAAACAGAGCACGACTATATTTTGTTTGATATATCTTGTGTTCGTGCCTGTGTTATCTCAGGAAATGAGCCACTGTTGTCAGCAATGGAATCCTTCTATTTTTCTATTTTGCTAGGCACCAAAGTATTTTCATACAAATCCTTTTTTTATCTCTGATTTTCAATGCAGGTGGATGCAATTGGAAGGACATGAGTATTATTCAAGGACAATCAGTACAGACATGGGCAACTTATGTTCTACGAGAGCTATATCTCGCCTTGATGATGATAATTGAGTAGGATATAGGTTCGATGTATTTGTAGAAAGCGAGGATCAACAGCTGGGTTACATAGCACTAGTCAACTTCTGTTAACTCCATTTTTGCTGCTCATAGACTGATTTTTCGAATTTTTGGATATTTCTGTTATGGAAACAAACAACTATATTACTGTACGTATGGATGAAAAACTCGTGCGAGTAGTAGGAAATGACTACCCGTTGAGGAGTGCAATTAACATGGCGATTAGAGGGGAGAAATTAATAATAGCCTTCACGAGTGCAACCCAAGTAAGCTAGGCGAACGCCCTCTAACGGGCAATGCGACGCCCGCAAAATCGCAGACTACATGCCCGCCAGGCCCGCTGGGATTAAGTGGACAAAGCTGTAATGACCAACGGGACCCGGTAAACCCACTAAAAAATCAAGCGGACAATGCGGCGGCAGGCGGGCAGCCCACTACCCGCCCCACTTTCAGATCGAGGAGGAAGTGAAGGAAACGAGCACATCACCGACCGGCCATGATTGGTTGGCGTTTTTAGGGAGCCTGGTTAGTTGGAGAGTGATTGGTTGGCTGGTTGCATGGAAATATTGAAGTATGGGAAGCAACATCCATTTGATTGGTTGGCTGGATAAGAGCCGACGTGTTCACCTCATGCATGAAGTGGTGAGGATACCACCCGCAAGTCATTGAAACTTACAATGTTCATGACACTTATTATCCATAAAAGATGATAAAAAATAAAAAAAACAATGACTACATCCTAAACTAAAATAACGGCGTCTTTCCAAGACAAACATGGTTTTGGATGCTTAGCAGGTACATTTACATGTAATTTGTTCTCACAGCCATAAAATGCTTGAAATGCATCATCTCTTGACTTGAATCCTTGATAGCAAGCCCGTTTGATTCAATTCACTTGTTCATGGCACTCCTTCCAGCGGAGAACACTCCAACCTGATGCCCATGATGAACTACATACCAAGTCATAGCTGGTATCCCGTGAAACATTAGCAAAAAACATCATTGGCCATGCACATATGCTCGGATAATAGAAACAAATCAGAAAAACATCATTGGCCATACACATATGCTTAGATATAGAAATATATCAGGACACCATCGTTGGCTATGCACATATGCTCGGATAATAGAAATAGATTAGAAAAACATCATTGGCCATGCAAATTTGCTCGGATAATAGCAACAAATCAAGAGAACATCATTGGTATAAGGACAACAACAAGAACATAGTACAAAAAGTAAATGTTTAGCATGGTTGATACAACCAATTGTCCGAACTGAATACAATAATAGCTGAATAACATATATAGTTCTAGAGGGAAATGAAGTATGTAAATTAGAGGTCAGCTATAGTAGAGAGGTGTTAGCTGTACAAAATGTTGCAGGATTAGATCAAGGATCAGATTGACTGCAGAAAATAAACAGGAGATGATATGCACAAGGAGCCACCAAGAAACCGTCATCCTTACTGCCCAATCCAAGAGCAGAATCCACAAAAGGATCCACCGAAGTACTCTCAAACCACCAAAGCAGCTAACATGAGGCCGACTGCATAGAACTATCAACCGAAGCATGAGCAAGCTCATGCGTAGTAGTTCTAGGCCAAGAAAGTCCTCAACCACAAGACACGGTGGGAGTCATTCATTTTCACAAAAGCGAGTGCCATGAGCCCTATTGTCTAGCAGGTGAGAATAAGCCACGATCAAGGCTTCCTCTATGAAGCCAGGCATGAACATCACAGCTTCATAGAGGCCAGGGTGGGAGTCCTCAACCTTAGTCCCACGGATAGCCACATCCACATTGTTAACCTCAGCAGTCATGCCACTCATCACATGGAGATCATCATGAGTCAGCATGCACCTTTTCCTCTTGTGGCCGGCATGAGACCCACTAAATCCGAGCATCGGACCCACTAGCACCAAGCACCAACAAGCAGCATCCTGAATCTTAGATGATTCCCCATACATCTTGGCATCTTAAGCCTTGAGAGAGCCCTCAACAAAATCAGAAGGGGAACCCAAAGGCTCACTAGACCCCATAGAAAACTTCCCTCTACCTAGTCTATTGCAAAAGATGACCTCCATCCGCTTGTAGTTCTCTATGGGCTTGTTAATCAAGTCAACATCCTTATGGTGTGCCTAAAAAATTGTGGAATGGTGTGAAAGAAGTGTAGAAGATGGAAAAGCAAGAAATGTGAAGCAAAATATAGGAAAGGAAGAAATGCATGCCAAACACACCTTAACATGACCCTTGTAGGGCTCCTCTTCTAAGGTGATCATGAGGTTGTCCTCATCCCACGGGGCACCACTAAGCTCCCTCGGCTTGGTCATCCTAATCCACCTCTACCTCCACTTGCAAAGATGGTTGAATACTTGTGTACCAGTCACCTCAATCCCACTGAATTTATGAACATCCTTTGCAACATGGTTCAAGTGCACTTCCTTGAAAATCGTCAATTCGACCTCGGTAGAGATCGGATGGCGTAAGCACCGTAGCACAAACGAAGACATAACATGGATCCACCTCATTGATCTGCCTAGCAGGTGCTGCAGCTAGAGCACCATTAGGCGCTACAACAGCTTGAGCATTATCGGGCAATACAATAGGCTAAGTAGGCTGAGTAGCCTCAACCTCGGAAACCAAGTCAAACATATTGAAGTCCTTAGCCATTACCTAATGCCAATTGTGCAACCCCACTTAATATGTAAAAACAGAATATCATATGTCATCATTGCATAATGTGCATGGCCTCAAGTAAAAAACACAATATCATATGCCACCATAGCATAATGTGCATGGCCTCACGTAAAAAACAGAATATGGAATGTCATCATAGCATAATATGCATGGCCTCAAGTTAAAAACATAATATGGAATGTCATCATTGCATAATATGCATGGCCTCCGAGTTAAGAAAGGAAATAGAGTATCGTCATAGCATAATGCCCATAGCCTCAAGTTAAGAAAGGAAATAGAATGTCATCATAGCATAATGCCCATAGCCTCAAGTTAAGAAAGGAAATAGAATATCATCATAGCATAATGCCCATAGCCTCAATGTGAGACAGAAAACACAATATCATCATAGCATAATGCCCATAGAGTCAATGTAAAACAAAAACAGAATGTCATCATTGCATAATGCCCATAAACAGAAAATAGAATATCATGAAGTCAAGCATAGGATACAATATATCCAACAACCGATACAAACAAAACAGAAACTAGATATGGGAGTGACCCCTACTTGCCCACATCCGATTACCAAATTCATCTCTAATTGAAGCCCAAGCAACATTTTCAGGAATGTCAACACCATGGGCAGAAGGTACAATGTTGTTGGACTCCCAAGTTGACTCCTCATCTACACCAAACTGAAGTATCTAGTTGTGTAGAATGCAACATACAAGGGCCAATTTCAGTTGAGTCTTGTATGGATGGAAAGGTTTGTTGGTGTCAATAATACGGAATCGACCTTTCAAAGCTGCAAAGGCTCTCTCAACAGCTTACTCTCAAGCTTGAATGCCTTAAATTGAACAACTCTCTTGGGTTAGTTGGATAGTTTCTACCACCATATTCATCAAGGTGGTATCTAGTGCCCCTGAATGAAGGAAGAAATCGAGGGTGACATGCATATCCAAGCATCAACCAGGTAGAATTTACCTATAACAAGTACACATGTATTAGTTCTAGTGTTGTGTTATCTTAGAGTTAATTTATGTGGTCAATTAGATTACCTTTTGGAACTACTAATCCATCAGTCCTCTCTAGTGCATCAGCAAGAATAGTTGCATCATGAGTAGATCCCTCCCAACCAGCCAACACATAAGCAAATTTTAAATCAAAGTCCACAATAGCTAGCACATTTTGAGTAGGAATATGTTTCCTCCCCTAAATACAGCTTGCATCTTTGCTGGCACTCTAGCATTGATATGGGTGCCATCTATTGCACCAACATAATCCTACATGTGACCCAACAATTTATGTTACATTAGGTAAGTCATGCAAGCAAGGTTAATGTTGGCATCTCTTAAGGTCACGCGGAAAGAAACACGTGACCGCGGGAGAGCCAAGGGTTTAAGTCACTTGCACTATTTAACCAAATAATCCACATCCAGTACAAGTACTAGATATGTATTATAAGGTGGGTCATGAATATCCGCAAGCGGACGGATAACCCGTTGTAGCATTTCACCCGAGAGTATTCAAGGGTATCGTATTTATATTTTCCCAAAGGAAGACATGGTTGATAAGAGTACTTATGTTCATGGTGTTACAAAAGAATGATGAAGTATTCACATTCCAATGCAGGGGTTAGGAGCAATAAGTTGAGGATAGTGTGACACACACCAAGGCGATGCATTCTCTTATAAAAGGGATAGAGGCGATCCTAGATAAAGCTAAACTAGACTAGCAGACCACTACTCCTAATGATACAACATTCATATGAGTGCGCAGCTTCTACCTAACATCCAAGATCATGCAAGCGCAAGCAAGCGTCTAATGCCTAGGCATCATCGGGAGATCCGTCTTACGCGAGGTCCGCCTCGCGACTCCGGCTTTTAGACTCCTATGCCATGCCCGAACGTGGAGGATTACTTTGGATGACAAGGCTGTCACTTCTTGTCACCTACCTCTACAAACCGTGGGACACGAAGCACATTCAACGGTGGGTAGATAACCCCAGCACCATGCCGGCGTCACTAACCACAACTCTAGATCCCTCGAGGCACCGACATGGTGGTAAATCTAGAGCACCCTTGCGGGACGATGAACCCGAAGCCTATTCATAAGAACACTAGCCTAACTAGCATAAGCTAGACGAAAGGATCAAAGCTAGCACTAAGTCATGCAAAGGCGTTCGTCGCTCAAGAATGAGCGACGAACGGCAATTAATCAAGTAAGATCGGGAGTAATCGGTGATCAAGTATGAACGAACGAAGAACATTCGATATGAGTTCATCTTCTATTAATGAAGAACGAAGAACGAACGACGAACTTATATGAACGAACGATGAACGATCAAACAAGATCATGATTACTCTATAAAGCTCATGACAAGGATATGAACGAAAGTATTCCATAGATGAATGATCAAGTCTCATAAAGAGAGGATACAAGAGCTATACCCAATTCTCCACAAGACTTTGGGAGCAATGAGGCAGCCCACTACTAAGCCTAGCACTACCTAGAAAGCCTCTAAACTTCTAGTGTGAGGAGAGAATGATCCTTGTGTTGTTGTGTGTGTTAAGGAGGGGGGTACCCCTCCTTATATAGGCTTGAAAGGTCGGCTCCTGGAGGCGGTTTCGTAGGTCGGTGGCATTTAATGCGCGTGGAACCGACCTCCGGAGGCGGTGGGCAAACCGCCGAGAGAAAGTGGGCCGGGGGGCCACCATGACGGTTCGGCCGAACCGCCTTGTTGGTTCGGCCGAACCGCCACCGGCCCCTCCTGGGCTGGGCTTTGGCGGTTGGCTCCCCCACCGGATGTTGGTCTTTGATCCAGGTGCGTGAGGCCTTATTTGTGTTGGATTTCGTGGTCGTTGGCCTTTTATCTTGGAGTTGATTCCCGCGGCGAAGTGGAAGTTTTGTAAAAGTGTTGATTTGTCGCCTCGGGGCCTGGAATTCATCATTTTCCACCTGCACACTAAAAATCTAGAGGTACACGTGGAACTAGGTTATTTCTAAGTAAAATGCATGCAAGACATGCCTAGTCCTTCTCATTTATTTGACTAATTGACGGTCGAAATTGGTCCGTAACGACCGTCAACAAGCCCCCAAGCTTACCCCTTGCTCGTCCCGAGCAAGTAGTAGAACTTTAGGTTGTTGATCGGGAGTTGCTACAATGCCTACTTCTCAAAGGTACCAAGTGTATAACAAAGATACTCATCCTTGAGTTGAATAAGTTGGCAATGGTAACTCACCCTTCCCCTTAGTCCTCATGGGGCTTTGTGCTTTTCACTTTACCTTGGGCGGTTGAGAGAGAGAACGGTGTATAGAGCATTTATTTTCTCTTCCCTTGTCTTGCTTTTTATTCTCCGGACGTTTTCAAAAAATATTTTTTTTTTTTCAAGTAAAACCACGTTCCACAAGTGATGCTCTCGAATCGCTCTAATGGTGTTTATATTCCTCACCAAGGCATGTGTATTGCCTCATCCTACATCTAATAGGCTTTTGTGGAGCTCAAGGTAGGGTATGAAATGAGGCATACTTGCATTCATATTTTTGCGAAACCAAAAGAGTGGATCCATGGAGATAGCAAGTCATACAATCGTAGATCAAGATGTGCAAGTGTGAAGATGATGGTGGTGGTGTATTTGACTACTCCTCTTTTTGTTTCACCTCTTTTTATTTTGGATTTTGGGCATGGCTATCTTTTCTTCTTTCTTTTTCCATGCTCGAAATGAGAGCAGCATCTTTTTCTTGCTCATCTTTTGTGAGCCTTATTTTCTTTTTCTTTTGCATAGCCATGCCTTCTTTTGATATTTTAAGAGAGGTGATAAAATGTGAGGAGTGTCTTTATTTTGGGTGGATGGCATGACATGTTGCTAACTTCCGGTGTAGAAGTGTAGCATATGAGGTGGAGTGTGTACGTGATCTTGATCATGAGAGTATGAAAAGCATCTCACTAGGGTCACATAATTTTGATAAAGCTCAATGAAGTAACAAGTAGCAAATGAGTAAGGTTTTCAAGGGAAATTTGCATATGGCTTTGGTAGGAATTTATCATCACTTGGGAACTTATAGATTTTGCAATTTTTGGGAACAGAATTCCGGAGATTTTAAGCTCAACTTAGGACAAGATCATAGCAGCTCTTTTTACCATATCATCATCTCACAACAACTTAGGTGCAGCTCAAGCATGTGCAGCCCACAAGTTTCAGGTTCTAAGCAAGTTTTGCTAGCCACCAAACTCAAAACTATGAGAGTTCTAAATTATAGACTAGGCACATGAGAGAAATAAAACAGAGCAACTATTCATCATCTCAACATAGAAAGACTAGCAACATACTTGCAGCGTATAAAAGGGAACTAAGCTACTTCTTTTTGTTCTTTTTAGTTTTATCATTTTTATTTTGTTTTTCATATGAGAGGCAAGAACAAGCAAAAACAAGAGACAATAAAGGATACAAGTTGCGATACATGATACCTTAGCGGGGGTGCTGCCCCCAAGCTTGTTCTTGCTCATGGGTTTGGTGGAATGAACCCCATGTGACGGAAGTAAGCCAAAAGATCGGCTCGTTGTTGCTCCGTCATGTTGGTGAGGGCGGTGAGCTGGGTGTCGGTGAGGAGACGATGCTCGATGTTGCCCTCTTGCCCTTCTTCCTCGACTTGTGGTGGTGAACTTGGCGGTGACTCGACTACGGGCGTGCGCGGGTGCTTCGACGTAAAGAGCTTGAACTTGAGCGTGAGCTCAAGGACCTCTTGATTGACCCGAACAGCTTCTTGGCACCGGTCATGGCTGCACACAAAGAGAGCAAGAATGCAAGAACAAAAATTCCGAACGGGTCATGTGAGGGAAAAAATCAAATTAGCGACACCGTCGGTTGTTCATGTGAGCAAGAAATCGCAACTCGAGAAAACCAAACAAAAACAAATCAAACCAAAAACTAGACAAGCACACCAAGAGCAAAAGATTTATGCAGAACTTTTAGGCAATGAGCAAGTGAGGACAATGGAAAACTTGAGAGTAATGAGAATGAAGTGAGTGAGGAGTGGAAATGATAGTGTGAGAGGGGGAGAGAGCTCCGGCCAGGCCACCTCTACTTATAGCTCACGAAGTAGCCGTTTTTGAGCGTTAGGAGGGGCATATGACCGTTGGGAAAAAGGACAGACCGAGCAACGGTCATGGCGGTTCGGCCGAACCAAGGAGGTGGGTTCGGCCGACCTGCTGTGGGTCCCTTTTGCTCCCCCTTTTGGCCCATAGCTCCCAACGGCCAAATGATCATTGACCATGGTTGCTACGTCCGGATATTCCTCGAAATTTTTGCTCAAGAAATCCAAAGAAAGTTGCCTCAAATTCAGCTTTATTCGAAAAATCAAATCTCGAGAAAAAGTGTTGGAGAAAATTCCAACATGCAAAAATTGTTTTTGGATTTTGTATAAGGATACAAGGGTTGTCCAAAAGTTTCAAACAAAGTAGGAAAATTTGGACGTAAAAGGATTTTGGTTTTCAAATTTTCTATGCATGGCGAGTGAGAAAAAAAAATCAAATATGCTGGCGGAAAATCCAAATAAATGAAATGAAAATTATCTTGTGATAAAATAGAATATGCAGGGAGATGCATGTGGTGGAAAACAAAAATCAAAAGAAATCGAAAGATAATACCGATTTATCCTGTCGACCGGGGCTTTGCCATTTTAAGTCCGGCGAGCGAGGACTTCTCCATTTCTTTTCATCCTTGTGGTGCAGGCCCTTTCCCTGGAGAAGAGGATGAAGATGGCTGCACCTTCTTCACTTGCCACACTTGTTTGGTCTTTGTTGATGTAGGTGGCTTTGTGTCTTGAAGGATCGGCTTCTTGGCCCATAATCCCGGCCTTGCTGTTGCGAGGCTTCTTGGGTTGGTACCATGACGGATTCTCAATTTTGTCAAGTTGCTTCCAAAAGGCGACGAGACTATCCGTCTTTCTTGGCGTCACTTCAACTTCACGGATGTTTGAGGGATTTGGCCCATACTTGATCTTGATCATTGAGCATTGTTCTTTTCTTGGTTGGAACTCAAACTTTTCCTCCTTCCCATTGATGTGGAATCGGATTTCTCCATTCCCAACATCAATTTGGGCGTTTGCGGTGCTTGAGGAAGGGACGTCCCAAAATGAGGGCGTGTTCTTGTCGATATCCATCTCAAGCACCACAAAGTCCACCGGTATGAAGTTGCCTCGAATTTTTACGGCACGTCTTCGGCTATTCCCGCGGGGTAGCGGACCGAAGAGTCCGCCAATTGCAACCTCATTGGTGTAGGAGTCAAGGTTGTGTAGCTCAAACGATCAAAGACTTCTTTGGGCATCACGCCGACGCTTGCTCCAAGATCACATAAGGCCTGGTCGAAGTGGTGTGCCCCAATGGAACATGATATTGTGGGGCAGCCAGGGTCCTTCTTCTTTTACGGAAGCCGATTGAGTATAGCTGCGCTACACTCCTCTGTGAGCTTGACCATTTCCTCGTTGGGTAGTGGCCTCTTGTTGTTGAGGATGTCTTTAAGGTAGCGTGCATATGTGGGCACCTGCACCATGTCCAACAATGGCACGTTGACATGAATCCTTCGGATGGTCTCGACGAATCGAGCAAATTGTTCATCCTCCTTTGGCTTCCTGTTTCGTGAGGGAATGGCAAAAAGCTTGTGTCTTGAAATTCAATTCCATTCTTCCCTTCACTTGGCTTCGGTTCTTCTTCTTTTTCTTTGGTAATAGAAGGGCTTTCCTCCTCCAGGTCGTTCCTGTTCTTCTTTGCTGCATGGTTAGGATATGGCGGATCCCGAGTGGATTTTCCTCCCTCGTGGTAACCGCATTAACATTTTCCAAAGAAGACTCGGGTTGCCCGGGATCTTCCCGAATTAGAACCAGGAATAAGAGCAGCTAGCTGAGCAACTTGGGTTTCAATCATTTTATTAAAGCTCAGCTGAATTTTTGAAAGCGAGAGGAGAAACCTTCTATTTGTGCGATTATGTTTTCTAAGACTTTATCATTGGCAGCAAGCTTTTTGTTGATAGATTCGTTAATTTTAGCTTGGCCATAAACCAAATCTTTCAAGGAAGGTTGATTATTGTTAAAGCCGAGAAAAATTGTTACCTCCTTGATATGATGGTCGGTTTTG
The DNA here is from genome assembly GCA_031894775.1 of Chloris gayana. NCBI lineage: Eukaryota > Viridiplantae > Streptophyta > Magnoliopsida > Poales > Poaceae > Chloris > Chloris gayana. Next base: position 171,504 of record JAUNZO010000656.1, read on the forward strand.
GTTGTACCCTTGTCCTCCGTTTGGACGATACCCGTTGTTGTTGTTCATGTAGAACACCTCTTCATGGGTATGGGGGCAATCCTTCCCCATATGGCCGGTGTTCCCGCACTCCTCACACGTCATGTGTGAGTCCAATGCATGAACACCACCATTTGCGTTGTGTTCGTCCAAGCGTTTTATGAGGAGGTCAACCTTGGCGGACGGCATGTCCACCTCCTTGACGGGGTGTACGCCTCTTGCGCGTGTTTGGAGTCGATCATCGCTCCACCCTTGATTGGAGACCATCTTCTCTATGAGTTCTTTTGCTTGGGCAATAGTTTTGGAGAAGAAGGCTCCTCCGATAGCGGCATCCATATGTCCACGGGTTGTTGGTGTCAACCCGTTGTAGAAGTGTTGAAGAATGAGCCATTCCTCCATCCCATGGTGAGGGCAGGCCAGAATGTATTCTTGAAGCCTTTCCCATGCCTCGGGCATGGATTCGTTTGTCGCTTGCTTGGAAACTTGCAATTCTTCCACGAAGGGCATTGGTTTTGCCCATCGGGAAAAACTTGGCGAGGAACGCCGTGGAACATTTGTTCCAAGTGTCAATGCTTGCACGATTGGCATAAAACCACTGTTTCGCCTTCCCAAGGAGGGATAGGGGAAACAGGCGGAGTTTGATAGCATCTTGGTTGGCTCCGGCCGTGGCTGATGTGTTGCATATTTCCAGGAAGCTGTTGGAGATGAGAGTTGGCGTCCTCGGAGGCCTTTCCACAAAAGGGAATGGCTTGCACCATAGTGATGAGGCTGGACTTGATGTCAAGTCCTGCAGCACCGACGTCGACGTTGGGCCCAATGGGCACATTGGCGACGGAGGGCGCGAGTAGTCACGAAGGGTCCTTTCAGCCATGAGTGTTGAGGTTGATGGTGCGGAAGATGCGGGCTCGCTTGTCGTGGGTTCTTGAGGAGAGACAACGACGCGAGGTCGAGTCTTTCTCGCAAGAGCCTCGGGATTATCAACGAAGTTTTCCGGCAAGTCGAATCCACGCATGCACTATCCTGTTTTCACCTTTGAGAGAAAACGGATCAAGGTTAGCTTGCAAGGGCAATGATTAAATCATCATTAAGTGTAATCATGAACATTCATTGTATTCTTATTAACCAATGTCTTCCCAGGCAACGGCGCCGGAAATGCTTGTTGGCATCTCTTAAGGTCACGCGGAAAGAAACACGTGACCGCGGGAGAGCCAAGGGTTTAAGTCACTTGCACTATTTAACCAAATAATCCACATCCAGTACAAGTACTAGATATGTATTATAAGGTGGGTCATGAATATCCGCAGCGGACGGATAACCCGTTGTAGCATTTCACCCGAGAGTATTCAAGGGTATCGTATTTATATTTTCCCAAAGGAAGACATGGTTGATAAGAGTACTTATGTTCATGGTGTTACAAAAGAATGATGAAGTATTCACATTCCAATGCAGGGGTTAGGAGCAATAAGTTGAGGATAGTGTGACACACACCAAGGCGATGCATTCTCTTATAAAAGGGATAGAGGCGATCCTAGATAAAGCTAAACTAGACTAGCGGACCACTACTCCTAATGATACAACATTCATATGAGTGCGCAGCTTCTACCTAACATCCAAGATCATGCAAGCGCAAGCAAGCGTCTAATGCCTAGGCATCATCGGGAGATCCGTCTTACGCGAGGTCCGCCTCGCGACTCCGGCTTTTAGACTCCTATGCCATGCCCGAACGTGGAGGATTACTTTGGATGACAAGGCTGTCACTTCTTGTCACCTACCTCTACAAACCGTGGGACACGAAGCACATTCAACGGTGGGTAGATAACCCCGACACCATGCCGGCGTCACTAACCACAACTCTAGATCCCTCGAGGCACCGACATGGTGGTAAATCTAGAGCACCCTTATGGGACGATGAACCCGAAGCCTATTCATAAGAACACTAGCCTAACTAGCATAAGCTAGACGAAAGGATCAAAGCTAGCACTAAGTCATGCAAAGGCGTTCGTCGCTCAAGAATGAGCGACGAACGGCAATTAATCAAGTAAGATCGGGAGTAATCGGTGATCAAGTATGAACGAACGAAGAACATTCGATATGAGTTCATCTTCTATTAATGAAGAACGAAGAACGAACGACGAACTTATATGAACGAACGATGAACGATCAAACAAGATCATGATTACTCTATAAAGCTCATGACAAGGATATGAACGAAAGTATTCCATAGATGAATGATCAAGTCTCATAAAGAGAGGATACAAGAGCTATACCCAATTCTCCACAAGACTTTGGGAGCAATGAGGCAGCCCACTACTAAGCCTAGCACTACCTAGAAAGCCTCTAAACTTCTAGTGTGAGGAGAGAATGATCCTTGTGTTGTTGTGTGTGTTAAGGAGGGGGGTACCCCTCCTTATATAGGCTTGAAAGGTCGGCTCCTGGAGGCGGTTTCGTAGGTCGGTGGCATTTAATGCGCGTGGAACCGACCTCCGGAGGCGGTGGGCAAACCGCCGAGAGAAAAGTGGGCCGGGGGGCCACCATGACGGTTCGGCCGAACCGCCTTGTTGGTTCGGCCGAACCGCCACCGGCCCCTCCTGGGCTGGGCTTTGGCGGTTGGCTCCCCCACCGGATGTTGGTCTTTGATCCAGGTGCGTGAGGCCTTATTTGTGTTGGATTTCGTGGTCGTTGGCCTTTTATCTTGGAGTTGATTCCCGCGGCGAAGTGGAAGTTTTGTAAAAGTGTTGATTTGTCGCCTCGGGGCCTGGAATTCATCATTTTCCACCTGCACACTAAAAATCTAGAGGTACACGTGGAACTAGGTTATTTCTAAGTAAAATGCATGCAAGACATGCCTAGTCCTTCTCATTTATTTGACTAATTGACGGTCGAAATTGGTCCGTAACGACCGTCAACGGTTAACTAACTTTAGATTATGGTATGTTTATTACCTTAAAAATGGATACCGTTTATGATCTGTTTCGATCTTAAGTGGTGTGTCACCAGATGGTGACTTAATCATGTCTTGTCTAAGTTCTCCAATGGCATACAAAACCTCCTTGAAATACCCGCTCACTATCTCAACAAATCGCCTCTAGTGATTGTGTATGACTCTAAAACGTTGGTTGTGGCCAACAACATGAAGGAACATGGCAACATGCTCTTCAACACTGCAATGTTTGTTGTTCGTAAGTTGGTTTCTATATCTAAGTAGGTTGCAAAGACTCAAAAAGGGTGCTCTTCGTATTCTAAGCATGTTAACACACTCCACATAATTACGGTTATAGATTTATTAAGGTTTTTCTCGCCTTTCTTCATCCATTGCACTCATTGGGGCAAATGTGATAGTAGGACGAGTGGAATGTTCTGCAAATGCAATCAACCGACTTAACATGAATGTCACCATAGTTGTGACTAGAGCAACAGCTTGAACAATGAGCATGGTTCACCTTTCTTCTAGAAACATCTATGCGAGACACACGTAAAGAGCATAAATATAACATAGCTTTTGGTGCATGCTTATGCTCGGATAGATTCAAACACATCACTGTAACAACCCTAAATATTAAACATGCACTTCATGTCATTCATAAGCATATCATCTTGTGCATGGTGAAAATACTTGAATTGTTGTTAGAGAAAATACGCATAAAATATCAAACTAGTTAAAGATTAAAGGAAGTGCTTAAAAAGAAATAAAATGAGAAGAGAATTCATGTTTAACATTTTCTCTGGCTCAAATATCATCAACAAAGATTTATAAAACTATCCTGAAATTATTTTTGCTTTGTGGAAATAATTGCAAGAAATAAACAAAGCTTTCTTTGTTAATTTATCTTAAAAATTTTAATTCGAAACCAGTTTGGAATCTCAACCTGGACCTAAAAGGAAAAATGTTTAAAACACTTTCAAATATCTCCCTGAATTTTTGCGGAATTTTTGGAGCTCCGGAAACCTATTTTTTTATTTGTCAAAAACCCGGGGGTTTTATGTAAAATAGGCTCGGGCCCAGCTTGTCACTCTCCTTTCTCTCTTTCTCTCTCGCACCGCCTTGCCCGAGCCGCGCTGGCAGGCTCCGGCCGCGCGCCCCCGGCCGCAGCGCCACGCAGGAGCTTGGCTCCACGCAGCTACCTAGCTGCCTGCTCCTACCGCCTTCCGAGGGGATAAGAACGCGGCCGAGCTCATCCCTTCTCGCCCTCTCGTTCTTTCCGTTCGGACACCGCCGCGCCTCGTCTTCCACCCCGCCCGGCCGCCTCCGCCCCCTTCCGGCGAGCCGCTCCACCAAAAGCTTCGCACGGGTTGTCTACACCGCTTCATGGCCCTCCGTCCCGCTCCGAGACGCCGAGCCCGGTGTTCGACGCAATATTTTCTCGGGGAGGTCACCGCCGGTAGTCCGAGCCGCGCCGTCCAAATTCGCCCACCACGGTGAGTTTTAAAGTTTCATTCTTCTTCCATGGTGTGCGCTATACTACTCTCTATTCCATAGGACATCTATTGGCTTCATCTTTCAAACACGGTGGCCGGAATCCGGTTCTTACCCGAGTTCGACCGCCGGTTCCTCTCTCGGCTCCCGATGCGGGCCCTGTTCCGGCCATCCTCCAAGTCAACCGTGTTGACGCCGGTGAAGCCCACACCCCGTGATGCTGTAGGAAGAAACGGGAGGAGGTTTGGTGCACTCGTAGGCCGCGTGCGACCTCGCCGAACTTCCGGCCGAGCCGCCTCTCGCCGCCGGCACCTCTCCGGTGATCCTCCGGTGCCGGGGACCCCACCACTAGCTTGCTCATGTTGTACTCGAGTCTCCAGAGCCCAAGAACCCCCCGTCTAACCCCCTTTCCGCACCTCTCCGGCGGAACGCCGCCCGCCGGCCGCCACGGGGGCCACCGGGTCGGGCCGGGTCGAATCGCTGGGCTGATGGGCTGGCCAGCTGGGCCTGGCCGTTTCGGCCCGGTGACTCATTATTTCTTTTTCCGAATTTATTCAATTCCAGAATTGTTTCAAACTTCAAATATTCGTAGAAAATTCAATAAAATTCAGAAAAATGTCAAACCAACTTTGTTAGACTCAGAAAAATGAAATCTATTCATTGGTGAAATAAAATATGTATTTTGAGTAAATTTATTTTATAATTAGTAATTAATTACTTTCTTTGATTAAAGAAAGGTTATTATTTTATGTAAATAAAATGTTTAATTAGGAAAAGTAATTTTATTTAATGAAGGAGATACTGCAGACGAAATTAATAATGAAGTTTATTTTCCAAAATTAAACTTAAAGTATATTATCTTTATATGATCACAATGCATTAGTCTTTAATCATTTAAGGAAATTATTCAATTATTGCCTAATAAAGCAGACATAATGCATTAATTATTCAACTTAAGTAATTAGTGACCTTAATTAAGTAATTAAGGAGACAAAGCTAATTAAGGATGATCTTAATTAAACATGTGTTAATCAGCTTAATTAAATGTTAATTACTCGTTTAAATGAACATACTTATATTTAACTTGTTAATTAACCAAGGTAATTAAACATTAATCATTATTGCAAGACTTACTTCATGAACCATTGCATCCTCTCATCACATGCATTCATGCATACATGATCGTGATTCGTGATGCATTGCCGGTCGACTAGGTTCGAAGTGATCGAGGTTCCACCCGAGGGCGAGTCAGAGCCGGGATCTCGAAGTCGACCCAGCCGCCGAGGAGATTAACTTCGAACAAACTCAAGGCAAGCCCCGGTGCATCCTACCTATGTTTTTAAATATTTTACTTTATCACATAGTACGGTTATGCTTGTGCATTAGGTGTTAGGGTTTGGATGACACCCTAGATGCATTATGGTAGGTTTCCGTCCTGTTTATTCTATACTGGTACAGGTAGCTCGATAGAGGCTAAGCTTAATTCATAGTGGCAACGGTAGTTGGTTAGAGCACTTAAAGCATGGAGGCTTTAAGAGTTTATGTGTTGACACTAAAGATGATGAGAGTGTTAATGAAGTTGAGACCGGACGGGCCCCGTAGGAGAAAGGGCAAGACAGAGATGAGGTCTTGCAAGGTGGTAGCCCCGTCTCGTGTCTGGCCAAGGACCGTACCGTTGTCGGCTTAGTTGAACAAGTTGGAACGTACCGCACTACATGCTGGTATCATGGGCCTAGCAAGCTGATGTACCCTATCGCCCCGGAGATGTAGCGTAGCCGCCTCTCTTTTGCCGGCTGTCGGTGAGAGGATAGTCTCACGGGAGGGAGATGGGTCGACCACGAGGGAAGTCGTGGCGTCGCCATACTTCCGGGGAGTTGGAAATGGCTAGTCTGCTGTCGGTGCTAGCGGGAAAGGTTGTCGTATACGATCGGTGTGATGCGTATACGTCGTGTAGTCGGGTTTTGCCGACTGGTATAAATCGATTCGAATCGCTGTCCCTCGCAGTAATGAGTACCGCTTGTTTAGCTCGTCACATCGTAGTAAATACTGGAAGATGAAGATGAGGGATGAAAGGATAAATGATCTATATTATCTTGTCTTGCAAACTTGTTTGCAATAGTGATAGGTTGCAAACCCCAAGGCTAATGAACTTAATACCGAGCTAAAATACCGAAAGTAAGGACCCACCCTTTAATGCTGTTTTTCGCAAAGGAGTAAACCCCACAGACCGTAAAGCCTTTGCATACTAGGCGTCGGCCTTAGCGTGCCATGTTGACGGGTCGAGTCTTGCTGAGTATTAGAATACTCAAGGTTTGTTCGTTACCTTACAGGGAATGAGTCGTGTTATCACGACTTGTACGGCAGTTTTCCGAAGAGGAGCAATGTCCGGAGGGAGGTTCCCTTCAGTGGGAACGTATCCCCACACCTTGATGAGAGAGGACCGTGATGTACGAAGGGCTCGGTGCATCACGTCGTTTCGTAAAGTCTTCGAGTTGTATAATAGACGAGCTTTCGCTGAATACTCGTAGGATGTTAAACTTCAATAATGTTATATTCCGCTGCACGAATGTTTGTATTTTGAAAACCTGGTTGTATTATACCATGATGCATATATTCTGGCTTGTATGAGATGATGTTTCGTTGTAACTCGCTTCGTCGAGTGTTCCTCTGTTCCGATTCCCGGGTATCCCGGAGGGGGATGTCACAGCTGGTATCGGAGCGGTTCGGAGGCAACAAGCACATCATTACAAGTCTATTTTCAAAACTTAACGCGGTTATACGATAGACAACGAGAGAGTACGGAGCCTATAAGGATGTAGAAGAGTTAGATTTTTACTAACTGGTCGGCGTTGGGTTTATGGGAAGTGCTAACTATTCGTCGTAGTTTTCTTTACTATCGTACGTATAGCTAGTTTCCGAGCATGCATCATGTTAAATTCTGCACTAAATAACTATTGGGTATGTACTTAGCTAGTTCGTAGTACTTTATAGGTTGTTCCGTTCGTTTTTCTTCTCGTGGGAAGAAGTGTTTAACTTGTTAAACATGTTCCCTGCAGATGCCGGTCACTCGCGGTAGGAAGCGCGCCCAGGAGGAGGAGGACGCACGAGCTGCACGTGTGGCTGAGCTGGAGCAGCAGCTCCACAGCCCGGAGTTGAGGACACGGAGTCGGGACGGACAGCTTGGGTGCCTGGAAGCACCGCCGTCGAGTGGACTCGTCGGGAGATTCGGAGGTCCCACGCCGGGATCGCCGAGTTGGAGGAGCAACTCGTGGAGGTGACTCAGGACCGTGACGGGTTTCACGGAGCGGCCATAGCTTTGGACGCACAGCTGACTACGGTTACCGAGGAGCGAGACGCCGCTCGCGAGTCGGACGACGTGCACGCAATTGAGCTGGCAGCAATGACAGCTCAGCGTAACCACGTGGTGGAGAACCCGATGGCGAGGGAGATCGAGTTGGGTCAGCTGCAGATGCAGTACAACGGGTTAGCCGAGGCACACCACGCACCGCTCCACAACCACGACGATCCGATCGAGGAGTTCGAGCAGCTTGCAGCAGCAGCAGCAGCAGCAGCAGCAGCAGGGTCCACCGGACGACGCCGAGGAGGTCTCCGGGATGGACTACGAGCCCCCACCCGCCTCGCCAGCCTTGGGACGTCGAGTCGGACGGCGACGACCACGCGCCGTCGGCTTAGTTGGGTTGTGTTTTCACTAATGTAGGGGGTAGCCACATTTTGCCGACGTTGGTCGGATGTGTATAGGGTACTAGCAGGTGTTGGGCAGATGGGAGTGTAAGAAAAGTGGGGTTGAGTTTGTACCAACAATAACTAATGGCAAGGAAGTGGTAGTAATATATATATGCAGTTGTTAGAATAAATAAATCTGCTGAAATATTAGGGCTTGTTTCTACCTGTATCCGATGCTCTTACTTCTTCACGGAGATGGACAAGCACAAGTACGGGTGTGAGTGAAGTAAGAGGATCAAGGGAGGATGTTCGTGTAGTCAGACCGGAGAGACAGCTGCAGGAAAAGGAGGAGTTGTTAGCACTTAGAGAGGCGCAGTTGCTAAACAAGGAGCAGCAAATTCAATTTAAGGATCAGCAACTAGCAAACGCGCATGCACCGATCACTCGACTAGAGCAAGATCTACCGCAAGCACATAATGCGATGCTCGGATGCAGCAATAGGACAACAACCTCCAGGGGATGGACTAGTAGCACAGGAAAATCCTATGGAGGCCGAGTCCGAAGAAGAAGAGGAGGATCCTGAAGAGATAATGGATGTGGATTCCGTCATAGACTTCACGGAGATTCCACGACTAGAGGATGCGTAATCCGAGACGGGCAGCTTTGTGAGCCGGAAGTGACCTCCAAGACTCGTGAGGAGTAGTAGAGTGCTAGTTAATGGCGAGTGAGGAAACTAGTATGTACCTTAGGCGCTAGTTAAATAACGGGCGTGATGTAATCACGCATGAGTGAATCATAGAAATCGTTGTAACGTGGATGTATAAACATGTGCTTCTCGGATTTGGTGATGTTTTAATAAAGATGGATTGATGCATAAGATTGGAGTCCTCATCTACGTATTCCTGTTTCCCCATTATTATGTTGGAATGAAGATGTCTAACATAAATTTTCCTTGGACAGAATGGTTGGAAGAAGGAGACGCGATGAGCCCGAGAGTTCTCAACGCGGGCGGGAACACCACCACCACCCTCGACACTAGCACAAGCCATCGCAGCAGCATCGGATTCTCGCGCGGAACAGCGGGAATTATTGGAGCAACTGGTCCGCAACACCGCTCCCCAAGAACGTCACCAGGGCCGCAATGCACCGGAGGAAAGGGTGACCTTCTCGGACTTCTTATCGGTTCGCCCCCGGCCTTCTCGGATGTGGGTGAGCCCTTGGAAGCCGACAATTGGCTGCGTACTATTGATTCGAAGGTGGAGCTGTTCCCGTGCACGGATCATCGAAGACCCTCTTTGCTTCCCAGCAGTTACAAGGATTCGCTGGAGCTTGGTGGGCCAACTACAAAGCCATGTTTCCTCCAGGACATCAAGTTACATGGGCAGAGTTCACTAAAGCCTTCCGAGGGCATCATATTCCCGAAGGCTTGATGAATCGAAGCGGAAGGAATTCTTATCCCCGAAGCAAGGCGACATGAATGTGCATACCTACTCCAAGGTATTTAATCGTCTTGCTCAGTATGCTCCCTGAACATGTGGACACAGATGCCAAGAAGAAGAATCTGTTCAAGGAAGGAATGAGTACCAAGCTACGGCCTCGCTTGGTGCTGAACAAGACCGACAGCCTTCACCGACTTTGTTAGTGACGCTATTGCACTCGGAAGACTCTATCCGTCTTCATCGGACGGAGAAGAACAAAAAGAGGCCGGCTATTGGACAAGGAAGTGGGGGACCCTCCAAGTACAGAGCTAATCTACACCGCACCATCGAGTCAGCGTTATCAGCATACCCCCTCTCGTCCCAATTTCTACCGGCAGAATCAATCACCCCAAAGAACCACAGCAACAGTGGCCGAATCAAGTATCGACCGCTTTATCAGCAACAGTAACTTCCGTAATCCCCGACCGATGGGTCAAGCACCGCAGCAGAATGGACCGCCATGCTTCAATTGTGGCCATTCAGGACATTATTACCGCAGTTGTCCATACCCTCGAAGGCACCATATGCACCTGCACCTCAAGGGCAGCCGCAGAGCCAGCAGAGGGCACCAGCCAAGAATACACAAGTGAAGACCGGCCGTGCCAACTTTACTACGGCCGAGGAGCTACCCGAAGGAGGACAAATCTTAGCGGGTATGTTTTCTATCGCTGAACATCCTACTATGGTTTTATTTGATTCGGGAGCTACGCATAATTTCATCAGCAAGTCATATGTTGCTAAGCATCATATCATGCCATCCAAGTTGCTATGTGCTCATATCATTTCAACACCTGGGGTAAAATTCTTACTAATGAGGAAGCTGCCAATATGCCATTACAATTGGGTAGCAAGGTTTATTCCACTTCATTGATCATACTTGGATGGGCAAGGGTTAGATGCAATCATTGGCATGCAATGGATGGATTTCCATAAGGCAGTATTGGATATAGCATCTCGAGCCGTATATCCGAACTCTCCTGTTCATGGCCGAGATTGCTTACTCTTAACTTCTCCCCGAGCTATGCTGCCAATGGTTAATAAGGTGGTAAGTAGAAGTCCTGGAAGATATACCCATAGTTTGTGAGTACCCGGATGTCTTTCCGCATGACTTACCGGACTACCGCGTACGTAGCGGTAGAGTTTAAGATAGAATTACAGCCTGGAACAGCACCAATATCAAGGAGACCATATCGAATGCCGCCAAATGAGTTGGCAGAGTTGAAGGTGCAACTAAAGGAAGTATTAGACAAGGGGTACATACAACCAAGTTCATCACCATGGGGATGCCCGACCTTATTCGTGAAAAAGAAAGATGAAACCTTAAGGCTATGTGTGGATTATAGACCATTAAATGCCGTCACTATCAAGAACAAGTACCCTCTTCCAAGGATTGATATCTTGTTTGATCAACCGATGGGAGCTAAAGTCTTCTCCAAGATAGATCTTCGCTCAGGATATCATCGATTAAGATGAGAACCGAAGATATACCGAAGACTGCATTTTCCACCAGGTATGGACTTTATGAGTATCTAGTGATGTCTTTTGGATTGACTAATGCACCAAGCACATTTCATGTACCTCATGAATTCCGTATTCATGCCGGAGCTGGACAAGTTTGTCGTAGTGTTCATTGACGACATCCCGATCTACTCTAAGTCGAAGAGGAACATGCTAACCACTTACGAGTGGTGTTACAACGACTAAGGGATCATCAGCTTTATGCTAAGTTCAGCAAGTGTGAGTTTTGGCTAAAGGAAGTGCCGTTCCTAGGTCATGTTATATCGGCTGAAGGAGTGGCAGTTGATCCCGGCAAAGTTAAGGAAGTAATGGATTGGCAGCCGCCGAAGTCGGTTTCGCAAATTCGAAGCTTCTTAGGATTGGCTGGTTATTACGGAAGGTTTATTCCTAACTTCTCGAAGATCGCCAAACCAATGACCAAACTATTAGAAAAAGATAAGAAGTATGTATGGAGCCAAGAGTGTGAAGAAGCTTTCCAAACCTTAAGGAAATTGCTGACCACAGCTCCAAGACTTGCTCAGCCAGATCCGACAAAACCTTTTGATGTGTACTCGTGATGCATCGAGAACAGGACTTGGGTGTGTTCTAATGCAAGAAGGACGAGTGATTGCCTATGCATCTCGACAATTAAGGCGTCATGAAGAACACTATCCTACCCATGATCTCGGAGCTAGCAGCAGTGGTACTTGCATTGAAGAGTTGGAGACATTAGCTTTTGGGCAACTTAGTACACCTATATACGGACCATAAGAGTCTCAAGTACATCTTCACTCAAGCTGATTCGAACATGCGCCAACGAAGATGGCTGGAGTTAATCAAAGATTATGAGCTGGAGATTCACTATGACCCCGGCAAAGCAAACGTGGTAGCCGATGCTTTAAGTCGCAAGGTTCATTGCAATAATCTTATGGCTCGATTCGTGACTCAAGCACCCTCACCCAAGAATGATGAGCCAAATCTTCGGGTTATTCCGTATGGAGCATTAACAAATTTGGCTCTTATCCCTACCTTGCGGGAGGAAGTAATAGCAGCTCAGCAGAAGAGTGTTGGTATGGGACATATAAGAAGACGACTCAAGGAAGGCGAAGTCAAGTGTTTCCGAGAAGATAGCGAGGGAGTTATTTGGTTCCAGGATCGATTGGTTGTACCCAAGGATCAATCTCTTCGCAAGAAGATTATGGATGAAGCTCATATGTCCAAGTATTCTATTCATCCCGGAACCAACAAGATGTATCAAGATCTAAAGCAAAGATTTTGGTGGACACGCATGAAGCGAGAAATAGCCAAGTATGTCAATGAATGTGATGTCCGTCGACGGGTCAAAGCCGAGCACTTGAAGCAAGCAGGACCCTTACAACCTTTAAGTATCCCCGAATGGAAGTGGGAAGACATCGTATGGATTTCATCGTTGGATTACCACTAAGTCCACGAAAGCATGACTCAATCTGGGTCATTGTGGACAGAGTTGACGAAGTCTCGCTCATTTCATACCGGTACATACTCAGTACACCGCCGAGAAATATGCAGAACTTTACATTGCTCGAATTCTCTCGTTTGCATGGAGTGCCGAAGACCATTATATCGGACAGTAGGAACACAATTTGTCTCCGATTCTGGGAACAATTGCAAGAATCTTTGGGGACCAAGTTGATACGAAGCTCAAGCATATCATCCTCAAACGGATGGACAGACAGAAAGGATCAATCAATATCTTGAGGATATGCTTCGAGCATGTGTCTTGACCTATGGTAAAGACCGGGAGAAGTGTTTACCTTTGGCAGAGTTCTCCTACAATAACAGCTATCAAGAGAGTGCAGGAATGTCGCCGTTCCAAGCTCTATATGGACGTAGTTGTCGTACGCCCTTGAATTGGTCCGAAAGCGGAGAAAGAGTGATCTTCGGACCAGACCTAGTAAAGGATGCAGAAGAACAAGTCCGTCTAATCCAACAGAATCTCAAGAGGGCTAAATCTCGACAGATCGGCTTATACCGACAAGAGGCGTCGAGAGTTGGTATTCCAGGTTGGAGATCAAGTCTATCTTCGAGTATCTCCTACCAAAGGTGTTCAAAGGTTTGGAATCAAGGGCAAGTTAGCACCACGATATATCGGACCTTTTCCAATTCTAAAAAGATGTGGAGCGGTGGCCTATCGTTTGGAATTGCCAGCACACTTGTCGGGTATACACAACATATTCCACGTATCTCAACCGAAGAAATGTTTGAAACCACCAGTGGATATACCGACAACTGGGGTGGAACAGTTACAACCAGATTTGACGTACGACGAACGTCCGATTAAAGTTCTCGACACCAAGGATAGAGTGACTCGTCATCGGACCATTAAGTTCTACAAGGTCCAATGGAGTAATCACTCGTAAACCGAAGCTACTTGGGAACAAGAAGAGTTTCTTCGATCAAACTACCTCGAGTTCTTTAGTACTATCGTTCGATCGCTTCAATCGTGAATCTCGGGACGAGATTCCTGTAAGGGGGAGGGTTGTAACAACCCTAAATATTAAACATGCACTTCATGTCATTCATAAGCATATCATCTTGTGCATGGTGAAAATACTTGAATTGTTGTTAGAGAAAATACGCATAAAATATCAAACTAGTTAAAGATTAAAGGAAGTGCTTAAAAAGAAATAAAATGAGAAGAGAATTCATGTTTAACATTTTCTCTGGCTCAAATATCATCAACAAAGATTTATAAAACTATCCTGAAATTATTTTTGCTTTGTGGAAATAATTGCAAGAAATAAACAAAGCTTTCTTTGTTAATTTATCTTAAAAATTTTAATTCGAAACCAGTTTGGAATCTCAACCTGGACCTAAAAGGAAAAATGTTTAAAACACTTTCAAATATCTCCCTGAATTTTTGCGCAATTTTTCGAGCTCCGGAAACCTGTTTTTTTTATTTGTCAAAAACCCAGGGGTTTTATGTAAAATAGGCTCAGTGCCCAGCCGTCACTCTCCTTTCTCTCTTTCTCTCTCGCACCGCCTTGCCCGAGCCGCGCTGGCAGGCTCCGGCCGCGCGCCTCCCGGCCGCAGCGCCACGCAGAGCTTGGCTCCACGCAGCTACCTAGCCGCTCGCTCCTATCGCCTTCCGAGGGGATAAGAACCCGCCGAGCTCATCCTTTCTCTCCCCTCTGTTCTTTCCGTTCGGACACCGCCGCGCCCTGTCTTCCACCCCGCTCGGCCGCCTCCGCCCCCTTTCGGCGGGCCGCTCCACCAAAAGCTTCGCACGGGTTGTCTACACCGCTTCATGGCCCTCTCGTCCCGCTCCGAGACGCCGAGCCCGGTGTTCGACGCAATATTTTCCCGGGAAGTCACCGCCGGTAGTCCGAGCCGCGCCGTCCAAATTCGCCCACCACGGTGAGTTTTAAAGTTTCATTCTTCTTCCATGGTGTGCGCTATACTACTCTCTATTCCCTAGGACATCTATTGGCTTCATCTTTCAAACACGGTGGCCGGAATCCGGTTCTTACCCGAGTTCGACCGCCGGTTCCTCTCCGGCTCCCGATGCGGGCCCTGTTCCGGCCATCCTCCAAGTCAACCGTGTTGACGCCGGTGAAGCCCACACCCCCGTGATGTCTGTAGGAAGAAACGGGAGGAGGTTTGGTGCACCGTAGGCCGCGTGCGACCTCGCCGAACTTCCGGCCGAGCCGCCTCTCGCCGCCGGCACCTCTCCGGTGATCCTCCGGTGCCGGGGACCCCACCACTAGCTTGCTCATGTTGTACCGAGTCTCCGGAGCCCAAGAACCCCCCGTCTCACCCCCTTTCCGCACCTCTCCGGCGGAACGCCGCTCGCGGCCGCCGCGGCCATGGCCGGCCAGCTCAAGCTTGAGCCGGGCCACGCGCGGCCACCGGGTCGGGCCGGGTCGAATCGCTGGGCTGATGGGCTAAGCAGTTGGGCCTGGCCAGTTTCGGCCCGAGTGACTCATTATTTCTTTTTCCGAATTTATTCAATTCCGTAATTGTTTCAAACTTCAAATATTCGTAGAAAATTCAATAAAATTCAGAAAAATGTCAAACCAACTTTGTTAGACTCAGAAAAATGAAATCTATTCATTGGTGAAATAAAATATGTATTTTGAGTAAATTTATTTTATAATTAGTAATTAATTATTTTCTTTGATTAAAGAAAGGTTATTATTTTATGTAAATAAAATGTTTAATTAGGAAAAGTAATTTTATTTAATGAAGGAGATACTGCAGACGAAATTAATAATGATGTTTATTTTCCAAAATTAAACGTAAAGGATATTATCTTTATATGATCACAATGCATTAGTCTTTAGTCATTTAAGGAAATTATTCAATTATTGCCTAATAAAGCAGCATAATGCATTAATTATTCAACTTAAGTAATTAGTGACCTTAATTAAGTAATTAAGGAGACAAAGCTAATTAAGGATTATCTTAATTAAACATGTGTTAATCAGCTTAATTAAATGTTAATTACTCGTTTAAATAAACATACTTATATTTAACTTGTTAATTAACCAAGGTAATTAAACATTAATCATTATTGCAAGACTTACTTCATGAACCATTGCATCCTCTCATCACATGCATTCATGCATACATGATCGTGATTCGTGATGCATTGCTGGTCGACTAGGTTCTGAAGTGATCGAGGTTCCACCCGAGGGCGAGTCAGAGCCGGGATCTCGAAGTCGACCCAGCCGCCGAGGAGATTAACTTCGAACAAACTCAAGGCAAGCCCCGGTGCATCCTACCTATGTTTTTAAATATTTTACTTTATCACATAGTACGGTTATGCTTGTGCATTAGGTGTTAGGGTTTGGATGACACCCTAGATGCATTATGGTAGGTTTCCGTCCTGTTTATTCTATACTCGGTACAGGTAGCTCGATAGAGGCTAAGCTTAATTCATAGTGGCAACGGTAGCTGGTTAGAGCACTTAAAGCATGGAGGTTTTAAGAGTTTATGTGTTGACACTAAAGATGATGAGAGTGTTAATGAAGTTGAGACCGGACGGGCCCCGTAGGAGAAAGGGCAAGACGGAGATGATGTCTTGCAAGGTGGTAGCCCCGTCTCGTGTCTGGTCAAGGACCGTACCGTTGTCGGCTTAGTTGAACAAGTTGGAACGTACCGCACTACATGCTGGTGTCATGGGCCCAGGAAGCTGATGTACCCTATCGCCCCGGAGATGTAGCGTAGCCGCCTCTCTTTTGCCGGCTGTCGGTGAGAGGATAGTCTCACGGGAGGGAGATGAGTCGACCACGAGGGAAGTCGTGGCGTCGCCATACTTCCGGGGAGTTGGAAATGGCTAGTCTCGTCGTCAGTGCTAGCGGGAAAGGTTGTCGTATACGATCGCTGTGATGCGTATACGTCGTGTAGTCGGGTTTTGCCACTGGTATAAATCGATTCGAATCGCTGTCCCTCGCAGTAATGAGTACCGCTTGTTTAGCTCGTCACATCGTAGTAAATACTGGAAGATGAAGATAAGGGATGAAAGGATAAATGATCTATATTATCTTGTCTTGCAAACTTGTTTGCAATAGTGATAGGTTGCAAACCCCAAGGCTAATGAACTTAATACCGAGCTAAAATACCGAAAGTAAGGACCCACCCTTTAATGCTGTTTTTCGCAAAGGAGTAAACCCCACAGCCAGTAAAGCCTTTGCATACTAGGCGTCGGCCTTAGCGTGCCATGTTGACGGGTCGGTCTTGCCGAGTATTAGAATACTCAAGGTTTGTTCGTTACCTTACAGGGAATGAGTCGTGTTATCACGACTTGTACGGCAGTTTTCCGGAAGAGGAGCAATGTCCGGAGGGAGGTTCCCTTCGGTGGGAACGTATCCCCACACCTTGATGAGAGAGGACCGTGATGTACGAAGGGCTCGGTGCATCACGTCGTTTCGTAAAGTCTTCGAGTTGTATAATAGACGAGCTTTCGCTGAATACTCGTAGGATGTTAAACTTCAATAATGTTATATTCCGCTGCACGAATGTTTGTATTTTGAAAACCTGGTTGTATTATACCATGATGTATATATTCGGCTTGTATGAGATGATGTTTCGTTGTAACTCGCTTCGTCGAGTGTTCCTCTGTTCCGATTCCCGGGTATCCCTGAGGGGGATGTCACAATCACGAGCAAGGGCAAATATGGTCATATTTAACAAATAGCTACAATATATCACAGGCAAGGGCAAATATGCTCGGATTTAAACATCAGCTACGATATATCACATGCAAGGGCAAATATGCTTAGATTAAAACAACGGCTACAATATATCGGCAAATATGCTCGGATATATACATGCCTATGCAAAAATAATATTGGGTACCCAATAATATATCACGAGGCTTGGGCAAATATGCTCATAATTTATTAGGAAGTAAGAACTATCATGCATGGGCTAATATGCTCAGAAAATTATAACACATATGTATCTATCATAGAAAAGGCAAATATGCTCGAGATATAATCATCATTGTAAATCCGGGACAAGAAACAAGCACACCGGAGAAGGAGGATTGGCGAGAACATGTAGATTCACACGTACCTCCAACCGATCGAACCAACCGAGCTCGGATCTAGACGGGGGATGCACAAAAACAAAGCACATCACAACAAGAATCAAGGGGATGACACAAATCGACACAACTGAACCTAACTCGACACAAATTGGAAGGGGAAAGGGACATGCCTATAAGCAAGGATTCGCCAACCTCCAAGCTCTACGAATCAAAACACAAGACAAGAAAGTTAGGGATACGGATCTAAACCGGTGAAGAGAGGAAAGATCTGAATCGGTGAGCAGCGAGAGGAGAGGAGAGGACATGAGCTCACCCGAGGAGAGGAGAGCATATGGGCAATGGCGACCGGTCGACCGAGAGGAGACAGGGGGGGTGGGGATTTATGGCGGTGGATTACACGAGGTGGGAACTACATTCCATGCTCGTGTGCGCGAGAATTCACAAGAATGACGCGAATGTGCCCTCCAAGGTGAAGATTATGACGGTGAATGGCGCGAATGGAGGGGCAGTAACCCTAGCTTTCCCGCTGCACGCACTACGCCTCTCGCATGCACGCCCGAGTGCTTGCACTTGCACCGTGGCAACCTGGCTCCAGTGAAACAAAGACAATATCCGCATCCCAGGAGCCAGGCTGCGGGAGGTCTTTTGCACCAGCTGGGCCATGCCTAATGGACCCTACAGGCAACCAAACACGCCTCCCATACATCCGGTGTGCTTGGTTCCACCATATCCAGGGAACCAATCACACGCTTAGCTTTGCCCATTTCACTGACAGCCAATTGTTGGCCAAGAGCACAGTGACCAGAAGCGCTGGTCGGTGAGGAGCATCAAGAGGGAGAGAAACGGGAAATTCTCGGTAGAGGAAAAGAGAGATGGAGAGATGGGAATGGGTCAAATAGATAGATGCACCACTTAGAGAATCCACAACTTTGAGAAAAACAAACCAAGCACGGGAAAAATGAATATGTCAGAATCAAAAATCGCAAACATTGACGGCATTCCGTCGACTAAACGAGAACAGTTTGATTCGATTTTTATAGGTTCCATGGCTGCAATATAGGTGAATCCTCGATGAATAAATAAATTGTTATTTTCCTCTATTGCCTGCTCCATTGTGTGGAGTTTGCACAACCATAGATCTAAAAATATTCTCTATTACCTTTGCTTCGGTTTGGTTCATTCGCGCCGTGTTTGGGATATGATTTTTGCTTCTGATAGGTATGATTTGTATCTCACAATGTACTTGGTTCGGTTTTTCATCCTCTTTATTTGCTTTTTCTCTATGTTGTGGTGGGCGCTACTTGGTGTGAATCAAGCCGACCTAAAGCACTTAAAATATGTGCAACAACGGTGGTTGTGAAAATTCAGCACGAAGGAGCGAAGGCAAGAGAGGGAGGAGACTTGGTCTATGAGACCCATATATGTTGGAGCCACCGGACCTTGCAAAATATTTTCTTCGTTCTAAAAATGATGTCATTGTTGACGTTTTTTTATTACGTTGACCTTTCGTCTTGTTCAAATTTATTTTTAATAATTTATCATATATTTGTCATGATTTATTTTATCACATAAGAAATTTATAACATAACTTATGACTTTACATATTTGAACTAATATTTTAAATAAGATAAATAGTCAAACGTAACATAAAAAGTCTATGACGACATCAATTTTAGAATGGAGTAGCAGTACAAAACAAATCGCATCCGGTTCGGTGGAACATTTCTCATAGAAGACCCGGTGGTTGCTTGGTTGGTCTATCCCTTGTGCGCGTGCGCGGAGCTTCGAGGAAGGTGCACGGTGTGTCGCAGGGTGCGTGTAAAAGAAATTTAGCTGCCGCGTCCAAGCCGCGTCACATCATCAGCAGTATTGTCTGTTGCGCCACCAATCTCTTCAAGTTGACGAGGGATCGTTGACTTAATGACTTCTGATCATTCGCTATTGGCCTTGTCCGTCCCCTCTCTCTCCTCTAGAGTCAACTATTGCAGCTATATAAGCCTGGTACTCGCTGTAGCCAACAAAGCATCTCTAGGTCGCTGCCTGCTCTTGATCTCACGCTATATTCGGCATGCAGTGGCCGAACTACTAGGGAGTGGTGATCGCAAGCAAATCATCCAGTAGGCGAGCATAGAGTTGCCATTCCCCGGGCCGCTTCCTTCTTGTTGCTCTCCGGTAATCACAGGCTGAACGGGTGAGTAGCTCTGCTCCGTTGACTTGTAACTATATCAACACGCATCAATGTGTCGTACTTCCTCCATTCCACGATTTAAGCATTTGAAGAATTCAAAAGTTGGTCTAGAATATAAACATTTTTAGGGATAAGACAAAATCGGGAGGGTTGATAGGTGGGTGAAGAATTGATGATGTAATATAAAATGAGAGGAGTTTTTCGGTCCATAATACTTGCCAGTAGTTTTTTAAAACTACTTGCCGGTAGTTTGATCTAACGGTAGAGATTTGAGATCGAAAATACACAACTACTAGCAAGTATTTTATCATATTGAGGGTATTATTGTCAAAGCGATAGATTTAACATGATTAATTTTTTATTTTTGTGATAATACAAATGAAAATCAGTAATATAATTAATCTTTGATGTTAATAATATGTTCAATATTATTCTTACAATAAAGTTGTGGGTCATATATCTAAAATTATATTTAATATAAATCTGTTAATTATTAGTAAAATTATAAAAATATCCTTAAACTACTTGTAAGTAGTTTTTTTTAAAACTACTTGCAAGTATTGTGGGTATGTATGACTTCTCTTAGCTCGACTATTATTATCTCAGGAATTTATGAATGCTTATATCGTGGAACGGAGGAAGTAGCTGCATAAATCTAGCTCTTCAGTTTCCCCGTAGATCAGCAATTCGTGTGCTCAGTTTCCTTGTGTGGCTTGAATTGACAGGTCTTGGATCCAATCGTCACCATGCCTGTGGTGGAAACTATTGCTGTTGCGGGGATCGGGTGGTTCGTGGCACCCCTAGTCAAACAACTCATCGATTGGGTAAGCTCCGGCTTACTCAAAAAGTACAAATGGCACAAAAGCCTCGAGGAGAAGCTGGAACGTCTGGTTATGCATCTTGAAGACATCCAGCGCATAGCCCGAGTCAATCCACATTCCTTCCTCAGCAATGATGCTCATGCCGGGACGGAAAACCTTTGGAGCCTCGAGGACGCCATTCACGACGCGGAGGAGCTCCTGGATAAGTTCCACTACGAAATTCTCAATGAGAGGAACGTGACTGAAAGTAAAAATCTCATGTCGCTGGAGAAGGAGCTGGATAGCCTGCTCAAGGACCTAGCCTACCTTTGTCCGAGCGTGCGGCAGCACCTTCACCATCAAGTTAATAAACGTCCTTTCTCAAGACCGACCACTGCTTCACAGCCAAAAAAGGACAAGCTTTTTGGGTACGACAAGGAGTATAAAGATCTGGTGTCGAGCCTCAAGAGCGGTGCTGGAGTCGTTGCCATCATCGGCCATGGTGGGATGGGGAAGACGGAGCTTGCCCGGCAGGCGTTCCATGATCCTACCCTTGACTTTGGCATCCGCATATGGGCATGCGTCTACGGCATGTTCAGTGCAACTGAGCTCCTCGCTAAGATCTGGGACTCCATACCCACAAGCGCCATGCCTCCTGATATGAGGAGATATGGACCTCCTCGTGAGCTGACCCGCCTTCAGGATGATGTCGCAAAAATTCTGAGGCCATACAGGAGGTACCTGCTTGTGCTCGACGATGTATGCAACGATGAATCTGCGGCCAGTGATCGGACAAGAAGCAATACATGGGCCAACGTTTTGGTCCCATTTAAGCAGCCTGACACAAGCAAAGGCAGTCGGATTCTTGTAACCACCCGGGCACGGATTTGTGCGGAAACATTGGGTGCACCTGCAAGAATCATCCTAAAGGGGATTGACACCAGTGCAATCGAGCGCCTGCTAAAGAAGACAGCATATGGGGATGAAAATGCCATCGTACGTCAGCATCTGAGGCAAGCATTTGACGACATTATTACTCAATTACATGGCTCCCCGTTAGCAGCTGTGGAAAAAGGCTACAAGTTAAAAGGTAACTCTTGACATCGTTATATTTTTGTATTGCTTTAATAGTCAACCAAGGTGCTAGGGTTTCAATGAGAGACGATAAAAATTGAGGAATTTTCCGGTCCAAAATATTGACCATTACTTTCCTTAACTAATATAGTCATTAGTTGTAGGGTAGTTTAGTAATCATGACATCGTGAGGTTGGCTTGGTCATCGATTTTTTTTCATGACCTTGAGAGGTTGGCTGTTGGCTCGTCTCAAATCCTCACTGGTCACTCTCGTCGGAGCGTCAATCCCTCCTACTACACTATAGGATATGTCCCACAAGGTACACTTCACTCCCCAAGTGAAGTCATGCTCCTTCTTCAACACACTTACTCCTTGAGTGAGAACATGAGTTTCTCTCTATCATGTCCATTTGAAACGACGACTCAAATCATGTTTCACCTTTGACAATACAGCCTTCCACAGCTTCCACCAGAAGCTTAAAGTTCATTTTTAGCTAGCACCCCAGATACCAACGGATTAAGCTTTAGAATCTGTTAGCACATGTCAGGGGCGAAGCCAGCCACCGAGGCCGTTGGGGTCAGCAAGAATTTTTGATGGGGTCAGCAGTGTGATTAACAGCAAGTAATGTGAATTTTACACTGTTTTTACGGTAAGTCGTCGGTGTCAGCTGACACCAACGGCATATGGTAGCTTCGCCCCTAAGCACATCTAAAGATCAACACTCGATGAATCTCATGCTTTCTTCTTCTTCCATTGACGGACACAGATTGTGAAACTTGGGTATTCCGAACCAGCCAGCCAAGCCAAAAAACACAAACCAAGATACCCACATTATTGATTTTAAACACATATTGTAAATATCAAATGTCCACAATAGTGAATTACTAAACTAAAAGAGGAATTGTGCACAATTTTAAATAATTACAAAACATTAACTAAAATACTATTCTAATTTGCACTTCATGATGTCCCTTACTATTCTTGCAAAAAAGATCGCATTCAGTGAAAATTATTTGAAAATTAGTCTCTCATCCTATTCCACACCTTATTCATCACAACATTCATTGAAGAGAAAACCCTCTCAGCACTAGTAATTGCTACAGGAAGAACCAACATAAACTTGTGAAGCTTGTAAACAATATAATACCAGAGCTTCTTATTTGCTTCAACAAGTTTAATGGAAAACTGAGCAACATTTTTGTGTGTCTCTTAATTGTTCATCCAAACACGTCATTGATGAACTGATAATCTAAAGAATAATTAGCCTCAATACTTTATTCATCATCCGAATCCAATTAATCAATTTCACTCTAAAAGAAGACAAAGAAAATTGTTCATTGCTTCCTGCTACAGCGGATTTTGCTTCTGTGCTAGCTGCTGCTGCTACCTTTGGTAGTTTTGCACAGGGCCTCACTTGGAATGTCGTTGATGGAGGTCGCCAGGAGGACCGGGACACTCGTGCACATAGTTACCGCTGAGGCGCCACTAGGGTTCCAGTGCATATAGCATTCTTCGTTGTTTATCGAGCATTCATTCTTCGTTTAGTTTCAATGAAAGAGTGGGTTGCAAGTTGGTACATCATGTCATGTGTTGTTGCATGTTCCTTGTGGGATTTAGGCAGACAAGAACGTGGCCACCGCATGGTCTGCCTCTAAAAACCTGAGGGTTCTTATGAAAATATCCTAAGTGTTAGTGAGGCTTTTGGGCTGTTTCTTTCTTTTCTTTTCTTTGGCATGTTTGGACCTGGAGAGGAAGGAACCGGCTAGGAAACCATAAACTGCCCCTCCTATTAACCACCGCATGCGCCTGACCAAGACTCTCTACTCCACTGGCGTGGATCCTCCTCGGCACGAGTCCTCCTCACCAAACAGGCACGGCTCTTTGGCAGATGTAGGGGCAAACACGGATCGGCTGGTCGGGCATGGCCGCCGGTGTCGAACAGACGGGGGTATATGGATCCATCAGCCATGTGCAGCCTCCACCACAGACCGACCCCGTGGATGCACTGACTGGGCGCCTCCCCTTCACCGGCCTACACTTAGAAGCAATCACTCTCTTGGGAGTTAGTAGTCGTAGTGTAAATTTCTAAGGAAGTTAGGCTTAGAATAGAGTTGTATCTAGTTCCAAAGTCTTCTTAGAGAGTTCGTCTTTCTCTCTCTCTCTCTCTCTCTCTCTCTCTCTCTCTCTCTCTCTCTCTCTCTCTCTCTCTCTCGGGACCATGTGTGGGAGCCACATGGTTCCTATGAATGTTCTTAATATGGAACAAACTTCAAACTTTCAATTGCTTGTAAAGTTGAAGGGAGGTAGTAGTCAATGCAAATCCTAAGCCAAGATAAATCTCAACATGAATTCTCAAGTTAGTTTGTTATTTACTTATCGAGGAATAGTATTTCTCTAGACTGTTTTTAGTTTGCACATAAATGTAGTGTCAGCTGCGCAATACACTTTCAATATAATAAACATAATAAATGTTATAATTCCCACACGTCATATGTAAGTGTTTAAGTCTCTGGAATGTACCTTTGACCACTAATATATCTAATTTAACATATGTGCAAAGTACAGAAAAAAAAGAAAATTATACTTTTATATAGAATTACTAAGATAAATATAATAAGTAATTATGATTGGAATTTTTAAAAGTGTGACTAAAAAGCCACGCTTTTTTTGTTTACTTGACGTTCTTCTATATCCATAAAATTTGCACATCTCTAGTGCTTGTTTGCTAAAAAAGAATTATTTTTCACCCATGGACGTACTCCTTAAACTAAATTTAATAATGTTGACATGCATGCATAACGTACTCCTTAAACTAAATTTAATAATGTTGACATGCATGCATTAATCTCGACTTTAGAATCATTCCTGCGATGGTCAAGAGTAACCTACTGATTTGATGGTTTAATATGTTGCAAGGCGAGAGACGTGCTACATTTGTGGATGAAGGGGCCATTAGCGTCGAGGCAAATAACTTCAACGACGTCAAGAACGAGGGCCACAACATAGGTGTTTTTGCGACTCATTTGTCCAGCTATCAAGATCTTACCCCACATCTACAGCGCTGCCTCGCATTCTGCAGCATATTCCAACCAAAAAGGAGGTTTGAACGTGAAAAACTGATCAAGATGTGGATAGCACTTGGTTTTATCGAAACCCGGTCTAAATCCACGGAGGAGGTGGCGAGAGGGTATTTTGACAGCCTGCTGGATCGTTCCTTGTTGCAAGAAATAGACGGTAGCCCTTGTGACTATGAAATCGACGAGCACATCCATTCCATGTTAAGTCTCATCGCCCCAGAGTATTACCTGAGAATCGACAGCAATCGTGACCCAAAGATGTCAATCCCTTTCTCGGTCCGGCATTTATCTGTCACCACCAGCTGTCTGGCGCAGATCCAGAAGTGTCCTAAAAGGCTGAAAAGGCTGCGGACTTTGCTAGTGTTCGATGATGGTACCTCTTCATCCTCTGCCTCCACCTTGCTGACCATTATAGCTCGTGATGTCCCGAGCGTGAGAGTATTGGATCTTTCCTGTACGAGCATATCTTTGGTGCCGGAGAGCATTGATGCGCTGGTACATCTGAGATACCTAGGTCTTCCTAACACCATCACAAGGCTTGGTACTCAGGTCACAAATTTACTACTTCTACAGACGTTGGGTGTCGACAAGTGCAAGCTCCGAGAACTTCCCGCCGGGATGAACAGGTTGATCAATGTGCGGCACCTTGATTTGTGCCTGGAGTGCATTGCAAAAATAGATGGGATCAGCAAGTTGACTAAGATCCAAGGATCGGTTGAGTTTATCACAAGCAAGAGAACAGGGCATCGCATGAGCGAGCTGGGGACCCTCAACTCTCTTTGCAGGACGCTTAGCGTGAAGGGCCTTGAAACTGTTTCCAGCATGAAGGACGCTAAGAGTGCTCTGCTCCATCACAAGGAACATCTCCGGTCACTAAAGCTCGAATGGGGGCTGGAACAAGAAGAGCCTGGAAGTTGCTCAGCAGACGATGTTCTTGAAGGCCTCCAACCTCATGCAAACCTGCAGAAGCTGCACATCACAAGATACCATGGGATGAAGTTACCTAAATGGTTGAAACAGCTACAGCAGCTGAGGTCTCTGTACCTCAACAACTGCAGTACGTTGGATGACATGGCTCTCTTGGACTTGGGTACGTGGCTCTCCTCTCTGATGGTTTTAGAAATAAAAGGACCAAACTACGTCAAGAGAATTAATGGTAGAGCTACCTTCAAATCGCTGACGACGTTGGTGTTAGAGGACGTGACTAGCCTAGTCGCGTGGGACGCATCTGCTGATCAGCTTCATGGTAATGGCTGTTTGTCCCCTGAGCTCAAGGATCTGAAGATCTTCAACTGCCCGCTGCTATACTCTTTACAGGGCCTCCAATGTTGCCGCAGGTCCCTTAGGTCACTGTACGTGAAGAGATGTCCAGCACTCACACAAACATTCAGCCGAAGCGACTTTCCATCCCTTCAAGACAAGAAAGTAGTTATACTGGAATGCCCTGGCCTGAGATTCAAGGGGACATCACCACCTCGTCAAACGCAACAAGGTCCTCCACGTTATTCGCAGCCTGACCCTTATCATCGTAATACTCAACAAGGTCCTCATCATCAAACACAACAACATGGTCATCATCGTCAAACACATCAAAGCGGTCCTCATCTTCAAACACGACAAGGCGGTCCTCATCATCAAACACAACAACATGTTCCTCATCATCAAACACAACATCATGTTCCTCATCATCAAACAAAACATCGTCAAACACAACAAGGTGCTTATCATAAGACTCAACATGGTCATCGTGATGAAAGACAGCAAGGTCCTTATCGTAATACTCAACACACTCCACCTCGTCAAACACAAGGAGGGGATTTCTCCTGTGGACTACTTATGTTCTTCGTTCTCTTTGCAGTCGCTGCTCTGCTTTTTCCTAAGGGTAAGCACTGATTATAGAAGGCAAGTTTTTGGACTCTAAAATTTAAGGATAACCGGTCGGTTAACCGTGATAATCGGACGGTTAACCGGCAATGCCGGTTAACTGGTCTCCGACCGGTAGGGACCGAACATGTATTTTGGCCGGCTAACCAGGCGGTTTTGCCGGTTATCCGGTTAACCGGTCCGGTTTTGGCTGCTTGGCCGGTTATGTAATCACTGGTGTGGTCCTTGTGATATTCTTTATTTAGCATTAAAGAAAGGGCCTATTTAGATTTCATATGACTGAAATTTTGCTGACGTCTCAGTCATATTTTTCATTTATTGGATGTTGATCCAACCACTCGGAATTTTTATTCACTTGTTGAAAAAAGAATGTCCTCCAAAAAAATGAAAATGTTTCACCCAAGAACTAAGTCTTCTTTCATTGTTCTAGCAGTACATTTTCATTGTTCCAGTACTATATTTTCATTGTTGTGAAAATCAGACTGAACCAATTGCAAAATTTCAGTTAACTGAAAACTAGCAAATCTGTTTAAGAAAATTGTTGGTGATGGTGATGTGTTATTGCTCGTGGACTCCTGTTGGGACTAGGTCGCCAAGGTTCTGGTACTGCTGACGTATGAACATATATGTAATATACTAGCAAAATTTCCTTGTGTTGTCATGTCCTTAAAAAGCAAAATGTGCGTGCATCTGAATCCAGGGAAGGCATTTGAATACTTTTTAAACATTCTAAATTGTCAAATTATATAGGCAGAATAGCCAAATTTATCCCTGATCTTTGGTCTGATGCTCAATTTCATCCTTGAACTATGAAAGATGTCAATCTAGTCCTTGAACTTTGATTTTGAGCCTAAATTCATCCCTGATCTAAGGTGGCACTCCATGTGGATGTCTAGTCATCCTATTGTCTTCTAATTATTTTCTGATGATTTATTTACACAAACATTCAAGCACAAAATTACTTATCTACCAATGTAAATTGTAATAAATAGACATTATCCTGTTCACTATCATTTTTTGAGGTGGTATTTAATAAATTTGACAATAATCGTTCATAGATATGGCTACAAACATGGCAGATATTGGTGGTTGTTATAGTTTCATCTCGATAAATATTTTATTTTAAAGTGTCCAAAGTCAAATATCACAATGAAAAATGTGGGTTTATCACACGTAGGCAAGTCTTGATGACTGGATATGCCAATCTGGAATGCCACATCATCTTAGGGATAAATTTGAACTCAAAAGCAAACTTCAAGGACTAGGTTGACCTCTTTCAAAGTTCAAGGATGAAATTGAACTTCTGGTTAAGGATGCCAATTATATATATGTATGTATAGTTGAAAGCTGATTCAGCAATGACTAGCGGCATGGAGAACAATTTGTCGGTCGTGGCCACTTCCTTTACGTGACACGTCTATTTTAATTGACGTGCCTTGCCTTCGGTGCCTCAGCGTGGAGCACTCCCAGCCACAGCTTCCAGATACGAGAGGCCATGTGCGGTCAATATTTTACGTTGTTTTGGTTCCACTGTGAAATTGTGGCCGGGGAAAAGAACCGGTTCGCTCCACCCGGTTCACTTTCTGCCTGTCCTGCTCCTCTATTTGATGCATCTGGTCACCAGCGGGTCCTCCATCCTTGACACCGATGCTGTCTGCGGCATGCCAGCGAGCCCGGTCGCGGCGGCGTCGATCTGATGAGAGTGCGAGTAGTCAAGGGGAGGCTGCTCGCCCCTAGCCCGCGCCTGCTCCGTCCCTACGCCGGTCACGACGGAGGTGACCCGCCCATCTTGGCGGTGGCGACCTCGCCGTCGTATTCGTGCGACCAGCAGGGGAGCCCCGATCGATCCGAGCAAGCCGCGAAGGGGGAGGCCTGTTCCCGTTCGTCGCGCCCCATGGGTTCCCCATCACGTCCGCGCCGGCACGGCCCTGCTAGCCCCTACGGCGGCGACTGCCCGCCTCGACGGCGGCGGCCCGAGGATTAGGGAGCGGGGGCCTGCTCGACCTCCTGCGACCTGTGAAGGGGGAGCCTGGTCGTCGCTCGCCGGCGCCTCCTCGATCCCCCGTCATGGTGGCGCAGGCCTCGGCGTCATGTTCGTGGGACATGGAGATGTCGTCTAGCCTGACACGGCGACGCCTGGAGCGCCAGCGCAGCGCGGCCATGGAGATGTCGTGGCTCGTCGGGCGTTTTCTACCTTCGATGCGGCCATGAGGGCCTCGCTGTTTTGTTTCTTTGGACGAGCACCGGTCGGCGGACTGGAAATAGTCGCTGTGACCATGGCGGCGTTCTTGTTAAGGCTGTGAGACGGGTTGTGTGGCGGGGTCGGTGCCCGGCGACGCGGCTGTCGCAGAAGGGATTGGCGCGCCTGTCTGCTGTGATGCCCTTTTGGTTCGTTGACTGGTCGGCCCGGTCGGTCAAGCTGCGACCCCGGTTCGTGCTGGTCCATCGAGACACAGTTCTCCATCGCATTTTCAGGAAAAAAACAATAGAAGTGCTCAAGTCAATGACTATGTCTGAGAGAAACTACAGGTCATTGAAGCAAAAAATCAACAATATTTGCAACAACTTCATGGACATCCTTCCCCTAGAGATAACTGTTACCACGGCTGCAGCAGGGAAAGGCAATAACTTTCTCTTCATGTTCAAAGGTGACCCCTGCCAACTGACACGTACTGATCAGCTAGCACTTGCTCTCATAGACGCCCTGCAAGGTCCACCACTTCAGGTTGATCTTGAGCCGCCGTCTCCATGATGTAAGTCCCATTCTTCCTGCATCTTCAACAACAAACTATGCACCTGTTTTCAAACCTGATATCCAACATTAATATCTTTCTTGCAGCACCGATGCTGCTCCGTACCACCTTTTGCTATGGGGCCTCTCATGTCATGCTACATGCCGCCCTTTTGCCCATCGACACTCGATGAATCTGCAGCTCCAACAGCGGGTTGGTCAACATAGGCACACCGTGACCTGCTCAAACATGAAGCCAACAGGACAGCCATGCCTTCGCCCTTCCACTACAAGAAAAAGGAGGCATGATCGGCACACCTGCAAACAAGCTTTGATCTCAGGCTTCCCCTCAAAAGCAGACAGCACGGCTATGCCATGTATAGTTGTTTGAACAATCCCCTATTATGTTCGGCTAGCGTTATTCAGCAGTAACGGTTGTCGGTACATTGTAATGTAAACGATCAAACCGTTGTGTGTTATTTCTATTTGGAAAATATATGTAATATATGACTTGGTTGCCCCACTATATTAATCTTCACCAGCTATAAACCTTGGCTTACACGTTACCCTATCAACAATTTGAAGAATTGGAAAGATGCTGACGACTGTGCAACTCAACTAAATAAAATTTATCATCATCTATTCTACATATGAAATGCATAAACAAGCATAGCTCTAGACAAATTGCTCAGCAAACATCATTCCTTACATCCTCACTACCACACGCAAAAGGTAAACAATCAAATGAACACAAAAGTGTTACCCTCAAGGAAGCTTGGCCCCCTGCAGGCGACGCCATCGTTGCTCTCACCACCGCTGCCGAAAGCCAAAGTTTTCAACAACAAGACGCGCCCCTTCTTATCCCCACCAGCTATACAACAGAATAGCTCAGCAAGCACTAAAGAGAGTCACGGCCCTGCAAAAAATAAATTTTCAATCACACATACCTCACATTCCACTATTCAGTATCCTCCACTGCCAGCACATAGACAACACGATGTCACGTATTACAACCCAAACACTCACCACAAAACAGCGAACAAACACAGCAGCCCAAATGCTCCCGCCAATCCTGAAAAGCTCATCGGTGCGGCGAAGCGCGCCACCTCCCTAGTGTATGTACATGCAAGGAAAGGACCACCTTTAGCTTGAATCAAAGGTTTGGTGCTGCAGCCAGCTTGTGTTGTTTCACGAATAAAGCAGAGCTCAGATATGAAATATAGAAATGTATTGCCTCGTTTGACCATCCTTTCATCATTAACAACCGTTCAATCTTTTATGAAAGGGACACTTTAAATACCTCATTTGACCATCCTTCTTTTCTTGTCAACCGCAGTCTAGGACACTTGAAATACATCAATACTCAGTTAGCCAATCATGCGTGATAACAATGCATCTTCTACCAAAAGAAGCATGAGAAGCGGCTGCATTCTTCAAGCTGTTGATTATGTGTCCGTTCAAGCAGTGGTCATATCCCGCCCTACGTTTTGCCAAAGTCAAAATTACGGTCTAACTGAAGAATATTGCCACAGAGAAGGCTTGTCTATAAACATGCCTCAACGCCGCCCTGTCCTGCCGTTACGCCCTGGCACCCAACGTGTGGCGCTAATTTTGACACTATTGTCACCGGTTGGCACTATTGTGCTTTTAAAAAAAAAGGAAACTGGAGGGAGCCGCCACTCCTGCAGCAATTTTATTAAACCAAAAGAGTTAAATGTTAAATACACAAGCTGAAGAAAAGAAAAAAAAACATAACTAGAAAGGAAAAGAACAAAAGTAACTAAGAATGAACTTGTATCCATTCTTTAATTTGATCTACATTCTTGGCTTTGGCCCTATGGACAACCATGGCCATCTCCTTGAGAAACTTTTCCTTGCAATGCTCTACTGATGGATCAATATTGTGCTGGCAGGTTAACATGGAATCTGCACCTTCCCGCTTCCTCCACTTTTTCAGCATCCATCTGATGTTGTATGGAGATGGCACACCTGATGAACTAGAAGCAATGCGGCAAATTAAAGGAGGTATAATGAACGAATAGTTTTACTTGATGTCCACACACGAGATCAAATTAAAATGACCTAAAGATTGATTCCTAATTTCACTATGATTGAAGCATGAGGAGAGAGGTGTTGTTGCACCATGGTGGCCAGTAGAATGTTAACAATCGAGCTAAGATCGATCAAGACCCGTAGAATTATGTTTATAACATAACCGAGTGTGATGATGACATATCTCATAACACTCCATTGACAAATATGGAACAAGATCCCCAGTCTCACAATTACGTCTATGAGAAACCAATAACTCGGGGCAATGCAAAACAGCTACAACATAAGGTGAATCTTTTCCATAATGATTGTGAAAATGTCTCTCTTAAGAATTATATACTATCTAATGGAGGTACATTACTTGTTCTCAGGTTTGAAGCACATGTTTAAGGCGTGGATGGCATTTGACATCCAAAGAAGAGTAAGTTGAAGTCGACGGGCTGATGCACAAATTCTGTCCTCCAAATGTCGAACCAATTCTGTATCATTATGGAAGCGATCGCCCCATGTATTATATATGGATGGAAAGCTATGGAAGTCTATTTTCAAATGCAACAAATGGCATGTCAATTGGAGCTTTGTGGAGAGAGTTATGACCATTTAACTACTCCTGACCCACGAGTTTTCGGACTGGGCTTGTTTGAAAGGCCCCCAGCCCAACTAGGAGGGATGTTTCTAGTATAAATAACCTTTGAACTCCTGGTGAAAACACTAACCACGAATTGAACTCAGAAAAATAGAGAAGCTAAGTGCTCTTGTCCTTATAGTTGTACCATTGTTGCCCCCTTGAGGATTAAGAGAATTCTCTATCACTTGTTCTTGCGTTTCCTTGTGGTTTGCAAGAGCATTGCCTCTACCTTGTGTGGTTCAGGTTAGGCATCGACCTAAGCGTGTGGTTGGACGTAATCATTTGTCACATTAGTTGTTCTAGCAGCTGTTGGTGCCATCGATTCGTCAAGTTGCACGGGTCAAGTTATCCCTTGATCCTACGACGAGAAGATCAAGCAAGCCCCCGCATCATCTTGGTATTCAGAGCTACGGTTTCCTCGGTCGGATCTTTATCCCCCTTGTCATCCCCTGTTTTTACTATCCTAAACTGAAAATACCAAAAAATTCTACCTCCCATAACTTGATCTGAAATTTCAGTGAGTTTTGTTAACTTCTAGTCCAATAGATCGTGTTTGGTTGCTGAATGTTTGTGTTTCCCTTTCTATTCCGCCTCTAATTTGTTTGAGTGCAGCTTCTGTGCGCACATTGGCTGGTGCCCACCCAGATGGCTGCCGTTAGATGCGAGCTATCGTTCAAGATTCGTGCCATGCACAATTAGCAATGATTGTAATGATCTTCCTGGGACGGTAACCCAATACGCAAATTTGTCCGTCCTTTTCGATGTGCAAACCATATAATAAATGACTGTCGGGGGTCCATAGTCAATTACTACTGTCGTCTAAATTGATTGCTTGAATCCAGTTTTAAAATTTGAACGTGACAATTATGATGCGCGCGATGGGCTTCCCTATTTAAGATACCAAATAGGTCCTTCATCCCTCAACATTCTTGAGCTATCCGAGAGCTTAGTGATTAGCTGATAGCTTCCAAAAATCACATATCTGGTGGATTTCCTAGAATTGTGTTACATGATTACATGCAGGCCATCGGTTAGAAGGTTTGCTCGCAACCTTCGCTCCATACCAAGAAAACATATAAGCCCCATGTGTGTTTTTGCCAATTCACTACCTTTTGTCATTGCGGTGTCTAGGGGTAAGGCCATGTCTAGTCCGGGCCACGACCTCTCTTTTCATTACCTGCTTTGATAGGAAAATGTGTAGTGTGGATCAGATATGGACTACTAAAACTTATTAATGAATAATGCTTGTGTTAGTTTACCGTACCAGCATTCTATGGTCTGTTTTTGGGATACCTTTGCGGCATGATTCCCGATAACTATACGGTAGTATTGTATCTCTTATCAGAACTGTTAGAAATTTTTTTAAAAAATGAAATGCTGCAGCTTTGGTCGGCTTGTTTCAGTAGAAACAATTGTTGGAATGATGTCTGTATGGCTACCTGGAGGCTTTCTTGTAGCACTTGATGCATTACTGCTTCTCAGTATGTTCCGGTGCAGCTGACGAAGGAAAATACTAATTGTAAATAGCCAGGAATCGGATAAAAAACGGCCTATGACTAAGATTCAATGAACGCAATGGGTTTTACCTGTAAATGACTTTTCACTGTAGAATGTTTAGTTTCTTCACGTTCATTAACTGTAGAATCTGCTTGGGGCTTGCACCTGTCGATCATGATTTTAGAAACTACACCATTGCACTGGAGTCTACTCAAAACAAATTAAGCATGTGTGCTTACGCTCTGCTCCACCAAAGAATGATACGGCTTCACAAAAAGCATTATGAAGTTCAGTCGTCCACCGGAGTCGGTCTTTGGTCGGATGTAACGACACACCGTTGCACCTTCTCTTCCTTGCTGAACTGCATGATTCCGCCGTCGTTTCCCTACCGATCTTAGGTACTCATGGCTACTACGCTAATAGCTTCGCTCCCAATCTCAGGTCGGCTTGGCTGCTTCAATGCTCGTGGTGCTGGTGCTATGATTTAAGACATGGCGGGTGCTGGTGCTCTTCCCCAGCAGCTTCAAGGAGTATGGTTGGGCAGCACGGGCACCTTCAAGGAAGCTTCCTCCGCACCAAATCATTAAGGCCTGCGTCTTGTAGATGCAAGTTGGTGTGCACGAGATCATTAAGACCTGCATACTTTTTTGTTGCTCGTCCCCACGAAGTTATTGCTTGCAGGTGGACATTGGGTCCAGTTTTCCTCCGGTAATGCGTAACGGGGCGGACATAATGCGAAGTCATCTTTCGCGGTTCGTGTTAGCGTGAATTATAAAGAACAGGTGTCCGCGGCATGGAGGGTGTGCACGCGGCCATGTGCGCACCAAAACTATATTCAATTTGTTTTCCCCATTAGTTGCCCATCAAGATTTTTGTTTTCCCCATGTTATTATGTTCTTGGATAAGTCCATTTTGATCCCAAAAATATTTTCGCCGTCAGATCTGAAATTTCAACAACATACACCAAAACTTGCATAACTTTTGCATCTATAATTCATTTTTGGTGTTCTTGAGCTCGTTGGAAATATTATTGCAAGAACTATTAGAATAATACATGATTGAGTTGTGATCCTTAAGGTTTCTTACTGATTTATACACGAAAAGTTTCTGTTACCATTCTTCTTGAAATTTCATATTGCTGAAATTGTGTCAATCGAATTTGCCTTTGTTCAAGACCTGAGTATATTCCAATTAAATCATTAGTGAACCAGGCCATCCTTTGTGAAAACTTTGGACCCATTGAGACTAGTTGTAGGTTGTTGCTTCATGGCTTTGCACTTTTCTTAAAATAAAGAGTAGTTTGAATAGGAGTTATTATTATACAACCTGATGTGCTGATCTCAGTAGGAAAAAAACAAAAACAACAGCAACAAAAACAAAAATATCAAGTGCTGAGATCACCACATTGATTTGGTTTTCTTATTGATTCAGTTCTACATAGTCATCATTTGTGCAAATCTCATAGCATTTCACTTATGTGAGCAATCAGCTAGCGTCTCTCCATAACTTGTGTAGCATTGAGCTTTTGTTCTTGAGTTGAATTTTTAAATTAGCTCTTTTCTTTGGCTGCAACAAGTTTCCACATCTTTGTGTGTGAGTTCCTAACACTCTCCTCATATTCATTGGCTTTAATTTCAGCAACTCGACTTTGTTATCTTGGTTGGATTTTTACTTAACTTGACAATAGCTCGAAGTTTCAGGTTGCACACCAAATTAATAGCCCTCCAAGATCCACAAATAATCCTATGTTTAGACTGCACTGTGACTTTGATTTTTCTTGATCTATCACGTTTGTTGTGTCTCCTACCACCAAGGTGTGTGTGCAGCTCACAAATTCAGTAAGGATACATAAGAATCAGTGGTAAGAGAATGTGAGATTGAGTGTTATCCCCAAAGCTACATAGCTTGAATTAGCTATTTGCCCACTAACCATCGAAGGTGAAGAAGGAGAGAAACCGAGCTATGTCACACGAGAGCAACTGCAAAAGCTTGTGCAAGACTTCAACGCACAACTCAATGAGAACATGAATGTTGTGCAATCAAACATGGTTGCTGAAGTTGAGAAGGCGTTGAAGGCACAAGGTGTTGCAGGTACACATGAAGAAGAACTTGATGAGACCGATGAGCAATATGCAGCTCGGTTGCAGCGAGAAGAAAATGGAAGAAAGAATGTCCACAGGCGTGGACATGGTGGAGGAAGAAGTGGTGATGCCTTTGGTCGAGGAAGAGGTCATGGGCGTGGTGATGATGGTGCAGCTGAAATGGACATAGATACTTTCAGATTACATCGCAATGATAACTATCATTGTCATCGCAATGTCAACAGTGATCAGCCTAATGAAGAGAAGTTTGGGAAGCTAAAGTTCAGAAGGCCAAAATTTGAAGGCACGTCTGATCCGGATGCATATCTCACATGGGAGTTGAAGGTTGATAAAATGTTTAGAGTGCATAATTATTCAGAAGAAAATAAGGTGCATATGGCTGCACTTGATTTTGATGGATATGCTCTCAATTGGTGGGAACTAGAAGTTGCCTAGAGGGGGGTGGTGAATAGGCAATTTATCTAAAACCAGAAAATCACAACAATTAAACACAAAAATTAGTTTAGTCCATGACGGAACTTCCGTCATCGACGAAACATCCGTTAGGGCTTGAATGGGAAAAATAACAGAGCCGCTAGAGAAATGAAATATCACGATTCCGCTTGAATAGAAACCTTCTTGCACCTCCTAGAAGTGTTGTACCTGTAGGAATTTGATAGACAAGCCACACACATGTAGATCGGGCACAAACAAGCCAAAGAGAGAGAAACAAGTACACAACAAAGCACAAGGGAGACACGGGAATTTTTTACAGGAGTTCGGACCCCTCACAAAGAGGTTCCTACGTCTCCGTTGAGGAGCTCACAAAGAGTCGGGTCTCTCTCAACCATAATCCTCCCTAAGTGGCCACAAAGGTCAAACTTGGTTTTCTTCTTCTTCTCTTAATTCATTTTCCTTCCGGAGGTAAATCACAACCTTCACAAACTTCTCAAGACTCACCACAATCTTGGGAGCTCAAGGGTAACACCTAGCCAATCTAGAAGAACAAATCTCCAAGAGTAACAAGTGAAATCGAGATTGCTTGCAAGGGGAAGATGTGCTCTAGGTTGGGGTATTGCTCTCAAGCTTGGATTCAAGATGGGGACTCTCACAAATGGCCTTGGATCTCAAGGGGAGTGGAGAGGAGTGAGAGGATGAGCTTGAGTGAGATTAGAGACTTCAAGAAGCACCAGCACTTTTGCTCACAAGATGGGGAAAGCCTTATATAGTGGAGGTCCAAATAGAGCCGTTGTTAGGTCAAGGTCGGGCTTGACAGAACTTCCGTTCATGACAGAACTTTCGTCACCCCTTAGGAGTTTAGTAGCAATGCGTTAGGACGGAACTTCCGCCCGAGTTGGGACTTATGTACCAAACTCTATGGAATTGACGGAACTTCCGTCTTGCAAGACAGAACTTCCGTCATGGATGGTAGTGTAGCTCGGTTCCCGAGACAGAACTTCCGTCCCAAACTCTCCGGAATTGACGGAACTTCCGTTCCTCGAGACGGAACTTCGTCGTGGGTGGTAGAGATAGGTTTGGTTGACTATTTGGACTTGGCTTTTCGTGGCAATTTGGTTTCCAAGCTAATTTCGAATTACTAGAGCACATTCTTCCCTACATAGTAAGATCGTTTCACCCCTCTTAATAGTTTGGCACACCTATATTCAAAAAGCTACAAATCTATTCTTTTAGCTCTTGCTTTTGAGTACTTGTTCTCTCTTTTGTATGAGGGGTACGCTTTCTCACAATGTGGGTAAAGACCTTTTGATATCCTGCACATGTACTTAGGATCATATTAGAAGTTTTAATTATTTGTCATTTACCACCAAAACCCACTAGAGGGCCTAGTTGCATCTTCAATCTCCCCTTTTTGGTGATTGATAACAAACAATTCGAAAGGGATAAGGATATCAAATAAACGAAAACGAACAACCAAAATATGTGAGAGAGCTCCCCTATATTTTGTACACGTGGAGTGCCTACAAGATGCGCATAAATGACATGCAAGAGTGTATAAGCAAAAAAGCAACAACGCGCAAGAGTGGCACACCACATAAAGCAAGCCATACATTTAATAACATAAATATGATTCACACATGAAAGCGATAACAAACACGAAATCATAATCGTCATCCACAACCATTGACTTGCAAAGTATTTAAACCAGTCCTATTACAATAAGGCACACAAAGTCTCATACATCAAATGTTCCATAAGTTCCAACACTAGAGGAGAAAGATACAAAGATAAAGTGATCCATTTTTTCCTTTTCTCTCCCCTTTGGTATCAAGGCACCAAAAAGGAAAGAAAGGAAGGAGAAAAGAAAAGAAATTGAGATCACTTGTCGTCGTCGAAGACTATCTCTTCTTCCTCTTCCTCTTGGCCACTAGCATCCTCCTCCTCCTCCTCATCATCATCATCATCAGCAGCAGCAGCAGCACCACCATGTCCCCGTCCACTACGGAGAGCATAGTCCTCAGAGCTGCCACCGATACACGGAAGGGGCTTGTTCTTCCTCCACCTTGGACCCATCCGAAGAGACTTCCAATCCTTGGGTCCTCATGAGAGATTCCGGGCGTTGAGTGTTGTTCTTAGTCCGCTGCTCATTCTTGCGCACCTTCACCGCATTGGCGGTGCGGACATTGAAGATGGACTTGAGTCCTCTCATGATCCGTGAGGTGGGAGAGCCACCGCGGCTTGGGCCGGAACCACTAGAAGTGCCAACGAGAGGGTGGTTCATGGGAGGAGTTGTGCTTCTTCCTAGAGACATTCTTAAGCTAAAGCTGCAAAGGCCTATGCTTGCATTCCTTTTCAAACCGAAGCCCATCACTCCCTCAATCATAGCCATAATGAAGGGAGCATATAGGAGCATCATCCGAGTGTTCACACTCCTCCTACCGATCTCCTCAAAGATGAAATCCATGACACGGAAGGGAATGGCGTTTGTAGCAAACCTCACAAGAACATTCCGCGACCAAGAGGCAATCTGGTCATTGTACCCATCCTTAGGCACAATGGTCCTGTCTCACAATACGACTTGAGGTAGAAGTAGTATGGAAGAAGGCCCTTAGTATGTCCATAGATGCACGGCCCATCTTCATACATGAATGCTAGCTCGGTCTCGGGTATGGTGTTCTCATTGGTAATGTCCTCCCTATCCTCTCGCTCCGTCCGAGGCTGGTAGCTGAAAGTAGGATGCAAAGACCCTCTAGCTGCACTCGTATTGCTGTCCCCGAGTCATCCACTTCACCTTGTGCCTGGAGTGATCAATGTGTAAGGTGGCATAGAACTGGCAGATCACTTCTTCATTCAAATCATATTTGAAGACCATCAGATTGTACACACCACGTGCCCCGCAAACATCAATGACCTGATCAAAAATGGCATCATTCTTTGTTTCCATGTGCTGCCAATCAATCCACCGATGTCCGTGCAGCCTGTGGGACTTGTTCATATCAATGAAAAAGGTGTAGTAGTAGTCCTGCTGTCCCCATAGATGGAACCTAGGGTCGAAGCTTCCTTGACTCGAACACTGCGAGGATTGGTCTTTCCGAGCTTATCAAGCACACGAGGATGCTTCATGTGGTCAATCCTCCCATAGGCACCAATGTACATTGGCTCACGCATCCTCAAGCCACGGATCACATCACCTTGGTCCAATGGTTCATCCACAATTGGAACCTTGCCCATGTCCCCTGCTATCCGGTGGAGGGAAACGACCTGCAGCTCGCTTCCGCTTCACCGAGGATCAAAGATTAAAATAGCGGGCTAAAGCAGCGCTATCGCGGCTGGACGAAGCTTGCGCTACGATATTGGCCATTTTGGCGCTACATCAGCTAATCCCGCGAAACCCGCAATTGCGGCGCTAAACATCGAAGTGTGCCGTAGCGTTTAGCGGTTATTTCCTGGTTGAAGTTGACGGGCCGAATACTGGAGCCTGCTCCATTCCCAGCGCTGGACTTGGCCCATATTGCTCTAATATTGGGGCGCTGCATCATAGATCGTACCCTAGCCTAACAAATATTGCACTCCAACTCCAAGTCGTGCATCACGGCGGCGGTGACTTTGTGCGGCGGACGGACAGAAGCTTCGTGCTGTAGACGGTGGCTCCTCCCCGTCCGGCAAACAATACAGCAGACAAGATGTCGGCACCACTAACAGAGCACGATCAGCCAAGTGAACAAGGCAAGGAATCTATACTATACTAGTGCAATAGGCTTGTCGAGTTCCATATGTTGATTATTTTATCAATTTCAGAATATGTTACTAGTGCAATAGGCTTGACGTAAGTATTACATTTACATACGGACCATATACTAATGAAATAGCGTTAGGAGATTCAGGATTAGAGTAATTTAGAATTTAGATTCTCAAATCATATTTGTACGCTTGTCTAGCACAGGATCAAAATCAACAGAAAAAGATGAAGATTTACAAGACCCAAGCATGGAAGCACCGCACAATGCCAAATAAAGCCAAGAAAAATTCGTTGAAGTGCAACTACTGCTCCAATACTTACACTGGTGGTATTACTCAAATCAAGTATCACCTTGGTAAAGTGCCAAAGAGCAATGTGGCTAAGTGCAAAAAAGTTCCTGCCGACGTTCACGCAGAGATGATTAAATTGTCGACGAAGAAGACCGAAGCCAAGAAAAATAGAGTTGCGGCAGAGAGGATGATAGAGTTGCTGTTGACTTGAGCCACTCGAGAGGAGAAGCAAGTGATGATGGTGGCAATGCTGTCGTAGTGCTGAATTCAAGTGAGAAGTTATGGCACGTCAAGTGGTCCTATGGACAAATTCTGCAAACAAACACCCGAAGAGGTTATTAGTGCAAGGAAAGGAAAAGGTCTTGCAGAGAAGGTCCAATGTAAGCTATCAACCGAGAAAAGAGAAGAGAAGAGAGATCGAGCATGTGAATACATCTGCCAATTTTTTTATGAAGCAGGTATTGCACATAATTCAGTCACATTTCCGAGCTTTCCCCTCATGCTAGAGGCAATTGGAGACTTTGGTAGAAACTTGAGAGGGCCCAGTCCTTATGAGATGAGTAATCCATTTTTGCAGAAGAGAAAGAAGAAGGTGTTGGATGGATTCAAATCACATAAGGAATCTTGGGAACTCCACGGATGTACTCGTTATGACAGATGCTTGGACAGACAAAAGGGGTAGGGGTGTCATGAATTTGGTTGTTCACAGTGCATATGGTGTGTGTTTTTTGATTCTGTGGATTGTTCAGCTGTGAAGAAGGATGGCAAATACATCTTTGAACTTGTTGATAGGTGTATAGAAGACATAGGGGAGAAAAATGTTGTACAGGTGGTGACTGACAATGCAAGAGTGAATGAAGCAGCAGCATCTTTTTTGAAAGCCAAACGTCCCTCCATATTTTGGAATGGTTGCGCAGCTCACATGATTGATCTCATGTTAGAGGACATTGGGAAGCTTCCATTAGTTGATCAAACTATAACCAAAGCAAAGTCTATGACGGTGTTTCTTTATGCTCATACAAGGGTGTTGCATTTGATGAGGAAATTCCTAGGAAAAGATTTGGTCAGAGTGGCATTACTAGGTTTGCAACTTCTTATTTGAACTTGAAGAGCCTACTGGAAAACAAGAAACAATTGACAAGATTCTTTAGGTCAGATGAACTAAATGAAATGGGATATTTGGACAAGGTAAAGGGGAAGGCAGCCAATAAAATTGTGCGCTCCGACTCTTTTGGAAGGGAGTGGAAAGTGCTGTTAATTTCTTTGAGCCTTTGGCTTTTGTACTGAGGAGGATGGATAGTGATGTACCAGCAATGGGTTTCTTATATGGTTTCCTCATGGAAGCAAAAAACGACATATCTGGGAGGTTTGACAATGATAGCAGTCTATTTCAACAAGTCTTTAACATAATTGACAAGAGATATGGGACAACAAACTCGAAGACACCATTGCATAGGGCTGGTTACTACTTGAACCCATATTATTACTATCCCAACAAATTGGACATTGAGATGGATGGATCATTTAGAGAAGCTGTAATTACTTGTATTACCAAGATGATTGACAATGTAGATACTCAAGACCAGATCATTCTTGAGCTCGAGCAATATCAGGATGGGATTGGATCATTTGGAAAGGACATTGCCAAACGACAATATAAAAACAAAAACATGGATCCGGGTATTCTTTTTCCTATAGCCTTGTTTTTATCATTTTTAATTATTTTGATTTTTGAAGCTAGATTGCATGCTCGGCAGTTATTGAGTAAATAGACTATTCTTTTCACAATTGTAGCTAAATGGTGGTTGAACCATGGAACTTCATCACCAAATCTCAGGAAATTCGCTGCAAGGATATTATTTTTGACATGCAGCCCGTCAGCTTGTGAGAGAAACTGGAGTGCATTTGAGCAAGTAAGAAACCTTGCATGCTGCCACTTGATCACTTCATAATTTGTATAATTTTCTTGCTTGTTTTTCTTGCTGTATTTTGGATTACATTTGTTCGTCTAATCTTAATGGAGATTATTCCCTGCAGATCGACACAAAGAGACGCAACAAGCTTGCCCATGACAGGATGAAAGACATTGTTTTTTGTCAAATTCAACTCCAAATTGAGGCAAAAAGAGAGAGCAGGAGTAGAGACCCCATTGTGAAAGAAGTTGTTGATGTCCTCGAAGATGCCGAAAATGAGTGGATCACCGGCATTTTGCCAAATGAAGAACAGGAACGACAAGATATTCAAGGCTCTCAATGTGGATCGTCATCACAAGGAGCAGGAGCATCACAACTAAAACGGAAGAGAGGTAATCAACGAGTAGGAAGAGGAGGAGGCTGATTCCTAATCTTGATGATGAAGTGGTGGCTTCTTCTTCCGAGTCAGAAGATGATCAAGTGCCATCTCCAATAGCTACAGATTCGGATGATGATGAGAGGTACATCTCGGGTGATGGTGATTCTCGAAGAGTGACGAACCAAGAGCTACAGGTTCACATGGTACTTTGTGGTTAGTTTGTGAGACAATCAGTTGTCAATTGTCGTGCTATGATTGTTATTAGCTGACTAGCTGTTATGCACACTTATGACCTATTAATATTTATAATATTTATAATTGGTCCAATTATTGTCGATTAAGTGTACATTTTGCATGGTTTTTTGTAAAACCGCTAAATGCCTTAGCTTCGCTATAGCTACGCTATAGCTTGGCTTAGCTTTTTTGCCAAGCCTCCGCTAAATGCAATAGCCCGCGATTTAAAACATTGCTGAGGATCGAGGCGGAAGCACCTCATCACTCCCCGAGTTCTCCTCCTCTTCTTCAATTTCAAAATAATCCACCGACTCTTGAATGGTCGGTCCCTTATTCTTCCTGCCGGATGTCTTGGTCCTCACCATTTTCCGACAAGAGAATGAGTGGAATCGATAAGGATCAACGTAAGAGCACGAAATTATTCACTAAGTGGCATATTTGCATGGATGGGCTTCGTCAGGATGGAACTTCCGTCCCGAAAGGAACGCGTCCATGGAAATATGCTACTTATTGAATCGATTCGCTTTGCGACTAGAGCTTGACTCAAAGGAGGTACACTAGAGTCCGAAAAGACCTAGTCTACTCAGGAAACCTAAGCAAGCTTCAAGCATTTGACGAAATCGCAAGAAAAGTGAGTTCAAGATCCATACAAAATCCACCCAATGGAGGGTGAGAATCGACGGAAGGAGATGGGGAACGGATGTTCCCGAGGGTGGAGAAGCGTCCCCATGAACACTTATAATAGACATTTAGAATGTCAATAAACACA
This sequence comes from Chloris gayana, assembly GCA_031894775.1. Lineage (NCBI taxonomy): Eukaryota > Viridiplantae > Streptophyta > Magnoliopsida > Poales > Poaceae > Chloris > Chloris gayana. The sequence goes on from JAUNZO010000656.1 coordinate 214,923, forward strand.
AGGTCACAATAATTCATTATTAAAAATAAAGCACTTTGCATTACATATCACAATGGTCCGAGATGATAATCTACATGTTTTATTCACCTATTACTACTACTATGAGATGATGTTCCGTATGTTTTATTTCATCTATGACTTGCTACTTTTCACATTACACAACATTCATATCATAATGCTACGAGTTTAGGTTATCAAAACACAAAATTCCTAGAACACTACAGAACTTATTTGTAAAAAATGGAGTACCCGATGCAATGATATCTTCTTCATCCATGATTGGCTCCATGTTTAGGTCCGGGCCAGCTCCTATCCCTCGGACCTCTTCCGGATCACCTTCTCCTTCCCGGGCATCTCCAAAGAGCATCTCTCGGATCACTTTCTCCTACGTGGGCATCTCCACGGAGCATACGTGGATCACCTTCCGGACCACCTTCAGCAGGACCACCTACACCATGTGCACCTTCAAGCACCTCGATTGTTGCTTCTTCAACATGTCCTGTGTCTTCATCTTCCAAGTCCGGGGGACCATTCAGATCAAATGGCATGGCGTTGCGGCAGATTAGAGAGAGAATGAGGAAGAAAAGAGATGGGATGTGAAAATGAAGGCTGTAGGTTCTAATGATGGTTAAATAGACAAGTGTATGTAATTCTGGCGCCGGTCTTAAAATTGGGTAAATTAGATTGGCGCCATTGCAATTTTGAGAGTTCGAGATATGCCATTGATCTTTTAACCGTTGGAAATATACCATTAAACTTTTGCAAATGTTGGAGATATACCATTTTATACGTTTGGGAGGGATCCGGACTCACTCGCGAGCATCTATACGAAATTATGGACAATTTTGCGCTGGCCTTATCCCCTTACGGAAGCTTTCCTCTTCATCTCTCCTCCCAACCGATCAGATCGGAAACATCAGGAAGATGCAGCCACCAAGAACAGAGCTCGCTCGCTCGCCCGCTTCCTCTCTTCGCTCGGTCGCTCGCCCGTTCTTCTCTCCATAGTTTCGTATAGATGCCTAGAGCCCTGGAGGTGGGTCCGGATCCCTCCCAAACATATAAAATGGCATATCTCCAACATTTGCAAAAGTTTAATGGCATATTTTCAATGGTTAAAAGATCAATAGCATATCTCTAACTCTCAAAAAATGCAATGGCACCAATCTAATTTACCCTTTAAAATTTGGAAGCGTGCACTCGTTTTTTTTTTCTTTTGGCAGACAAGTGAATGTATTTCTGACGCAGTTTTAAAAGTTGGAAGTGTGGACACTTTTTTGGTTTCTTTTGGCACTGCCTGTTGTGTTTTGGCAGTAAATGAAATAGCCACAAGTTGTTTTGGTGCCTTGGGTTTGATTCCTACCGGCTTGGCATGGTTGCAGGCAGCATTAAAGAGTCTAAGTTGCCCCACGGTTTGATCCCTTGTGCTGGTATTCAATAAGGGTAGCAGAGTAAAAATCTCAAAGCCCAGTGTACGCTTCTTGCTTGGATTGTTTCTTGTGAATTTCTCTAAAGCGTCAAAGATTGAGGGACCGAGGGAGTACTTGCTACTCAGTTGTAAACATTGGGAGTCAATACTCAATAGTAGTTGAAAATTGTGGACAATAAGCTATTATTTAACGACACTTCTGAATAAAAAAGCTCCAACCAGCATTAACCGTCGCTTGCTTGCCTGCTAGGCGCCAGCTCTCAATCCGCTTCACCTTGTAGCGAATCAGACAAGAAAGAAATCATCAAATCTAAGAAATTGTTGAAGCAATAGACATCAAATAGAGATTCTGGTTTCTCAATTAAGAGATCAACAGATCTGGACTTATATGCACAACATAACTAATAAATCATTGCACTTCTTACCGATTAGCATAGGCATGCACACCATCAGTTGGGATGACAACGGACGGGTTCAGGACGGGTGGAGCTAAAGTTCACCCACGATGCGATATGCAATAGGTGGAAATTCACACCGCACTCGTTAGGTTTCACGTGGGTGACAATAAACGCAATAATTATATATTTATAATCAAAAATCAACACATAACTGAAAAATATTTTTATCCGACGTAAGAAAAGGTTCAACAAGTAAATAAATTATACCTCCTCTGTCCGGAAATATAAGGATTTGATGACTTCTTGAGGCTATGTTTGACCATTTTTCTTATTCAAAAAATATATAAAAATATAAAAATAAATAAAATATACTTAAAATATATATAATGATAAAATAAGTTATACAAAAATAATAATGATAAAATAAGTTATACAAAAATAAATAATATTTTCTTAAATATTTTGAATAAGACGAATGGTCAAACGTGATATCCGAAAGTCAACAAATGCTTATATTTCTGGAACGAGGGAGTAAAAATTATATATAGATTCGGGTGACAATATATGTATAGTCTAATATATATCTAGATTCAGGGTCCTGCAAGTCATCCACTCGTGGATAGAGATTCTCTGCAGTATCTAGCAAAGCAGGTCAAAATGATGGGTACTGTAGCACGCGCTACAGATAAAATGAGAGGAGGTGAACAGTTTCCCCTACAGTAATACTGTTCACATGCGCTGGATCAGATTTTCATTTTTTTCGCATGTTATTGATACGTTCGTTTCAGATCGGACGGTTGAGAATGTGTCTAATTCCAGCTACAGTAACCCTCTGTATTTGCTAGTTTTCAATGCAGAGGATCTCAATCCTTCACTTGTGGGAAAAAAAACGCCCTGCGGGTGGAAAAGTTCACCTACACCCACTTAGATTGCCATCCCTAACCATCAGCTTCCTTCACATACATGTTGGATGTGCTTGCTGCAGCGACCCTCAGCTTGCCCACCGTAGCCTGCCACACATCTCAGTCAAGGCTCGAGCACGCTGGTTGTTGGTTGTCACGGCTTACCCCGTGCGTACTCGGGTTTGGTGGGCTGCTGATTGTCGTGGCTTGCCTTGCGGACTGAAGCCCGTCCCTCACATATTGTCGTAGATCTAAGCCCACTAGCTTGGCTCTACTCGGGAAGAACACGCAGGCAATCCCTTGATATAGGGCGTTTTTAAGCTGGGAGATATCAATTTTGACCATTCGTCTTATTCAAAATATTAGTAAAAATATAAAAGCGAATAAGTCATACATAAAATAAACATGATGATAAAATGAATGATAATAAAAAAGTAGTATTTTCACAAATATTTTTGAGTAAGATGAATGATCAAATTAGATGGATGAAAGTCAAAAACGCTCTATTATATTAAAGGATGGAGAGAGTAATAATTTTGAGTGAGTCCACTTGTCATGGCACTACACATGACCATTGTTGGATGCGGTCATAGCTATTGTTGTCTGACAGCGTTCCATCTGCTTCATCAGCTAATATTGTGAGGACCGAGGAACTCACCCTGCATATCATATTTGTTCAGCCAGATAAGCAGAGTAGCCATGGGCGAACAAACCGTGGCAGTTTGATTTCACCATCACGTCGGATAGCGATCTGGTCCGACGACGGAGACGGTGGCGGAGGATAGCGATCTGCTTCCTTCGCAGCGAAGGCTGCGTGCCTCTTAACTTGCGGATGAAATTTATTTTTCCGTTCCACACGCTGACACCCGGTGGCCCAGCACAGGGTACACTTGCGCAACTGCCAGCTGGGCGCGAGCGAGCGAATTCAACCGCCGTCTGGTCTCCTCCCCCATCCAATCCCGATCGATTCCTCCGCCCTCGTCTACGGGGAGCAGCGAGCGCATCCCGGCCCCCGTCCATCCCACCGGATCGATGGCAATGGAACCGGAGCGCGACGGCGACGAGCAGCGCCAGCCCCTCCTCCACGCCCCTGCGGCGGCAGAGCAGCCACACCAGCAGCACTACCAGTACCTGGGCCGGAGCAGCTCCTCGGTGCTTCGCGGCGGGTGGGGTGGCGCGGGAGGGCCCGAGGTCAGCGCCGACGAGGTCAGGTCCGCCGCATCCTTCTCCTCCGCCGCCGCCGGATACTACGCGGCCACGCCTGCTCCGGCCACCCTCGGCGACCAGCTCTACCCCTACCCGCCGTCCATCCACAGCGCCGTGCTCTCCCCCTCGCCGTCGCCAGCCCCAGCGTTCCCGCAGCTGCACGGTACGTCATCCGCGGTTCTCTGTTTCTTCGGACTTCCAGTAATTGGCGATGTGATTGAAGTTGTGGGATTTCAACTACAGAGGGATTGGCGATTGTTCCTCAAGGGCCGTACCCGTATGGTGGCAGTTACCAGCCTTCTGAGACCGTCGGGAGGTGAGCACTTTCCATTACATTCTGATTCTAGCTAATTGTTGGATGATCAATCTCCGACCATGCTCCAGTACGTTCTCTTGGAACCTCTGATAAACACTGCCGGCACACACACCTTCTCGGGTTGTCGTATGAAATTGTTGATCTATCACCAACGCTGCTTCTGTATGATTATACTTCTTATCAACATTTCTATCATATAAGCTAAGGCTGTCATGTAAGAGAAGGTACACTCCTAAATAGAAACAAAAATGGACAGAGTATATCCAAAGCATTTCTTCTTAATATAATGATACGCCCCTCTCTCGTGTGTTCGAGAAAAAAAAATCCGAAGCAATGGCTTGGTGTTGGTGTTATATCAAAATGAATCTCAACATTTCCTGAACTAGTCAGGCTTGTATTTGTTGTTGTGAAAGGGATATTCACCAATGAGTATATTGTTTGTGCTTGATTGATTAAATTTTCCATCTTTGGCAAAGAAAACCGTACAGTTGCTGCACTGCCCCTTAGTCCCTTGTGCTTTCTACATATTGGTTTTCATGCCTTTGTTCCTCAATTAACTGTGTAATGTTTCATTCTGCCAACAGGGATACACTGGATGAGGTGGAGATCAGGCAGCTGCTCATTGACCATGTTGGGCATAGATGCTGCTGGGGAGGTCGGCCTGCTCGCACATGGAAAATTACCTCAATTGAGGACTGCAATGTCTATGTTGGGACACTGGAAACATTCATAGAGGAAAGGGACACTGTTACAAAAAAGGAACCCTATGAAAGTGGGCAAATAGATGGAAGGGACAAGGGTCCTGTGCCTAGAGTGTGGGAATTAGATCTGAGGTCTGAGTTCCCTCTACTTTTTGTTCCAGAGAAAGAAGTATCAGTCAAGATTCCTCATTCAGAAGTTATTGAAAAATGTGTAGGTATGTATTGATTTTGCTTCAACTGTCTTTCAACTTTCCATAGATGTTAATGCTGATATTTAATCGCAAAAAGATTCCATACAGAGTTTATAATAATTTTTTCCCGATACATGGGTTACAACCGTACTGCATTTTGAACTCATTTGGTGGATTGCCCTTTTTTAAAAAAATGGGAATAGTGTGAATACCTTCTTTATGCAGCTTTTATATGAGCTATGAACAGGTTCAATCTCAAGTCTTTTCAACACTATGTTATCTTTTATTTAGTTATAATCGTTTCTTTCCTGAAATGGCAGGAGATCGGTGTTTGAGAAATGGTAGGAGATCTGCACTTCATTGTATTAAGAAAAAATAGGATACTAGAGCCCGTTACAACACATGCCACACACCCCACAGATTTTAAGTTGAAGTTAGAAAATATCTTTGTATCATCCTCATATACAAGTCATGACACCTACAAAATATGATGGCATTTCATCAAGAGTTCCCTCCAGAAATCATACTTCGTGAAATATTTCTCAATCCATCATGGGAAATGAAGTTTGTTCTCCCTTTTTAAATGCTATTGTGCTGGTACATCAGGATCATGTACATTGAATTGTATTCCTTATTCCCTTTTTCTTAATGCCAAGATATGATTTTCTACTATTTAGCACCAAAAATCAGTCTTAACTTTGATAGAGTTAACAGGATAACTTCTAGGTAACCTAAGGAATTGCAATTTAGGCTGTTTTAGCCTTCTAACGTTTCTGTAAATATAAGTCATCCTAGTACTTCTATGTACGCTTTGCTTGTTTTGTGTTCCTTGCCCTTGCTTAAGAAATATGGCACAATGCAGTATAGATGAAGAGCATATGGCTCATATGTTATTGGTACCCGTTTGTCATTTACTTTTTGTTATGTACTTATATGGTCACTGATGTTGCTTTTCATTCTGTCATCAAATATTGGATCATTTCATGTTTCGCCACACTTTTGGATTATCCATGCATTTGTCTCAAAGAATACTGGCACTTCTTTTGGCCTTAGAGAAAAAAAAATCATACTCTGCAGATTAAAACAATTTGGAATTATAAGCTTTATCCATGTATGCAGTTGGGTGTAAAATTAGTAGTGATTCAACGTTTCACCTTCTAACTTGTTTTCTGATTAAAAAATCACTGTGGTGCCCATTTTAGACCTTAACTACTCTATTGCTTGTATAATTTAATCTGTAAAACTCCGACGGAAAGACTGCTCTGTTATTTGTATAAATAAATATAATCTGGTCATTATTTTTTCATTAATGGACACAGGATGTTTCTTCCTAATTTCTCTTTTGATTCAAATTATCAACGGGGTTCCTTAGTGGTAGATCCTTTACTAGTTTAATCCTTTCAGTTCAAATCTGGTACTACAAGGTAGTGGTGTACCATGTAATTAGCCATCAGTTGTGTCCTTAACATGGAGCTGTACGATTTTAACACTACCTGCTCTTGCAGACACTATGCTTGTCCTTTCTCACTGAATTAAGACCCTCATCTTTTTTTTTTATGATTAGTACATATTTAATAATGCATGCATTTTTCTCGCTGAACCATGGTTTTTCGGGGTTTTTTACACGTATGTTAACTAAGGTAACTATTGTAAAAGTGATGTATAATCATTGTTATTCCTCAGATTGTGAGGGTCGTGGAGAGACACCTTGCCCTGTGTGCAATGCTGGTCAGGAGTACGGATATTACAAAGCCAATCAGATGACCCGATGCAGTGCATGTCACGGGAGAGGTTTACTGGCTCACCAAGATGGATCTGATACAATGTTAGTTCTGCTACTTCTTTTTCTTCATGTTTACATTTAGCATTTGAATTCAGTCCTAAAATATAGACCCTTTTATAAAACCAGCTGTGTCTGCTTCAGTTATTTAGTGTGGCCCATCTGTTTTATGCATCTTTATAAAACAGTCAATATATTAATGAAATGTTGCATTTGTTACTACGTGTGATATTTGTAAGGATACTTATCAATGGTCACCAATCTATCTTTTTCTTTAAATTTTATGCATACAGAAAACAATCTGCAATTACCACGAATTAATGAACTTTGTTATTGTTAGCTAAATTTTGTTTTGAAAAGTACTGTTTCAGCTCAGCATAAATGCATTAACTCTACCACTTTGAGTACAGATATTCATCACACTTGTATAACCTTGTTTGTCACAGATGTGGAATGTGTAGTGGCAAAGGAATGCTACCCTGCATAGCATGTTCATCCCGTGGCTTGGTTACATGCAAAACGTGTACTGGATATGGCTCCCTTCTTGCACAAAGCATTGCTCATGTCCGATGGTAATTTGAATTCCGTTTCCATCAAAATTTGTTTTGTTAGTTTATATATTTTACCCTGGCTGAATAACAAGAAACATTGAACTCAAAATATAAATTTATAAATATAAGCGATGCCTTGTTTCTTAATCCTGAAAAGGAATCAGTCATTTTTTTGCTTCTGTATTGTCATTGTTCACAATGAAAAAATAGCAATCTGTTCAATAATCCCAAAGCCGCATCAGTTAGAAAAGGTGCTATCAAGCAGTTGCTTAGTTTGTGAGCTGTTTGATTTCTTTGTAAAGGGTGTGGATGTACACTCCGACCACCCAGGTTCAAATCCTCTTTGGTGCGAATTTGGGTGCCTATTTCTTCTTAATTAAGTGCCACCTAGTTCCTCCTAGGTTGGTCAAGTTTTGTTTAATTTGTGTTGATGCTCGGATTAACTGCAGAAAGATGTCTTTACATACTAGGAGAGTTTTCACTTATTTTACAAGTTATAGCATTCTTGTTGTTACCTTCTTTCCGGAAATGGTTTTTTTTTTTGTTTTTTGAGAAACTGCTACTTCACAAGATGAGTTCAGTAATTTGCCTGATATATTGACCTAATTTGAAACTCTGTTGTTTCCAGGAAGACACTATCAGCACGAAAAGTTAGCGCAGCTAGAGGTGCTGCCTCAGTCCCTGAAGAAGTTTTTCACAGAGCTAGAGGTGTTCAGCTATGCAACATACAGGCATACCAGTGCACCCCTGCCTTCTTTGCGGATTCATACCCACTTAACCAGTTCTCCTCAGAAGTCATCGCGAGCCGGCAGCCAGTTCCTCCATCAGCAAGGGTTATTTCTGAGAGACACATAATTTCTGTCGTGCCTGTAACCCGTGTTACAATGGCCCATCGCAAGCAGTCTTTCAGCTTCTACATCATCGGCAACGACAGGGATGTGTTCATCAGGAACTATCCGTCCAAGTTCTGCTGGGGCCTCTGCTGTTGCTTCGACTGGCTAGGGAAGTAGTTGTGCTTCCTGGCAGAAACTTCTGCTGAATGTGCAGTTCTTCATAGTACAGAAGCTGGTGTGCAAATAGAGAGTAATTCAAGGTTTGTTGTTGTATTTTTTATTACAAAATAGGACTCGCGTCGAGCTTTGGTTGTTCACAGTTATGGCGCAACTGAAATATTGTTGCAACGGCACTGCTTTCATACAAGAGTGTATAATTTATAATGTTGTGATGATGGGTTTGACTAGTGTATAAGGTATAGTTTACAACTCATGTCAAATGATCACGTATGTATTTATCATAAATAAGACATTTAGGTATACGTGTTATACAAAAGATAAACATGTATATTGCTCTGGCTCGCATATGACCCACATTTTTTGTGGCTTATTTGAGTGTACCAACATTTCGATAAGAATTATGCTGCTATAGCAGGTACAACTGAAGACAGTATCCATAGAAATAGACTCGCTATAAGAATCGACCATGCAAGAACCGCATGGGCACATAACCTAGTATAACTGGGCGAGGAAAGACCTGTTTAGCAGGGTCTCTGGCTTATGGGGGGAACAATAGCTTTAGCTTTTTCTTTGGCTTATCTATGTAAACAGCTTTTCACCAAACCCAGGCGCAGGTCAGCCGGAGATTAATCAATGATCCCTTACGCGACGGCAGCGGAGGTGGAGGCCGCGCTTGGGCGCGCCATGACGTCGGCAGAGGCTACTTGGTTCCAGTACTCGGCTGCGATGCCGGACTACTGGCTCTGGTGGCACACTGCCCTCGTCTTCCTCGTCTTCTACACGCTCACTCCACTGCCCCTCACGCTGCTCGAGCAGCTCGCACCGCGGATCGCACTGAAATACAAGCTGCAACCACGGATGCGGAACTCACCAGCCGCCTTACTCCGCTGCTATAGAGATTCTGCGCTGCGTGTGCTCCTTGTCATGAGTCCTTGCCTGATTGTCTTCTACCCGGTCGTTAAGGTCTAAACTAATAGTACAATTCAGTTATGCCAAGTCGACATGAATCATTTAATTTGTCAAAGAAAAAAGATAGAGAAAAGAAAACAGTTTATCGTATGTGCAGGTAATGGGAATCCAGATGGGGCTGCCGTTGCCATCAATTTGGGAGATAGCTGCGCAGCTGGTGGTGTACCATTTCGTGGAGGACTACCTCAGCTACTGGATCCATCGTCTGCTGCACACCAAGTGGGCGTACAGCAACATCCACCATGTCCACCACGAGTTCACGGCGCCCGCAGGATTCGCGGCATCGCACAGTCACCCGGCAGAGGTAGTACTCCTCGCCATACCCACCTTCATCGGCCCGGCCCTCGTGCCATGCCACATAACCACGCACTTGCTCTGGTTCTCAACCCGCGTAATGGAAGCCGCTGAAACACACTGCGGGTAAATTTTAATTTGTGCTGGATTTCTGTGAACCTCCTCCAAACCTTGGTCATGTATTTTAATGGGTTGACGACTGACTGGTTTCTTGCTCAAAACTACAGTTACGACTTCCCGTTCAGCCCAGCCAAGTTTATCCCGTTCTATGGGGGTGCTGAATACCATGACTATCATCACTATGTTGGAGGCCATGGACAGAGCAACTTTTCCTCCATTTTCACCTACTGTGATTATATATATGGGACAAACAAAGTATGTGATTCCTTATATGCTACTTAGTACGTACATGGAACCATGTATTATATATAAGTGCTATATTTTCTTTTCCTCATTAGTTTCTTATTGTGTTTTCTCAGGGCTACAGTCGCAACAAAGCTGCCCTCATGAAGGTTTGTATTATCTAGTGTTTTCTCACTAGTGCCTCGCCGTGTTTATTTTCCCCCTCATTCTCCATCATATCACAAAAGTAAAATATTGTGATTTTCTTGATGTGATAGTTTACAGATAAGAAGTTGTAGTGATTGATGTAAAAAAATCTTCACATCATACATGAATAGCATACATGTGTTTTAATTGCACCCTCTATGTGTAGACTGATCCTTCCTTTAAATAATGTCATCTGAACAGATGAAGAAGCTGCCTGAAAACAATGTGAATAAAGAAGGCGGCAATGGATTCAACATCTGGAAGCAAGATTCACACGAATACTAAAATGGAGACCCAAATATAATTTATATTCACTAGAATCTATAGAAACAGATATATATTTAGGAGGAATTGTCTTTATAAAGAGAAAAAATGGTAATAGTAGTAGGACACAATAGAAGTATGCAGGTTTGTAACATGTTTCTTTATATGCCCAGAAGTTTGATAAGTTATTGTTGATGGACATCTTTTCCTTCCTTTTTCTTGTTCTAACATGTCTCCGCGTCCATACCAATATTTTATAAAGGGAAAAGGTCTAATTTACTCCCATACAAAACAATACACTTATCCAACTTTCCAGAGAAAAAATTATCTCGGTTTACTAGGTGTGATCTATCCCGTGATGCAATTTGTATTTTTTATTTTTCTTTATACAATTTGAGTAGTGCTCAAATTTTACACAACTATAGTTTTCATAGAATCATATGCTATAAAATAAAAAGGATATTTTTAAACTATTTCTATAGTTTAATACCTAATTTTACTTTAACTATAGCGTACAAAATATTTATAAACAATGTAAAACACCTTTTTTCTACAAACAGATTGGGTATCATCTATCATACACTTGAGATTCAACTCCAATTGTACAAAGAGGAACAAAAAAGATGAATTTCATAAGGAAGAAAATTGCACCGATTTAAATTATAAGGAGTTATAAAGCCAAATTCCGTTGAGAAAGTAAATTGGACTGAATTGTTCATGGGAGCAAAATAGACATTTCTCTTTTATAAGAGGATATAGATTTCCTACAACAGGGGATCACTACCGCCGGTTGAGCAACTGTACCACAACTCCCACACAACCATAACAATAGCTTCTACAGCCATAAGAGAGGATCCTGTTACCCTAGCAACGACTTTTGTGACCGTAACAACAACTCATACAACGGTAACACAACTTTCGCGATCATAATAACAACTCCCACAACCGTAAGAAAAGATACCGCAACCATAGCAATATCATGGTAGCACGAAGTTTCCATGACACAGTGTAACAGCAACCAAAGTCATCTAGCCATCTACAAACATAACATACTTTTGTTTCTTTTTGCAAAAAAAAAATTGCACATAAACAAAAAAAAACATGGGTTTCTGTTGGTAGCATTTCTGTAGTCGTAGTCCTCCGAAGATACACCTGAACGGAGGAAAGAAAAGAAAACTGAAACTTTGATGAGCACTAGAAAGGTGCGTTAGAGCAACTCCAGCAGGAGTCCCGAAATTCTCCCGATTTCGGGCCCTCCAACAAGATTTCGGGGCTGCCTCCGATTGATGCACTCCAGCAGGAGACCCGAAAGTAATCTCGCTATCTGGAGCCCACACCTCCGCCCCGCTATCGCTCTCGGAGTCCGGACGCCGCGGGCAGTGTTCGAGCTTGGGGAAGAAGAGATGGGGATGGCGTTGGGGAGCGCAGACCAAGAAATCTTGGGAGGAGGATGCGGCAGGTCAGCTTGCCGTACCTGCAGGCTGCAGCTCGTCGCTCCTCCACGCAAGGGGCTGCCGTGCACGGGCGAGCTTCATGGTGGAGCTGCAGAGGAAGATGAAGACTGCTCCGGGCGGACGCGCCGCGCTAGGCCGCGGCTCGCGTTGATGTTGGTCCACGTGAAAAGCTCGGAGGATGCAGGGATGCATGACTGCCGGAGTCTTTAAGCGTCGGAGTTGAGGTCGAAGCCGGGAGCGAGGGGGCGATGGCGGTGCGCCGGCCGGGAGCGCTCGAGCGGCGGCGCACCGGAGCGCGGAGGTGACGGGCCTCGACGCTGCGGTCGCGCGTGGGGGCGAGCTGGTGGGCACGGCGGCGGGCCTCGGCGCGCGTGAGTGGTGAGCCGGCCAGGCGCAGATGGAGGGGGCGAGGCGGCTTGGCGTGGGATCGGCGGCGAGCGCGCCGTCCGGGAGACGGCGGCGGCTCGCGTGGCTCGGAAGGAGGCGGCGGCGGCGGGGGATCGAGAGGCTTCAAGGACAGAGAACGCAAGGAAGAGAAGAAAAAGAAAAGAAAAAATAGTAAAATTGTGGGCCCCATCGACAACTGTAATTTGGGAGGAGGAAAGGAGCCCTCTCATTCTCGGGGGTTGGAGGGAGATTTAGGAGAGTAGCTAATTTAGGAGTCCATATAGGAGGTCTCATTGGAGATGATTTTTTGACAAAACTTCTAAAATTTAGGATTGGAGGCTTGTTTAGGGGGATTGCTGGAGATGCTCTTATAAAACTATACTAGTAGTATTTTAACGTCCGTGTCCTCTTCGAACGCTCTTTTTCATTCTCCTCACGTCGTTGTTCCCGATCCTCCCCTTCTCTCAACACAACTTCTTCTAACGATCCTCCGTGCCTGCTTGTCCGAGATCACCTGAGAGAGACACGACCGAGAAACCAATTGCGATACCGCACATCATGGAGGGAATGAGCAAGACGGCGACGACGAAGAGGACATCACCGTCCGCACCGGCGTTAAAGTCGGTCGCGGCGCAGCTTCTCCTGCGCCGCGGCGGCGGGAGGGAGGCGGCCAATGGCGACAGCCTGGAGTTCTTCTCCGACCTGCGCAAGTGCCAGCCTGAGCCTCGCGCCTCCGGGCAAACCGGTGAGACCATGGATCGGGATACGCTCTGTTGCGTTTTGGTTGCCGTGTCATCATTGTTTGACCGGCCCTGCTGGTCGCTGAAAGCAAAAATGCCCGGTTCTTAATGCAGATCGAGGAGGGCCAGGACGGCCGGAGGATGGCCGGGGAACGACGAGACGGAGAGGCAGCAGCGACGAGCTCTTGTCCTCGGAGATCGGGAAGCACGACTATGATTGGTATGTTTCGTAGATTGGTCCGAGTAATTAAGAAGTACTAGTACAGGTGTCGACAGAAATGCAGAAGCACAGGGGTTGGGCATTCTGCTTGACACGTCTCCGTTGTGTATCGATGCAGGCTTCTGACTCCTCCGGCGTCCCCACTCCGGTCACCGGCGACGAACGCCTCGGGAGGAAATGAGACACCCGGCGCGGTGCCCAACCAGGTGGCGGCCAGAGCTGGATCGGCGCCATACGCGAAAAGTAATTCAGCGGTATGTGCAATTCTCTCGATTTATTACCTCCTCTGTTGTTCATGGATGATTTGTCAAACGCGAAGTAGTGGATGGATTTTCTCTAGACCAAAACGTCGTGGAAGATGGGACCGTGCATTCTAATTTCTGGTTGGTACATTTGCCATTGTTACAGCTTGGAAGAAGAGGTGAGGAGAAGGAGAATTCACTGGTACGTGCGTACGTGCTGTCGTCTTCCTGCTCTCTGTTGTTGGCTGATCTGTTAGCGTCAACCAGAGACTGGAATCTCTCTATGCCAGTAGTTGATGAAAGACACTTAAGTTGTGTTTATTTCGTTGATTACATTCGCGATTGATGCACAGGTTGGGAGGGCGGCATGTCATCATCAGGCGAAGGAGAAGGCGACGATGTCGAGGCTGGCGAAGAGCAGCTCGGCGGCCCAGCCGTCCTCCATCAACACGCACACGCCGGCGTTCGGCGGCCACCTGCCGCGCGTCCGGACCATGTCCTCGGCGTCGGCGTCCTCCATCACCACCGCAACAGGAAGCAATGCATCCGTCACCTCCACGTCGCTGGCGTCGAGCCCCCGCACGCCGTCTTCGGCCAAAAGCGCTCGGCCATGTCGCCGGGCCGAAGCAGCGTCGGTGGAAAAGCGGCAGCAGGCCACGGGCTCTGCTGTCGTTCCTCCGCGGCAACCCTGGGCGTTGTCCGGGAAGTCCAGCAGCAGAAACGTGCCGGCGCCGAGGAGCTCCTCCCGGCGGGCCCACGCCACCAGCAGGCCGCCGTCCGCCGCGTCGAGCCCAAGGTCAACGACCACCACCACCACCTCCACGTGTCAGCAGCAGGTGCCGCCTCCGACACCCAGCAAACGTGCAAGCGTGGCGGCACGTTCCAGGGTCGCGAGCCAGGGCAGCGGCGGCACCAAGTCAACGGCGGCACCATCGTCTCCCACCACCACGTCGCGGCCCCGTCGCGACGTGCACCTGACAAGGGGCCCACGCGCGCTGACGCAATCGTCGTCGAGCGTCAGCACGCGCGCCGGGAGCTCGACAGCCCAGAAATGGCGGCAGTCCCTGGCCCCCGCGATCGCCGCCGCCCGGAGCTGCGCGCGGAGGGAGCTGCGCGCGGAGGTGGACAGCAAGGACGACGGGTCGCCGAGAAACGCCTCGGGCCGAAACATGGTCAGCGCCGACAAGGCCGCGGCCCAACGCGCCCCCACAACGGCCGCCAGTAGTGGGCTTCTGAGGAGGACGGGGTCCCGGCCCAAGTCCGCAAACAGCGACAAGAAACCCACCAAATCCGATCGGCCCAAGCACGGAGACATCAACCCGACCCACCAGAACCCGCCAGCAGCGGCGGCGCAGCAGTGGAGCAGCCGCTCGGTGAGCACGAGCTCCACGAGCCGCCTCCTCACGCGCACCACCTCCAAGGCGTCTGGGTCCATCTCCAGGGGCCAGCCCACGACCGGCGCGGACAACGCCGGCCGTGATCGTGTTGCTGCTGCGCGGGCGGCGGCGTCGGCGATTATGGTCGTCTCCCGCCGGGTCGAGGACGCGTTCCCGAGCTCGCGCTACGACGCCATGCTGCTCCGGGAGGATCCCAGCAACCTCACATGGCTGCAAGGCGGCGACCAAGAAGAATTGGTGGACGCCTCGTTGGAGCCTTTCCGTGACGCGGCGACTGGTGGGCTCAGCGTGGAAGGACGGTGAGGATTTGAACTTGGCGCCAACTTCAACTAACGGGGGCCATTTTGTATACCACATGGAGAACTTGGATGGACATGATGCCAGCCAGTTCCATGTGCCCTTGTCCCAAACAGAAGCCATGAATGAAGTTGTGTATGCCGTGCTTGCTTGGATTGTCCAAATCATTATATGTTACTATTGGATATTTCACGGGAATAATGAAGGAAAATTTCAGACACTAGAAATAATTGAAATAAAACAATCAAATTAAATAGTTACGACTGGTCACATTAATCTATATATGCATACATGCTGCATGACAAGATCCTTAGGTTGGATGTGTAGACCGCAAGAATTGACGGCAACTTCCCTCCAATGCTCCGAATCATCACAAAAATGGCATATCAACGTTACACGCCTCTCAAGTAAAAACAAAAAGACTTGTACCATCAAGACAGAGACAAGAAGTTGGGCATATATTCTGGAGAGCGAGCGCAAATTTCACATGCGGCACACCAATGGTTGCTAAAAAAAAAGTTGAACATATATTGGATGTTTTGGATAATGACTGATCTGGACACACAATAGATGATTACAGACCTATAAGGTGGTGGGAACTCTGCAGTTCAGTACATGAGGGTAAATATATAATTTTGTGTGTGATGGCTCTTGGTTCACTAGTCCTGTTCGTGCCTAAAAAGTCCAAGGCTTTTCCATGTTGCCAGTTTGTTGTGATTATTTCCAACAAGTTGTTTGTTGTTCTCAGCAATCAATAAAAATCAATAAAGCTGTCGCTTAGTTGAAAAAAATATATATACTGATTATTCCCCTAGATCATATAGTCAAAGCCAGGAGTCTTGTGATTGGATGAAGTGGCAATTACACCCAGACAAAGATCTCGATGGCTGACTCGATCAAGCACATGATACCTTGTGCCTAATCTCCCTTTCTTGTATGCATGTTGAAGGAAAAATTAATTACAAGTAGACGTTTTTTAGACACTAGCTATGTATGTAGCCTTTTGATCTTTCGCATAATATTGACCCTTTGATGCTTGGAACCTTCATCCACAGACATTGACAGCTCTGTTTTTCCCCTTCATACATCCATATGAAAAAAAATCAAAAGTATGAATACCTTTTCAAATACAATAATAGATGTGCCTAAAAAAACCACGGGACATACGTTGTGTCAAAGTACTAAGAGGTTGCTAAGTGTGGGGAAAGTTTTGCTACCACGCTTAATTCTAAGCTTTGGTTATAGGAAGAGCTAGCTTAATTTGGTTCTAGAGAGTGTAGATCACGGTGTTGTTCACAATTAAGTGACCACAATAAGGTGTGCCTGAACTTTGCGGTTGACATGACAAATGGAACACTATAACACATGTAATCAGGTACAACAACCAGACAAAACTAAAGTCGAGTAGCCTCTCTGCTTTCTTCGTACACCCTTTGTATTGCATCAATAAATTTCTTATATTATGATAATGTATGAAGAAGATACGTTTCAATCAAGGTTCGTTGTGCGTACCTACGTCGGCATAATTTTAATTTCAGCAAGGGGAATTTTCTTATTGAGGCATGTCAAATTTTTTGCCATCCGGGTCCGTTGGCATCCGAAAGCGATGCAAAAAAATGGCTCCAAACCACCGCCAGAAAGCGACAAAAGGAGGAGGAGAAAACTTTTGGAGCAGCATGGTGCGCCAGAAGAGGCACGTGGAGCGCAGAAGGCCGTCCTCGCCGTTCCCCCGAAGGCCGTCACGCTCCATCGTCATCCGGTGCAGCTCCACTCCACGTGGCCGCGTCGCCGTCCGTTCACGGATTGTCGCTTTGCTTCGGAAGCACTCTCCCATCCCTCCCTCTCGGCAAGGCAAGTCGGCGTTCTACGAGAGCTAGTGGGCGCGCATCTATGCCCAAGTGGCGTCGCTTATCCAATCAGGGTGTCCTCCTAATAATCTCCAAATGACAGTGGTGTCCCCTTTAGCCCCTAAGGTGCGTTTGGTTGAGTGTCAACGAGGGATAGGACAGAGTCATCTATAATATCTTGGATGAGTCTCATCCTCACTGGTGTTTGCTTCGATGGATAGAGTCATTCCTGTTTTTTATTTAATTGAAGGGACGAGGACGAGGAGGACAACAATCATTATCTAGTTATATTCTTAATTTATTTATAATAATATATCGAGTTATATTCTTAATTTATTTATAATAATATATAAAATAATTTCTAATATTACAAATTAATATTATCTAATCATTATCATCTCTAATCAATTATAATAATTTCTAATTAACACTAATTATACTTAGATTAGTTAATAAACTACTCACCAACTAACAATTTTGCACTTATAAATGCTAATTCTTTAGTAATATATACTAACTACTCATTCAATACGTTAAATCTCACTAATCTTTTACTAATAAGCGTCATCAACAAAGGTGGATGGCTTCGTCCCACAAAATTTGAGAGATGGTTCCATCCAACATATTGAGGGAATATTCCCGTGAGGGATCACACTGTCCCTCCTCGACGCTGAACCAAACACCAACAAAAGAGGGATATCCCTGGATGACCCCGTCCTATCCCTCTTCGTCCCTCTAACCAAACACACCCAACACTACGAGTGTTTAGTCCGGTCGGTGTTAGGGTACGGGTTACTTAAATTTTGTCATCATCGCAACATAGTACGCCAAAAGCCAAAGTCACGTTTCTTGGTTGACCGAATCGCCGGAAAAAGATGGATGAACGTTGACACGAAAGTGAACAAGCAGTACGAGTGAACGACTGGCAGAAGTTTGGACGAATTCAATCACTAGTACAACGATTTCAAGGGCACGTCAGCCTCCTCCCTCCACTAATCTCCGGCGGTGATCAATCATATTGGCTCATCAACGGCTCGCTTCACAGCAATATCATTCGTCACAATCGCCGGCGACAACGTGCCTCAGCCAGTGTAGTAGGCGTCACTGCATATCCACGCGGCCCAGCATGGCAGCTGCCATGTTTCCCTTTACACCCACCGCAAAAGGAAACAAAACAGATTAGCTGAGGTGGCCTGCTCGTTAGAAAAATGACTGCTCTACCCGTCCGGCACGCTATTGTTCAGATTTGCATAAATACCAAGAAATTTTCGCTTCTTACTGTATGTCACTGTCATTTTTGTTATTGCAGATTACGCCGTACAAGAGGAATTTTTATCAAATTTTTGTCAAACGGAGGGATGGTTGGTTCAAAAGTAAAGTTTACTTTTAAGACAACAGAATACCAAAGTTTTGACACAAGAGGGTGATATCCGGTGCCAAGTTACTAGGGCCATACATACTACTCCCTCCGGTGCCAAGTTATTCAAAAAATTTATGTAAATACAAAAACAAAGTCTATTTCAAAATATCATTAATGATGAAACAAACCACAATAAAATAAACAATATTTGTAAAAAAATTGAATAAGATCAATGGTCAAACGTGATGTCTGAATGTCAAAAACATCTTATAATTTGGAACCGAGGGAGTATAAAATGTCATGATTTCTAGTAACTACTACTTTACAAAAAAAATGTTACTAGTGAGGCCCACCTTTCTTATAGTACATATTATTTCGCTAATCCACATAGCTAAAATGCTTGTCCAACAACTAGTACTATATGAATTTTAAGAGTTTCAAAACTATCATACTTTTGTAATTTTAACAACTACTGCATGGAATGGCATATTGGGAAAAATATATGATGAACACCATATTTTGTCATAACCCATGCAAGAGTGAACATTGTTCATTTTACTTATACATTGCTCCTTTCTTCCACTACAGTTTTAATTATATTGTGATCGAACGAAGAAAGAAGGTGCATGGTTAAACTATTAGAGTAACATATGTTGGCAACCAAGCTAGATAGGAGAACAAAAAAAATAAAAAATTGTGATAAACAGAGGTCCCTTTCATAAGTTGTCAACCAACTGAAAGGGGTCACTATTCTTGAATATGCAAGATACAATATTTTAGGTGTCCATTTGATTGAGATTTCTGCAACTATTGTTGTAGCAAAGGCCAACAGTAAATTGGCTGCGGTTGCCATAACTAGCATCACAAAAATGACTGAGCAAATTTGCAGTAATCAAGAAAATGCCTGAGAACAATTGTTTCTCGTTGAGATTGTAGCTCGAATGCCTACCATTGGTGCAATGCCGATAGTTGGATACAAATCCATCATAGTTGATACATTTACAATCATAAATAAAAAATTGAAATATGTACAATAATACTTGTGGAAGTGTAGTGAAAAAGGGCAAGATTTTTCCTTTCCAACGAATTGGGTTAGAACTATTCATTTCATATTTGCAATTGAGACATTAGAATTTGTTACTACTTGGGTAGTATTTAGAACTTAAAATCTGTACTAGAGGAGATTTTTTTCCAGAATTTGTACTATTATTACGTGGTTCTTTTTATTTTTCTGCGGCCGCGGCAGTCCCGGTGCGGCGGTGCGCGGTGCTCCGTGGCCCCGCACCGGTGGCTCACTTGGCACTGATACGGAGATGACAGAAGCGTTGTTGAGTCGGGCCCATTGTTTCCGTTAGGCACGGCGCGCCGCGCCGGTCAGCGACGATGGGACCCGATCAGTGACAGCGAGTCAAAACACTCAACTCCTCTTCGGTCTGCTCCCTGACACGGTGGGTCCGTCCGGGAAATGCGCTGCCACGGCTCACGAGCCGGCCGGGGCTCTCTGCCGTGCCTAGCTAGCTGCAGCTATGGCCGAATCGTCACGCCTGGACTCACACAGCCACCGAGGCTTAGAGCAAGGTTAATAGTAACGCCCGCTGCCGGCGTAGAAAACGCCATGTCACTCGACCCGGAAGAGCCGGTATTCATGGGACCCAGCTTTTTTAATACTTTTCTATTTCAACAGCAGAGCAGAAACGAATGAGAGTCCAAGGAGAGCTATTCGCCCGCTCTTCGACGCTTCGCGAGTCGCCCGATTCAATCTCTCTCCTCATTTCTCTTTCTTCCACGTTAGATTTTGCTAACGTGTTCCCACATTTCGCCGAATGAGGTGGCTCTATTATACTTGTTCTTAGGCCCCGTTCGTTTCCACCCTCTAAAATTTAGAGATCTTGTCACATCAAAGAGAATCTTACTATTTAATAAGATCTTTTATTAATTTAATGATAAAACCTATGTCACAACCCCCTCTAATTTGCGAGACGAATCTAATGATCCTAATTAATCTATGTTTTGCTACAGTGATGCTACAGATAAACATCTTCTAATCGCACCTTAATTACCCTCGTTGGATTCGTCTCGTGAATTAGATAGGGAGTCTGCAATTAGTTTCGAGATTAGACTTTATTTAAGACTCCAAAATGATAAAAATCTCTTTGATTTGACCCTCTAAAATTTAGATAGGGGAAACGAACGGGGCCTTAGCAGTGCAGCGAGCGTGCTTCTCGGTCTTGCAACTCTGTACTGTACAGCAGGGCCAGGGCGCTTACTTCCATGTCCTAGAGAATATTATTAGCCGTAGAAAATCAAGGCGAGAAGAAGGTTCCTAATCAAATCCGCACAAGATCACGACTCCTAATCCAAATTCGAAACAGTAATTTACGTTGGTTAAGCTGTCGCAGTCGTAGCATCAGTTACTACGAATGCCTTTGCAATAAAGCGAGAACCTCCGTCACCGTATCTCCTGCCTTTCTACGTGGAGAGATCAAGATCAGATCAGAGATTCACACCGGAACAGCTTGACTCGAATCCATGGCCGGACCTGTGTTAAAGCCAGTTGCAGCTCTCTGCGCCCCAGGCCCCCAGCTGAGCAGCTCAGGACCACGCACGGCGCAGATTGGAGCGGATCCGGATCTGGACGGTACAGATGCGTACGGTGTCACGCTTGATCCACCCTGTTTAATGGCCATTACTTTGTACCGCACCAGTAGTTAGGGAGGAATGTTAATGCCCCTGACGCGATCCTCCGTGCCTGCTTTGTTGTACCGCTGCAGAGTCCGGCGCTTCCACGTGGTGTATGTGTCTAGTGTCCTTGAATCTAAGGACAATCAAGCTCAGAATGATCTAACATCACAGTTGCCGTAGTGACGACATTTAGGATTTTTGTTTTTGACAATCTTTATAACGCATAACTTGTCATGAAATTAAGAGGAGAGTTTTGTAAACCTTTTTTTGTCACATTAAGCACAAATCCTCTGGTATATAACTATATAAAAAAAAGGAAAAGTGTGCATTGCAACCGCAACAAGTTGCGAGCTATGTGATGGATTTCTCAATATTGTTTACTCTCATAGAGAACAGTGCGCAAAGACATGGAAAATGTTTTTCGTTTGCAATAAGAATTGACCTTGAACCAACCCTAAAACAACAAATATGAACTCATGCTTCCATTCAAGTCGAGAATATATAGAACTCATGGCTCATGGTCATGGGCCATGTAGAACACACAACTTGTTGGGTAATTGTACTACGTCTGTAGCGATTGTAGTTATGCACTAGTATGACTTTTCACACAGGCACAAAAAAAAGATATTGGGCACTGTGACACCAGTTCTGGCACGGTGTCCATGATTCAACTAGTATGGCAGACACCCAATCCATTCGTGCAATAAATAACACAAATGATTATTAGGAATTATGGAAAGCGACATTTGAGAATTTAGTACACTGTAAGTATAGACCAAGGAATTACTTTATCATGCCAATCTGCTTTCTCACCTAACTAAATTTTATAGCCATCTTTTGTGAACTCATCCTGTTTGTTCTATATCAACTTATACTACAACCCAATAATTTGCATCTTCCAGCGAACAATTAAGATTACCACAACAAACCATCATCACAATATGACCCTGACCACCTCCTCTTCCACTGTGACACGATGGCCGCATTCTGGTTTGCGGGCGGCATCGACATGCAGCATGTGTCTGTCCACCGCCTATGGGAACTGCCTAGGGCGAGTGCCACACCGACGCGCTATTTTCACACCTTTCGGCATCTGTGCTCCTGGCACGTGTGGGAACATCTCAATGAAGTCATCTTCCGCGTAGAAGACTGCTCCTGCCCAGTCCACTTGTAATCTGTTTCTTTCAATCATGTACTTAAGGCCCCGTTCGTTTCCACCCTCTAAAATTTAGATATCTGTCACATCAAAGAGAATCTTACTATTTAGTAAGTACTTTTATTAATTTAATAACAAAACCTATGTCGCGACCCTCCCTCTAATTTGCGAGACGAATCTAATGATCCTAATTAATCTATGTTTTGTTACGGTGATGCTACGAGTAAACATCTTCTAATAACACTATAATTACCCTCGTTGGATTCGTCTCGTGAATTAGATAGGGAGTCTGCAATTAGTTTCGAGATTAGACTTTATTTAGTACTCCAAAATGATAAAATTCTCTTTGATTTGACCCTCTAAAAATTAGATAGGGGAAACGAACAGTGCCCAAGACTACCCGCACTCGTCGTTCTCTAAATTCATCCTCTAAAAGGAATATTCTATCCTAGTCAGTAAGATTCTCTCTTTTATATACAGCTTTGCTACACTCGTTGGTATTCTATATCCATCCTCTATATCAACTAACTAATATTTTATTAACGATGTCCAACTATCGTCTTCTTTCATCTCTCATTCTCTTTTCTTTATTCATTTCATTTCTTTTTCTTCCTTTTTTTTCTCTCCCTTTTCTTTTCCTCCTTTTTTCCTCCCCCTTTTCTCCCTCTTCCCTTTCTTCTCCTTCACCGCCTCCCTTGCGCCTCCCCGCGCTCGCGTCGGTGGCAGCCCCTCCCCGCCGCCGACCCCGCCGCCGGGCTCTCCCTCCCCGCCGTCGGGCCCGCCCCTCCCGGCTCGCCGCAGCCTCATCCGCCTCCCGACCTCGCCTCGCCGCCCGGGCCTCGCGCCCCTCCTCCCTCTCCGACGCGGATTCGGCGGCCGGGGCCCGCGCGCGGCTCCGCCCGCCTCGCACCGCCGATCCGCCTCCCTCGCGGCGCCACCGCCGGGCCGCCTCCCCGCGCTCGCGCCTCCTCCCCGCCGCCGCGGCGACCGTGGTCCGAATCCGGTGGCCGGGCGCGGATCCGACAGCCCGGGGCCGCCTCCCCGCGCTCACGCCTCCCGCAGGCCGCGGGCCGCCTCGTGGCGGCGGATCCGGGCACGACGCGGTGACGGTGGGGCGGCGGCCTCCTCTCTCCTTCCCTCTCTCTCCCGACGATTTCCGGCTCACGGCGCGAAGAGCGGGCCGAACCCCGGCCCACGCCACGTAGGCGTGTCCGGGACGTCCGGGACGGCGCTAGGTTTGACGTGTCCGAGGCCATCCGAACGATTGCGTTCGCGTACCATAGCCCGGTGCAGCGTGAAAAACGGTATCCCCGTCGTGAAGGACGGGGTACCGGATGCCGATGCGGGTAGTCTAACACTCTTTTTACACTATTTGCCCAAAAATGCTGTTACAAACACTTGAGAAGCTATTGTATGCCATTTTAATGAAAATACTAAGGGGATCCTCTCCCCGTTGACAATAAAAAAACTGTTTCTTAAACTAATCATCGTAGTTCCAATCCAAAATGTAACTGAAAATAATTCAATGTTGTGTCTTATACTATCACAAGATGGAATCGGTCTAAAAAAATTCACAAGATGGAATGTTTTGATCATGGGACCTGCTACGAGGAAAAGCCGACCCGAAAATAGTAAAAACTTATCCGAGTTTCTACAAACACCCGGATGGACCACCGGACCGTGCGTGGGCATTTACTCAAAATCACGGCGCTTCAAATTCAAATCACGCCGCACACGTTTTGTCCATGAACCAAGGCGCAGGCGGAGGGGCAAACTCGTAAACCCCGGAAAGCAACAGGTATCGAGACCTCTGGTCCCGCGCCCCTCCGGTCAGTGTCAGAATGATCCAGCTGGGGGGCAAAACGGTAAACCCCCAAGCAGTGATAAGATCAACCGGAGGGGAAGCCGGTAGTGCCTTCCACCTGTAAACATAAATATAGACCGGCTTCGAGCCACCCCTTTCTCCTCCTCGGCCGCAAACCCAGCCCCCCTTTCCCGCCCTTAAGCACCCTGCAAAACCCTCTTTAAACCCCGCAAATCACCCCGCGGTTCCTTGATTTCTCGGCTCCTCGCTCCGATCCGAGGTCGGGGGCCGAGGCGGGAGCCTGATTTCGGAAGCTCGCGTCTCTGATTTTGAGGCCTTGGGGGTGGGGATTTCTGGTGCCTTTGCTTGTTTGACTCATCGATCTTGGAGTGTGAGCGAGCGAGGTCACTCGAGCGGCAGATCCGCGGCGATAAACCCCTACAAAATCCCACAAATCTAGCGGATTCCTGCTCTTTTCTTTGCAGAATCGGCCCGGGCTCCTGAAAAAGTTTTTGCTTTTTTGGGGAATTTTGGGTCCGGTTCACTCGATTTGAATTGAGTCAGTTGTTGGGGATTTCTTGGTGGATGAGCTTTGCGGGGGCGAGGAAGTAGCGCCGGTGGATCTGCTGCGGGCTCCGGCGATGCCTTCCTCGTGCGACTCCCTCGCCGCCGGTCGCAGCCGCCGCGCGGGCCCTCACCCGAAGCGCGTCCGCGTGTACTTCGTGGACGCCGACGCCACGGACACCGACTCTTCCGGCGACGAGGACGTCCACGACCGCGCCGCGCGGCGCCAGGTCATCGACATCGACGTGCGGGCCGCGGCGGCGGCCACGAGGCCGGCGTCAGCGGCCGCACCGGCGGCCACGCGCCCCGTTGTCGTGCCGCCGCACGTGGTGCGGGCGCGTCGCCGCGCGGCGGCCAAGGTGAAGGCGATGGCCGGCGCGGTCCAGCGGCGGTTCCGCGGCGTGCGGTCGCGGCCGTGGGGCAGGTACGGGGCGGAGATCCGCGTCCCGCGGCTGCGCAAGCGGGTGTGGCTCGGCACCTTCGACACCGCCGAGGAGGCCGCCGCCGTCTACGACGACGCCGCGGTGAGCCTCAAGGGCTCCCGCGCCGTCACCAACTTCCCGTCCCCGGCCCAACAGGCGCGCTCCTCCTCGCCGCGCAAGAAGCTGCGGCCCGCGGAGGAGGCCGTGGCGGGCCCCGAGGCACCCCAGGCCCAGCCAACTTCCCCCAAGATGGACGCCGCCGTCGCGTTTGACGAGTTCGCGTCCCCGACGTCAGTTCTCCGTCACGGCGAGGAAGTGCCGGCGCTCCCGGCGTTTGACTTCCTGTACGGCGAGCTGTGCGACCTGGCGCCGTCGATGCCGGCGGCGGCGGAGTTCGACTGGATGCCGTGGTGGGAGGCCGAGGACTTCGTGACGACGGGCCTGACGGCGACGGCAGGCAGCGCCGTCAGCGTGATCTGACTGAGCTGCCCCTATCGTCGGTCGTGGCGCCGTTTCGCGCTCCCTGGGCGGGAAAAGAAGCGGCGGGAGACGCATGGGTGGCCGTGCAGCGGTCCTGTTATTATTTTATTGTTTTCGTCATTAATTACTGTGGGCAGTGGAGCAGTGAGCCAGGGAGTGGGCAGTGGTGGGACCCTGGGCCGGGGCTCTGTGCGTGGGCTGCCTTGAACCGCACGGCGCCCGCGTGGAAACGGAGCAGCGCCCGATGTTTTTGGAGTAGTAGTAAACTGTAATTGTCCATGTAACGTAGCAGTACGTGGTGGTTAGCTAGTGATTAGTTAGTGACTGGTAACGATGCATGTGCCTAATTCGCCGTGGGCTTTTAAGTATTGTGGTGTGTGGCCTCTGCTTATTGCAAGTACTTTCTCCTTTCGAGGAGCAGGTAAACGAACCTTTGTGGAATTTGTTCCTATGGGATGTGGTCGCGAGTGAAGCGAATTTTGGCCTACATGTCCGTTCATTCAGCTGTCCATTTCTCGTGTTCGAAATATGACACGCATGATTCATACTTGCAGCCAGCTGTGAGAATCAGATGAACTTGGTCATGCTATTGTTGACGTGACGAGAAATCAGTCTGCATCGGATCCGACAGGCAGGTCACGGAGATCAAGGGCCCGTTTGGAGGCTGCTAGCGATTCCCAAAATCTGGATTTTTACGATCGATCTCAGAAGCTGGATTCAGCACGTAATCTACTCTTGCTGTTTGGAGTCCAGCTACTCTTCTGGCCCACATGGTCCCAGCTTGGGCTGCTTTTTTTTATCAATTCTTTTAATTCGTTTTTTTATGGAGAATCAACGCTGCTGTTTCTTAAATGCCGCTAATGAATGGAATCTGGGGTGAATTGATAATTTGTATGGGCATTATCTGCCTCTAGCTTGTCCACACCAGCTACCGAGATTTTTAGAATCTGGGGTCTGGGATTTCAGAAGCTGCGCCAGAATCCTTCCCGTTTGGTGGCCTTGCAACTTCCAGCCTCTGGATTCTCAAAATCCAGCGGCCTCCAAACGGGCCCCAAGTGAACCTGCCCAGCGTTTCCCGCACAGCTCCAAGCACCCCAACTGGTTCTAGTCTTGGCGCGCGCCACGTAAGCAGTGACCCGGGAGTGAGGTGTTCCTTGTTTCTGCCGGCTTCCATCGCACCCTTCAGACTTTTCAAACCGGGGGATATTTCGTGGACCAAGTGGTTCCGCGAGCCACGTGGCGGGATCCTAGCCGTCAAGTAGTGCGGCTCCGGTAGGGACGCGCCGGTGCGGTTGCGCGGGAACTTGCCGCGCGGACAAAGCGAGAGCGACAGCTTTCGCGCCAAATTCCCGCCGACGGGGCGAAATGACGGAAACGCCCTCGTTCAATCGCGGGGAGGAATTGAGGTCGCGGTCAGCCGGTCCGTGGATAGAGACAAGAAGTTTTTCCTGCAGCTGCACGAGAGCCTGATTTTCCATGCTACGTGGGCTCCACGGGCCAGGACTCTTCGGGAAATTCGATGCTCTTTTCTTTTCCTTTTTCGCTCGCTTGCTTTTGTTTTCTCTGCGTAGGTTCTGAAGCCGGCAGCTTCTTTCCACCCAACCAGTGAGCCCATGCCAGCCTGCGAATGTTGGTAACGCTGTTGTTCGTTTCCAGGTATATAATTCTTAGAGGGTCAAATCAAAGAGAATTTTATTATTTTGGAGATCTAAATAAAGTCTAATCTCAAAACTAATTGCAGACCCCCTATTTAATTCACGAGACGAATCCAACGAGGGTAATTATGATGTTATTAGAAGATGTTTACTGTAGCATCATTGTAGCAAAACATAGATTAATTAGGATCATTAAATTCGTCTCGCAAATTAGAGGGGATCGTGACATAGGTTTTGTCATTAAATTAATAAAAGTACTACTAAATAGTAAGATTCTCTTTGATGTGATGGGTATAATTTTTAGAGGACAGGAAACGAACAGGGCCTATGTCTGCACTCTCCTCAGTGCGACGAAGTTACAAGTACACACATGAAAGCAAATTACTGTGGAGCAACAACTCGTAAAAAGTGGAAAAGTCACTTGGTCTAACTTCATATAACTCTTACTGTGTTAGACAATTCCGTTATTTGGTTTTGTTTCATCTCAGATTTCAGTTAAAAATGCATAAACAAGATTAGCAGTGGTTACAGCTTGCATGTTGAACCTGCTCACAAAGACAAAGAACCACCCATAGTTGATTAATAATACAGTAGAATAAGTAGACCTATCTAGACACTCTACATAGAGAATGTGCGTGGTACATTGGTTTAGATATTGGTGTTATATGATGTGTTCCAGACATATGCACATAACAGAAGTTAAATATTAGCATATTCAAGGTCTAAGAAAGTCTGACATCTATTGACACACAGGGTCCACAAAAACATGAGCCACTCGGTTTTCTATAATGAAAAGAAAACTGAGTGGTAAACCGAACAAAAATCGTTCTTACTACAATGCATAGATTTGGTTTTAACGAAATTGAACCGGACCGATTTCACTAGTTACTGTGAAAGCCGAGTAATTTTTGGGGAGTGGATAATCCACGCACGCGCGCGAGCAGGGCTCGTAGCAAACTTCCGGACAGAGATGAAACTTTTTTTTTGGAAAGTTTCACATCCCACAAACTTTTCAAAAATGGAAAGTTTTCTCCAAATTTTTTAGAAAACTAAAATCGGGTAAAATTTCATAGAAAGTTTCGTTGAAAGTTAGATCGAAAAAGTTTCATCAAAACTTTGCGAACCAAACTTCGATCCAAACTTTGAATCACAAACTCAACTGAAAAATTTCATAAAAAAAGTTAAATCTAAATTTTCAACCAAAATTTTGAATAAAAAGTTTGTTGAAACTTTAATAAAAAAGTTTCAAACCGATGTTCGGAACCAAAAGTTTTATTCGAACGGTCGGGTGGTTGACCGATGAGATTCACCACAAAACTTCTGAAAACTGCCTGCCGTAAATGCGTTGGTTTCCTCACGATGCAACGCGCAAACGCGCGTAAGAAAGATTTCCCGTAATTTTTGTCTGTTCTACAAACCATGTTGGCACATCTTGGAGGGTTTGCATGCCACAACTACTGATGAAACATGTTCAAGAATGAATATGCTAATAAGGCTCTTCATTTTCAAAATAAGACAAACATTTTTTGTACTTCTATGTCTACATTCTCGACAGAGGGACAAACTTACAAATGCACACATAAAAGGAGGACTGTATTAGTCCAACAAATTAAAGCAACAACTTGTATAACAGAGGAAAAGTCACCTCTATGGTTACTTCAACAAAATAGTCATTTTTATTAGAGTAAACTTTATATCCATCTCCATGGTCGGACAGTCCCGTGTGTTTTAGTATTGAACAAAGAGATATCCGGTAAATACAAAGTAGACCCGATAAATAGAAAAATACTTTATAGTATCACAAAAATGCATAAATTCCGATAAATAAAAAATACTATGTGGTAGTATCAAACAAAGATAAGTTCAGGTTAAAAGAAAGATGTGCAAAGACATAATAAGAAGATTATTAGGGGGTACACCTTGCATGTCGTCGAAACTGCTTGCAAAGATAAAGAACTACCCATAGTCGGTTAATAGAATAACATAGACCTATGTAGACACTACAAATAGAGAATGAGAGTGCCACATAGGTTTAGATATTGGTGGCATGCTACGTGTTCCATGTATCCACTTAACAAAAGTGATGTATTAGCATATTCAGGGTCCAAGAAAGTCAATATCTATTGGCACATCGTGGAGGGCGTGCATGTCACAACGACCTAGAGATATCCAAGTCCAATAATAAATATACTAAGATGACTCCATTTTCAAAATAAGCTAAACATATTTGGAAATGATGTACGGTCAACACTTTAAAAACATATATCTCTTATAACATACATGGATCCAAACGTGCCAATGAAACTTTAGGATTCCAAAATTTGCAATGACCCCCAAAAAACCTACAATAGTAGTACATTTACCATGAATAATGCATTCGAGTGATTTTATTTTCGGTAGTTTTTAACATTGCCCTACTAAATGTAGTGGTCAAGCTAGTGCTAGAGACTACCCAAATATTGTTTATCAACATTTTATTTTCAATGAATTCTATGCTCTTTTGTAGAAATACATTTTCATTTTTTTATATTTATTCCCAAAGCAACTGTCAAAATCAAAAGTTAGGGACCTTGAAGTGATCAAGAAGAAAGAAACAAGTACTACTGAGATAATGAAGTGAATACCTACACCTAATTTTTCTAGTTCTATGCGAGACAAGGCACATGCAAGTGCAGCCGAGCCTTTTCCTGTGGCAATTACTATCTATGAGATAATCACAAACTTTTTTGTTTCTGGAGAGAACTCACACAAATAAAATCAGGTACTGTCACTGTCCCCTGAACTGGACGTCGTTGCGCTGTGGACAACATCCGGGCCCGTGCAGGCCGCAACTACCAGCTCTCGGGCCCGATTTCCAGAACCGGCCGGGGTGGGTCACTAGGAAAAGGAAACCAAGGTAAAAGCAGCCCATACATGCACCCGATCCGATCCGATCCGATCGTGCTGTGGCCTGTGGGGAAGCATCTGATCCGATACGACGGCGGCATACGCCACGTGATACGACGGCGACAGTGACGGAAAGGTAGAGCTAGCTTGCGGAAGCCGCAAGACAGAAAAGGTGATAACTCACACGAGAGCAACGCGTGGCAGCACGGCTGATGGCATTGTTGTTAAGCACCTGTTGGGAGTGTGTTTAGTACTGTACTGTACTCAGGAGAGGAGTGTGAGATGCACCCAAGCATGTATAGTTCAGACTTCAGAGGGAACACAGTGGCAAATGCACAGCACAGAGAGAATAGGTCAAACGATGAAGCGGCACACAGCAAAGTGAATAGGTCAAACAGAATTACAGAAATGTTGAAAACAGAGAACATTCACAGATCACAGATTACTGAACCCCGGCCTCAATAGAATAATTGGCAGAAAGAGGCTCACACAACCCGGTGCCCCAGTCACGTAATACTCCATTACCATGTCGATGTCATGATAATATCGTTTGCAAATGAAAAGTTTAAAAACCATGGTAGTTGGGAAAACCAACTAACATGGGCCTACCTCGAACTTTCTCCAGGTAGTTCTTGTCATAATTTATTCTCACAATATGACCTTTGCTGAGCACTGCATGGCCAAAAGCCAGCGCTGATTATTGCCCGGCCAGGGTCAGGATGAGGCAGCACGACATGATCACTTGATCAGATAGGAAGAGCAAAAGTGTGAAACTGTCATAATCCTGGGATTTTGCCTCACCTAATCCTCAATTACAGTGACATGATCAAATCTCAGCAGTAACAGAAACATAGTATATTATGTGGTGGAGCTCACTACACACGCTCACTAAGTCACTAGCTATTCTGAGGTTGACAACGGAGGTGTCTGTCAGTGTCTCGAACGAGTGAGGGAGAACCATGGCTGGATGTGTAATAGGTGAAAATCTGGCTGTAGACGACACTTGTCCGACTTGGTAAGAACAGGTTCAAAAAGCAGGGTAATAAACCGCTCCATGAGCTACGAGAGATGAGCCAGAGCAGCTTAGCCAAATCAAACATAAATCTAGTTCCAGACAAATTTGAGTACTGTAGGATAGAGACTAAACTGAGCTACTTGAGCTCTCACAAGAGGCAACAACAAATAGGAACAGTCATCAATGGTTCGCTAACCCAATGTTTTTACTTGTGTATAATTCTTGAACAAAATAATTCGATGATTCAGTATATCGAGTACAATATGAAATTTCAAATAATTCAGTTGTGTTAAAAAATTCCTAGTTCACCTTGAAGGCATGCCTTAATAAAGAGAAAACTCCAATACTTTGGAGACAGGCTATATTGTAAACTAAATAAAGAAAGGTGCACGCGGCGCATAACATTCATGAACTGAGGGTGTGTTCGTTTCAGGGGTCTAAACTTTAGAGCTGTCACATCAAAAAAAATTTTACTATTTAGGAGTAGTAAATAAAGTTTAATTATAAAATAAATTACAGGGCCCTAGACTAATTTACGAGACAAATCTAATGAGGTTAATTAAGTCATGATTAGAAGACGGTTACTGTAGCATCACTTTAGCAAAACATGGATTAATTAAGCTCATTAGATTCATCTCGAAAAATAACATCAATCTGTAAAAAGGTTTTATCATTAAATTGATCGAAATATTCATAAATAATAAGATTCTCTTTGATGTAACAGTACTAAATTTTAGAGGGCAGGAAACGAACAGGGCCTGAGTCCAAAGCACGAGGACGCCATTACCGTGGATTGCAACACGCCATCTCCCCGGACTGCAGTGCAGAATTAAGGGAACAAGGGCAGACAGTCCTTTCGGACAACCATTCAGGTGGATATGCTCGTGAGTGCCTGAGGGTATTTGAGTGGTCAGTTTACAGTCATCGACCTTCAGTATGTGCGATATCTGAGTAGACGGCTTCCTGTCCTGTCACACTCATTGTTGTGTCCATTGATAGATTTGCCAAGGCCACACTGATCTTCTTGTCGGATGACATTGCCTCAGCATAGGTTCTACCATCCCTTGTACTCTCCTGCAGCTGTAGTGTGACCTGGAGGTTCTGAAGTACATCGCCCATCAATGGCCTATCCATTGAACGTTCAGCAACACATCGCTCAGCAGTTTCCACAAAAATTCTGAAGCATTCAGGAGTTATTTTCCCCTGGAGATGAGGATCAATAATCTTGTTGAGTAAACCTTTGTTCCAACAAGACAATGCCCAGTCGCGCAAGCTTACTTGCTCGTCCGGAAACTCAGTGTTTACCATGGGACGTGCACACAGAACCTCAAACAACACCACCCCAAAAGAGTACACATCTGATTTCTGGGTGAGCTGCTTTCACCGAAAGTACTCTGGATCGAGATACCCGAAGGTGCCCTTGACAACTGTACTCACATGGGTGTCGTCAATGTCTAGGCTGACCTTTGATAGCCCAAAGTCTGAAACCTTTGCAAGGAACTTGTGATCCAAAAGAATGTTCGCAGTCTTCACATCACGGTGAATGATTGTTTGCTTGGCACCAGCATGCAGATAATGTAGCCCTTGAGCTGCACCGATGCAGATCTCAAGGCGTTGCTTCCATGGCAGAGGTGAATTCTTCGTGTTGTACAGGTGCTCCCGAAGGGTACCGTTGGCCATGTGGTCGTAAACTAGGATCATCTCATTATTTTCTTCGCAATATCCAATTAGAGACACAAGACGACGGTGGCAGAGCAAAGACAATGCTTCAATTTCAGTTTGAAACTCATGTAATCCCTGCTGAGATACTGCATTGCCACGCTTAATGGCCACCTTAATGCCACTAGATGTCATTCCATAGTACACATTTCCAAAGCCACCTTTCCCAAGGAGAAAGGTTTCATTGAAATTACTGGTGGCTGCTTGAATTTCTTTGAATGCAAAATGCTGGCAAAGTCTTGATGGCAACCTGTTGCACACAGTTTTGTTATCGGTACTAGTAGGTTCCATTGCTGCCCTTTTCTTTTGTCGGCACATTATGCACACAGCAATACATGCAATGATTAGTGCAAAAAAGCCACCAACGACTCCACTGATGACTGCCGGGGCAGCACCATTTGATTTTCTCTCTACAGAAGTTCCATTAGATTCCCGATCAGGTGAGGCTTCGAGCAGAGCAAAACTGTTTTCTACTATATTCTGTATCTTGAATATCTCCAAGCCATTCAGTATTGCATCACAGTACTCTGCATTTGACGAAAGATCAGGGTGAAGTGCGACCCACAAATCTACAGGACCAGAACCAACAGTTTGGATAACATAGTCCATAAACACCGTTCTGCCGATTCCGTTGCTCCGTGCAATGACATCCATTTGTTTCTGGGCTGTTTGGTTGTTAATGTATACGAAGAACACCCTCGGGTTCTTCTTAGTTATC
This sequence comes from Chloris gayana, assembly GCA_031894775.1. Taxonomy (NCBI): domain Eukaryota; kingdom Viridiplantae; phylum Streptophyta; class Magnoliopsida; order Poales; family Poaceae; genus Chloris; species Chloris gayana. The sequence continues at coordinate 248,528 of JAUNZO010000656.1, forward strand.
AGATACTGGATCTCACAGAAATGGAACCTTAGAAGGTAGTATGCCCCTGCATCGACCGGTAAAATCCATGTAAGATTGTAATTCAGATTGATCTGTGAGTTAGTCCCCATTGACCGTGCTGATTCATAGACAACAACTGGTGCTGTGTAATTTGGCACACTGGGTGTATACGTGATAGTAACATTTTTGTCTTTCCCAAAGACCACCCCGTCAGCAGCACTAAATATGTATTGACTGTCATCCTCCCATGCGCGGTAAAAATCAACATCGCCTTTTGGAGAGATGTGCGGACCCCCAACGTTGAGTCGATACATTGTTTGGAAGGCCCATGCAGGATCAATGAGCAATGGAATTAGGTTTCCACCATTTGCTAGTGTAGGTGTTGGTGTTGTAAAGAGGTTGGGCACAATCTCAATCCCATTGATAAACGCATATGAGTCGTTTTGGTAAGTCGATGGGGTGAAAGTGAGGTATAATATTCCTAAACCAACATTTATGGAGTATTCAAGGAAAAAGAAGGAAACATTTGTTTTCACAGCATTTTGTGAAGCATGGAAATTGTCTAGAAGGGTCAAATTACCTGCTGTAACACCAAAACAGCCATTTGCAGGAGCATATTTGCCATAAGTGTTAGGATAGAAGTAGAGCCGCACAAAAACACGATCTGGACTAACACGGAAGAAGTGTAATTTGAAGTGAATATGCGAGCAGTCATGTATGGAACAGTGGAGGGTAGTGCAGAGTCTTGGGATGAAGCACGGGTCGCAACGCCTTTCAGTGATGGTGCGAATTTGGAACCATTGTCATTTTGCCAAATCCTTTTATCAGAGTCAAGACTTGTCAGGACAGAGGCTCCACAATCTAGGCGGATCTGGTCAGAGATGATGGAGTTGTTATCAGCTGACACAGCTAATGACAAGAGGCATAGCAGTGTGAGGCATCTGAGAATAACTAACAAGGTTTGGTGTACCATTGTTGTGGTGGTGTCTTAACAGGGTAAGAAGTTTTATGATCTGTTTACATCAATTTTTCTACAAGATATCTCTAGGAAAAACTGCACCTTCCTCCGGGTTTCTGAGCAAAAAAGGATCAGGATCGGGGACTTTACCCTTTTAATCCTTGTTTAGTGGGAAAGGAAGATTCAGATTATAGAAGCCGGACCTGCAATAAGAACAATAAAGCATTGCAATTTGATCAGACTGAATCACTGAAAGATGGACATTAATAACTGATGCTCCAGCTCTGAGAAAGAAATCTGAATCAAAATCAACGGTTCTATAACAGAGGCTGACAAAATCTACAGGAAATCCAAGGTGCCCAGCACTACCCAACGACACACCGCCTCCCCTGCCGAGCGACCGTGCCTGGCTATCGTTCGCCGTGCATTTGGCCATCCACAAGCTAGCAGGCGAGCTCAACCGTCCCGCCCCTAGGCCCGGACGCCCTATACTGTAGAATCTAGGCGTCGCCAAGCTCCAAATCCCTTCGGATCCCCAGTAGCGCTAGCGATGTAGCGGTCCATGCCACCGTGTCTTCTAGAGCTCGCCGCCTTAGTGGAGGAAGACCTCTAAAAGGCCAACGCTGCGAGCTCAACGTCCCGCGCAGCGAGCTCGATCGACTCGGCGCATGGCACATGTGTCTTGATGGGCGGGCAGTAGCTCAACTAATTCTGATTTCTCTTATATTTTCTTTTTATTAGTTTAGTCCAAGGTACAACTCAAGATTTGTGTGGTTCTTCTGCTGTTCAAATTATGGTTTAGATAGTAGACTAGTAGTAAGGTGATGAAGTAAAGATTAAAAAAAAAACCAGAAATCCCCATTTATACTTCCTGGAACTGAAAAAGGAAAGATTGTTTTGACCAATTTCAATAAGAAAAAGTACTTGCTCTGTGAAAGGAACGCAAGTTGATAAACGAGTACAAGGCTAGATGATAAAATAAGGAGCTCCTACGTTCAAAGTACCAACCACAATACAAAGTGTGTTGCAAATTAAAATATCAGTTTTTACACACAAGAATAAACCTTTGGGGGCCAAAGCACGTGACATCAAATTAATTAAGACGATGATCAAAATATGCATCATGTAAACAATGTTAATACAATAACAATAAAAAGGTATGGAAAATACTCAAGAAGGTAACATTTTCAACTTTTAAGATTAGCATGAACATTACGAAAAATCATTGAAGCACGGGAGACATGATATGAAGAAACTAAAGAAATGAATTTACCTCACAAGCAAGGAAGGTTTTTAATTTGTTCCTCACGCCAAGACCCAGAAGAACATATAGTGGGTTACTGGGTTGCCGACTTTGTGGCTGCGGTCAAATAAGTTAGGCCGTGTGTAGCTTGGCAGAAGATAGTGGATGTTGGATTTTTTGAACACACCATCGATGTTTCAGTATTTGGAAACTTTGCTCCACGCTGCAATGATTACACTGTCAATGGGATCATGAGAGAGTAGCAATACACATTACAAATCTAAAAGAGGCTGCACAAGGTGGATCTAACTTTTTATGTGTTCACATATTGATGTTATTTCCCCTCTGTTACCTGCATGATTTGTTTTCTATTTTTTTGGATCGGAATACCTGCCCTTTTAATATAATATTGAACACTAGAATTCATTTATTAGGCATGCTTTTTGTTTCTCTTTGAGACGACTTTGACTAGTGGGTCATGAGCATATTTCAAATAGGTAATATCTGGACTCAACCGTTATTAATTTGTCCTGGTATAAGGCCAGTCGCAGTGCATGATTTCATCTCACACTTACTAAGAGTGCCACATCATATTTGAAGATATGATTTGGTGGATGAAATAGTCACTCTCAATGCACGGTTTCATCTCACGATTTCATAGACAAGTCATAACATTAAATTCACATGTATTTGTTGCAATGGTATTGGTCAAAATATGTTATGATGAAACTTTTTGTTCTCAATGGGAGTTTCATTAGAGTTTCATACCTATGAAACAGAGCCAAATGAGTTTCATCCCCATGAAACTCATTTTATCTCTTTCATATTAATTACCCTGCCATGTCATCATTTTAGCTGATGTGGCGCCTCATTTAATGCTTATGAAACTCCCATTGAGAGTGGCCTAAGTGTCTAGTTCCACTTCGTAGACTGAGCGTTTGATTGAGATTCCTCGGAGGTTCCATATCAGCTTGGGATACATAGAGATTAAATATGTAATTAAGTTCATTCAAACTACTACAAGCAGTTTGTTGGGGCACTTGGAGTCGTCCCATAGCCAGATGAAGGTGTCTTTGGTGCGTTCAGATCCTCTGCGAGTAATGCACCCTCACCGACATGTGGGTCCGGGCCCATATGTCGGTGACTGTTAATGCATGGTGCATTACTGCAGAGGATCCTCATCCGTCTTTGGTGGGTGCACATTTCTGTATGCAAAGTTATGGAGTTCTGAAGCTGTGTACTTTGGTGGTGCCCCATTGATAGCCCCGGCCCACACATTGCTGTAATGAGTCGTGCATTGTATCTTGCTGCGAGTGTGACTCGATTTGGCTGAACGTTGTAACAAGAGCTTGGTTTTTGATAAGTCAATGTCCACAGTAATTTAGCACTTAGCCCACATACAATTTTTCAGGCTAATGAATAAATCCTGTAAAAAGGTTTAATGAATAATACCGTGCAATTGGGGGCAAAAGTACTTGGTGGACATGCCAGTCAAGAATTATTTTTAGGTGCTCTTTGATAGCTACAGGATGCACAGCCCATGATCTATGTTTTGTACAGCATCAAAGGGCACTTTGATGTGCAATGAAGCCTTCCTTTCCGAAAGGAAAACTGCTAGCAATACTCCTCTGGCTAGCCTTCCAACTAAAACCATAAAATCTCTTCTCGCTGAAAAGTTTGCTGGTGACATAATGAAGGAAGAAACTCGGACTACTTTTATATGTCTTTGTTGGCCAAAACAAAGATCCATAAGTTTCTTTTCTCTTCATTTTTTTTTTGACAAGTTTCGGTATTAAAAGCTCAAATTGTACATCAAGCCCAACGCTTCCACTCGACTTATTTTTGAAGAACCTCGAGGAGCTCACACTCCTACAGTATTTTATTGTAACCAAAGGTCTTTATACAAAAGAATACTGTCGGTGTAGGGGATCGGGGTCCCCCTAACCGCGCGCGGGCCGCCTCCGGCCCACCAACGAGGATGAGGCCCACGAAGGCGCGAAGCCACGAAGCCCACGAGTCCCGCGGAAGCCGGAGGAGTGGGGGCGCCGGAGACAGGACGAAGCTTCGCGGTAGTTTCCTCCGGCGCCCCAACTACCCGGAGTTAATGCGGCACTCGATGGCCTTCGGCAGCGCCGCGGCCCGACAAGACGTGCGCGCGTCTTCCCCGTGCACCGCGTCTCGGGAAGCCGCGCGCTACGGTGCCGGGAGGGCTCTCGGCCAATAGGAAGGGAGAGATTGGGAACGCGAACCAAGAGACAGAGATCGCAACGGATTTATGTCGGGATCATGTCGGAACATGGGAGGAAGGACCGGACCCCCACCGGGTGTCCGGGTACTCCCCGGTACTTGTATAGTACTCTCCTCCTTGCCCTATAAAAGGAGGGGAGACCCTCGTGTAAAGAGAGAGGCTCTTTTGAACACACCAAAAAAACAGGACGTAGGGTATTACGCATCTTGCGGCCCGAACCTGGATAAACCCCCGTGTTCGTTGAATCATCCACACTAACGCGCGAGCGGATCCGTTCTTCCCCGAGCCTAACCCAAGGGAGCCTTGACAGGCCCCCATTTGGAGGTGTGCTCGCACACCGACATTTGGCGCGCCGGTAGGGGGAAGGTCGAAGATCTCGCTCGCGCCGCGAAATCTTGCTTCACGCCATGCGGAGGTCCGCGAGCACGCCGCGAACGGAGGATAGCGTCTCCAGCCGAGGCGTCCACCGGCGCCGTCGCCGCGACCGTCGTCATACGGGCCGCTCCGCCCATGACAATCGTCCCGGCGAATCGGCGGCCGAGCGTGCTGCGGAGGGCCATCGCGGCGCCGACCGCCACGCCCAAGCCGTCACGCCGCTCGCGCCCGAGCGTCCCATCGCGCGTCGCCTCTTCCAGGAAGAAGAGGGGATGACCCCCTAACCGCCGTGAAGACCATGCTCAACAACCCGCCGGCGGGATCGGCGGGGGAGAGCAAGCAAGGGAGTGGCTCACCGGAGTGGGTAAACTCCCGGATACGGCGCGAGCCAAGCGCCGAGCAGGACCGTCGCGCCGGCCCGCAGCGGCCACCGACCGACAACGACCGTCGCGCCAACCGCGCCAAGGACGCGCGACCGCCGGCGGCTTCGCTCTCCGTCCACTCCCCACGGGGCGGGGGCACCGCGACCTGCGCAATGACCTCGGCGAGCGTCGCCGCGAGGGGGAGGATGCACGCGTCGGCATCGAGCGCTCGCGCGAGCGGGACGCGAACGTGAGCGCACCTCCGCCCATGACCGCGACGGCCCGAAGCGGAGACGTCCCCGGAGCATCAACCCAAGCGCAAGAGAAAGGAGCTCGACCCTTCTTTCCTAGGGGTTGCGCGGCCCTCTCGAGGCGCCCGCGCGACGTCACGTGGCCCGAGCAAGTTCCGCCCGGACCTCCCCGAGAGGTACGACGGCACCGCTCCCCCGACGAGTTCTTACAGATCTACTCCACCGCCGTCAAGGCCGCCGGCGGCTCGGAAGACATCATGGCCAACTACTTCCACCTGGCCCTCAAGGACTCGGCTCGGTCATGGTTCATGAACCCGGCGCCGCAGTCTATCGGGTCCTGGAAGAGTTTGTGCCGGGAGTTCATGGCCAACTTCCAAGGAACGGCGAAGCGTCCGGGGAGCCGGATCGACCTGGACCGCATCGTCCGAAGCTGGGCGAGACGCTGCGGGCGTTCATGCAGCGCTTCGGTCAGGTCCGCAACACCATCCCGCGCATCGACCCCTCCCGGGTGCTCTCCGCCTTCGCCACGGCGTCCGAGATAAGGATATCCCGGGCGAATTGGGCGTACACCGGCCGGAGACGGTCACGGACCTCTTCCAGCTGGCCGACGGGTGCGCCCGTCGCCAGGAGGCCCAAGCGTGGCATGACCCACCGGCCAAGTCCAACCCGGGTACCTCCTCTCCCAAGTCCGGGGGCACCCTCTCCAAGAAGCGGAAGAAGAACCTCGCGCGTAAGCGCAAGGCGGAAGAAGTGGCCGCGGCGGGAGGCCCGTCCCCGGGGGGCGCGACGCACACCCCGCGGGCGCCGGCAAGTCACCGGCTAAAGCCTCGGGAACCTTCGCGTGCTACTTCCACCGCACCAACGACCACGACCAGTCGGAGTGCCGCTACATCCGAGGCGAGCATCAAGCGGCGCGACGAGCGGCGGGCGGCCGAGAAGGCCGAAAAGGAGAAAGAGGAGGAGAAGGAGGAAATCGAGGCGTACCGGAGCGCCGACGACTCCATCGCCGTGATTAGCGGAGGCTCCTCGAGCTTCGCGTCCAAAGGTGAGGCCAAGCGCTTTCGCCGCGAGGTCCTCGCGATCACCGAAGGCAAGGCCGCGGCTCCCCGCTCGAAGTGGGCCGACGTCCCCATCACTTTCGACAAGAGCGACATGGTGGGTCCGGACAACACCAAGGGGAAGATCCCCCTGGTCGTGTCGCCCACCATCCGCAACAAGAAGGTGGGACGCACCCTCATCGATGGAGGCGCGAGCCTCAACCTCATCACCCCGAAAGTCTACGATTCTCCGCAGTGGGCACGCGCCGAGTTGCAGCCCTCGCGCCCTTTCGTCGGAGTGCTCCGGGTAGCTCCCGCCCCTTGGGCAGATTGAGCTCCCGGTCACCTTCGGCACCCGGGACAACTTCCGCACGAGAAGCTCCTCTTCGACGTCGCGGACATCGGCCTCCCCTACAACGCCATCATTGGGAGACCTGGCATCAACCAGTTCATGGCTATCCCGCATCACGCGTTCCTCACACCGAAGATGCCGGGCCCGAAGGATGTCATCGTCGAGAGAGCGGATGCCGTTAAGGCAATGGCTTGCCTCGAGGACATCTTGGCGGCCGAGATGACGGCAGAAGAGGATATCGGCACGAAGAGAACGCGCGACGTCTTGGAGGAGCCCGCTGCGCAGTACGGCCCCAAACGGGCGAAGCTTTCGGCTCCGGGAGAGGTGTCTACCAAGAAGATCTCGCTCGGGGGCTCGGAGGACAGGACCACCACCATCGGTGGTGACCTCGACCCGAAATAGGAACTCGCGCTCATCACCTTCCTCCGAGCAAACAGCGACATCTTTGCCCGGTATCCTTCGGACATGCCGGGCATACCCGGGAGGGTGATTGAGCAGCAACTCAAGGTCGACCCCGCCGCAAGACTCGTGAAGCAACGGCGAGGCGCCAAGCCCCCGAGCGCGAGGACTTCATCCGGGCCGAAGTCAAGAGGCTTTTAGAGGCCAAGTTCATCCGGGAAGTCACGCACCCGACGTGGCTCGCCAACCCGGTGGTTGTGCCCAAGAATAACGGCAAGATGCGGATGTGCGTGGACTACACCGACCCGAACAAGGCTTGCCCGAAGGATCCGTTCTCGTTGCCTCGGATAGATTCCGTAGTAGATTCCACGGCAGGCTGCGATCCGCTTTGCATGTTAGACGCGTACTCCGGGTACCACCAAATCTGTATGGCTAAGGAGGACGAGGAGAAGACTGCTTTCATGACTCCCGCAGGGAGCTTTTGCTACGTGAGCATGCCTTTCGGCCTCAAAAATGCGGGCCCCACGTTCCAACGGGCCATGCGCCTAACCCCGGACTCGCAAATCGGGAGGAACGTGGAGGCGTACGTCGACGACTTGGTCATTAAGAGCCGCAAGGCACCGTCTCTCTGTTCGACTTAGAGGAGACCTTCTCCAACCTGCGCGGCAACCGGGTAAAGCTCAACCCGGAGAAGTGCGTCTTCGGCGTACCGGCAGGGAAGCTACTCGGCTTCCTGGTCTCACACCGCGGGATCGAAGCAAACCCGGAGAAGATCCGGGCCATCGAAGAAATCCGCCCTCCGAGGCGGCTCAAGGACGTGCAACGCCTAGCCGGGAGCATGGCGGCCCTTGGCCGATTCATTTCGCGCCTAGGCGAACGCGCTCTCCCGCTGTTCAAGCCGATGAAGAGGACGGACAAATTCGAGTGGACCCGGAAGCCGATGAAGCTCTACAAGACCTCAAGCGCTACCCGTCTTCTGCGCCGTGTTAGTCGCCCGGAACCGGGTGAGCCGCTGCTCCTGTACATAGCGGCTAACCCGCAGGTGGTTAGCGCGGCTCGGTGGTCGAGCGGCCGGAACAGGCACCTCGCGGCTCTCGGCGAGCCAGCAAGCGCGGGTGCCTTGACGGCTCGAAGGCGGCGGACCGACCAAACCCGGGGCTCCACCCGCGACCGGTTCGCAGGGCTGGAGCACCCGGGTGCTACGGACGCTCTCGCTCACGACAGGACGCGCGATGCGGCCGCTCCAGCCTGCCGGGTGGGGCACCCGGACGATCCCAAGCACAACAACCACTCGCGGACGGCGTGGCTCTCCGGCTCGCCGGGGCCCCGGCTCCGACCTTGTCGCGTGGTTTGAGCAAAGCTTGGACCACGACCGGGGAAGCAAAGAGGGACGCGCCGATCCCACCCCGCCCGGGGCTCCGGCTCCGACCACGTCTCGCATTGAGGGCGGGGCGGGATCTGCAGCGGCTACCGAGGACGGCGCGGCTCCCCGGCTTCACCCGGGGCTCCGGCCCCGACCTCGTCGCGTGATTTGGGTGAAGCCGGGACCGCGACCGGAAAGGCAAAGAGGGACGCGCCGATCCCACCCCACCCGGGGCTCCGGCTCCGACCACGTCTCGCATTGAGGGCGGGGCGGGATCTGCGCCAACCACGCCCAACGACAAGCATCTGCACCGACACCGCATCACCCGGGGCTTCGGCCCCGACTACCACGGCGAGCGAAAGCGAGCTGGGACCCTGCCCCGGAGGCCGAGCCTTGCACCCGGCGCATTCGGCGCCGGTGTATTTCATCGGCGAAGTTTTACGGGACGCCAAGACCCGGTACCCACAGTACTGCGAAGATGCTCTACACCGTACTCATCGCGTCCCGAAAGCTGCGACACTACTTTCGAGCCACCCCGTCCGGGTGGTGACTACGGCACCGTTGGAGACCATACTCGCGCAACAGGGAAGCGACCGGACGAGTGGCCAAGTGGGCCGTGGAGCCGGGGAGTTCGACTTGTCCTTCCTCGACACACACATCATCAAGAGCCGGGCTCTAGCCGAGTTCATCGCCGAGTGGACGTCCACCCCGGAGATCGAGAGGGAAGAACTCGAGCACCCGGTGCAGCGAGTACGACACGCCCGGCGACTTCGGACGATGTTCTTCGATGGCTCCCTCACCCTCAACGGCGCGGGAGCAGGGTGTTGCTGCTGTCACCAACCGGCGATGAGCTGCGCTACGTGGTCCAGCTACACTTCCGGTGCACCAACAACATGGCAGAATACGAAGCTCTCCTGGCGGGGTTGCGGATCGCGGCCGACCTCGGGATCACGCGCCTTCTCGCCAAGGGAGACTCGCAACCGGTCGTCAACCGGGTATCTAAGGAATACCAATGCAACGATCCGCGGATGGCTGCGTATCTTGCGGCGATCGAGCGGATGGAAAAGAAATTCAACGGCCTCGAGGTGCTTCACGTACCTCGGGCGACAATCACATTGCCGACGAGCTATCCCGGGTGGCTTCCACTCGAGCTCCGACCCCACCCGGGACGTTCATGGAGATCCTGTCATCCCCTTCGGCCTCGACGCCGACCGAGCTCCGGACAGCAACAACAAAGCGCAAGCGCACCCGCAGGATCTGCAGCACACGCGAGAATAGCGAAGAAGCGCTTGCCGGCGAGCCGCAGGACACTTGCTGGATGGACGACATCCTCGGGTACCTGCGTGCCGACATCCTTCCGGAAGACGACACGGACGCGGAACGCCTAGCCCGCCAAGCCAAGAGATACACCGTTGTCGATGACGAGCCGTACGAGCGCGAGTGCCAATGGTGTTCTCGCCGAAGTGCGTAAAGACGGAAGAAGGCAACGACATACTCGTTGAGATCCACGAGGGCGAGTGCGCCGACCACCACGCTCCCCGCACGCTGGTCGGGAAAGCCTTTCGGCAGGGTTACTACCGGCCGACGGCCCTCCAGGACGCCACCAGGCTGGTACAACAGATGCAAGGCGTGCCGGTTCCACGCCAGCGTACGCACCTGCCCGCTCAAGCCCTTCGGACAATTCCCTTATCCCGGCCGTTCGCGGTTTGGGGTTTGGACATTGTAGGGCCATTTCCGACTCGCCCGGGTGGGTACAGGTGGCTATACGTGGCCATCGACAAGTTCACAAAGTGGGTGGAAGCCGAAGCGGTGACGAAAATAGACCAAAACTCGGCGGTCAAGTTCATGAAGAACGTCATTGCAAGATTCGGAGTGCCGCAGACGGATTATCACCGACAACGGGACTCGGTTCACGAGTCACGCATTCGCGGCATACTGCGACTCCTCGGCACCCGGATCTGCTTTGCCTCAAGAGCCCACCCACGAGCAACGGCCAAGTCGAACGCGCCAATGGAGAAATTCTCAAGGGTTTAAAAACAAGATCATTTGACCCGCCGAAGAAGAAGGGCTCCAAGTGGGTAACCGAGATCCAATCCGTGCTCCGGTCCCTCGCGCATCACAGCGAGTCGAGCCACGGGTGAAACACCTTTTTTCCTCGTGTACGGTGCGGAGGCAGTGCTACCCACGGAGATCCGGTTTAATAGCCCCCGAGTCGCCGCATTCGACGAAGCCGACCAAGACACCCGGCGGCACGACGACATCGACCTCCTCGAGGAGGCAAGACGCCGAGTACTACTGCGAAGCGCGAGGTACCTCCGGGGCTTGCGCCGCTACCACCGGCGGCGTGTGCGTCCCCGGGAGTTGCAAACGGGAGACCTCGTCCTCCGACGGGCTCGGACGCGCGAAGGCAAGGACAAGCTAACTCCCATGTGGGAAGGGCCCTTCCTCGTCACCGCCGTCGGCCGCCCGGGATGCGTTCGTCCGGAGTCGGAGGACGGGTACCCGGAACCAAGCGCTTGGAACATTGAGCACCTAAAGAAATTCTACCCTTAGAATATTCCGTAGCCAATGGTCCCGGATAGTACCCGGAAGTCCTATCGCCACGACCACGGTCGCCAAGGCCCTTGTACTAGCGTGCTTTGAATAAAAACAGCGCCTAGGCGTTTCCTCTCTTACCTCTCGCAGGATTGCCGTCACGCATATCGAAGCCCTCGTTCCCCTCCTCGATGGGCAACGAAGGTCTACGACTTAGTCGGGAGCCGGAAGGCCGTGCTCGGTTCGGAATCGCGCGTCTCGAGTCACACTAAAAGCGTCGCCGCGAAGTTCCGGACGGCCTACGACTACACGACGCACGCGGAACATTCAAACAAAACAGTGGGCTTGAGCTGTCCATTGACAAAGATAAGTCAAACTTGAATTTTTGCTGTACATACAGGAACATACGTTTGACGTAAACGTAACAAAATAAAAACAACATAAAGGAAGGCACAGGCGCCAGGAAACCGCACGCGAGCGGAGGAAGCCAGCACTTAGCCGCGCTTGAAGCTCTCCGCGAAGGCGCGCGCGACGGCACGAGCTTGTGCCTTAGCCGTGGCATGCTCGCCTGCGGGAACATCGCCGTTCACCACGGCCGGCAGAGGGAACCCGGGCACAAGAACCAGGGCGTTCGCCAGGACATCCTCCAGGGCCGCGGCTATGGTTTGCCGCCCCTCATCCTCCGGAACCTCCGCCACCCGGGTGTTCGGGCTGCTCAGGGAGTCAACCACCCCCGCATGGCGTACGCATACCCACTCGGGCCGCGGTCAAGAGGCTCCGGAAGACGAGGCAGCCCCGCGTGGAATAACGCCGACGAAACGGCCCGGTGCACCTCGGCGGCGATCTCCGTTTGCGTCCGCGCCGCCGTGGCCAGCTCGGTCGCCCGCTCGCTCAGCTCAACGCGCCGAAGCTCGGACTCCTCGAGCCGGGACTGCGCTTCCGCGAGCTGCCGCCGGAGATCATCACCGTCGGCGGCGGCGGAAGAGCCGCGACCCGACTTCTTCGGCCGAGCCTCCAACCGCTCGGCTTGCCGGCGGTACTCATCCCGGCTCTTCTCCATCGCCTTCAGCTCGACGGAGAAGGCCTTCCGGGCCTCGGCGACGGCCTCCTCGCGGATGCGATGCGCCAGCCCGTCGGCAAGGCCGCGGACCTGCTCCTCAACCCGAGCCGGACGGGCCGCCTCCGTCTCCAAGGCTTCCCTCCGGACGGCGGCCTCGTTTTCACGAAGCCGGACCTGCTCCTCCCGGGAAGCCGGGCGCCCTCGCGCCCCTAAGCGCCGCCTCCCGGGCGACCAAGGAGTCACCGGTGCGCTGCACCCGCGCCTCGGCCGCTCCAACGGTCCGCTCCCGTTCGCCCGGCGCAGCCTCCCGAAGGGCAAGCGCGCCGGCCCGCTCCTTCGGCTCCTTCTCGCGGGCCACCACGGTCACCTCGCGACGGGTCACAATCGCCTCGCGGAAGTCCATCCGGGCCTCCGCCTCCTCCAACTCGCGCGGCGCGAAGCTGCACGGCACGCTCCCGCTCCAAGACGCTTTGGAGGCGCTGCACGCTTTCGGCCTCGTGGGCCTTCGCGTCACGCAGCTTCTCGGCGGCCCGGTCGCCGACGCGCGTAGCTCGGTCCAGCTCACGCCGGATTTCTTCCATGCGGCGCCGATATCGCTGCTGGGCCGGCTTCACCGCCGTCTCCGGGGATCGCCGCGCCTCCGCCACCTCCGCCTCGCGCTCGGCCGGCGCGGCCTCCCGGTCCTCCAGGGACGCGTCCGCCTCCTCCACGGCTGCCTTCATGGCAAGAAGCGACCGGGTGGCCTCCCCGATCACATCGCCAATCCGGTGGCAACCCGTACCGCCGGAGCGACCCGACGGTGACCCGCTCCGGCCGCGTCTAGCGCGCCCGCGGCCCCTACCGGCGGCGGCGGTCGACGATGTCTCTCCGCCGCCCACCGCACCCGGCTCCGACCGAGCGCGTGGAGGGGAGTCGTTCCCCTCCGAGCACTATAGGGCTGGCGGCGCCGGCACCCGGCTCGGAGTGGAAGGCCGTGGCGGACGCCGGCGGCGCCGATCGGGAAGGCACTCGGCATGTCTCCAGCCGGAGAAGGTGACTCCCGGCCGAGTTAGCCTCGGCAGGGGTACCCGCGGTCGCCTCTCCGGCAGGGGCGCCCATATCCTCCTCGCCGGCGAAACACCCGCCTCCTCCTCCTCGGTGGCGTCCGCGGCCACCTCCTCGGGAGTACCCGCGGCCTCCTCTCCGGCGGCACCCGCGGCCACCTCCGCGGGACTATCCGCGACCCCTTCCTTGGGGGCACCCGAGGCCCCTTCCTCTAGGGCACCTGCGACCACCTCTTCGAGTGCACCCGGTGCCCCGACCGCCGGAGCCGCACCGGCCGCTTTGGGGTCCAAAGGGACCAGGTCCGGGTCCGGTTCGATCCGGACGAGTCCCGCAAACAACGCAAGTCGAACACGCTTGCAGCCATCAGCTTACGACGAGATGAGATGCAGCACACCGAGCACACAGTATAAGTAAAAAGAGAGGGAGCGGCCTACTCGTCGCGCGTCCACCCGGTCGTCCGAACCGGTGCGGCTACAGGAGACCTCTCTCGCGGGGCGGCCCCCGTCACGGGCGCCGACGAAGCCTGCCGGGCCCGCTTTCGTGGCGCCGAGGTGGGCCCGGAAGAGTCGGAGGAGGAGGGCGACGGAGACCTTTTCCCCTTGCCTTTGTCCCGCGCGCTCGGGGCGGGCCTCGCAGCGCCGGGGCTGCCACCCGGGCCCCGGAGGCACCTCCGGGGGCGGCCGTCGCACCCGGGTCGGAGGAAGGTGCAACCCCGGGTACCCGGAGGCCGGGGCGGGAGTCGGGTTCGCGCCGAGAAACCCGAGCGGCCCCGGCCGGGGCATGCTCGTCAAGAATGGCGCGCCCGTTCGCCGACCGATGGAGGGGCTCGGCACTTTCCGGGTACGTGAAGGAGGCGGACCACTTCTTCCCGGTCGGCGTCGAGTAGGCGAACCGTTTCGCGGCCTCGGGCAGGTCGGAGCCTGCCCCGTGCGCGTGCGGCCGGCGAGTTGAAGTCCCGGTACAGCCACGACGGGACCGATCTCCGGCGAAGGGGTGCGATGTTGCGCTCGAGGAAGTCGTGCACCACCCCGCGCGAGTCGGACCGGCCGCGGCGAGCGCCGCGATCCGGTCCACCACGGGCATCATGCCCTCGGGAAGTCGGGGCACGGCGTCCCGGACGGCCAAGTGCTCGGGCCGGGACCGGCGGGACGCGGAGGCGGCGAAGATCCTTCTCGTACGGCACCGTGAACCAAGCCCTCTTCCACGCCTCCACCTTGCTGCTGGGCGAGTACTCTATATACCCGCTGTCCGGCCGGGTGGTCAGCCGGACGCACCCAATCACCTCCGAGGCGTTGGTGAGCGTCATCTTGAAGTAGCGCCGGAAGATGGGGAAGCACGGCTGCACCCCCACGAATCCCTCGCACAGGTGGGCGAACACGGCCGCGCCGCGACCGCGTTCGGCGTAAGGTGCGCCATGCGGATCCCATATTCCCGAAGCACCTCCAGGAAGAAATCGGAGAAGGCGGGGGAACGGCGCCGGCGACGACGAAGGTCAAGAAGTGGAGGATCTCCAGCCCTCCGGTCGGCGGCGGCAAAGGCCCCCGACGCGAACGGCCCCGTCGCCGTCCACCGGCAGGAAGGGCGAAAGCCGCGACATGTCAACCCTAGCGTCGGGCAACCGCGCCGTTGGCGGGCGTCCGCCGACGGCGAGCGCGCGCGCGAGCTGCTGCGGCGGGGGAGGATCTTCCGCGGCCCATCTTGACGGCGCGTGACGACGGCGACGGGAGCGGCGGCGCGAATCGGCGAAGAAGAAGGCGAAGGGAGTGCAGCGGCGAGAGAGAAGCCGAGAAGACGGGAGGCAAAGGGCGAAGTGGGAGACGTGCCCCGAGCAACCGGCCCTCCCACTACTTGAGCGCGGACGCCGGGCGGGCCCACGGCACGCGAATCGAAGCGACGCAGCCGCCTCGGGGCGTCGTGCCCCGGTAGCCCAAGCGGTTCCGCTCCTCCGAAAGCTGCGCCCCGAAGCTACCCAAGCATCACAAAGGCGCCGACGGGTGGCCCCAATCCCTGCTCCAACCCCGCGGGACAGCGACCGGGGCCGGGGCTCCTGTCGGTGTAGGGGGATCGGGGTCCCCCTAACCGCGCGCGGGCCGCCTCCGGCCCACCAACGAGGATGAGGCCCACGAAGGCGCGAAGCCACGAAGCCCACGAGTCCCGCGGAAGCCGGAGGAGTGGGGGCGCCGGAGACGGGACGAAGCTTCGCGGTAGTTTCCTCCGGCGCCCCAACTACCCGGAGTTAATGCGGCACTCGATGGCCTTCGGCAGCGCCGCGGCCCGACAAGACGTGCGCGCGTCTTCCCCGTGCACCGCGTCTCGGGAAGCCGCGCGCTACGGTGCCGGGAGGGCTCTCGGCCAATAGGAAGGGAGAGATTGGGAACGCGAACCAAGAGACAGAGATCGCAACGGATTTATGTCGGGATCATGTCGGAACATGGGAGGAAGGACCGGACCCCCACCGGGTGTCCGGGTACTCCCGGTACTTGTATAGTACTCTCCTCCTTGCCCTATAAAAGGAGGGGAGACCCTCGTGTAAAGAGAGAGGCTCTTTTGAACACACCAAAAAAACAGGACGTAGGGTATTACGCATCTTGCGGCCCGAACCTGGATAAACCCCCGTGTTCGTTGAATCATCCACACTAACGCGCGAGCGCATCCGTTCTTCCCCGAGCCTAACCCAAGGGAGCCTTGACAGGCCCCCATTTGGAGGTGTGCTCGCACACCGACAAATACAAATAAGAAAAGACAGGACTGAAAAGGAAAAGCTAAGGATCCTAAGCATGCTCGTTGAATCCATTCTTCAAGCTTTGCCACATTTTTCTTCTTGGCCCTATGGACAACCACTGCCATTTCTTTGAGGAAATTCCTTTTGCAATTCTCAACACGTGGATCAACTTGATTAAATATCCAATTATTTGTTTCTTCCATATGCTCCATCACATAACATTAGTATTATGATATCCATGCAAAAAGGTACTTTGAGTTTGGATTTAAGCCATTTGATTGCTCGTTACGCTGAAAGCCACCTCGGTGCAGCAATTCCTATAGTTTGTCAAACTTGTGCAAAATACATTTGATGAAATAAATGCCTCAATGTCTCCTCATTTTGCATAATGCAAAGGTCACATGTGTAAGAGTCCAATTCCATATTTTTCCATCGCAACAAGGCCTCTGTTTTGAAGGAGAAGCCAGAAGAACACCTTGTGTTTTGGTTGACATCAAGATCTTCGTAGCCATTTAAATGCTGAGTGCACGGACATGTGTCCAAGGAGCTGCTTGTAGACTTGTGATGTTGAATATTTGATTGTCCGCTTCATATGCTTCCACTTATCTTTCTCGTCCCGTAAGATTCAAATCATTGAGCATTTGATTTACAACTTCCCACCGCTGGTATGCCCGGACAGCTTAGTGGTTGGTGGAACATATCTGCAAAGTAGTTTTGATCCTTAACTTGTGATAAGAGAGTTTTCTCATTTCTAGCAAAGGAGTGCAATTCTAGATATTTTAACTTAAGTGGGCAACCATCGAAAGAATCTTCCCAAAATAATATTGTTGAACCATCCCCCACTTTCACCGATGCTACTCATTTGTATAGGTCCATAAGCTTTTGAATATCCCTCCACCGAAAGGAGCCCTTTTTTGGGTGTTCCTGGCATTTGGTTGTTCATGTAATAATTATCCCATAGTAGGTGAACCCATGGCAAATCTTCTTTGTTCATGAACTTCTAAATCTGCTTCATTAACAAGGCATTATTTTGCACTCTCAATTTGATGACACCTAGTCCTCCCTTTGATTTTGGCCGAGTAACAAGTTACCATGCTGCCATAGGGGGTTTGTTAGCATTGAGAGATGATCCTCTCCATAACTCATATCTTCTATATTGATCCACTTGCTTAATGATTGTGTATGGAACTCTCAATGTGCACATATAGTATGTCAGTAGATTGTGATGCATCCCCTAGAATTTCCCACCAAAGGTATAAACTCAAACTTGTCAAATCTAGGAGGGCAAAATTTCTTGATGTAACTTAGGTCAAAGGCTTCCCTCTTAGTTTCCTATAAGCACATAATGTCACAATTTGTCTCCCTAATTTTGTTCTGAATAGCATTCCACTTTTTATCTAAATTAATGCCCCTAATGTTCCAATCTAGGACCTTCCATGTTCTACCATGATGTGGTTGAGGTGCAGCCATAAATAAAACAATTGATAAACAACATCAATCCGTTAATGCACAACATAAACAGGGTACCGGAATCATTCCAACTCAAGTTACTAGAGTGGACCAGATTGTGCAAAAAAACCAGAAACCAAAAAGAGGATGCTCTGGATAGGACCAAGTGCAGGGAACACAAAATCATAAGCCCCATAAGTAACCATAAGAAAGGTTCCAAGAAGATAAAGCTGTCTTTTAATTGAAACTACTACATTAACAGAAAGAAAGTTCATATTGAAAATTAAACCAAAAGGCCCACTCCTAATTCGACCATCTTTTGTCCAATCTTTAAGGATATTTTCACTCCTTCTTCTGTTGCCTCTTCTTCTTTGCTTCTTCATCTTCATTACTTGTTTTGCTGGCAGCCTTACTTGAGGAAATCTTCTTGATGGTCTTGTTGGTTTTCTTCCTCTTAGTTAAGGCTCCTTCGGATAGATCTCTAGGATCAATCTTACAAAATGTCTCCCCCAAATTCCTAATGAACTTTTTGTGATGGTTGGAGCCTCTATGGAGCAACAGAAACAGTCTCTATTTGGGTATGATTTACTCTTAAACCCCTTGTTATTATCCTTCAACCTTTGGCTCCTTCTCATCAATGTTTCCACCAATGGATTCTTCAGCTCCTGCTTCTACTTGAGATGAAGCTAAGAAGTGCTAGAAGAAATAGGCTTTATCAATTGGTGTTTTGATTGGTGGTGAGAGATCCTGGACGACATTATCCACCTTATTATCTTCTTGGTGTCAGCATGATCGGTCTTTAGAACCCTATCATTGGTAACAATAATCTCAGGATCCTCATGAGTTTCATTTATTTGAGTGGCAATATTACTCGTCCAGCCTTCTTGAGCTTCATCCAACATTATGATTCTTCCACCAAGTATGACAAACATGAGATGGCTCAATCCCCGACAACAGATACTACTTTCCTTAGGACATAATGTCTGGCAGTGCAAAAGTCATGGGATCTTCTGTCCCTGCATTACCCTTGATGATTTTCGGGGCTTCTGTCCGTAGAAGTTTCTTAGCCCATTCAAAGTGGTTTGGGGATAGCAGTAAGGAGGTGAAAAAACCAGACCACTCTAAGGGAATCACAACTTGGGTGCTAGTTTCCATTACATGATTAAAATGCTTGGACTAGAGTCATAGCAAATGCATTACTCTTACCCAATAGTTGTGACTATTTATTGATAATAAAGCCCTCAAAGACAGGGTCAACATCACAATCCCTGTGAGACTCGCATCCAACCAATTTGGAGATTATGTGGTCCTTGGTTGAACTGCTCTTGAAAGTGCAGGTTGTCCCGATCATGCAACATTTCTTCCTCGAGTAGAAAAGGGCCAACATTATATGGTTTTGAACAACATCATTATTTTCATTGAGTAAAATGATAAGGTCTTCATCTTCCGGAGCTAGGACTTGGAGGTCCTGTGCCACTTCTTTCTAGTCCTGGCTGAACAAAGTCATTGAGCTTGATGAAAGCTCCATCTCTAGCTCCGGGTACCTCATGCTCGCTGCTGCCATGAGCTCCAACTCTTCTTCAGCTATTGCCAGAATTGGTCGCTGGACTATCTCCAGATTTCCTGGATCATTTTCTACATTGTTGACGACTATATCATTGGGACCATTGACTGCATACTCCATTGCATCACCATTCACAACATCATCGAGAGAGTGCCAAGTTTAGATCAAACAAAAACACTGGTGCTTCCTACATATCAATGTCCATAAGTTCAGGTGCTTGATTCAGATCAAACATGCCAATGTGGTTGTCCCCATCTTCAGCTAAGCCCTCCCGAGCTACAGGGGCTGCATCTCTTAGGTCTTCTTGGAGCTATTGCCCCCATTCAGCTTGTTGTTCCTGAACATTGTGCTGTGGCAGATTCAGATTATAATCATTCCCAACCTGCTGTGCTAGCTGTCCAAATCCAAAGAATTCATAGGGCAATACTCCTTGGATCTGGTTGTTGTTCATCGATATCATGTCTTCATCAGCAAGCTGACCAAGGAGATTATGTTATATGACTTCACATTGGATAGTCCAAGACAGATCCTTGGAATTCCTCCCCATCCGATAGAACAACAAACTGGGGGATGTCCTCCGGATCAGTTACCCTAGCTCTAATTATTATACGGGCCATGTGGTTCCGGTCCTCTTTCCAAAATGTGAGTCTCCCAAACAAAGCAATTGCGGTTTCTATATATTCATGTTCCCGGTAATCAAACGGGAAACCAAGAAGCATCAACCAACAATCACGGTTGAAATTCATACTCCTAGCATTTCTGCCTCTAAAAGCTAAAAGCCACATCTCCAAAGGGGAAGGGACTATTATGACGTGGAGAATAGTGGAGCTTAATTCAGATCTCTATTAACTGGATGTCTGCCCCTGGATGTCTCGATTGATACATATAACCGTCCAACGTTCCACACCACAAGTCTAATTCCAACAAGTTGATTATTCCAACAAGTTTTTGGTGGATGACGGTGGGGCTTGATCTCTACATATTCCTTAGAGGCGTCGTCTTGAAGGCCACCTGTCAAGTTTCATTGGGACTTCTTCTCGAGTTTTGGATTTGTTATTTGTGTGTGCTGGTGTTGGTCTACCTGTTGTGCACGGCTATGGAGTGTGTTGAGGCGCGGCGAAGCTTGACAGCTTTGACATCTTGTTAGTTTTTAGATTTCAAGCAATTTGGATTTGTAATGTGCTTTGATAGCTTGTTGTCTAGGTCATGGTTATAGGTGACGTCCCGCTTGTGCTGTAGTTGCCCGGTGTGTTGGTCATAGATCATTACATTTTAGTGAGTGACACTTGGTGTATGTACCAAGTTGGCGTTGAGGGTGATGCTTTTGCAAGAAAGTATCACATGCATGTTTTCTTTGACTTCTTCTTAATAAAAAACAGGTCAATGCATGACTTTGAAAAAGAAACATTGGACAAATCACACAAATATGTTTAAACCACCATTTTTTAAAGAATTAATTCTAAATGAGATCTAATATGAATTAATTCTAACGGAGGACAAGCTCGAGATCATCGCGATGGTGTGCTACTGCAGTGGATTGAAGCTGGATTCGGGCAGTACGTAGAAGGCTTCACACTTGTAAGCAACCCGGGGCAACATGCGGACATGCTACGAGAAGTGGTCCTCGCGTGCGCGGCCTCTCAATTCTCCTGTTGCTGAAAACGTTGCGAATGATAAAATGAGAGATCAAAGAAAGACACTAATTTTTTTCCTCTTCATTTTTTACTCCAAGTTTCGGTATGAAAACCTCAAATTGTACCTCAAGGCTGACGCTTCTACTCCGACTAACGTCGTGCAGAATAATGGAATTTGATTCGTATCTCTCGAGATGGATACCTGTCCCTGATTAGCCAAAGACAACAACAACAGAGCTTTACGTAAGTGGATGGAACTGTTCTTTGACTATAGTCCCGTCTCTATTTCATGACAAACATGTTTATGAGTTCTGCTTACAATTAGACTAGATCAGTGCATACGGATGGAAGTGTCATTCTATTATTCTGTTGTTGGACATCGTAAGTGACTGTCATTCTGCATGTGAACGGAGCTGTCCTTCGACTTCTTTCTCTTCTATTTGAGGAGAGACATGTTTTATAATTAGACTAGATCAATTCTATTTTTGGATAAGCTTTTCGAAGGCCAAAATTAGAGCCGGATAACTTTGTGCTTAGAAGCACACTAAGGATGCCTCTTAATATTGATAGTGAAGTCAAATATGATCATAACTGATAACTCTATATAGACCGAATTTGATTTACATAGTGCTCTCAATTAAAACATATTTCTATACATGTAAAGCTTTGTGCGACTTATACAAGATCAAAAGACCATATATGAACACATGTCCCATCGGGTTAAAATCACCTCGAGAAATTTACAGTCATCGACCTTCGATATGTGTGATATCCGAGTAAATGGCTCCTTGTCCTGCAATGCTCATTGTTGTTTCCGTAGATGGATTCGTTGAGGCCACACATGTCTTCACACAGGATGACATTGCCTCAACATAGCTTCCACTATCCCATGTGCTCTCCTGCAGCTGTAGTGCGACTTGGAGGTTCTGAAGTACATCGCCCATCAATGACCTATCCATGGAACGTTCAGCAACACATCGCTCAGCAATTTATACAAACATTCTGAAGCATTCAGGAGTTATTTTTCCCTGGAGATGAGGATCAATAATCTCGTTGAGTACGCATATGTTCCAACAAGATAATGCCCAATCGCGTAAACTCACTTGCTCATCCGGAAGTTCAATGCTTACCACGGGTCGTGCACACGGAACCTCAAACAACACCACCCCAAAAGAGTACACATCTGATTTTCGGGTGACTTGCCTTCTTTGAAAGTACTCGGATCGAGATACCCGAAGGTGCCCTTGACAACAGGTGCTCACATGGGTGTTGTCAATGTCTAGGATCGCCTTTGATAGCCCAAAGTCTGAAACCTTTGCGATGAACTTGTCATCCAAAAGAATGTTGGTAGTCTTCACATCACGGTGAATGATTGTTTGCTTGGCACCAGCATGCAGGTAATGTAGCCCTTGAGCTGCACCGATGCAGATCTCAAGGCGTTGCTTCCATGGCAGAGGTGTATTCTTTGTGTCATACAAGTGCTCCCGAAGGGTACCGTTGGCCATGTGGTCGTAAACTAATATCATCTCATTATTTTTGTCACAATATCCAATCGAGAGATACTAGATGGCGGTGGTGGAGCAAAGTCAATGTTTCCATTTCGAGTGCTAAACTCATGTAATCCTTGTCGAGATATCTGGATTTCCATGCTTGATGGCCACCTTAATTCCATTATATGTCGTTCCACAGTACACACTCCTAAAGCCACCTTTCTCAAGAAGAAATGTCTCGTCGAAGTTACAGGTGGCTTCCTGGATTTCGTTGAATGAGAAATGCTCGGCAAATACCGATGGCAACCTGTTGCACACAATTTTGTTATCGATCCTGGCAGTTTCCATTGCTGCCTTCTTCTTGTTTTGGCACATTATACAAACACCAATACAAGCAATTATTAGTGCACTAAAACCACCAAGTGCTTCACCAATTACTGCTGGAGCACCACCCTTCGGTTTTCTTCCCCCGATGTTTCGTTAGGTTCAACATCGGGCAATGGTGAAATAAAACTCTTGACCACATCAAGGTTGTTATCTTTGGTGTTATGTAGTTTGAAGACCTCAA
Organism: Chloris gayana; assembly: GCA_031894775.1. Classification (NCBI taxonomy): domain Eukaryota; kingdom Viridiplantae; phylum Streptophyta; class Magnoliopsida; order Poales; family Poaceae; genus Chloris; species Chloris gayana. The sequence goes on from JAUNZO010000656.1 coordinate 271,182, forward strand.
GGCCGTTCAGTATTGCATTAGAGTACTCTGGACTCGTCGAAACATCCGGGTGAAGGTCAACCACTAAGTCCTGTCTGATCGGAACCAGTAGTAACAATGACATAGTCCATGAAAACTGTTCTGCCATTCGCATGGTTCCATTTAACGACATCCATTTGCTGTTGTGCTGTGTGGCTGTTGATGTAGATGAGGAAAGACCTCCGATTCTCCTTAGTTATAAGATACTGGATCTCACAAAAATGGAACCTTAGGAGGTAGTAGAACCCAGAATCAACTACAAAATCCCATGTAAGATTTGAGTTCGAGGTTGATCTCTCGCATTTATGCCCATTGATCGTGGTGTTGCATAGACACCAACTGGTGCAATGTATTTCGGTACATTTGGTGTGTACGTGATATTGGTAGCTTGTTCAAAGGTCACCCCAAAACCAGCACCAAATATGAAATTACTGTCGTCACTCCATGAGCGGTAGAAATCAGCATCATACCTTGGAGAGATGTTATTACCCCCAACATTGAGGCAGTACATTGTTTGGAAACCCAATGCACGATCTATGGGGTATGATCTTCGATTTCCACCAATGGCTAGAGTCGGCGTTTGCATTGCAAAGAGATCAGGTGTGGGCACGATCTCGATCCTGTTTATGAATGCATAACCCTTCAGGTTTTTAGATGGCACGAATGTGAGTTCGAGCCTTCCCGAGGAAATATATAGGGAGTATTCACGAAAAAAGACGAACATTTTTCTGGGAAGCATATTGGGAAGTATTGAAGTTGTCTAGAAGGGTCGGATTGCCGGCTCGACACCGAAGCAGGAGTCGAAGTGCTCGACCAGGATTAACATCCAAGGAATAGGGTGTAATTTAAGTAAAAATGCGAGCTGTCGTGTAGGGAACAGATAAGTTTAATGCAGGGTCTTGGTAGTATGAAGAGGCATATACTACACCAAAGCTTTTAAGTGAGGGTCAAAACTCTAGTCACCGTACCAAGTCCGGCCATCAAAGTCATTGGCGCGGAGGACGTAGGCTCCGCAATCTAGGCGGATCTAGCCGGAATCGGTGGAGCTGTCATCGACCGCCAACGCTAATGACAAGATGCACATCGGTGTGAGGCATCTAACCACCAATGTCGGGTACACCATCGTAGTATCTCGGTGCCTCAAAATGGAAAGAAGTTTGATTTGTTGTATGTAGCTTTACGAACAGAAGCATGAAAGCACAATATTGGAGCTTTGTCTTTGCAGTTTTGCAGAATGGGGAGTATTGGGGGACTGTAATCCAGTAAAGAATCAAGGATGATGCCAATCTTGTAATATTCGATTCATTGTTCAGGGAAATGCAGAGGATAGAAGCGGGATCATGCTCTAGCTCGCAACAAAAAACTCGGAAGCAAATTGAACGTTCTATTTCATGTTCTTTTTTTTTTTGAAACTAACGTTCTATACTTCTAATAACAGCAGCAGCCATAAAGTTGCAAAAAGGAAACATCATGCAGAGATGGACGATTGGTAAACAACAGCAGGCACAAATCATCATTCCATTCATTACATATTTCCCTTTCAAAGAACATGTATAAACAAGAACCTATCTATATCTATACCAATCCATAAAACATAACGAGGTCGTCTGCCCCCTCCCTCGCTAATCCGTCGCCCCATGCCGTCTTAATTCGTCCCGCTAATCTGTCGCCCCTTGCCATATTAATCCGTCCTTTCACCCGCATGTACGAAAGGAAGGTGAACAGATCGGAGACAACTGAACAACACCGAAACCCGAACAGACCCCACGATGCCGTGTGGGAACTTGAACATGCCCCATGACACCGAAAAGAACGGCGGCGATCGCGGTGAGCTACCAGGTTCCGCGAGTGAAGAGACCACTGTGAGCAGACAGCGGCAGGAGCGGCTGCCACGGCGGCGATCAGGCTCGCAGCGGCGAACTTGTTGGCGCCTGCATCGGTGACTGCGGCAGCGCTCCTGCATCAGTGGCTGGGGCAGCGCTCGGCAGCCAGCCCGACCAACTGCGATGGCCGGTTCTTCGAGGATGAGCCCGAGATTGCTTAGCACGTTTGTGGCGTGGTGGCAACCCAGGTGCTTCTTCACAACGGCGCAGCAAGCGCGGCCTCACCCTAGGGCTGCTGGCAATGGCTCGGTCCCCCTGCACGGCGGCCGGAACCCTCCTCCTCCTCATCTTCGATGGAAGGGCCGAGGCGGCTAGCCCGGCCAACTGCTGGACCATTGCACTAAACACGGGCGTCGGTGCTTGGGTCCTGAGTTCGCCCTCGAACCTTCAAGCTAACAGGACAAGGTATTGCATGTTTCTACTAACTACAGTTCAAATTCCAGTTGGTCCAAAAGTTAGATCCACTGTTCTTAACATAGTACAGCTTATTTTAGAAAGCTCGTTAGACAATCAGTGCACTGTGTTCATTCATCCTACAACTGAAGCAAAATGACTAGACTTCCAATGACCTAAAAAAGGGTTGTACATCAAACAGAACAGAATACTAACCGAGCTTTCCCTACTGTATTCGTGGCAATTTGATCAAATGGAAGACAATTCTTGAGAATCTGAATGCCTGGTACTACCACCGGGTTCAGTATGTCAATATAAGAGATATCTATGTCACTTTATCTTGAATAGATAGGTTGAAGTAGACAGTTATGGTCTGAAATTTTATCATTCTTTTTCCTGTATTCAAATTAATTAAGTGGCCAAACTAAATCCAAATGTTAGTGTCAAAGCTGACCTAAAAAAAAGGTTGTACATCAAATAGAATAGAATACTAACCGAGCTTTCCCTACTCGTGTTCCTGGCTATTTGAACAAATGGGAGACAATTCTTGAGAACCTGAATGCTTGGTACTACTACCAGGTTCAGAATGTCAATATAAGAAATATCTATGTCACTTTAATTTAATATTTTACTTCACTTTAATATTTTCTTGAATACATAGGTCGAAGTAGACAATTATGGTCTGAAATTTCAATTTTTTATCATTCTTTTTCCTGTATTCAAATTAATTAAGTGGTCAAACTAAATTCAAGTGTTAGCGTCAAAGCTGACTTTTAGCTCATTGGTGCCAATTTTCTGATTGCTTGTTTGTTTTCCAGTTCACCATGGCAAAATCTTTTGAGTACCGCTATAGCCCGGCCAACTGCTGGACCATTGCACTAAACACGGGCGTCAGTACTTGGGTCCTGAGTTCGCCTCGAACCTTCAAGCTAACAGGACAAGGTATTGCATGTTTCTACTAACTACAGTTCAAATTCCAGTTGGTCCAAAAGTTAGATCCAGTGTTCTTAACATAGTACAGTTATTTTAGAAAGCTCTGTTAGACAATCGAGTGCACTCGTGTTCATTCATCCTACAACTGAAGCAAAATGACTAGACTTCCAATGACCTAAAAAGGGTTGTACATCAAACAGAACAGAATACTAACCGAGCTTTCCCTACTGTATTCGTGGCAATTTGATCAAATGGAAGACAATTCTTGAGAATCTGAATGCCTGGTACTACCACCGGGTTCAGTATGTCAATATAAGAGATATCTATGTCACTTTATCTTGAATAGATAGGTTGAACTAGACAGTTATGGTCTGAAATTTTATCATTCTTTACAGTTATTTTAGAAAGCTCGTTAGACAATCAGATGCACTGTGTTCATTCATCCTACAACTGAAGCAAAATGACTAGACTTCCAATGACCTAAAAAAGGGTTGTACATCAAACAGAAAAGAATACTAACCGAGCTTTCCCTATCGTATTCGTGGCAATTTGATCAAATGGAAGACAATTCTTGAGAATCTGAATGCCCGGTACTACCACCGGGTTCAGTATGTCAATATAAGAGATATCTATGTCACTTTATCTTGAATAGATAGGTTGAAGTAGACAGTTATGGTCTGAAATTTTATCATTCTTTTTCCTGTATTCAAATTAATTAAGTGGCTGTTGACGGTCCTTATGGTCCAATTTTACCGTCAACATATTGCATCTTTTTGAATCAAACACCATCACCAAGAATAGACATAGGGATTATTTCTAACAAATTCCACTAGTCTTGGTGAAATGATGAATGCAGGTGCAATTCATATGAAAACAGGGGAAAACATGCACGAAACATGGACTTTGCAATCGACGGATTTTCCCCGGACTAAAGAATATCGTCCAAAAGCCCAAAACCACAAAACAGGGCCTCAACATCAAACCAAGCAAGTGGATTGGGCCAGTACACAGCCGGAGGAAGGCACCGAGAGAAGAACCAAGCCCGGGGAGCCCGGGCCGGTTCGGCCGAACCGCCCTACTGGTTCGGCCGAACCGACAGTGGGCCCCCCGGCCCACTTTTCTCTCGGCGGTTCGTCACCGACGTCCGGAGGTCGGTTCCACCTGCAATTAATACCACCGACGTCCTGGAACCGCCTCCAAGTTGCCGACCTTCCAAGGCTATAAATAAAGGGCTATACCCCCTCTCTCAACACGTGACCGCGGGAAATGCTCTTCTAAAATAAAAACGTCCCGGCTCTTGCGAGAAAGACTCGACCTCGCGTCGTTGTCTCTCCTCAAGAACCCACGACAAGCGCGCAGAAATGCTTGTTGGCATCTCCCGCGGTCACGTGTTTCTTTCCGCGTGACCTTAAGAGATGCCAACAAGCATTTCCGGCGCCGTTGTCGGGGAAGACATTGGTTAATAAGAATACAATGAATGTTCATGATTACACTTGATGATGATTTAATCATTGCCCTTGCAGAGCTAACCTTGATCTGTTTTCTCTCAAAGGTGAAAACGAGGATAGTGCATGCGTGGATTCGACTTGCCGGAAAACTTCGTTGATAATCCCGAGGCTCTTGCGAGAAAGACTCGACCTCGCGTCGTTGTCTCTCCTCAAGAACCCACGACAAGCGAGCCCGCATCTTCCGCACCATCAACCTCAACACGCATGGCTGAAAGGACCCTTCGTGACTACTCTGCGCCCTCCGTCGCCAATGTGCCCATTGGGCCCAACGTCGACAGCTGGTGCTGCAGGACTTGACATCAAGTCCAGCCTCATCACTATGGTGCAAGCCATTCCCTTTTGTGGAAAGGCCTCCGAGGACGCCAACTCTCATCTCCAACAGTTCCTGGAAATATGCAACACATCGGCCACGGCCGGAGCCAACCAAGATGCTATCAAACTCCGCCTGTTTCCCCTATCCCTCCTTGGGAAGGCGAAACAGTGGTTTTATGCCAATCGTGCAAGCATTGACACTTGGAACAAATGTTCCACGGCGTTCCTCGCCAAGTTTTTCCCGATGGGCAAAACCAATGCCCTTCGTGGAAGAATTGCAAGTTTCCAGCAAGCGACAAACGAATCCATGCCCGAGGCATGGGAAAGGCTTCAAGAATACATTCTGGCCTGCCCTCACCATGGGATGGAGGAATGGCTCATTCTTCAACACTTCTACAACGGGTTGACACCAACAACCCGTGGACATATGGATGCCGCTGCTTGGAGGAGCCTTCTTCTCCAAAACTATTGCCCAAGCAAAAGAACTCATAGAGAAGATGGTCTCCAATCAAGGGTGGAGCGATGATCGACTCCAAACACGCGCAAGAGGCGTACACCCTGTCAAGGAGGTGGACATGCTTGTCCGCCAAGGTTGACCTCCTCATAAAACGCTTGGACGAACACAACGCAAATGGTGGTGTTCATGCATTGGACTCACACATGACGTGTGAGGAGTGCGGGAACAACTGGCCATATGGGGAAGGATTGCCCCCATACCCATGAAGAGGTGTTCTACATGAACAACAACAACGGGTATCGTCCAAACGGAGGACAAGGGTACAACCAAAACCGACCATCATATCAAGGAGGTAACAATTTTTCTGGCTTTAACAATAATCAACCTTCCTTGAAAGATTTGGTTTATGGCCAAGCTAAAATTAACGAATCTATCAACAAAAAGCTTGCTGCCAATGATAAAGTCTTAGAAAACATAAGCTGCACAAATAGAAGGTTTCTCCTCTGCTTTCAAAAATCAGCTGAGCTTTAATAAAATGATTGAAACCCAAGTTGCTCAGCTAGCTGCTCTTATTCCTGGTTCTAATTCGGGAAGATCCGGGGCAACCCGAGTCTTCTTTGGAAAATGTTAATGCGGTTACCACGAGGGGAGGAAAATCCACTCGGGATCCGCCATATCCTAACCATGCAGCAAAGAAGAACGAGGAACGACCTGGAGGAGGAAAGCCCTTCTATTACCAAAGAAAAAGAAGAAGAACCGAAGCCAAGTGAAGGGAAGAATGGAATTGAATTTCAAGACACAAGCTTTTTGCCATTCCCTCACGAAACGGGAAGCCAAAGGAGGATGAACAATTTGCTCGATTCGTCGAGACCATCCGAAGGATTCATGTCAACGTGCCATTGTTGGACATGGTGCAGGTGCCCACATATGCACGCTACCTTAAAGACATCCTCAACAACAAGAGGCCACTACCCAACGAGGAAATGGTCAAGCTCACGAGAGGAGTGTAGCGCAGCTATACTCAATCGGCTTCGAGAAAAGAAGAAGGACCCTGGCTGCCCCACAATATCATGTTCCATTGGGGCACACCACTTCGACCGGGCCTTATGTGATCTTGGGGCAAGCGTCGGCGTGATGCCCAAAGAAGTCTTTGATCGTTTGAGCTACACAACCTTGACTCCTACACCAATGAGGTTGCAATTGGCGGACTCTTCGGTCCGCTACCCCGCGGGAATAGCCGAAGACGTGCCGGTAAAAATTCGAGGCAACTTCATACCGGTGGACTTTGTGGTGCTTGAGATGGATATCGACAAGAACACGCCCCTCATTTTGGGACGTCCCTTCCTCGGCACCGCAAACGCCCAAATTGATGTTGGGAATGGAGAAATCCGATTCCACATCAATGGGAAGGAGGAAAAGTTTGAGTTCCAACCAAGAAAAGAACAATGCTCAATGATCAAGATCAAGTATGGGCCAAATCCCTCAAACATCCGTGAAGTTGAAGTGACGCCAAGAAAGACGGATAGTCTCGTCGCCTTTTGGAAGCAACTTGACAAAATTGAGAATCCGTCATGGTACCAACCCAAGAAGCACTGCAACAGCAAGGCCGGGATTATGGGCCAAGAAGCCGGTCCTTCAAGACACAAAGCCACCTACATCAACAAAGACCAAACAAGTGTGGCAAGTGAAGAAGGTGCAGCCATCTTCATCCTCTTCTCCGGGGAAAGGGCACTGCACCACAAGGATGAAAAGAAATGGAGAAGTCCTCGCTCGCCGGACTTAAAATGGCAAAGCCCTGGTCGACGGGATAAATCGGTATTATCTTTCGATTTCTTTTGATTTTTGTTTTCCACCACATGCATCTCCCTGCATATTCTATTTTATCACAAGATAATTTTCATTTCATTTATTTGGATTTTCCGCCAGCATATTTGATTTTTTTTCTCACTCGCCATGCATAGAAAATTTGAAAACCAAAATCCTTTTACGTCCAAATTTTCCTACTTTGTTTGAAACTTTTGGACAACCCTTGTATCCTTATACAAAATCCAAAAACAATTTTTGCATGTTGGAATTTTCTCCAACACTTTTTCTCGAGATTTGATTTTTCGAATAAAGCTGAATTTGAGGCAACTTTCTTTGGATTTCTTGAGCAAAAATTTACGAGGAATATACGGACGTAGCAACCATGGTCAATGATCATTTGGCCGTTGGGAGCTATGGGCCAAAAGGGGGAGCAAAAGGGACCCACAGCAGGTCGGCCGAACCCACCTCCTTGGTTCGGCCGAACTGCCATGACCGTTGCTCGGTCTGTCCTTTTCCCAACGGTCATATGCCCCTCCTAACGCTCAAAAACGGCTACTTCGTGAGCTATAAGTAGAGGTGGCCTGGCCGGAGCTCTCTCCCCCTCTCACACTATCATTTCCACTCCTCACTCACTTCATTCTCATTACTCTCAAGTTTTCCATTGTCCTCACTTGCTCATTGCCTAAAAGTTCTGCATAAATCTTTTGCTCTTGGTGTGCTTGTCTAGTTTTTGGTTTGATTTGTTTTTGTTTGGTTTTCTCGAGTTGCGATTTCTTGCTCACATGAACAACCGACGGTGTCGCTAATTTGATTTTTCCCTCACATGACCCGTTCGGAATTTTTGTTCTTGCATTCTTGCTCTCTTTGTGTGCAGCCATGACCGGTGCCAAGAAGCTGTTCGGGTCAATCAAGAGGTCCTTGAGCTCACGCTCAAGTTCAAGCTCTTTACGTCGAAGCACCCGCGCACGCCCCGTAGTCGAGTCACCGCCAAGTTCACCACCACAAGTCGAGGAAGAAGGGCAAGAGGGCAACATCGAGCATCGTCTCCTCACCGACACCGACCTCGACTTAGTGGGCGAGCACGAGACGCGCACCTACACGCTTCTCCAACACCGTCTCTTTGCTCCTACGCGAGCATTTGACACGGAGCTGCTGCACAAAATAGGTATGGATGCTGAATTTGCTCAAGTATTTAAAGCCTTAGGGTGGACAGATTTTGCTAGTGTAAATGAGCCGGGTTCCCGCTTGCTTACACTTCAGTTTTTATGCACCCTACAAACGGTAGATGAAGGAATTTCTTTTCGGTTTTTCCGTGAATCCTACCGTTTGACTTGGAAAGAACTTAGCACTCTTCTTGGCTTTAATACTCGCTGCAATACCGACTTGGATGGTGCCCTTCCTCAGTTTTCAAAGCATGCTTTTGGGAAAGGATTACGGGTCTTCCTAGTTGCGTGCGACCTAGAACTAATCACATCCATCATCCTACCTTGCGTTTTATGCACATGTGGATTGCTATCACTCTTTTTCCAAGGAGTGATATTCGGAGTGTCTTGCGAGGATGAGCTAAAAATTCTTTTTGCTGCGGTCGATAAGATTAAGATTGCTCCCGTGAAAGCCATGATTTGCCAATGGATAGAAAATCTTGGGACGATAGGACCAATTGAATGTACCTCTCTAGTGACACGAATTGCCATGCGGGTGGGAGCTTTACATGATGCTAATGTTGAATACCTTGCTACACCTCGCTCTCTTATAAATAAAGATTATCTTATTCAAGGTCACTCTCTTAAGAATGGTCCGAACGATTCCCTCATATATTATTTTGTGGGATATGCAAACGAGTTTCGGTTACCTAACCCGGACCTTCGTTTGTATACTCTCAAAAATCTAACCATTGAGCTCCAAGAAGCGCAGCGGTCTCGCAGGAGTGTATCTTCTCGCAGGGGCGCACAGATCAGAACAACCATCTACCTCCGAGATGCCCACACCGCACCCCACGACTCATGGCGAGCCGGGGTACAGCCACCCCGGGTTTTCTCCCGGTGGGTACCCAGCCCCGCCACCTCACATGGCCGGGGGATCGGCGTGGCAAACTCCGGGATATGGCCCGGGGCTGTTTTCTCCACAACAACAATGGGAGGAACACTCCACCGACTCCGGATCAGCCCAAGGCTACAACTTTGTGCAGGAGATGAACAACCTCTCCTCACAAATGGGAAGACTCCAAACCACGGCGGAAGACACCGAGTATGCGCTCAACCAACACATCTTGCAAACTCATCAATGGCAAGAGCGCACCGACACCCAGCTCACCGCCCTCACCAACATGACGGAGCAACAACGAGCCGATCTTTTGGCTTACTTCCGTCACATGGGGTTCATTCCACCAAACCCATGAGCAAGAACAAGCTTGGGGGGGCAGCACCCCCGCTAAGGTATCATGTATCGCAACTTGTATCCTTTATTGTCTCTTGTTTTTGCTTGTTCTTGCCTCTCATATGAAAAACAAAATAAAAATGATAAAACTAAAAAGAACAAAAAGAAGTAGCTTAGTTCCCTTTTATACGCTGCAAGTATGTTGCTAGTCTTTCTATGTTGAGATGATGAATAGTTGCTCTGTTTTATTTCTCTCATGTGCCTAGTCTATAATTTAGAACTCTCCTAGTTTTGAGTTTGGTGGCTAGCAAAACTTGCTTAGAACCTGAAACTTGTGGGCTGCACATGCTTGAGCTGCACCTAAGTTGTTGTGAGATGATGATATGGTAAAAAGAGCTGCTATGATCTTGTCCTAAGTTGAGCTTAAAATCTCCGGAATTCTGTTCCCAAAAATTGCAAAATCTATAAGTTCCCAAGTGATGATAAATTCCTACCAAAGCCATATGCAAATTTCCCTTGAAAACCTTACTCATTTGCTACTTGTTACTTCATTGAGCTTTATCAAAATTGTGTGACCCTAGTGAGATGCTTTTCATACTCTCATGATCAAGATCACGTACACACTCCACCTCATATGCTACACTTCTACACCGGAAGTTAGCAACATGTCATGCCATCCACCCAAAATAAAGACACTCCTCACATTTTATCACCTCTCTTAAAATATCAAAAGAAGGCATGGCTATGCAAAAGAAAAAAGAAAATAAGGCTCACAAAAGATGAGCAAGAAAAAGATGCTGCTCTCATTTCGAGCATGGAAAAAGAAAGAAGAAAAGATAGCCATGCCCAAAATCCAAAATAAAAAGAGGTGAAACAAAAAGAGGAGTAGTCAAATACACCACCACCATCATCTTCACACTTGCACATCTTGATCTACGATTGTATGACTTGCTATCTCCATGGATCCACTCTTTTGGTTTCGCAAAAATATGAATGCAAGTATGCCTCATTTCATACCCTACCTTGAGCTCCACAAAAGCCTATTAGATGTAGGATGAGGCAATACACATGCCTTGGTGAGGAATATAAACACCATTAGAGCGATTCGAGAGCATCACTTGTGGAACGTGGTTTTACTTGAAAAAAAAAAAAAAAAAATATTTTTTGAAAACGTCAGGAGAATAAAAAGCAAGACAAGGGAAGAGAAAATAAATGCTCTATACACCGTTCTCTCTCTCAACCGCCCAAGGTAAAGTGAAAAGCACAAAGCCCCATGAGGACTAAGGGGAAGGGTGAGTCACCATTGCCAACTTATTCAACTCAAGGATGAGTATCTTTGTTATACACTTGGTACCTTTGAGAAGTAGGCATTGTAGCAACTCCGATCAACAACCTAAAGTTCTACTACTTGCTCGGGACGAGCAAGGGGTAAGCTTGGGGGGCTTGTTGACGGTCGTTACGGACCAATTTCGACCGTCAATTAGTCAAATAAATGAGAAGGACTAGGCATGTCTTGCATGCATTTTACTTAGAAATAACCTAGTTCCACGTGTACCTCTAGATTTTTAGTGTGCAGGTGGAAAATGATGAATTCCGGGCCCCGAGGCGACAAATCAACACTTTTACAAAACTTCCACTTCGCCGCGGGAATCAACTCCAAGATAAAAGGCCAACGACCACGAAATCCAACACAAATAAGGCCTCACGCACCTGGATCAAAGACCAACATCCGGTGGGGGAGCCAACCGCCAAAGCCCAGCCCGGGAGGGGCGGTGGCGGTTCGGCCGAACCAACAAGGCGGTTCGGCCGAACCGTCATGGTGGCCCCCTGGCCCACTTTTCTGCGGCGGTTTGCCCACCGCCTGCGGAGGTCGGTTCCACGCGCATTAAATGCCACCGACCTACGAAACCGCCTCCGGGAGCCGACCTTTCAAGCCTATATAAGGAGGGGTACCCCCCTCCTTAACACACACAACAACACAAGGATCATTCTCTCCTCACACTAGAAGTTTAGAGGCTTTCTAGGTAGTGCTAGGCTTAGTAGTGGGCTGCCTCATTGCTCCCAAAGTCTTGTGGAAAATTGGGTATAGCTCTTGTATCCTCTCTTTATGAGACTTGATCTTTTATATATGGAATACTTTCGTTCATATCCTTGTCATGAGCTTTATAGAGTAATCATGATCTTGTTTGATCGTTCATCGTTCGTTCATATGAGTTCGTCGTTCGTTCTTCGTTCTTCATTAATAGAAGATGAACTCATATCGAATGTTCTTCGTTCGTTCATACTTGATCACCGATTACTCCTGATCTTACTTGATTAATTGCCGTTCGTCGCTCATTCTTGAGCGGCAGCGCTCTTACATGACTTAGTGCTAGCTTTGATCCTTTCGTCTAGCGTATGCTAGTTAGGCTAGTGTTCTTATGAATAGGCTTCGGGTTCATCGTCCCGCAAGGGTGCTCTAGATTTACCACCATGTCGGTGCCTCGAGGGATCTAGAGTTGTGGTTAGTGACGCCGGCACGGTGCTTGGGGTTATCTACCCACCGTTGAATGTGCTTCGTGTCCCACGGTTTGTAGAGGTAGGTGACAAGAAGTGACAGCCTTGTCATCCAAAGTAATCCTCCACGTTCGGGCATGGCATAGGAGTCTAAAAAGCCGGAGTCGCGAGGCGGACCTCGCGTAAGACGGATCTCCCGATGATGCCTAGGCATTAGACGCTTGCTTGCGCTTGCATGATCTTGGATGTTAGGTAGAAGCTGCGCACTCATATGAATGTTGTATCATTAGGAGTAGTGGTCTGCTAGTCTAGTTTAGCTTTATCTAGGATCGCCTCTATCCCTTTTATAAGAGAATGCATCGCCTTGGTGTGTGTCACACTATCCTCAACTTATTGCTCCTAACCCCTGCATTGGAATGTGAATACTTCATCATTCTTTTGTAACACCATGAACATAAGTACTCTTATCAACCATGTCTTCCTTTGGGAAAATATAAATACGATACCCTTGAATACTCTCGGGTGAAATGCTACAACGGGTTATCCGTCCGCTTGCGGATATTCATGACCCACCTTATAATACATATCTAGTACTTGTACTTGGATGTGGATTATTTGGTTAAATAGTGCAAGTGACTTAAACCCTTGGCTCTCCCGCGGTCACGTGTTTCTTTCCGCGTGACCTTAAGAGATGCCAACAAGCCCTCTCTCAACGAAGTGTTCCTCCCTTTTATAAAGTGGAGTAGTATTTCCTTTCCTTTTACCTTGGCGTGTAAACACTCTTTTAGGTGATTTATACGTGGTGATCTACTTATCTATCGTGACATATCTTTGTTAGACGTAATTCTTGTTATACTTGTTTACGGGATCATCGCTTCGCAAGAAGTGCTCTAGCTTTACGAACTCGGTTCTAGGCCGAGGCTAGAGTAGCGGTCAATAGCATAGACGTGGTGTCTAGGCTGGAGATCGCCTTTGTTTGCTTGTGTGCCCCACGGTTTGTAGAGGTAGGTGGCGGGAAGTGACAGCCCTGTCATCCAAAGGAACCCTCCACGTTCGGGTACATAGTAGAGCTTTACGTAGACCGGAGTGGCTTGGCGAGACCAAGCCTAAGACGGTGCCCGAAGTAAACAAGTCTAGCTTGCGTTCGTCTACCTTTAAAGGATAAATAGATAAGAGTCACCCTCTCGACCCTATTTTGCTACGTTGTCTTGGTTGTCCTTGGGTAAACTAACCTTGTTGCAGAAATACTCCGTTCCCTGCGGATATAAATACGATACCTTGGAATACTCCCGGGTGAAGTGCTACAACGGTATTCCGTGCGCTTGCGGATTTATTCGTGACGTAAGAAATACCAACAAGCATTTCGGCGCCGTTGCCGGGGAGCGGTTGTTATCTTTGTAACGAATCAGGTTTGCCCTCGTAATCTATCTTACTTACCGTTCTGTTTTTATTTTTCCTTACATTCAAAATTTCACAAAAACATATCATGGAGTCACACCCAACCATCCAATCTTTCTCCACTCCACGGGGTGAACTCTTAGAGCCACCATCATCATCACAACCTATTTCTTCACCTGGCTATGAGTTCTCCCCGATTACATTTCGATGATTAGAGGTTTATCCTTTTCGGGTTTTAAACATGAAAATCCTTATGAACACTTGCGAGAGTTTGAACATTTGTGTTCATGCCGACTGATCCATGGCATGACACAAGAAACATTGAAGTGGAAGTTGTTTCCCTTCTCTCTCAATGAGAAGGCGAAGCAATGGTACACTTACACCGCTAAGAGAGTGAACGGTGATTGGAAAGAATTGCGAGACAAATTTTGTCTAGCATTCTTCCCCGTGTCTCGTATCACTTCTCTACGAGCGGAAATAATAAGCTTTCGACAAGAAGAAAAGGAAACCTTGAGCGCGGCATGGATTCGGTTCTGTTCTCTAACGGACTCCGGACCAGAATTGTTGCTCCCGAACCCGTTTTATTACAACACTTTTATTCGGGATTGAGCAACGATACCGCACTTTATCTTGACACGGCCGCGGGTGGATCTTTTTCTCATAAGACCATAGCGGAAGCACACGAACTTTTGGATCGAATTGTGGAAAACACACCTTTTTCCGCTGACTTACTCGTAGAGCCGGAGTCGAGAAGATGAGGAACTCGTTGTGCAAGAGACACAGCACTTGGTGCCCATGATGGAGCACCTAGCACTCGAGTCCTCATCTAACACAAGAACAATGATAGAGGAAGATGAACCTCTTGAGTTCCCATTTGAGTTCAAGGAAGAAATTTTTGAAGATTTTGGAAACACCTTGAACTACTCCTATCAAAAGAAACCAGCACTCCCTGCACCAACTCCCGAACCTATTGAAAAATCTATTCTCTTAAAAGCTGTTCGGAAGTTGACAGCAATCATGAGTGATGAATGGTTGATAGAAAACGAACTTTCTTCGGAAGTTCTTCGACTTGATCATCCTAGATCAACCATTCGTGGCTCAATTCGGGGAGTAATGGTAGATATTCTCTATAATCCTCTAGTAGGTGCCAACATCATGTCCGAATCTTTTGCTTCAACTTTATTTGGAAACGAGACATGGGCACCTTCGACAAACTCCTTAAAGCCTCACCGGGGCAATTTTTTGAGAGTTTGGGGATCATTAGAGATGTTTGCATTAAGCATAATGAAGCAAAGGTTTCCCTGGACTTTCACGTTTTCGGAATCTTGGATTTCGATGTTTTGGTCGGTCATCCCATAGAAAAGCTTTTCTTAGGGATATCACCTTTAGGAACCTTAGACTTCACCCTCGGCAAGAAAACTTTTTCTCTTCCTATCATTCATGCACAAAACTCTTTTGCCGAGGAGCCGCTTGTGGAAGAAGAATGCATGGAGGAGGTTATGGCAATTTTTCCTCATGAAAACCCCGAATCATCCTTGGATGAAGATGCTCTTGATTTCATTTTGGAAGAGGATGATTCGGCGGAAACTTTTGAGCTGCCAGAAACTTTTACACCTACGCCACCTCCCGTAGAACTCAAAACTCTTCCACCGAGGCTTGCGCCACGTTTTCTTCACGGAAATCCCGAAACCCCTGTCATCATAAGTGACAAGCTTTCGGAGGAGGAAACTGCAAAACTCTTAGCCGTGCTAGAAAAACATCACTCCGTTTTTGGGTACTCGCTTGGAGACCTCAAGGGAATTAGCCCTGCTCTTTGCACCCATCGCATTCCCATAGGCCCCGATAGTACACCATCTAGGGAACCTCAAAGGAGGTTGAACAATGCGATGCGGGAGGTCGTTAAAAAGGAGGTCTTAAAACTTTTACATGCTGGCATTATCTATCCTGTTCCACACAGCGAGTGGGTGAGTCCGAGTGCAGGTTGTACCCAAGAAGGGAGGAATGACGGTCATCCAGAATGACAAAAATGAGTTGATCCCTCAACGCACCGTCACGGGATGGAGGATGTGCATAGATTACCGGAAACTTAACAAGGCTACAAAGAAGGATCATTTTCCGCTGCCCTTCATCGATGAGATGTTGGAACAGGCTGGCAAATAATTCTTTCTTTTGTTTCCTTGATGGGTATTCGAGGATATCATCAAATCCCCATCCATCCCGACGATCAAAGTAAGACCACTTTCACATGCCCCTATGGAACTTACGCCTATCGACGAATGTCCTTTGGGCTTTGCAATGCACCTGCTTCTTTTCAACGTTGCATGATGTCTATCTTTTCGACATGATCGAAGAGATTATGGAAGTATTCATGGATGATTTCTCCGTTTATGGAAAAACCTTTGATCATTGTTTAGAAAATTTAGACAAAGTCTTGCAACGTTGTCAAGAAAATGATTTAGTGCTCAATTGGGAAAAATGCCATTTCATGGTTAGAGAAGGCATAGTTCTAGGGCATTTAATTTCTGAAAGGGGGATAGAGGTGGACAAAGCTAAATTAGAAGTTATAGAAAAGCTTCCACCTCCTGTGAATATTAGGGGCATTCGCAGCTTTACGGGACATGCGGGGTTCTATCGTCGTTTTATCAAAGATTTCTCTCAAATTGCTAGACCCCTTACAAATCTACTTGCGAAGGATGCACCCTTTGAGTTTCTCGATGAATGCATGACTGCTTTCACTACCCTTAAAAATGCACTCATCTCGGCGCCAATCATCCAACCCCACGATTGGACGCTGCCTTTTGAGATAATGTGTGATGCTAGTGATTTTGCCGTAGGGGCTGTTCTTGGCCAAACTAGAGATAAAAAGCATCATGCAATCTCCTATGCAAGCAAAACCTTGGCTGGAGCTCAATTAAATTACACTACCACTGAAAAAGAGCTCCTTGCTTGTCGTTTTTGCTTTTGATAAGTTTAGATCCTACTTGACTGGAGCAAAAGTCATTGTTTACACCGATCATGCTGCTTTAAAGTTTTTGCTCAATAAGAAGGATGCTAAACCCCGTTTGATACGATGGGTTCTTCTACTCCAAGAATTTGATGTAGAAATCCGTGATAAAAAAGGAGTAGAAAATTCCGTGGCAGATCATTTGTCGCGTATACAATTCACTAACCTGCAGGAATTACCCATCAATGATTTCCTACGTGACGACATGCTGCTCCTAATAAGGGACTCACATCCATGGTACGCCGACATTGTGAACTTCATGGCAGCGGAGTACGTACCACCTGGAAAGAGCAAGAAACGACTCATCTATGAGAGTCGCCGTCACTTATGGGAAGAACCCTTCCTTTACCGTGTCTGCGCCGATGGATTGCTAAGGCGATGTGTGCCCATACCCGAGAGCACACGAATCATTGAGAAGTGCCATGCATCGCCATACGGGGACACTACGGCGTGTTTCGTACACGAGGCCAAGATATGGCAAAGTGGTTTCTTTTGGCCAGCCATGTACGAAGACACAAAGGAATTTGTCGAGCGATGCCCGGAATGTCAAAGAGTTGGAGGCATCACGGCAAGAGATGCA
Organism: Chloris gayana; assembly: GCA_031894775.1. NCBI lineage: Eukaryota > Viridiplantae > Streptophyta > Magnoliopsida > Poales > Poaceae > Chloris > Chloris gayana. The sequence goes on from JAUNZO010000656.1 coordinate 288,346, forward strand.
ATGCCCCTCAACTACAATTTACAAGTCGAGCTCTTCGACGTATGGGGCATTGACTTCATGGGACCGTTCACCAAGTCACATGACTGCGAATACATCTTGGTGGCGGTAGACTACGTGTCTAAGTGGGTAGAAGCAATGCCTTGCAGGGCCGCAAATGCCAAGCATGCTCGCCGGATGTTCCACGAAATTATCTTCCCGAGGTTTGGAACACCGAAGCTAGTGATAAGCGACGGAGGGTCTCACTTCATTGATAAGACCTTCCGACGCTTCCTAAGAGAACTTGGATCAAGGCATAATATCGCTACTCCATACCACCCTCAAACCGGTGGGCAGGCCGAGACCTCAAACAAGCAAATCAAGCGGATCCTGCAAAAGACCGTAACAGAAATGGGGAAGGGATGGAAGGACAAGCTACCCGATGCACTATGGGCATACCGTACAGCATATAAGACACCCATAGGCATGTCCCCATACCAGCTCGTGTACGGGAAAACATGTCATTTACCCATCGAGACGGAACACCGAGCGTATTGGGCCATCCGGAAATGGAACATGGACCTTAATGGTGCCGGACGCAAAAGAAAAATGGAGATAGCTGAGTTAGAAGAATGGAGAGACAAAGCTTACCACAACTCAGCTATATACAAAGAAAGGACAAAAAGGTGGCACGACAAAAAGATAAAGATAAAGGTATTCAAGGTTGGAGATAAAGTCTTGCTATTCAATTCACGGGTGAAACTCTTCGGGCATGGAAAATTAAGAAGTAAATGGGACGGACCATACACGGTTATTGACACCTCGTCACATGGAGCAATCACACTTCAAGACGACGAAGGTAAAATATTTAAGGTAAATGGTCAGCGCCTTAAAATTTATTTCGAGCCCGATAAAGATAAAGAATTTGATGTCATGCACTTGATTGATTTGAAATATCTCTCATGATATCCCCCGTTTTACTTCATCACCCGTAGCAGTACTTTCCTTTGAATAAATATAGCAAGAAATAAACCAGAAAAAAGAAGGAAACCGAGAGGAAGAAAAGGCGGTCCGGCCGAACCCCCTTTGTGGTTCGGCCGAACCAGCCTGATCTCCCCAGCGCCCATCTTTTGCCAAAAATCCAATATCTCCTTCCCTCCTTTCTTTATTTTCTGCTGGAAAATAAAAACCTTGTCGAGCGCGCACGGGGTAGAAAACCCCTATTTATACTTCTCCTCTCCACCCAATCTTTTCATCTCCTCCACTTCCTACATCATGAGCGAACATAGCAGCGCCTCGTCCGACATCTCGGACGGCAGCAGCAAAAGGAAGAAGCCCTATGAATGGATTGAAGAAGGCGAAGCACTCGACAACGCTATCCGCCTCATTGAGGAGCTTCGCCGGCAGTTAGAGCGCGCCAAAAAAGAGAATGGGGTTCTCCGGAACCTCTACAACCACCTCGAGAGGGAGAAGAAGAAGGATGAAGACCTCATCGAGACCCTCAGCTGGAGGATGGGCGCGATGCGACCTCGCCTTAGAGATGATCGAAGAAGAGAAGGCGAAACTGCGGGAGGAGGAGAGGAAAATTAAGAAAGATTAAGAGTAGGACGTAGAACGCATAAACCTTAGAAATCTTTCGATCCTTTTTGTAATACGCCTACTGTTTTAATTCAATCATATTAGTGCTCCCCGGGCTTCCATACCGGCAGAGCAAATTTTGTTTCCAAATGTCTTTTGTCTATCTTTTGAAGGAAACGAGGCAAAAAGGCAAGTGTGGGGGGGACATCGCGGAAAGCAAAGACAAACACACGCGAAGCGCGCAGAAACATCACGAGGAAAACAACACAAACACAAGCTGCGAAACGAGAGCGCAAGTGAGGCCCGAGCCGGTTCGGCCGAACCCAAAAGGGTGGTTCGGCCGAACCCCGGTGGGTCCCACTCAGCCCTGCTTCCTCGTGGCACTTGAGTTTGTTTCTCACACTTCCTTTTTGCCTACCTTATTTGTCAAGTTCATTACGAGACGCGAAAAACAATTACTAAAACTTGACCAACTAAAATTTGGGAAGATTTCTTTTGAATACCTTTGAAAATCCCAAGTCTCTCCCTAATACTCTCATGATGATCTTGCACACTTTTTATTACTCGCTTCATCACCACTTGCCTCGTGAACAAATAATCAAATCCATAGGACCCATGTTTTTCTAGATTATTGGCAAGTGTGATATGGCTCGACGAAATGATCTTATGCTTAGCTTACCGAGTCCTTGGGAATTCTATTTCACAAAACAAAAATACCATGGCTTCATGCTCCTCTCTTGATACAAAAATGCCTACCAATGCCATATGACGATCATACCTTGCAAAACTTACATACATATGCTGCTTGTGTTTGCAATGAGCTTTACCAAAATTGAGTGACCCTAGAGAGAAACTTGTCATGCTCTCTTGATCAAGAGCACGTACACTCCACCAAAAAAAGGGCTAAACTCCTACACCGGGAGCTAGCCCCCCACCAAAATAAAGACACTCCTCGCTTGCACCTCTTTTTACCTCTCTCTCTCTCTCAATCACGCATAAACAAGACATGGCTATGTAGAAAGAAAAGCTCACACGGATGAGCAATGAAAAGCTCACACGGATGAGCAATGAAAAGAAAGCTCACAAAGATGAGCAATGAAAAAGAGAAGAGATGCTCAAGCATAGAGCAAGAAAAGAAAAGAAAGAAAATAAAAAGATAGCCATGTTTTGAAAATGCAAAATAAAGAGGGGTCAATTACAATAGGAGTTGTCACTTTTTCATATCCATACACACACGCACTTCTTGATCAAGGTTGCATGACTTGGCTTCTCCATGGATCCTTTCTTTTGGTTTAGCAATATTTGTGATACAAGTATGCCGCTCTCATTCCCTACCGAGCTCCACATACAAGCCTAAAAAGTAGGAAAAAGAGAGGCAACACAATGCCTTGGTGAGGAAAACACTTTTTGAGCGATTCAAGAGAATCAAAGAGGAGCGGGAGTCATGTTGTTTATTTTCAAAACTTTCAAAAACCCAAGGTGCTTAGTGAGCAAAAGTATAGTGACTTGAGTCATGAGCTGTTCCACTTATCAATCATCCAAGAATGCATGTTAGCCACCGTCATGTTCACAAGTAAAACGGTGTGGCTTGTAATAACATGTGTGCAGGTCTCTAAGAGGAGAGATCTCTCAACTTACGCTCCCACCTTTACTCGAGGACGAGCAAAGAGCTAAGTGTGGGGGTCTTGTTGACGGTCCTTATGGTCCAATTTTACCGTCAACATATTGCATCTTTTTGAATCAAACACCATCACCAAGAATAGACATAGGGATTATTTCTAACAAATTCCACTAGTCTTGGTGAAATGATGAATGCAGGTGCAATTCATATGAAAACGAGGGGAAAACATGCACGAAACATGGACTTTGCAATCGACGGATTTTCCCCGGACTAAAGAATATCGTCCAAAAGCCCAAAACCACAAAACAGGGCCTCAACATCAAACCAAGCAAGTGGATTGGGCCGAGTACACGCCGGAGGAAGGCACCGAGAGAAGAACCAAGCCCGGGGAGCCCGGGCCGGTTCGGCCGAACCGCCCTACTGGTTCGGCCGAACCGACAGTGGGCCCCCCGGCCCACTTTTCTCCGGCGGTTCGTCACCGACGTCCGGAGGTCGGTTCCACCTGCAATTAATACCACCGACGTCCGGAACCGCCTCCAAGTTGCCGACCTTCCAAGGCTATAAATAAAGGGCTATACCCCCTCTCTCAACACACCACCAACATCAAGATAGAAGACAAAATTCTCATCCTTAGGCCAAGGGCCTCTTGTATCTTAGTAGAATAGGAGAGAGGGCAAGGAAAAGGAAGGAGTGTTCCTCCCTTTTATAAAGTGGAGTAGTATTTCCTTTCCTTTTACCTTGGCGTGTAAACACTCTTTTAGGTGATTTATACGTGGTGATCTACTTATCTATCGTGACATATCTTTGTTAGACGTAATTCTTGTTATACTTGTTTACGGGATCATCGCTTCGCAAGAAGTGCTCTAGCTTTCGAACTCGGTTCTAGGCCGAGGCTAGAGTAGCGGTCAATAGCATAGACGTGGTGTCTAGGCTGGAGATCGCCTTTGTTTGCTGTGTGCCCCACGGTTTGTAGAGGTAGGTGGCAGGAAGTGACAGCCCTGTCATCCAAAGGAACCCTCCACGTTCGGGTACATAGTAGAGCTTTCGTAGACCGGAGTGGCTTGGCAGACCAAGCCTAAGACGGTGCCCGAAGTAAACAAGTCTAGCTTGCGTTCGTCTACCTTTAAAGGATAAATAGATAAGAGTCACCCTCTCGACCCTATTTTGCTACGTTGTCTTGGTTGTCCTTGGGTAAACTAACCTTGTTGCAGAAATACTCCGTTCCCTGCGGATATAAATACGATACCTTGGAATACTCCCGGGTGAAGTGCTACAACGGTATTCCGTGCGCTTGCGGATTTATTCGTGACGTAAGAAATACCAACGAGTGGCCAAACTGTTGACGCCGGTTTTTGACCAAGGGACCCATTGTCGGCGAATATAGGTCAAAAGAGGGCCGGTGGGCGTAAGGCCGACGGCCGCTTGGGCGAGTAAAGGGGCGTCCCTCCCGGAAATCGTGCGCGGACGCCAACAGAAGAGCATAACATTGATGGGCCCGGCCCACGTCGTAAAATTAGAAATAATAGTTTAATTTTGGAAAAGATCCTAGTCAGTTAGGAAATCGGCCCGAAGAGGGTCCGAGTAGGATTCTTTGTGCCGAGTATAAATACATACTCGGATGTAACATGTAAACTCGATTCACATCCAATACAACTTTCGGCGCATCGCCAAACCCTAATTTTCTGTCAAGTCTTTACTGTTTTCGCGCGGGATCTTCGGGGCTCCGGTCGACAACACGTTGGCTTGATAAGGTAATTATGTCGTCTAGTTCTCGGCGCATTGTTCGTAATTAGATGGCTTAATTGCTAGTTATCCGGCGACCGGATCTGTTCTTGATTGTCGTAGTGAGTATCGGCCGGGATGAGTCAAGTCGACCTGGTCCGGGCTCGTGGTGGAGGTAGTTTGACTTGTCCTGCCTTCCCGTCCCAGCCTTTGCTCGCAACGCCGATTGGCTCGGATCTGGTCATCCGAGTCACGATAGCCGCTATGAGAATTCTTTTATATCTTGGCCGATTCGATCGTGCAGATTCAGTTGACGTGTCCCGTGTTTGCCTTTGCGATAGTTGACTTGTCCTAGGCGCATGCAGCCGATTGGCTAGGGTGTAGATTTACTTTCATAGTTAAGGCGTTTATGATCGTGCTTGTCCTGGATCGGCCGGGCGTGCGCGGCCGTTAGACCTGGTCCGATCGCGTGCCATCGGTTGACTTGTCCTGTTGGAGCGACCGGTCGATTCGGGATCCGTGTGGTTGTATTTGTCTTACTCGTTCTTTCGGAGTGTTTAGCCGATTGTTTATCACGTTCATTAGCTGTTTTATGTTCAATTAGCGACCAAATCTGTTAAAGCTGCCTTTGAACCCGAGTTATTAGTATAATTTCGTTGATCATCATTATCCATCTAGATAGATCTAATAACTCATCGTTATAATCCATGGCAGAATCGGCCGGATGCCCGATCGGCCGATTTATCTGCTCCGATTGATGATTGAACCATCCTTTTGCTATCAAATTAATAATTACCTTGTTTATATTTTATTCGATAATGCATCCCTGCAAGGTCTTAATGATTTGATTGCTCACCGACGAAATCGGCTGCAAGCCACCGATCGCATGTTATAGCATCGGCCGATTTCGTATCGTTTGTATCACGGTTCGCTTGCCCGGCATTTAATACATAAAATGGATGGGCCGTGCTACTCCCGATCAATGGCCGATTTTGTCTATCTTACGCCAGAATCGGCCACGGCCGCACATCGGCCTATCCGGGCCGATGACCCGGAATTTTACACTTTTTATTGTCTTTGTTGGTTTGCAGGAAAACCATCCGGCACGCACCAGCGCACACGAGAATCGGCGAGCCGAGCCGGTCCGTTGGGAGCACGAGGCCCTGCGTCGGCCGGGGTTTCGGTGGACTCTCCGGACAACGGTGTGTTGGCGACTTTTGACGTCAACACACTTTTTGGGACGCCCAGTGGGACCGGAGCAACCAAGATTAAGATGTCGTACATACAGGTCGTCGGGGAGGACGGAACACCAATGATCGATGCTGAAAGTCGGCCGATTTTGGTTCCAGTTCCTCTCAGGACGGATGGCAAAGGGCATGGAGAAGTTTCGATGATAACGGGGTTTCGGCCTGGGGAAAGATGACAACAGAACAAAAGCTGCAGTACCAGGAATACCCGGCCGAAGCAATGAAAAAGTACTTTCGAGCCCCGACGGTGACACGTGGCGGAGTGGCCACAAAAGGAGACTTCCCTCGGATTCTCGCATCCGGAAGAACTAGACCAAATCAAAGCCCGGAGACTGCCGGATGCCAACCAACTCGGTGATATGGTCAACTCGTCCGTTCATCATGCCCTAATCAATCAATCGGGCGTGTTGACCAACACCATCGGGAATTTGATCAAGGACACAATTGATGGCAGGCTATTCATCGAAGGGTATTCCGGACCTGCATACACTCAGCCTTTCGGCACTCCCGTACGGTCGAATCGGGGAATTAGCCTCCAGAGTACCACACCGCAGCAGGGTTTCAGCCCCGTACGGCATGCCACCTCACCTATGGCCTGGCAAGGACAATGCAAATGCAAGTACCGAGTGCAACCCAGCCAGGCAAAGAGGATGACAAGTGGCCCCAAGAAGTCGGTAACGGAAGAAGGCAACAGACAAGATGTACAACAGCCGACTTCCGAGTTGGGGGCAGCAACCAATGTGGCAGCGGTCCCGCAGATGGCACAAGCAGCCCAATTTCTTCTACGTACCAAATATCGGCCCGAGTGGAATTGAGAACTCACCTACCATAGTACGGCCAATATCCGGTATTCCACGACCAACCGCATCGGCCGGGGGACAGGGATTCATGATCTGGACGGCCGATCCAATCGGCCATGAATTATGGGATCGCTCCGCAGTACACTATTCCCGGCTACCGGCACTGGGATTTCCGGGAACAGCCGGCTTGATACACCCGACCGGGGGACAGCCCAACACAGCTTATATGACGGGGACCGGATTAGCAATTGCTGAACCCAATGATATGAGTAGCCTCATGACTAAGATCGCCGATATGATGAAAGATCAGTTCGATTTGAAGCCTAAGGAGAAGAGTGCATTGTATCGGCGACCTTACCCCGACCGGATGGATTCCATGGCTCTACCCAATAAGTATAAAATTCCCGAGTTTTCCAAGTTTTCTCGGGCAAGATAACACATCAACTATGGAGCACATCAGCCGATATGACGCACAGCTTGGTGAGGCGTCTACTCAGGAGGCTTTGCGGGTCCGGCTATTCCCCCTGTCATTGTCCGGATCGGCCTTTTCATGGTTTGCTTCGCTGTCGCCCGGTTCTATTCGGAGTTGGGCCGATCCGGAGAAAAGGTTTCACTCGTATTTCTTCACGGGCATTACCGAGCTTAGTTTGTTCGATTTAATGGCAGTGAAACAGAAAACCGGGGAATCGGTGGCTGATTATATACGAGAGGTTCAGGACTCGAGGGACGATGCTACAACCTCGAACCCGACAGAGCAACAGCTTGGCCGAAATTGCTTATGCGGGGCTATTCCCCAACATCAAAGAAAAATTTACCCCACATGAGTTTGATGGGCTGGCACAGCTGACCCGCGAGGCGCTCGGCCAGGAAGAGAATCTCCAGCTCACCAGGAATCGGCGGTATCGGGTAGCTTATGCTGATTTCGACGAGTGAGGATGATGAAGAGAGAATTAATGCAGTTGAGTGGACTAATAACAAACGGCCGATATTTTCTCCACATGTCAATCCTAAGGAGAGGAAGTATGATTTTGATTTATCCAAGGCCGACGAGATATTTGATCAGCTTGCTGCGGGAAAAGAAAATCCAGCTTTCCCCTCATCACAAAATTCCTACGCCGAGGAATTGAAGAAAATGGCTAAGTGGTGCAAGTGGCATGGAAATTCACATCATAACACCGTTGATTGTTATGCTATGAGAGATGAGATCCAAAAAGCAGTTGACAAGTGGGGTATTGCGAGCAGCTGATGTAAAGAAGAAGATGAAAGTTGATGGGCACCCTTTCCCGGCTAATACGATGTATATCAATACCATCGGCGGTGGATCAGCTGGTTTCATACGCCGATATGAGAGGAAGAGAGAGAGGGAAGAAAGAGATCAGATGGCACACGAACAGGAATCTATCGGTCAAAGTCAGCAAGATGTGCAAGGCGTGATCCGCCGAGAAGATTTTGACCCACACTCGGGATTGTCCTTTCTTTCAGATCTGCTGGGACCAAAACATGAAGCTTCCATCTATCGAGAACTGCCCGCAGTGCATCGGCCGGAAAGGGTATCGTGATGGCGGGTCATCAAGTTACCAGGGGCGGCCGATTGGTCGCAACTACGAATCACAACAATCGGCCCCCGTAAGAGCAATCGGCTATGATCACGGATATGATGAACGAAGATACATAGTGCCAAAGAGAACCTCCGTTCACGATCGGCCGGGGCCAATCAATGATGAAGAAGGGTTTGATTACCAATACCGTGAAGATTCGAGAGGTGATCAAACCGAGAACGAAGGACAAGTGGTGTCCCGGTGGTTTGCTCAACAAAACCCAAAAGAGAAGGCTTCAAAGAATGCGTTGTCGAGAAATCAAGGGTGGACGGCATTACAGAGATGACCAAGATGATGAGTCCAAGCCCAAGAAGGAATGGAGGCCGAAAGTGCAGTCTCAAGTGGTCCGGGCTGAAGCCGCGGTGAATATGATATCCATGATGCCCAGGATTGTCGGATCGGCCGATGAAAATTCGGCTGAAGAAGAACCAGTTGGGGAGACTTCGGAGATTCCGTGGACGCCGGAATCCGCGGTATTTGATAAGCCGATCAACTCGATCATTTGCATCTCAAGGCATTGTACATTAGCGGCTACATCAATGGGTCACCAATGAGGAAAATGTTGGTCGACGGAGGAGCAGCGGTCAATGTCATGCCGATTACTACATACCGCAAGCTCCGGAAGACGCCACAAGAAATGATGAGGGCTAATCCGACGCTCAAGGATTACAGCGGGAGAAGTCAAGATGTGCGTGGGGCCGCAATAATGGAGATCACCGTGGGCAGCAAAACCATACCCACCACTTTTTTCATCGTCGACGGGAAAGGTGCATACACAACTTTGTTGGGGAGAGACCGGATTCATGCCAACTGTTGCATCCCATCAACCATGCACCAATGTTTGATTCAATGGGTCGGCAACAAGGTCGAAATCGTACGGGCCGATAAGTCCGTAACCATTGCAACCGCCGATTTCGAGTTTGCCGGTCCGGAGAGCTCGCCTTGTTTATCGGGCACGTATTGGGATGCGGAGGCCATAAACATCACCGACGACGGAGTTATTGTGACCGGGGGTCGGTACCCCCGGCTGCTCCGATGGGCCCCACAGAGAATTGACGGACAATCGGCCGATCGATACATGCACCGAGGATATGATGAGTCGGCCGATTAACGAGCCGAAGACGGGAAATTAGGTCACGGTTTTGTGTCGGCCGACGAGTTAGAAGAGGTAGACATAGGGGATGGAGACAAGCCTCGGCCAACATATATTAGCAAGAAATTGTGTAAAGAAGTAAGAGATGAATTAGTGGCCTTATTGGAGGAATTTAAAGATTGTTTTGCTTGGGATTATAGCGAGATGCCCGGACTCAGCCGATCGATCGTTGAGCATCGGTTGCCCACTAAACCCGGATATCGGCCATATAAGCGTGGGGCTCGGAAAATTGACCATAGGTATTATGAAGCTCGTCAAAGAAGAGATTATCAGATTATATGAGGCCGGTTTCATTAGGCCATGCCGATATGCGGAGTGGGTTTCCAGTATTGTGCCGGTGGAAAAGAAGAATGGAAAGATGCGGGTTTGCATTGACTTCAGAAATTTGAATAAGGCAACTCCGAAAGATGAGTACCCAATGCCAAACGCCGATTTGTTAGTTGATGCAGCCGCCGGCAACAAAATTTTGAGCTTTATGGATGGAAATGCTGGGTACAATCAGATTTTTATGGCCGAGGAAGATATATCGAAGACGGCGTTTAGATGCCCCGGGCGTTGGGACTATATGAGTGGGTTGTCATGACCTTCGGGCTAAAAAATGCTGGTGCTACATATCGGAGGGCCATGAATTTTATATATCACGATTTAATCGGCCGATTGGTGGAAATTTATATTGATGATGTCATGGTGAAATCAAGATCGGTTGGGAGTCATGTGGCTGATCTCGGAGAGGTGTTGAAGAGGACAAGACAATACGGCTCGAAGATGAACCCGCTCAAGTGTGCGTTTGGCGTCTCAGTCGGACAATTTCTCGGGGTTTATTGTGCATGAAAAGGGAATTGAAGTCGGCCCTAAAAGTATTGATTCTATCCGAAAGCTGGAACCACCGACGAACAAGACGAAGCTCCAGTCCCCGATCGGCAAGATAAATTTTATTAGGCGATTTATCTCAAACTTGTCCGGTCGACTTGATGTATTTACGCCATTATTAAAGCTCAAGGCCAATCAAGAATTTCGGTGGGAGCCAATCCTTCAAAAAGCTTTAGAAGATATCAAGAAGTATTTGGTGTCCCCACCAGTGATGGTTCCGCCAAAGTCGGGCACACCCTTTAAGTTATATTTATCGGCCGGTGACAGGTGCATCGGCTCAGCGTTGACTCAAGAACAGGAGGGAAAAGAGCGGGTTATATTTTATCTCAGCCGCAAATTGATTGATGCAGAAACGCGGTATCCGGAGGTGGAAAGGTTATGTCTCTGTCTCGTATTTTTCATGTACAAAACTAAGGCATTATCTCGTTAGCCGAAGAGTGCACCGTGGTTTGCCAGGCCGATGTCGTAAAATATATGCTATCGGCCCCGGTCCCCAAAGGCCGGTTGGGCAAATGGATGTTGGCAATTGCGGAATTTGATCTAGGCTATGAATCGGCAAAAGCAGTAAAAGCACAAGTATTGGCTGATTTAATAGTGCAGCACGGAGAGCACTCGGTCGGATACGTTGAACCGAGTGCCATGGACAGTATTCTTTGATGGTTCAATTTGCAAGGAAGGAAGTGGAATCGGCTTGGTTGTTGTGTCGCCTCGGGGGCAATACGTGGATACTCTATTACAGTAGAGGCGCACACCAACAACCAAGTCGAATATGAGGCAGTGTTAAAAGGACTGGAACTACTCATCGATGCCGGGGCTGATTTTGTGGAAATTTTCGGCGATTCCTTGTTGGTCGTGAGTCAGCTGGCCGATGAGTATGAGTGTAAAGATGAAATATTGTTGCAATATCATAAAAGGTGCCAGAAGTTGATGAAAAGATTCAAGTGTGTTAAAATCAGCCATATACCAAGAGAGCAGAACTTCGAAGCAAATAACTTGGCTCAACTAGCATCCGGATATCGGCTCGCCGGAAATAGCTTGGAAATAGCCGATATTGAAAAGGCCGATTGGCGCACAGAAATTCGAAATTTTTTGAGCAATCCATCCCAACCTACAGATAAGAAGATAAGATATAAAGCCTTGAAGTATGTTCTGTTGGATGATCAATTATTTTTCAAGACAATTGATGGGGTGCTTCTCAAGTGTATTGATGACACCGAGGCAAAGGTGGTAATGAGCGAAGTGCATGATGGGATTTGCGGAACGCATCAATCGGCCCATAAAATGAAGTGGCTGCTAAGGCGAGCTGGTTATTACTGGCCGACAATGTTGGCCGATTGTTTCAAATATTATAAAAGTTGCCAAGATTGCCGTAAATTTGGACCTATACGGAGGGCGCCTGCGTCGGCTATGAATCCGGTGATTAAACCTTGGCCGTTCGGAGGCTGGGCCATGGATATGATCGGCCGGATAAATCCAGCATCAAGCAAAGGACATCAATACATATTGGTAGCTACAGATTATTTCACGAAGTGGGTTGAAGCGGCGCCCTATCGTAAAGTTTCGACGGCCGACGTGATAACGTTTGTTAAAGAGCATATTATTTATAGATTTGGGATTCCGGAAACAATCACGACAGATCAAGGATCAGTATTTACGTCGGACGAATTTCAATCTTTTGCTCGAGGAGATGGGGATTAAGTTGATTAATTCGTCGCCGTATTATGCCCAAGCCAATGGCCAAGCTGAAGCGGCAAATAAGAGTCTGATCAAGTTGATCAAGCGGAAAATACAGGAGTATCCTCGTAAATGGCACATGAAATTGATGGACGCTTTGTGGGCTTACCGTATGTCACGGCATGGGGCCATGCAAGTCGCGCCGTATCAGCTTGTATATGGGCACGAAGCCGCATCGCCATGGGAAACAGCTATCGGCTCTAGAAGGATTGAATTGCAACAAAAGCTTTCGGCCGATCAGTACCATGGATTGATGATGGATGAATTAGAAGATGTAGTACAAAATCGGCTGGATGCATTGGAAAAAATAGAGCAGAATAAGGCAAGGGTTGCCCGCCATTATGATAAGAAGGTTGTGCAGAAACAGTTTCAAGAGGGCGATTTGGTCCGGAAGCTTAGGATGCCGATCGGTGTGAAAGACAATCGGTTTGGTAAATGGTCGCCTAATTGGGAAGGACCCTATTTGATTAGCCGATCGGCACCGGGTAATGCATATATTTTGAAAGAGTTAGCAGGGAGAAGAATTCGGCCGAGCACTTAATGGGAAGTATTTGAAGCAAGTATTATCCTAGTATTTGGATTAACTCATAGTGTTCGGCCTAAAAGAGACTACAGCCGATGTCGATGCACATCGCTTTGAGATGGCCGATACCGAGAGTATCGCCCTTAGCCAAAAAATACGAAAGAAAAAACATAGAAGTCACCGATAAATTAGCCGATGTTTTAAACATCGTCTTCGGATGGCCGATATGATTGTATATCGCCCTTAGGGCAAAAAATATTTATAACAAATTTTTGTTCAAGGTCCTATTACACCTAAGCATAATCGACAGCCTCGGCACGAGACAAGAAGTCTTGGACGGCGAGATAGTGCACGGGCCAGCATGGAGTCGAGGTTGGCCATGACCAACAGGTCATCCTCGATGGGGCCGATATCAGCGTGTGCCGCGGCAGCCATCTTCTCGGCCGCTTGAATTGCTTCGTCCGTCGTCTTCTCGTTGAGCCGCCACGTCAACCGACAGCTGTGCAATGGTGGCTTCCAAGGCCGCCGCCTCCTTCTCCTTGAGAGCCGGCGATGCTCTCAAATCGGCAATCTCCTGGTTGATTACCTGCAGTTCATCCTCGCCGGTTTGAGAGTTGCTCTTGCATCTCCCGGGTCTTGTGGACCTCCTCCTCGAACGCTTGATGGAGTCCTCGGCAAGTAACGCGGCTTGCTGCTGCTCCGCGTGGCGAGCCGTACGCTGCCGGGCACGAATGAAGTCTATTTGCCAGTACTCCATGTATGCCACACGGTGCGGAGCGTCGCGAACATCCTCCGGGAGCTCAGTCCGGACCTCCAAGTACCGGGCCCTTATGGGGTGGGCGTCGGCCACCAAGCGATCAACCGAAGAAGCCTCAAGCCTCGCGCACGATTTCGGCCATGGTGGTAAGACCGAAGCGGATACCAAAATCGGCGCGAGACGAGGGAAGCCGAGCGCCCGAAATACCAAGAGAAATAAAGTGAAGCTAATGACCAGCAGCAAATCAAAGAAGAGATAGTAAAAACAAACCTGCGAAGCATCGATGCGAAGCGGCCGGACGTCTATCGGCTGCGCCATTGAACCCACGGGTTCGTGTGTTCCAATCAGCTCTCGGCCGGCCGATTCCCCTTCACCGGTGGCGTCCTCGGAGGCAGCATCGGGCACATGGCCAGCTTGTTCGGTTTCGGCGGGCTCATCGGCGGGCTCATCGGCAGCAGTACCTACGGGAGAAGCTGCGGGCGGCTCCTGGCCGGCCGATTCTTCGACAGCAATAGTGCCTTTGGGGGGAGCAGTGGGCGGCACATGGACAGCTTGTTCAGCTTCGGTGGCAACCTCGGAAGACGCAGGCCGATCCGAGCGAGTTGAACTCTCCGTAGGGTTTGGATCGGCCTGGCTTGGTATGACTCCAAGCTCCGGAGCTGTTTGAATCGGCCTTTCGGGCGTCGGCGTCCTGGCCCGTGGAGGAGTCGATAGGCGGATTGGCCTATCGGGCGCTGGCGTCCGGGCCCGAGGAGGAAGAACCGCCGATTCCCGCTAAGAACTCATAGTTACACAGAATGTGAAGTGAAAAGGAATCGGCAATCGTGCAATAATAACCCGACGCGGCGGAGATGGTTCACCGAAGTAGTCCGGGTTGGACGAGCGCACGAGCTGCTTTAGCAGCGCGCGGTGTCGCTTCGGGGCTTGAGTCGCCCCTGCAGCTGGCACATTAGCCTTCCTCTTGCCGAGGGCGGCTGTTTTAGTCTTGGCCTTGCGGGCAGCTGGTGCCCCTCGGCTCATCGCCGCAAAAGCTTGGGCAGGAGTGCGATCGGTGAAGCCGATATTTGGAGCAATTGGGCTCGGCATTAAGTATGCAATCGGCCGGCCACCGATACTCGGGTCGGCGGCTCCTCCGTGTCCGACTGAAAAAGAATATACAAGGGTGAGCATTTGGAGTGGCCGATTTCATTTACAAAATCGGCCTTATAAAATAAATCGGCTACACGTACCTCGGCGAAAGCTTCTCTCGGGACTAAGCCGGAGAAGAAGGAGGCGGTGTTCCAGCTGCGGAGGTGCCGGTTCCACTCGCCCCACCAACGGTCAAAAGGCGGGTACTCCGGGCGCCGGGAAAATCCGGCTAAGTCGCCGGTGACGACATCGGCGGTGCGGCCGACTAGCCAATTCCACCGAATGGCGTTGTCGACGGTAGCCCGCGCCTTTATTTGCCCCACATAGAAGAGGTCGGGGGCAAGCGGCCGAGCCGAGTTGGCGGGCCGCCACCGACGAGTGGTAGAATTCATAGGAGCAGAAAGCCTTGCTCCCGAGCAATGAGTCCCGTCGGCAGCAGACGGGGCGGAGGCAGGTGGTGAAGATCTTGACCGCCTCCCCGTCGGCCGTTGGGAAGGTGGGGTCGATCGGAAAAGGAGTGTCATACCCCTTCTCGAAGAAATCGATGTACGGGTACCAATCCGTACTTTCGTTGTTGAGGCCCTTGTAGAGGGCGGCGAACCAATACGCCAGGTTGTCATCCGACATGGCCGCCCCGGTGCCATGGATAACGCTTCCCCGAAAGAGATACATCGGCTGGATCGGGCGTGGCCGATTCGGCATAGTTGCCGGGGAAGGTGAGGACACCGAGGTCCGGATCGATGGCCTTGGTGGTATGAAGGGACAACCACATTTGGATGAACCACCAAGGGCCTCCCGGGTTCTTGACCGATCGGCCGGAGCGCAACTCCACCGAGACCTGGTGAAGAAGGAGGTACGCCGATCCCGGAAGATACTTGCCCATGGGAAGGGCATAGTCGTCGGCCGACCTATCGGCTATCGGCAGAAAGTCGTTTGTGGGGCTCACGCCGACCCCACAAAAGAAGAAGTGGTCAAGCCACATGTTGAGGAAGGCAACGTGCTCGCGGCGATCGACCGTGCCGTGCCCCTTGTTGTAGGTCTCGGATGTAGACCTTCCAACCCCTGGTGTCCTTAGGGTTGATCCGGTGGGAGGACTTAATGCGGATGGCATCCGGAGTGGCCTCCGCCGTGATATTCAAATCGGCCAACATGACCGTGTCCGGGAGGGTCATGGTAGCCGGCCGTGGCCGAACATGAAGCGGTTCAGGGAATCTGACCGAGAGATAAGAAGCTGCCGCCAGCAACGGTTCGTTCTTGTGGTGATCGGCCAAAGAGAGTTTGATGGCGTGGGCGATGCCGATGTTGGCCCAACCTTGCGGATGGACGGCCGATACTCGGTTATACCAATCGCGCCATCCCGCAACGGGAGTCGGCCATGACCGAAAGCTGTTGGCCCACTCGGCCGATAGAGGAGACTGTTGCCGAAACGGGACCCGGTTCGTTTCGGCACGGATGAGATCCGTGGGGTCGGGATCGCCCATAGGACCCAAGAAGAAATGAGTTGGGATATTGGATGGAATAACAACTTGGTTCCGGATCTCCTAAAAACAAGGAATAGGGCTAAAATGAGAAGCGGAACAGAAATAAATTGTGAAAATGAACAAGAACAAGAACACGAAGAAGATTGCAAAGGTAGAAAAGAAGGATGCTCGGATGTACATTACCTCCGGAACGGCGTTAGTGCTTGGCGACGACGCTGGCCAGCGGCGGCAGCACGCAGCAGCAGCAACAGCAGGATTCATGGTCGCCGGAGAAGAAAAACGGCGGCGGCGCGGTGAGAAGTTGAAAAGGCTCGAGAAGGCAAAGGTCGCTAGAAAAGGTGAAGATGAAAGCCAAGGAGAAGAAACAGATGGGAAATGACCGGGGTGGCCCTGGGTTTTATGGAGAAGTGACGGGCGATAGAAACCGGCGCAAGAAAAGAGGATAAATCGGTCCGACGCATGCGTTGCATACCCCGGACCGGGGGACATGTGTTGACGCCGGTTTTTGACCAAGGGACCCATTGTCGGCGAATATAGGTCAAAAGAGGGCCGGTGGGCGGAAGGCCGACGGCCGTTTGGGCGAGTAAAAGGGCGTCCCTCCCGGAAATCGTGCGCGGACGCCAACAGAAGAGCATAACATTGATGGGCCTGGCCCACGTCGTAAAATTAGAAATAATAGTTTAATTTTGGAAAAGATCCTAGTCGGTTAGGAAATCGGCCCGAAGAGGGTCCGAGTAGGATTCTTTGTGCCGAGTATAAATACATACTCGGATGTAACATGTAAACTCGATTCACATCCAATACAACTTTCGGCGCATCGCCAAACCCTAATTTTCTCGTCAAGTCTTTACTGTTTTCGCGCGGGGATCTTCGGGGCTCCGGTCGACAACACGTTGGCTTGATAAGGTAATTATGTCGTCTAGTTCTCGGCGCATTGTTCGTAATTAGATGGCTTAATTGCTAGTTATCCGGCGACCGGATCTGTTCTTGATTGTCGTAGTGAGTATCGGCCGGGATGAGTCAAGTCGACCTGGTCCGGGCTCGTGGTGGAGGTAGTTTGACTTGTCCTGCCTTCCCGTCCCAGCCTTTGCTCGCAACGCCGATTGGCTCGGATCTGGTCGTCCGAGTCACGGTAGCCGCTATGAGAATTCTTTTATATCTTGGCCGATTCGATCGTGCGGATTCGGTTGACGTGTCCTGTGTTTGCCTTTGCGATAGTTGACTTGTCCTAGGCGCATGCAGCCGATTGGCTAGGGTGTAGATTTACTTTCATAGTTAAGGCGTTTATGATCGTGCTTGTCCTGGATCGGCCGGCGTGCGCGGCCGTTAGACCTGGTCCAGTCGCGTGCCATCGGTTGACTTGTCCTGTTGGAGCGACCGGTCGATTCGAGATCCGTGTGGTTGTATTTGTCTTACTGTTCTTTCGGAGTGTTTAGCCGATTGTTTATCACGTTCATTAGCTGTTTTATGTTCAATTAGCGATCAAATCTGTTAAAGCTGCCTTTGAACCTGAGTTATTAGTATAATTTCGTTGATCATCATTATCCATCTAGATAGATCTAATAACTCACCGTTATAATCCATGGCAGAATCGGCCGGATGCCCGATTGGCCGATTTATTGCTCCGATTGATGATTGAACCATCCTTTTGCTATCAAATTAATAATTACCTTGTTTATATTTTATTCGATAATGCATCCCTGCAAGGTCTTAATGATTTGATTGCTCACCGACGAAATCGGTCGCTAGCCACCGATCGCATGTTATAGCATCGGCCGATTTCGTATCGTTTGTATCACGGTTCGCTTGCCTGGCATTTAATACATAAAATGGATGGGCCGTGCTACTCCCGATCAATGGCCGATTTTGTCTATCTTACGCCAGAATCGGCCACGGCTGCACATCGGCCTATCCGGGCCGATGACCCGGAATTTTACACTTTTTATTGTCTTTGTTGGTTTGCAGGAAAACCATCCGGCAAGCACCAGCGCACACGAGAATCGGCGAGCCGAGCCGGTCCGTTGGGAGCACAGGGCCTCGCGTCGGCCGGGGTTTCGGTGGACTCTCCGGACAACGGTGTGTTGGCGACTTTTGACGTCAACACAAACTAAATCCAAATGTTAGTGTCAAAGCTGACCTAAAAAAAAGGTTGTACATCAAATAGAATAGAATACTAACCGAGCTTTCCCTACTCGTGTTCCTGGCTATTTGAACAAATGGGAGACAATTCTTGAGAACCCGAATGCTTGGTACTACTACCAGGTTCAGAATGTCAATATAAGAAATATCTATGTCACTTTAATTTAATATTTTACTTCACTTTAATATTTTCTTGAATACATAGGTCGAAGTAGACAATTATGGTCTGAAATTTCAATTTTTTATCATTCTTTTTCCTGTATTCAAATTAATTAAGTGGTCAAACTAAATTCAAGTGTTAGCGTCAAAGCTGACTTTTAGCTCATTGGTGCCAATTTTCTGATTGCTTGTTTGTTTTCCAGTTCACCATGGCAAAAAACTTTTGAGTACCGCTATAGCCCGGCCAACTGCTGGACCATTGCACTAAACACGGGCGTCAGTACTTGGGTCCCGAGTTCGCCCTCGAACCTTCAAGCTAACAGGACAAGGTATTGCATGTTTCTACTAACTACAGTTCAAATTCCAGTTGGTCCAAAAGTTAGATCCAGTGTTCTTAACATAGTACAGCTTATTTTAGAAAGCTCGTTAGACAATCGAGTGCACTCGTGTTCATTCATCCTACAACTGAAGCAAAATGACTAGACTTCCAATGACCTAAAAAAGGGTTGTACATCAAACAGAACAGAATACTAACCGAGCTTTCCCTACTGTATTCGTGGCAATTTGATCAAATGGAAGACAATTCTTGAGAATCTGAATGCCTGGTACTACCACCGGGTTCAGTATGTCAATATAAGAGATATCTATGTCACTTTATCTTGAATAGATAGGTTGAAGTAGACAGTTATGGTCTGAAATTTTATCATTCTTTTTCCTGTATTCAAATTAATTAAGTGGCCAAACTAAATCCAAATGTTAGTGTCAAAGCTGACCTAAAAAAAAAGGTTGTACATCAAATAGAATAGAATACTAACCGAGCTTTCCCTATTGTGTTCCTGGCTATTTGAATAAATGGGAGACAATTCTTGAGAACCTGAATGCTTGGTACTACTACCAGGTTCAGAATGTCAATATAAGAAATATCTATGTCACTTTAATTTAATATTTTACTTCACTTTAATATTTTCTTGAATACATAGGTCGAAGTAGACAATTATGGTCTGAAATTTCAATTTTTTATCATTCTTTTTCCTGTATTCAAATTAATTAAGTGGTCAAACTAAATTCAAGTGTTAGCGTCAAAGCTGACTTTTAGCTCATTGGTGCCAATTTTCTGATTGCTTGTTTGTTTCCCAGTTCACTATGGCAAAAAACTTTTGAGTACCGCTATAAGTTTATGGTTCAGCTAACTTTTGAGTACTGTTATAAGTTTATGGTTCCGCTAAGCTTTTGAGTATCATTATATGTTTAATCTCTTATGGCTAATAGTTTTTCCTGTTATTTCCCTACTGTGTTCCTGGCTATTTGAACAAATGGGAGACAATTCTTGAGAACCTGAATGCTTGGTACTACTACCAGGTTCAGAATGTCAATATAAGAAATATCTATGTCACTTGAATTTAATATTTTATTCACTTTAATATTTTATTCACTTTAATATTTTCTTGAATACATAGGTTGAAGTAGACAATTATTGTCTGAAATTTCAATTTTTTATCATTCTTTTTCCTGTATTCAAATTAATTAAGTAGTCAAACTAAATTCAAGTGTTAGCGTCAAAGCTGACTTTAGCTCATTGGTGCCAATTTTCTGATTGCTTGTTTGTTTCCCAGTTCACCATGGCAAAAAACTTTTGAGTACCGCTATAAGTTTATGGTTCAGCTAACTTTTGAGTACCGTTATAAGTTTATGGTTCAGCTAAGCTTTTGAGTATCATTATATGTTTAATCTCTTATGGCTAATAGTTTTTCCTGTTATTGTTGCCTTTTCCAGTTTCTGTAAGTTTGACATTTTCTATCATCTTCCGCCTGATAATTGTATGATTTTTTTAGGCTTGCATAATATACAATAATTTTATCTCCGGCTTTATCTTTTATGATTCGTAAGTATAGTTGCCAGCAAAAGAAATATAGTGGATGTAAAAGTTTGAGGCATCACTAAGGCATAAGCTCATTTACTCGGTAATGTTATTATGCTCAATTTGAGTGCAAGAGCCTTACTACATCATCTAGGAGAAGACACCAACAGACACCGGTCGGCTTTACGAGGAGGTTGCAATGACTAATCCTTCTCAAATTACCGACACTGTGCATGATCAAACACAAAGTGATGGTAAGTTTCCTTTTTATTTTAGTGAATTATGAATTATTACATGTGGAACATGTTAGGCACAACAGGAAGCTCAACGTCGTCGTGACAGGGCAAACTACGCCGAGAAAAATCCAGTTGTGAAAGGAAAAGAAAAGATCGTGAAACAACTGTAACCGCAGAACCACTAGATAGGGGCATATATACTCAATCTCAATGGTTATTCTGCTGCAATGCCCAATGTAGGTAACACTATAACATCTCATAGTTTAACATTCTGTTACACAATATTATCTCAATGGTTATTCTGCTAGAATGCCCAATGTAGGTAATAATATAACATACGCTGGAGCAGACGGCGTGGCTTGGTGAGTAGTGGATTGTGCCCTTTGGGGAAAAAATTCATTCACTGTAATTATTTGTGGTTTTGTTCAGGTGGATCGGCTTAAAATTAAAAGAGCCCACAAGGTGGATGCCACCATCCAGCAAGAAGAAGAGAAGCTTCACAACCAAAAGGAGAATTTCAGGAGGTTGTTTCTTACTGACTTTTATGAAATTATTATTACAGAAATGTCATAATCATGCATGTTCAGTTACCATTGATTTATTAGCTAGCAACGTTAGCTAATATCCACTCTCCATATCCTATTCAATATCCATTACATCATTGTGGACAGAAAACTGAGCAACTTGATAACTGAAACTATCAAGGTACCAACTTGATAACTGAAGCTAATGAAAGGTCGAGCAATCACTCCACTGCACAGTCTTCATCCAGATATATATGCACCTTTGCCCCCCCCCCCACCCCTTGGTGGTGATACGCGAGATAGTGAGCGGCGTGCACCATTACGAAACTCTGAAACTCCAACAGCACCGGGTGAAACTATAACAACATGGTTAGTTAATCTATATGCCTAAGTTACATGCCTCTAGACATGCCTATTCTGACCATTGCCTATTGGAACCGCAACATGTGATTGAGCTCAACCCATCAACAGGACATGTTGTAGACTGTACAACACCGTCACCAACAAATGAAAAAGACCTCATCCACACATCACCATCCAAGGCATCCCTGCCGTCGAACCTTCCAGTGAGTGCATCCATTCAAACATGCTCTTCTACTAGAGTCCAACCATCCTGAAAGGATATCGAGAACTACTGATAAAAAACTTATTTCAGTATATCTGACTCATTGCATGGGTTCTTTGCTTTATGTGGATAGAAAATAAAACGAGGTATGATTTTTCTAACGAAAAACTGTGATAAAATTATATTCATGCTAGAGAAATGAAACATAAGTTTCACTAAATCTCCTAAACATCATTCAATATTTGCACTCGATTTCCTATACATGCTAGCATAACTACGACCTATGTATAGGATGAAAGAATCGTCAGGGTACCAAGTGTGGTCCCTAATTGATGGATGGAACGGCAAAGATAAACTGTCATGTTTTTTTATAAATTGTTTTTTGTAATTATTAAATAAGTTATTTCTTGGGATTCTTAATATATTGGTGTGCAGTATTATGGCGTGGTCCAAATGGAATTCTTAGTACAAGTGTTTGCCTCAAACATGAATGTTGCACACAAGTCTCTACCAAAAGAAATTCAAGAATATCTTGCTCAAATAACTGGCAACAAGCAGATTTCAATGTAAAACTGTTTCATGAATAAATAATTGTGGATTTTTATAAGAATAAACAGACAAACATGGTTTGAAGTACTCCCTCCTTCATGTAAATGATGTCGTTCCGACACAGCTCCGTAGTTCATTTTTAGTTCACTTTGGCTGTCGGGAACGACAAGATTTTGAGAACGGATGAGTATGTGATATTCATTTATATGAAATAGAAGTGTATTGTTTTATCATGCATAAGAGATTACGCCTGCAACAACGTGCTATCGAGAAAGTTGTATTGGCCTCAAAGGATTAACCTGGTTAGATAAATTAGCTGGAAATAGTTAGCTTTCAGATCTCTTCTGTATAGAACAAATAAATATTTTGTGAAAAAATACACATGGATGCACTCATTGGCTTCGGTTATCAAATTGGTGTCTTGATACTACAGTTATCAAGTCCACCAGCAGCATGTCAACTGAAAATGAGCTTTGCGAGGCCTTCAGCGTCGGGACGAGGGCGAGTTCACCTCCCTCAAAAACCAGCTGCACATTCTCCAACACATGACTATGTATCCAAAAACAGGTTCAGGCACTTTCGTCGGTGATCGGCACAAATACGAACATGCAAGTGCACAATGGTTTTCTGTTGTTTATAGCCATATGTTTATGCTACTACTAGAATTTTCCCACTGAATATTGCTTCTTTGTTATTAGGTGCAGTAGATGGACTAACATACTTGAAGTTGGGATGGAAGATACCACAGGAGAAGTTAGAATGAAAGACACTTCAAGAGAATGGAATGTGTGAGCCCATGTGTTCTGGAAAGGGTGTCTATGCCAATATTAACGAAATTATTACCTATGCTTCACTTTGATGGCTAGGTTAGTGATCTTAGAATTTCTTACACATTTAGAACAGGCAAAAACATGTACCAAATAGGTGACATAAAATGCGTTATTTGCAGGGCACCAAGATGGATGCCATACTACATTCGGCAGCGAGCATTGAGGATGTTTGATGAGACCATGAAGAAAGGTGTAATGTATGACTTGATACATGTGACGTTCAAGCTAACAAAAATGCATGAGTTTTGCCATCTATTGAAAATAAGAAATAGATTGTTTGAAGTATGTGATATTCATTTATATGAATTTGAAGTCTATGATATTCATTTATATTACCACCTCTATACTGTATTTGCTTGCATGCTTCCTATTCCTGTTTCCTTGCATGATTCACGAGTGATAGATTTATTAATCAGTGCTGAGTGACAATTGTATTAGTTTCTAATTTTTAGGCCTTCACTGTGAATTTGGGTTGCAATTCTTAATGTTATTGCATAACAGGATGTATGATACATTTCACACATTGGTTAGTGTAATAGCTTACCAGTATAGAAATTGCCCGTTAGCAAGGCAAATATGGATTTATGACATGCCTTTTCATGCGTAATGTAAAAAATATAGCCAACTCCTCTACTCTTACATGAAGGGTATTCTCATTCAGTTGTCATATAACTCATTTGATATTTGCCAATTATCAGTTTTTTCCCCTATTAGCTTATCAATGTTCCCCCTACTAAGAACCTATCTCGGAAAGTTTTGTTATTAGTCATGTTTCAGCAACAGTATGTTTTGTTAAGTCAATTTGGGTTCCCATATTTTAATACTCATTTGGTTAAATTATTGTAAAACTAATTTGATTTTTTTCCAAAAACAAGTGGTTGAATATGTAATACCAGGTGCTCTCCAAACATCAGTTCGATAATTATCAAACACTAACGGGATGTTGCCGTGTGCTACTACCTTCCAGCTATATTCTAAGCTGCTATTTTTGCATTTTACTTGGCTTGCAATATTTTCAGTTCACACCCTTGTTTAACTTTCCATTATGATGCTCTATTTGATGGGGTGGTTTCAGTTTTGATAAATATTCATCTAATAGTCTGAAAAGCTGACGATCTTGATTGTTTATTTCTTGATGAAAAGTCAGTAGTTCTGAAATGAGTATATGCTATTGTACACACTGGAAGTGCTGTTGAAAAGTTCAACACTTCACACATTGAGTGTTGCACTTGCACCCTTTAGCCTTACACCTTAAAATGCTTCAAATTTTCCTATTTTAGATTACTTCAATGATGCTTTATATTTACCATTTTTTTTAGGATAATTCCTTGCACTGTTGGATCTCTCAAGGAAAGAACCTTGAACATTCCTATGCATTCAGATTTTCAGAGCTAAAACAGTCAACAGATGTAATTATAGATATATCAATTTATTTTTCCTCCTTTGTTATCTCCTTTCTAATTGGCTTCGAATGTGCATGCAGCTATCAGAAGTATCTGATCAATGCTTTTGTCTTACACTAGCGCCTGGAGAACAGATGATTGGAGCTATATATGATGAATGCACAGTGATGTGGCATGGCTTTGGTGCGATATGGATTGAACACTGTACGGGAGGCAAACCAAGTGGCGCATGAATTAGCTAAAGTAGCTTTTACTTTGAAACAGAACTTTAATTGGATAGGTTAATCCCCGGGCTTTATCTTGGACCTCCTTCCGTCGAATGATCGACAAATAGGAAATCATCGTGAGAACCGCCTCCAACAATCGGCCCATTTGGATCCGTGAGAAACATTTGTTGCAGGTCGGCCTAACAACAGCCCAAGAAGTAACGAGGAGCGCGGAATAGAGGACTAGCCATGGGCTATTGAAGGTCCAGGAGTGGGAAGAAACACCATTGGCAGCTGACACGAGGCAAGAAATTTACGTGTCGTGCCTAGAAGGGATCACGTTAGTCAAAAAACGGTGGGAGTCCGGAACGTCATCAGCTATAGACTATGCCCAACACCGATCTTACCTGGTGCTTACAACACAATAAGAGTAGTATACTGGAAACTAACAAAAGGTAATGTAGCATTCTTTCCAAGAAATATGGATGGGACGTATTGGTTGAGTGGACAGTGGGAGAGCGATGGAATAAATGTTTTCTAACATTTGGAGTTAATTAAGCATAAATTTTAATGAAATTAAAATTTGAAAGGAGTTAAACACCAAATAGATTACCATATATTACTTAGTTATATTTTATGTTTTTTTAAATATTAATGTAAAGGTTTTTAAACGGATAAACACTTTGATTTGAAGTATGTGATATTCATTTATATAAATAGTGTGTATCATTTTATCATGCATAAAGGATTACGTCCGCAGCAACGCGCGGGCATTCCCTAGTAATAACTAACTAAGCAGCAAATGCCCTGTAACTTTTGCTTCATATCCCGAAGATGGACCAGGATTAAAGAACGAAAATATGGGTAATCCATGGCATGAAATACGTTTCGTTAAAAATCAAAGAATGATACTAAGGTAGCAGATATCCAATAGAGGGGAAACGGATAATGGAATTAATTACCTCTTGATACCTGGCCAGGATTTATAAATGGCTATTCCTTGCCAGTATGTGAAGGGAGCACGGCTGGTCCGAACAACAGGGAGGAGCCAGGAGCAGCAGACTTTGAGGAGATGGAGAGTCCACTGAAAAATTTAGCGTGTGCTTTGGGACGTGCGGGAGACATCATGCCAATGTGCGATAAAGCTGTTCCACTGGCGGCCGCTTTGTTGCGGCACTGTCTCAAGACGCGGACGAGCTTCCGCGGCCGAGTGCCGACAGCAATTGCGACTAAGTATTGTGAAACAGAGTGAGTAAATTATACTACGCGTCTAAGTAATCATTAAAGTTATACGTAAAATTATATGTATGGTAACAAAAGTTATGAATATATTATATACTTTTGATCACTTAAAATCTTGCCATGCATGATTGGTGATAGAAAATATGACATGCGTGACGTGTAGAAGCATTGCATGGGTGGCTACTTTACATTACGCGTTCCGTAGGGGGCACAACTTCTCGGATTGTGGCCAGCTGTATTGACAAATTGAACGCTCAGACCTGTTGAGGAGGCGCCTGTGGTTTCCAAACGGAGCCAATACTTTTGAAAATCTTTTTCACCCGAGAATAGATCATCATCATCATCGGACTCCTCTTCATCCCACCACCGTCGAAGGATATTGTTTTGGAAGTTTGACATATGTCGTAAAAACAATATTCAACATCTTGAGTTAATAATCATACATGAAAAGAGAAAATAATACCCAAATGTACTTGTAATAATAAGACATGCTGGACACTTCTTTCACAGAACGTGACAAGAAAATACAATACCCATTAATTATCTCAGCAGAAATAGAAATAGAGAAATAGCATGATATGCATTGGACTGTGCACCAACTGCTCAACACTGTTGTTGTGTTCCCTTGACCATTTTGCTATACACTATGTATTATCTGAAAAAAGAGAGTACATGGTGATGCTTTGCATGCATCTTTGGAACAGAACACCAATAATTCCATGGACAATGACTGGCACATGCAATCGTCATCAAGTTATTAGATCTCATTTCATTCTTCAGCTGCATTACACTACTATGAACAAATCAAGCATTCCCCTGAATAAGAATAATGATGGAGAAACTCTGAATTTGTTTGTTGTTTGATATCTTTGCTTGATAGTTTACTCTGAATTTGGTTTCGGCTCCGGCACACGTTCTTGACGAATCAAGGGACTGGGATGAACTGTGTCTTCACCTGCGAAGGGGTGGACGGGGTGGCGCCAACACACCAAGGGATAGGCGGCCGGCGTAGCGGGTGCGGCACGGAAAGTCGCGAAGGGGCGGGCGGGGTGCCGGCGAAGCTTGCGACGGGAAGAGTCGTCGCCCGGCTTCCGTGCCTCGAAGCCGTCTCTCGTGCGCTGGGCAGGTGGAAGGCGGCTGGCGCAGCAGGTGGCCGGTGCGGCAGGCACACTCAGGGCGGGACAGTGGGCAGTGCCAGCGAGGAGAAGGGGTGGAAGGGATGGCGCCTGCACCGAACATGCGAACTGGCGGA
This sequence comes from Chloris gayana, assembly GCA_031894775.1. NCBI lineage: Eukaryota > Viridiplantae > Streptophyta > Magnoliopsida > Poales > Poaceae > Chloris > Chloris gayana. The sequence goes on from JAUNZO010000656.1 coordinate 315,497, forward strand.
CATGTGCGGTGGAGCGTAGGTGGTCGGTGCGGCGGCCCTAGCGGCGCGAGCTGGTGGGCAGAGGAGAAAGGGATCGATGTCGATGCGATCGTTGTTTCACTGACAAAGCTAGCCCACCCGTCGGACGAAAATTTAGGATCCGATTTCGGATGACTGCTTGACCGGAAAAGTGGCTCCTAAAGTTTAGTAAAGAGGCCTCTTACTGGAGTTGCTCTAATCTGTGAGACCTGTTGCCTCATATTTGTCTTTTCTTCTTATTTGGTAAATTTAGTCCTATGTACAAACTGCCTTTTGTTTAAACCAAAAGTGTGCTGGAGACACAATTTAACTGGCAAAACAATTTAAGATGGTCGGATTATAATCTCTACCAATCTAATCTGCCCGTGCACGCTAGAACGCTTGCAGGCCTGCTAGCGTTCCTTCCACATTCCTACAGCAAAACTACAAACTTGCCGGTGAACCTCCCGTGGGCCTTTGGCTCTTGGTCCTCCCAGGCTCCCACACACGTGTGTTTTTGTTCGTAAAATTTCAGCATGTGTCATATTTCTTAGTTTGGAGCAAAACTTTTGAACCAAATTCGTACAAAAGTTTTGAATCAAAGTTTGAACAAAAAAATTAACAAATGAAAGTTTTGAACCAAAGTTTGAACGGGAGTTTTAAATGAAGTTCGAATGTGTGACACCCCTACCTTACAAAGCAAGAGGAATTGTCGCACAGGACCGCCTCGGGAGACATCCGATGAAGCGAACGTCATAGCACATACACATATGATACATTCATAATTTACAAAGACATAATTAGGGTACATGAGTAGAATATTTTACATATGAAGTTCGAGTTATTACAATACATAGAGTTCGAAGTTCAAGTTTTTACAATACATTAATATACATGTGGAAGCGTAAAAGAGTCTCTACGATACATAAACTTATTAAAAACCATGTCAGCCCATAGACACGGTCTCACTCCTGAGTCGGTGACGACGGAACCCACTCTACGGTCCATTCCTTGGGTTCCTCACCTTGCCACATAAATTTACCATAGCAATCGCAATACTCGGGCTGCGGCACTCGTGAAAACAGTTACGGACAAACATTGAGTATCTAATATACTCCGCAAGTCTTACCCAACAAGTCTTACCTCGGGCTCCGCAAGTCTTACCTCAATCAAATAAATTTGGCACTGCGGCCATGGCGGTGCAAAGCAGGGGAATTGCGTCGATTCTGCGTGCTCACCAGAGGAGAAAGGGGTGTAGCGGCGCTGGTGGCTGCAAAGGGTTTCTGGCAGCCGTGTTGGTGCCTGCTGCCGCTGTAGAATGAGTTGGAAAGGCTTATGGCCGAAGGAAGCTTGGGTTCGGTGCTTTAGTGAGGTAGAGGGGCGACCGGCAAGAGAGACTCCAAAGGAGGTCAAGATGGCTGGCGATGGCCGACGCATGGGCACGAAGCAGGAGCGCAAGGACGGTGGCCTGCCTAACCCTGTCCCACCGGCATGGGTGGCAGCGAGCGATGGTGGCTGCCTTGTGGCCCTAACACAATCCATTTTTCAAAAATTTACAACTTTGCCACTCTGTAACCCTACTGTTCTTGCTCAAAAACCATATTTCTAGGCCAAATTTTGACTTCCCAAATTTTGTGCATGCTCAGCATCAAATTTGGAACAACTTTTGTTATTGGCCAAAGTTCTGGTTTTGCTCCCAAAATTTTCTTAAAAATCCATGATGGCTTGCTGTTTTTCTAACTTAAGTGAATTTTTATGGGTATTTGTGCCATAGTAAAAAATATGGAAAAATGTCCCAAAATTCTACTTTGATATTCCCTTTAATAATATACAAAAACATTGGCATACTTCTATTTGAAATAGTTGAGGTCTGACATGTGCTTGGTTTGAATTAAATTTGGATTTAAAATCCAAACCCTAGCTCTTTAATTTGCATTCTTAACCAAATTGAAATTTGAAAATGCGAATTAAATGAAATAGCACTGTTCACATGTACTTTGTGACATGGGATGTCACAGAATGAAAGTTTAAATAGAAGGTTTAAATGAAGTTCGAATGAAAGTTTTAAACCAAAGTTTGAACATGAGTTTTAATTGAAGTTTGAACGAAAAGGTTGAACAAAAATTTGACTGAAACTTTGAGCCAAAGCTTGGCTTGGTTTTCTCCAACACCGGATAAGGATGAAATGGTGGAGAAAAGGAAAAAGGACATGCCCCTGCTGCCTACAGACGCGTGGTGCGTGAGAAACGTAGCGGCGCTCACGCGTAGAATAAGAAAATAGTCTGATGATTGATATATAAAGAAGTACCTCTTACATTTTTTTGTATGATCATTGTTGTATTCACTCCCTACTTAAGACAGGCACCTAACAAAGGCAATAAAGCATCACACTTGCTACTCGCTACTTTCTCTAGACAGGTAAAAACTAAAAACTGCAAAGAAAGTTCACTCAGGAATCATTAGAGAATCAAGGTGAAACAGTTGATTCCCACCATACGAGCCACAACCAACTGTTGCCCCATCATACCGCTTCGTAACTTCGAAACCATCAGCACCGAATTCGACGGTGTAACCAGTGTCAGTGAGCTGGCTGATGGAGATGATATTGTCACCTAGACCAGGGACATATGATACGTTGGGAATGCTGAATCGACTAGTCTTTACTGATCCATGGCCGCACACCTGTAACTGCTCCCCTTTGTTTGTCCGTATTGTACGACTTGGTCGGATGGTTTTGAAGTCAGTCAGAAGTTGCAGGTTGCCTGTCATGTGTTGACTGGCATTTGAAGCGACATACCAGAGAGCTCCACTGATCACATATAACGAAAAAAACAAGTTAGTATTGTCTTTAGGTATTGTGAGTACAAATCTTGGAGTAATGTATTGTGAGAAAAACTTTGAATGTCTCACATCATTACATTTTAAGACAGAGGGAGTGCGTACTCAACAATAAAGATGCTAATAACAAATGTGTTTCCTATCCAAAAATACATGCCAACCTCGATGATCAGTATAAACATTCAAATGAGTAATGTACTATTATAATTCACACTGATAGAAGACTCTATGCAAAGACAACTTTTTTACTTAAGCCAATGGTACTAGTATGTATACCTGCTGATATTGAGGAAGTCGAACTCGAACAATCCTTCAGTCCTGGGACTGGGATAAGCTTTCCCCACCACTCTGTCATCGTGATCGATGAAAATATCCTCAGTGGCACTTGTAATCATTTTCTTCAGACCAAGTTGGCCAGTAGATACCACGTTCACTGTGCAGTCTGGAACATACCAAACATCATGGAGCATGACTCCATTGCAGTTAACTGATCCACGGGCTAGGACTTGCATTATTGATCCTATTCCTAAAATGCTTTGTATCCAGCGATCAGACACTGGAGTGACATCAGTCAACAGCTCAAGGTTACCAGTCACATGATGAGAACTACTGGTTACATACCAAGCTGTGTCATTAGTGTTGGGCTTGCAGGTTTTTGACTGGCCACGACCGGGATCAAGTGCATTCGCCAATGCATCCTTGTTCTTCTCCCTGTGAGGTTGAAAGGAAAAACAAACAAGAAAAATAAGCTTGAGCACAGTGCTGGCACAATTATTGGCTGTAATACCTAAAAAGAGAGAGATGTATAAACATGATACGGCACAAAGAAATTAATTGGGTTGAAAGAAGAGGTACAAAGTATGGCTTTATACCAGAAATAATTTTGAGTACTTAGTTTATACCAAAGGAACAAGCAGCACAGTAATTGTAATTTTGTTGAGTCCAGCTGATAAGAGAAAAACAGTTATGTAGAAAAAAGGAAAATAGATTCTTTACAGTCAATTCCATAAACTGAAGTTTAACCATATAAAGTCCCTGCAGTTTATGTGTAGGTGCACCTATATTGGGTTTCAATAATAAAAACATAGCAAACCTAGGTGGCACTTTATATTTAAGTGGAAAATACGCACTCAAATCCCCATCAAAGAAGATCTGAGCTGAAGTGGTCTGAAGTCTGGACGTACATCCAAAACTTCAACAAATCTAGGTTCTTTTCTTATCTTTCTCTCGTACTCAGAACAACTCAGTTTCACAAAAAGTAGGGAAGCTCATTCGTTCTAATAAGGAAATTTGTGTATGACGTTCAGGGGAAAAAAATATTGGCCACAAAAGATATTAATTATAATGATACAGGCCAAACTTGTCATAAGAATTCCCTTAGCCAAGTCCCAAGTGCATAGTGCATTGAAGAGAATATAAAATATAACTTTTTTGGCATGGTTCCCATAATGAATAATCAAATCAGAACAGAAAAGAACGACGAGTATATCACAACTGACAGCCTAATTCTGTTGAACTATAATAATTGATCACAGATACGTGCATAATGATCAAGCAAGGGTTCTGGAAAACCTCCATGAATTTAGGAAGGAAAAAAATATAGATTAGGGGGAAAAATAAAAACATCACAATTTAGCAAGCATCCAGATATCTCAACAGAATTAGCAAAACGACTAGACCAGAAGAGAAGCCATGCCTAGTCTTATGACTAAAAGATAAGAAAAAAGTATGTCTTACGCTATGCTATGACTATTGAGTACGACGATCAACTTTTTAAGATGAAATCCTACTTAACCACACAAAAAAAAAGCAATCGACGTGACAATGCGTGCGCAGGCACACCTGACAGATTCACGGAGCTTAGGATCGATGAGAGCAGAATCCACTTCAAGCACAGAGTAAGATCCGAAGAATTTCTTCGGTTTCGGAGCTTGCTTCGTCTTCGCGGCAGACCTAGACGTCGACATTGCGAAGCGGAGGGAGGGGCGTCCTTTTTTTTTAGAAAAAGAGGGAGGGGGCGTCCTAGGTCTCTGACGATGACGGCTTTGTGGTGCGAGATAGACGCGAGGGTTTTGGTAGGCTCTGCTTTGGGCTGGACCGGATGCAACCCGAGACCGTGAGGGTTAACTTTATGGTTCTGACGATAATACCAAAAGGGACACGGCTTGAGCTCAAAAAAAAAAAAAAAACCATAAGGGACACGGCCACGAAGAATCTACAAAGAAAGGAAGTCCTTTATTATCCTGTTATAAGTAATCATAAGTCATCCAATTTCGTTTCAATTCCTAAGGAAAAAATTAATCTAATTTCAGTACTACTTCATTCCATACTCAATTTTTTTTTTGCAAACATTTTCATACTCAAACCTCATCCCACTATAAGGTAAGCACAAATGTATCATCTCATATATTGTCTCATACATAAAACACATAATCATGAAATGGTCTATCAGATCACCTATACAATGGGTGATTGCTTTACTGATCTTGTAGTAATCACAAATTTCTTGATTTGTAGATAACAAAGGAATATTTATCAATAGTATGATAACTACAACTCGTTTATTGGTAAAGTGCCTCAATCTTATAGTAATCAAACATTTCTTAATTTGTGGATGAAAAAGAGAATATTTATTAGTTAATTTGTGAATGAAAAAGAGAATATTTATTAGTAGCATAACAACTACAACTCGTCTAATGATTAGGTGCCTCGTAGCGCAGTTCTAAAATGTAGCGCATGATTAGTTAGCTTGGCAAAACATCTTTCTCTCAAAGCTCCCTTTATCTCCACAACATAATCAAAAATCTTTTTTTTGCAAAATGAACAAGATATAAATGCAACACTTAAATACATGTACCAGTACTCACCTCTATGAACACTGTAGGATATAAGATATCGACTAGAGGGGGTGAATAGGCGGTTTTTGAAAAATAAATAACCTGCACAAAGATTGTGGAAATAATACAAGATAATAATAGCAAGAAATAAACCAACACTTATGATGAGAGCTAAAATATTGCAATCCTAAGTAAAATGCATCATCGTAATCTCTAATAATGAAAGGAGCAAGAATTTAAACAAGATAAAGAGACACAAATTTAACCCGTGGTCTCGGTAGCTTGCCGTTCACCCCTAATCCATGTTGAGGTGGATTCAAGCCTTTGATTCGCTCCTCTATCAAGAACACACTTCTACAACAATAATGGCTCACACAAGAGCAGCTTGATCTTAAGCCGAATCAATCCTTGAACCTCTCCAAACCTCAATTTCAGTAGAGTTACCCTTTACCGCTCCGGTGAGGTGAGTACAAGACCTCTTACAAAAACTCGGGCCTCCTTCACAATCTCCTAGAAGGACTCACGGATTCCACGCCACTAAGCCGACTAGGAGGCGGCAACCTCCAAGAGTAATAAGCAAATGTCGCTCGTTTGATGAACACCTAGTGCCACAATGCTCAAATCACTCAAGAACAAGCACTAGATTCCCACACACTTGCAACAAATCAATGGAAACTTGTGTGAGAGAGGAGAGGGATCAAATAGCTCAACAATTTTTCTCAGGATGTCAAGAGAGCCTAAAAAGCACGAGAGGAGAGCATATATATAGCCAAGACATCAAAATCTAGCCGTTGGACAACTCCGCACAACTGGCTGTCGGACCGTGACTCCACGGCAGTCAAACCGCCAAAGGCTCAACGACTATATTTGACCAATGATTGAGGCCACTTGAATCATGGCAGTCGAACCGGGGCCTCCTGGCGGTCAAACCGCCACAGCAGGCTGAGACCCAAAAGTCTTTGTATGAGTACGGTCAGACCGCCCAAGCTCCGAGGTTAGACCATGACAGCCTCGCGGTCGGACCGCCACAAGGTTTAGTTATCGGGCCTCTCCGGACGTGGGCCTCTTTGGACGTGGGCGGTCAGACCGCCAGTCCCTCATCGACTCGATATTTCAAGGAATATTTTGGAGTTTGCCGATATAGGATTTTTCATGAGATTTGTGGCAGGTTTTTCAGCAAAGCATATTTCAAGTAATGTTCACAAAGTGGCAGCTAAGAGTGCATCAAGTTACTAGAACATTCACCCCTCTTAATAGTGCGGCAACTACACTAGAAAACCCGATCATTTCATCATCTAATCTCTTTATGACCGGTAAAAGTAGAAAACCTATTTTTATACCTTTGCCTTGAGCCACCTTCTTCACTTGCTTTGATATTTATGAGTTGATCAATCTTGACATAAAATAATCCATAATTCTTCATTAATTACCAAAACCCTTCAATTAGGGCCCGGAAACTACAAACACATTGCACGTACACCCGATCCTTATGAGTGCCCCCGAAATTCTTAGGATGTGTTTGGTACCGCTTATGCACAAAGTGCTTATAGTGCTTATACTACCCGTAGTGCTTATTTTATCAAAACTACTTATAGTGTCTATTGTAGCATAAACAGTCAACCTGTTTGGCAAAACTGCTTATGTTTATCTATCAAAACTATTTATTCACAACCATAAGCATTGTAAGCTATGTTTTGGTGCTTTGCTCAAAGTGCTTATGCTAGTACAAAATTGTAAAATGCTTATAGCTGCTTGTACCCTATAAGCAGTTTTACTATTTTGCTATTTGACACTCCAAAATGCTTATTGAGCATAAGCAGTTTCAATAAGCACTTCCATAAACTGTGCTAAACGCACCCTTAACTAGCTTGATTTTGAAATTCACGAAATTACTAGTATCTCATTATCGATGGGGATGTCGCCGCTGTACCAAAACTACGATTTGAACCAGGATGGATTGGTTTCACCACAAAAAAGCTAACCAACTAAGCTATGCTCAGTTTGTAACATCATAAAAAAAATCTATGTAACACAGCGTTATAAGTGCCCTAAAAAATCCTCCATGTATCAATTAGATAGGCAACGGTTTAGATCCTATGTAAGATCCCCGGTTCTACTCTTTTATATTTTTTGACATTGTCAATCTTGAATGGATTTTACTTTCAGCTCTGCAAGTTGTATTTCAGCGATGCAAGGTGTAATGCTTCAACTATTGCCGAGTATTTTTTATTGGCACGCGGTAAATAAGAGGTTCTGCCGAGTGTATTTTTACTGAGATTTTTTTTATTTTACACTTGGCATAGACGTTGTTTGCGGAATGCCCGATTAAATACACTCGGTAAACCTAGGAACACTCAGCAAACAACGATTTTCCCATAGTGATCAATCAACACAGGCTTAAATAGGACAGACAAGAGCTCCGGCCGAGAAGATTGACCAATGAGGGAAACACAATCCTGTCATTGTAGCTGCATACAAAAATTTTCAGAGCCAAGGAGACAGTACAGTATGCCAATCCCGTCTGCGCCAGACGTGAATAGATTGATTAAAGAAGTTACCAGCCATAATTAGAGATCCATACAGGTTGGGCGATCAAGGCAAGTATTTTTATTCCTTAGGCGTGACAGAGCTAGTAAACGACAACTAAGAGTTCATTTCAGTTCAGTGTTTTACTTCATCTGTCGATGTCTGTTGTTCTGGAAAGACGAAACTCGAAGGGTGAAAACACAACCATAGATGGGTCTCAACGTCTAAGAAAGCTAGCCAAGATTGGACAAAGTGTTTAATTTCATCTTCTATATTTGAGGTGACTGCGTTTTTTCTTTATTTCAGTCAACTTCGTCTTTTCTCTGTAGCGAGTTAATAGCAGGGATTTCCATAGTCCGGTGTATTTCTTTTCCCAGCTTATTAGAGGAATACCCAGGGAAGTCAGATGAACGACCTAAAATCATGGCAGGTGCGACGGAGTAGCGAGCTCATGAACTAGAGGCTAAGGATGCTTGATGGTGCAATAGATCTTTGACAAGATAACCAGGTATGTGAACTGAAACTAAACCCCTTAAAAAATTCAGTCGCATGAAGCATCATCCCTTACTACACTGCTTAGCAAAATGAAATAAGGTGTTTTCAATATACTTGCATAAATGCCAGACTTAGAGGTTTCTTCAAGCATTTTACCAGAAATTATCGAATAGGATTAAACAACTGCCCTAGAAATTCATTAGATCCAAAAAATTCTTTTCATTCGAATAAGGGGCCCATTGGTATATAAAATGCTTACAAACTATTTGTCCCAGTAATTCTTCAATGCACAGATATAATATATACAGTTTGCTGTTTGTGAATTTCCAAATGCAATGGCCATACTTTAAAAAGGTCATAGTTATTGTATCCACTAGATACTTACTGTGACACCCTAGTGTCATCTTTTCTGCTAGTTAACATTTTTGAAATATACCTCTGGTCTGGTTGAAGCTCCACAAAAATTTCCAGCAGCATGCATAGTGTTTTGGGTGCTAAATTAACTCAAATTCGGTTTAGTTTGAACTACAACCCAAATTTTCACAACAGAACATATGCTGTCATTCATGGCAAAAGAAAAATTCAGGCCAAACCCCACCACTTTTTTCAAACGTTTGATGCCCCAAATAAATCGGTTAAACCCAAGAAACCAAACTGTTTGCCTAATTTATTTGATATTTCCTGGGAAAGTTTTGAGGTGTTTGACAGCTGGAAATTAGATTCGATCCCGAGGATCACGAGGATATTTTGTTTTGCAAATTTAGAGCTCGGAAAAGATTTCATTTCTATTTACTAAGCAGAACAAGTTTGGAAAACCAACCAAATTCAAAAAATCACGCGGGAATTTCTCGAAGGACCTAGGGGGCGCGCCACTGCGTCTCTCTCTCTCTCTCCCTTGCCGTCGATTCCCCACCTCCGGTGAGCTCCACCCGTTCCTTTCAGTTTGGGCGTGTGCGCGAGGAGCCGGCGCAGCCTCTCATCCCTTTCCCCTTGCATTTTGTACAAGGACCCCGCCAGATTTCCACTTTTCCCCGCCGCTGCTGTCCGCCACAACCGCCTCGCCGCCGACGACCACTTCTGGGAGCTGCTCATCCAGGATGGAGGCCACGCCGGTGATGTCCGTGCTCTAGTGAAGCCGCCAGGACAAGCCGCCGCTGCTTGCGCCAACTCCCCTGCACGAGCTCCCCCGCCGAACCTTTTCCACCGCCGTCGGCAAGCTTCCGGTGAGCCGCCATCCTCATGTCCGCCACCACTGGGTCTGCCCTGCCTTGCGCATCACGTGGACACACCCCCTTGGCCCGTGCGCCGTACTTTGGCGAGGCGCAACACCGCTCTCCGGCCTGCCGCGCTGCCGTGGCCACACGCCCTAGATCCGGCATGCCCACGGCATTTCTGTAAGTAAGTAGAACTTTAGTTTAAACTTTAAAAATCCATATCTTTTGTTCCCGAACTCGAAAAATTGCAAAATAAATTTTATAGACTCCTTATGACCTGTACTATTTAATGATGAATTTAGTTTTACATGATCAGAGGCAAATTAATTAAGTTAATTTTCTCTTTGGAAATTCAATATCAACTCTTAATTAATTGTTGGATTACCCATCCAGAGCATGTGTATAGTTATCAGCGGCATTTATTTGCTTTTAACCTAGCTTTTGCAAGGAGGTTTATTTTGTGCACATGTGATGATAATCAAAATGCTTCATGGGAATCAATGAAATAATTATAGTTTGTTAGTTGCAATTAAATGGCCAACCCTCGCCAAACCCTAGTTTCTTTTATAAGCAGTAGCTACGTTGTTTTGATATAATTCACACATATTCCATAATGTATTTATTTCTTGTTTTCACAAAAATTGAACATCACTCTTGCATCATGTAGCAGCAGTGGTGAATGCAGTGACTATTGGCACTCTCTAGGTGCCCGTTTTATATGTGAATATTGCCCGAATTAGAATATAGTTGACACTAATATAGTTCATTTACCTATGAAAATAGTTATATATTTGTATACGCATGGTTTTGGAGCTTTATTGTAGATATAGGTAAAATTGGCATAAATAAAGGTTGTACGGAGGACAAGGGACAAAGAAGGCGTAGAAGGCCCACTGCTCCGATCGGCACATACGTGTGTTGATCGGTGTAGGTGACGATTTGGCCCATTAAGGGCAGTCAAAGGTCCATTCCACCATTATGGAAGGTTAATTGCACAAGATACTTGAAGATATCTATCTAAAAGAGATTTAGAATAAAATTAAGATCTAAACTTGCAATGCAAGACATTATCTCGAAGATTATGATGTAGAAGGACCACTTGGATGCCATGGAAGGTGTGAGAACCGACTCGGACGGGAGATCGATGAGGACACGACTCACGTTGATCGGTGCGTCCTGTGCGCCGATCGACGCGCTATGGAAATTGCCGGACTCCTATTTCTTTACATACTTAGTCTCTATAAATACTTGTAAAATCCTAGAACGACGGGAGACAACAGAGAGGGACACCAGATTTGTGATTTAGAGCCACCAGGGCTTTGCCCCGAAAGAATAGATCTCTAGTTGAGTTTCAAGAGCTATTGGTGATAAGAGTTGATCCATCAAAGTATGCCTTCTAGATGGTGATGTATCTTATACTATGTATCTCAAGGATGATTACATGTTGATAATGGTTTTAGTGATTTATTGATCCCGATCCTATAATCATGCATATGCTTGTTCCAATCACTTAGTTCTAGGCTAAGTATTTAGATGCTATCTTAATTGTGGTGATTAGGGCAGTACTCGTATCTTGTATTGATTATGGTTGCTTGATGATGCTATTGGTGTGGTTTACTAGTGACAGTGCTAAGCTTGTGCAACACCCGTAGACAGTTAAGTAGGATAAGACGCTCGAACGATTAAGGGTTTGTCACTAGCAACGATAAATCGGACGCCACTAAAAAAGGTGGGATGTTCTTATTCATCTAAGGTTTGCAATTGATCTATGTAATTTATCTAGTATGATGCTATCTAATTAGACTTTCTCGGTTATGATCTCAACTAGTAGATATCTGGTTACTCACATCAACTTACTAGCTAATCAAGTCTCTAAAGTTGTTAGTTCGTATATTCCCGGAGCGCATAGTCGGCACATTGTCTACGTCGATCGGCTTACCAGCGACATCGTGCCGATCGGCTCATCCATAGAATCAATCGGCACAACAACCACCAACACTCTCTCTCAACCTCAAGAAGCCAACAATAGTTCGTTAGACCCCTTTTACTTGTTAACAAAAATTCAATTCCCATTGGTCCTTGTGGATTCGAGTAAACCTTGGAATACTCTAAGGGAAAAAATGCTACAATTGTACATCCTGCTCTTGTGGTATATAAGTGGGTGTGTAGTTACGACCAACGAGTGACCGGCGAGGAGGACCAAGAAGCCGCTGTTGTTAGTGATCCAGATTGATCGGGGTCAAGCTCAAAGCAAGCTCCGATACACAACCTTTATGTTTAAGTCTTTTTATTTCATCACTATGCTTGTAGGTATGTAATGTGCATTAGGTGTATAGGAGTTGTGATGAAACCCTAGCATGCAGTAGGACACTCGTTTATCCATGATCGGTAACCCTATGTTAGATGCTTTCTTAATAGGGCGATGATCCGTTGAGTGGTACGGAGACCACTCATAGTATAGGTCTATCACTTTGGACACGGTGCTAAGGATTTAAGTATGAAGAGAAGGACCGAAAGAGCATTCAAGGTGGTAGTCTCGTGCCTGTGCATACAAGGACCGCATCGTGTCCGACTCATATGTACTACTTGCCGGATATAAGGTAAGGTATTTAAATTCAGAAGTGAATACTGGAAAAATTATAAGCACAAAAGAAAATATCAATATAAGGTGCAGAATTAATTCCTCGGAAGAGCATATCCGGCAAGTATTTAAATTCAGATAAATGGACTTATCTAAAAGTTGTCGAAGAGACCAATCCCTCCAAATAGTAAATAAAGATGCAAAACCTTTAACCTTGATGGATAGGTTGAAAGGTAAAAGTGAAGAAATAGATAATCTTGAAGATGTCATTGATATAGATAAAGACTTAGACAAATATCGGAAGGATACTTTAAGAAAAATAAGGCCGCAACAAATATATCAAATGGGAATATTTGAAAATAAAAGTGGTTTATATAGAATATCTAGAGAAGTTGAGTTAAGTGTTCTAACAAGTCCAGTAGAATTAAGAATAGTGAGTAAAGAGATAGAAAATAACTTAAAATATTCAGGTTATAAATATATTCATCAAGGAATGTATATAATTGGAATTAAAAGTATGACAAGGAAGAAATTAGGAACTAAGGTACTAGCAACCTTGTTAGATAAAAGATGGGATACAATTAATAAAGCTGCTTTAGGATTCTTAGAAGGTGATATGAATGAAGGAAATTTAATAACCTATATAGCCCCAGATTTAATGATGCCCGTAAAAGAGTTTGTAGAAAAGATGAGCTTTGGTTTTCAGACCAAAGGTTATGAAGATTTTAAAGGTACAAATTTGCTAGTAAGCATAGAATTTGTAGGAAAATTAACAAATCGAAGTAGGACAAGATACAAAGTGAATGTTAATAATGTAATACAAAGTATGCAGTCTAAGGGTATAAAATTTATGAGTCCTCCGAAAATAAGTTCGAAGAAAGGGCAGGAGAAGAATGGAATATAAGTGAATTAATAAAGAAAAAGACTTTACAACAGCCTGAAGATTATATCGGTTATGAGAATAAGCAGGGAAATACTAGCATTAGATTTATGAATTATAATGCAAGATCCTTAGAAGATTCAGATTCTAGCATATCGGAACAAGAAATTGATTATAGTAGAAGACATAGCATCTCAGAATACATGGAAATATCTGATATAGATTTAGAAATGAGATATTATGAAGACAAATTAAAACAAATAAATGTAGAATATAGTACTTCTATGTTACATGAATGGCCAAATATTAGAGAAAAGGAAGTTTATTTTTATAGGCAATTGGCAAGACTAAGAAAATTAAAGAAAGAAAAGGAAAATTCTTTAGCATACTTAGAAAATAAGAAAGAAGTTAAATTATCTATTAAAAATAAGAAAGAATATGTTTATAATAAAAAAGAATTAGAAAATAAAAATAAGAATAAGTGTCAAGAAAATATTAAGTCAATAAGTGAAGAAGAACAGTGGGAAATAAATGAGAAGTCATGTTATCAGATAGTTATGAAGAAGTAGAAAAAGATTTAGTAGAAGAAGAAATTAGTAAGCAGCAAGAAAAAACTAAAGATTTAATATCTAATGAAAAGCAACCAAATAATAATAATGAAGATAATAATAATCTTATAAATCCATTTAATAATATAAGGTTGCATACTTTAAAAAATGAAATAGACAATGAGCAAAAGGAAGAAAATAATAATTTTATAAACTCACTAGATGATATTGGGTTACAAAATTTAGACAATGCTATGGAAGCAATGGATGTAAGTGGAATAGACAAAAAAAGAAAATATGGTAAAGACTTTGTAAAAAGTGATAGCAATAAGCAAGAAGAAAAAAATAATGCTGAAGACAATAAAGATCTTATAGACTCTAAAACAAGAGTTTTTGAAAAAATAAGAATATTAGAGGCGAAATTAGAAGAATTGCAAGCAAAGTTTGACAATAGAAGAGTAGAGAAAGTTAAAAATTTAGAAAATACTGAATTTCAAGAACGAACCTTGACTACAAAAGATAATAGAAGTAATAAGATATTACAATTAAGAGATGCTTTAATAAGTTTTGGAAATAAATATATAGTAAGATTGCCTTTTAAGGAAATATTAGGCATAAGAATTCCAGTAAAAATAAAATTAAGCCCGAATGTTTCATATAAATTGTTAGCATTAATAGACACAGGGTGCACTAAAAATATTATCCATGATAAATACTTCATCAAATGTCCTGAAATAGTTCATACTATAGATGATAACAAGGCAGAAATATCCACAGATATGTCGGGAATTAAAAAGATCCATAATCAATTAGCATACAATATTGAAGCATACATAAATAATACAAGATATATAATAGATGAAATTACAATAAGAGACCTATCTGTTATAAATAGTGATTTAATACTTGGGTTAAGATTTTTACAACAATCTGTTCAAACCACAATTATACATGAACAAGGAATCACATTTATTCCACATCAAGATAATGTGCCATATATCTCTGAAGTCCGAAAGCAAAATAAAATACTACAAATTTGCAATATTGAGGAAGAAACTATTAGTCCAAATATAGAAGAATACTATGTAGAAAATTCTAATCTAGAGTGTATTGGGTTACAATCATTTGCTCCAAATTGGTATAGAGATATAAAATCTAAAAAAGATATAGAAAAGATTGTACAAAGACTTGAAGATATCCAAATCATTGGTGAAATACCCATGAAATATTGGGAGAAAAATGGAATAGTTTGCCAGATCAATATAATAAATCCAAATTATATAATCAAAACAGCTCCTATAGAAGCCACTCCAAAAGATATAGAAGATTTTAAGATGCATATTGAAGAATTATTAAAATTAAAAGCAATAAGAGAAAGTAGAAGCCCGCATAGATCAGCAGCCTTTATAGTTAGAAATCATGCAGAAGAAGTTAGAAGAAAATCTAGAATGGTTATTAATTATAAAAGGTTAAATGATAATACAGTAGAAGACGCTTTCAATATTCCAAATAAAGAAGAATTGATTAATAGAATACAAGGTAGCAAATATTTTTCAAAATTTGACTTGAAAGCTGGTTTTTGGCAAGTTAAAATGGCTGAAGAATCAATAGAATGGACTGCATTCACATGTCCTCAAGGTCATTTTGAATGGCTTGTTATGCCTTTAGGATTAAAAAATGCACCTGCATTATTTCAAAGAAAGATGCAAAATATTTTCAATGAAACCCAAGATTTCATATTAGTATACATAGATGATATATTAGTCTTCTCAAAAACATATAAAGAACATATTGCACATCTTGAAGTTTTCTTTAGAAAGGTAGAACAAAATGGTTTAATATTATCTAAAAAGAAAATGGAAATATGCAAAGAAAGAATTAATTTCCTTGGCCATGAAATAGGAGAAGGGAAAATATATTTACAAGAGCATATTGCTAAGAAAATATTACAGTTCCTCGATAACATGAGTGATACTAAAGTTTTGCAGCAATTCTTAGGAATTGTAAACTATGCAAGAAATTATATAAACAACTTAGCAAAGCTTGCTGGTCCATTATATTCAAAATTAAGGAAGAATGGTCAAAAATATTTTAACTCTGAAGATATAAAATTAGTAAGAACAATAAAAGAAAAAGTGAAGAATTTGAAGCCTTTAGAATTACCTTTAAATGATAGTTATTTTATTATTGAAACCGATGCGTCTAAAGAAGGTCAGGGTGCCATATTAAAACAAAAGCCCAATAAATATTCTCCTAAGACAGAAGAAAAAATATGCAGATATGCATCAGGAAGTTATAAACTGAAAACTATGAATAATACTGATAGAGAAATTTTGGCTGTAATTTCGGCAATAAATGCTTTTCGCTTATATCTTGGATTCAAAGAATTTACAAGTAAGGACAGATTGTGAAGCTATATGCAGATATTATAATCAAATTAATAGTAAAAAGAGCTCTACTCGAAGATGGATTTTATTTGAAGATATTATTACAGGAAATGGTTACAAAGTCAATTTTGAGCATATTAAGGGGAAAGACAATAAGCTTCCTGACTTGTTTTCCCGATCAGCTATTTTGCAGGAATGAAGAGAGCCATGAATAATACTGAAGTTGAATACTATACCTTCGGAAAAGAAAATAAATTAAAGGTGTTTTCTCCAAATACCTTCAATTTCAAACCCAAAGAACATATCTTTGTGGATGAAATTCAGCAATGTTTGTTGGACAATTTATGGTACCAATACAACAATAAGAAGGAAGACAAAGGGTACTTTCTGGCCATATTAAATAGCCTCTCAGAATATTTTAATGAAATCAATGGAATGCTACCATCATCGGATACTCTAGAAAGATTTCAAATATAGCCATTGTATGTAATATACAATGGAGGAAGGCCCGGAATATATACAAGTTTTGAAAATATAGTTATTCTGAAGAAAGAAATGCAAAGAAGGAAAGACACTCGCATCCTTTGCCGGATATATGGATGTAGATGAAGCATTGAGCTCAGCAAGAAGAGCAATAGGGCCAAATTATTATATAGAACCATCTGCAAGAAAATATATTCAAAATTACAGATTGGTTCAAAATAATAACAAGACTCTCGAAGAACCAAATATAGTAAAAATAAAAGAATCATCTTCAATAACAATAAAAGAAGAAGAAAATACTTCCAAGAAATTAACATATGCAGAAAGTTTGAAAAAAGAAGGTAATCATTCCAATGGTGAATACATTGAATATAAGATAGAAGAAAAATTGGAAAAAATATCATCGAGTATGGAAAGAAGATATAAAGAAAGAAGTCTTGAAAGAAGTGAAGAAGGAAATGAATAGAAAATTTGAAGAAATAAAGAAAGCATACGAAGATAAATTTAAAGAAATGAAGAAAGAATATGATGAGAAATTTGATGAAGCAAAAAAGGTATATGATGATAAATTTGTGAATACATTTTTAGACGAAGACCTTATGGATATTGGTGGACATGCGCAACCCCAGAATCTGATCAAAATTAATCCACCAAAAATATCAAGAAAGATGTTGGAATATTATTAAAAGTAATACTCTCAAAAAGAACTAATATACAAAAATATTATTCAAGACTTTGCATAAGTACTCAAGAAGATTTGAATAATTTTCGGACAAATATTATTGAGAGCCATACTCTCAAGTCGGGAGCGTGGTGTAACCCGTACAACGACATTTGAGAGTGCTACTCTCAAGTCGGAAGCGTGGTGAGACCCGTATACGTACGAAGAAGAGGACCCGAAGTCTTCGCCATTTAATTCGAATAAATACCGAAGCGCAGCACAAAGAGTCGCTCGCATATCCTAAGCAAGATTATGGCCTCGCATGATCGGTGCACGTTCCAGAAGACTCAAGCAAAGGAGCATATCATAAAAGACGACAAGGACGCCGACTCATGTCCTTTTACTCACCAGCTCATGTCCTTTGCCACGAAGTGAAGGACACCAGCTCATGTCCTTTGACACAGGATTGAAGGACATTACGTGTGCTAAATAAACAGGATGGAAGGACGGCATGCGCGGCTATAAAAGGAGACGTCGAGGCTTCGGAAGATGAACATCGAAACCGGGAAGCGAAGCGAAGCACCACCAGAATTCGTCGCAGCTCTTCCACCTCCTTAGTAGAAGTAGTGATCCACTTGTAAAATAGAGAGTGTAATCCATTGTAAGATATCGCCCGTAAGGTAATTTTTCCTTTGTGTGCTTAAGCTCTTGGGGGTTCCCGAAAGGGAAACCCATATGTAAGCTATGTTTGTGAAAATGAAGTAGTGTCTGTCTTTGAAAATCCCTCGGTTTTCCGGTTCTTTCATGTGGGACGAGTTTTTATGCTAGGGACCCTATAGGAGAAACCTCTGTTTCGGCCTGCTCTTTTTAGCCCGGAGTTGTGGCGCTGTGTAGAGCCTTGGGGCCGGTGAGAAGTGTTCCCTTCGGGTGGAACTGCCTGGGGAGACGATAAGAACCTGTCACATATGCTAGCGACCGGGGAGTCTATGGGAAAGGCTTTGCTATTTCTGAAACAAACTAGCGATAAGTATGGTGAGTACCGAGTAGGATTTTTACCACCGAGTTTTTGTTCGGATAGGCGATCTGTTTGGCCTCGCCAACCGAAAGAACGGTCCTGAATAACGAATATACGTGAAGAAGGTGTCGCTTTCGTCGAATAGTAGCAAGATTAGACTAATATAATCGTAGTGTTAATCAGCGAGAGGTCGCTTTCCGTGAATAGTACTGAAATCATTCCTCCCACCGAACCTGCCGGTTAGTGGGTTGGTGCTGTAGAAATCCCGAATTTGAATAGTAACCCAAATTTGAATAGTAACCCGAACTTGAATATAAGTATAAATATCCCGAAGCAATTTTAAGTTATAGTTTTAATTTATATTGTGTGTGGTATCGGAGCCAGGTTATAATTGAGAAGTTAAGGTATTTAAATTCAGAAGTGAATACTGGAAAAATTATAAGCACAAAAGAAAATATCAATATAAGGTGCAGAATTAATTCCTCCGAAGAACATACTTGGCATAGCTCTCAAAGTCAATTGAATTTGCTTGTTGATCTAATACATAATTTTTATATAACTTGGGAAAAAAGGCAGGACGAATTAGATATAAAATTTGAAAGGTTATATAAAGATCATAAGCATATTGAAGAAGAAATTTCTGGTCTACAGAATAAATTAAATTTGGTATTACAAATATTAGAAGAAGGAAGGAAAGAACAGAATAAATATTGTCAAAATAGTGACTATATTAAAGAAGAGGTGTCTTTGATTTATAGGAAGTTAGAATCCAAAAGAGTTATAATAGAACAAAAAGAAATTAAGATTCAAGAAGAAGATTCTAAAGAAATTTTAAGACAAAATAACCGTATTTTTCAGCTTTTAACACAAATATTAGACAAGGTTAATATTACGAATACTGGAAAAGAAGTTGTGCCAGTCTCAAATATAGTAGGCTGCCCCACTACATCTTTAAATTCAGATAAATGGACCTATCTAAAGTTATCTGTAGAGGAGACCAATCCCTTCAAATAGTAAATAAAGATTTAAAACCCTTAACCTTAATGGATAGGCTAAGAGGTAAAAGTAAAGATATTGAGAATCTAGAAGAAATTGATTATAGTAGAAGACATAGCATCTCAGAATACATGGAAATATCTGATATAGATTTAGAAATGAGATATTATGAAGACAAATTAAAACAAATAAATGTAGAATATAGTACTTCTATGTTACATGAATGGCCAAATATTAGAGAAAAGGAAGTTTATTTTTATAGGCAATTGGCAAGACTAAGAAAATTAAAGAAAGAAAAGGAAAATTCTTTAGCATACTTAGAAAATAAGAAAGAAGTTAAATTATCTATTAAAAATAAGAAAGAATATGTTTATAATAAAAAAGAATTAGAAAATAAAAATAAGAATAAGTGTCAAGAAAATATTAAGTCAATAAGTGAAGAAGAACAGTGGGAAATAAATGAGAAGCTGTTATCGGATAGTTATGAAGAAGTAGAAAAAGATTTAGTAGAAGAAGAAATTAGTAAGCAGCAAGAAAAAACTAAAGATTTAATATCTAATGAAAAGCAACCAAATAATAATAATGAAGATAATAATAATCTTATAAATCCATTTAATAATATAAGGTTGCATACTTTAAAAAATGAAATAGACAATGAGCAAAAGGAAGAAGATAATAATTTTATAAACTCACTAGATGATATTGGGTTACAAAATTTAGACAATGCTATGGAAGCAATGGATATAAGTGGAATAGACAAAAAAAGAAAATATGGTGAAGACTTTTCAAATAGTGATAAAGAACAAGAAAGACCCACTAGAGCAGCAGGAACATGGCCACCTCCAAAAGAAGAATTTCCATATAATTACATCCCAGGACAATATGCATATATGGGTGCTAAGAAACGAAATTTTGAAAAACCAGTAAAATTTCAAGATTATAAGAGTGAAGGAGCAATATTAAATTTATCTGCATATGATCCAATAGATTGGCCAAATGTACTTAGCATATGGAAAGGATTGATAGTTCAAAAATATATACAGAATCAGCATAACATAGGAAATAGAGTAGAAGACATGATAACATATCTAGAAACATTTTTAGGAGAAGCAGTGAAAGTTTTATGGCAACAATGGATAGAAGCTTGTCCAGAAAAATATGAAGAATTAAAAAGAGCAGGAACCAATCCTTATAATTTTGCAAATATAATATCACATCTTATTATAGCTGAAGACCCAGAATTAGGGAATACTGCATTGCAAAATGAAAGGCTAAGGGAAATAGAAAAATTAACATTAACAAGTTGGAAAGGAATAAAACAATTTTCTCAACACTATTTATATAATGCTACCACTGCTAAACAAGGATTTAATCAAGGAGTAGTAGAAAGATATTTCAATAAATTACCAGATCCTTTAGGTAGTATAATTTTTGAAGAATATAAAAAAGAAACGCAAGGGCAAATTATGAATATATCTCAAGCTATAACATTTGTATTTAAGCAACTAAGAAAAATATGTACCAATATACAAGCTCAAAGATCTATGAAACATTCAGATTATAATTTTTGCAATAATATAGTCCAAATACCATTAACATATGGTGAAGAAAGACATAGAAATAAGAAGTTTAAACAACCTCATAGAAGGTATAATAATCCTAGAACAAAGAAAAGGTATTTTCTAAGAAGATCTGATAATAGACCTCCATTTTTACATAAAAGAAATGTAAGACGTTATAATCCCAGAAAGAATTATGATAAGACATGTAGATGTTTTATATGCAATTCACCAGACCATCTAAGCAAAACCTGTCCTAATAAAGATCAGAAAAGATACTCTAGTAAATATGAAGAACAAGAAAAGGTTTTTATAGTTGATAGTGTAAACGAGAATATCTTAATGTGTGATGATGAAATTAAAGATGATGAATCTATATATTCCATTATAGAAACAGATGAAATAGAAAACATTGAATCAGAATATGAATCAAGTGATGATGAGCCAGATTTAATAGAAGAATTAGCAGGTCTAAAAATAGAAATGATGAATCAAGCAGAATGTGAACATGATTGGATAAGAGGAAAAGGAGATTTTAATATAAAGTGTGCATTTTGCATATATTATCCAAGTCAAGATAAAAGAGCCACCTGTAGTAAATGTCTTAGACAAACATGTATTGAATGTCTAAAAATAAAGAATCAAGATTGGAGGCAAGAAATAGAAATTGAACCAGAAGATAAAATTTTATCCAAGTAGAGTCAGAATACTAGAAAATAGAATAAATAAACTAGAAGAAGAATTAGAAGGTTTGCAAATAAAACTTAGCAATAAAATAATAGAAGAAAATAAAAACATAGAAAATACTGAATATATGGAACAGATGTTACCTATAAAGGACCAAATATGGAGAAATCAATTATCCACTCTTACTAAACACTCTTTTGCTAATTTTATTGCAGACTCTATTCAAAATACATCCACCATGTGTGAGAAGATTTTAAAAGAAGGAATATCATATCAAGAGCATATATGCATAAATTGCAAAAGAACCTTCAAGATCACCCAGTCTCTGGGAAATATCATAAAAGAATTTTATAACAATACCCCTTACGAATCACTCATTCCCAGAATAAGTTTCAAGACAGATCGGACTTTATCTTATTTCACTCAAGATATCAAGAATATTATCTGGGAAAAATACTATGAAAGACAAATGAAGACTTTCCTTGATATTCAAGAATATCTCAAGGATATTTATATGAGGAAAATAACTCATCCAGGAATAAGAGTAGAAACCTATACTTTTCCACTACTTTACCTGGATGATAAACTAATCATTCATTCTCATCACAAGTTTATAATCCTCGGAGCTAATATAGACCTTATGCAATTCCATAAAATATCCATCGATCAATCCAAAAATATCTCTTTGCAAACATTGATAGATCAAGGTCTGGTCCATTGTATCTATGGATCCTTGGAAGAAATTCTTCATTCAGACCTTGGCAAAGCTACAAAAGAAGGATGCAGAAGGTTATCACATATCAAAGGAAGATATAAAATCATATTCTACTCTTCTCCACCAAAGTTCAATTCACCAATCGGACCAGCAACACATGATATCTATATTACAAAGGGACATTATACCTTCCCAAAATCTCGATCTACAGAATGGCCCGAAGAATATGATGAATTATTTGCCAAGAAGACAAATCATAATAATTGGGCAATGTTCTGTGAAGCTAAAGAATTGGAATGAGCTATTAAATTCAATCCATCATATTATATGATATTCCAGAATTGCATAACTCGAATCTTTATTTACGGATATGGTTCAAGTTATTCACGAATAACTAAAGGAATAGGAAGACTTATAAAGCCTATTTTAGGCAAAGAGAATAATCTCAGAAAGGAATATCGAGAATTCTTTTCATGGTACGAAGTATGGCAGCCGAGATGATATTGATAATGATGAAACATTTGATGATGAATAAATATTAAATAATTAAAAAAAATATCACCAGCATGGAAAGAAGATATAAAGAAAGAAGTCTTGAAAGAAATGAAGAAAGCATATGAAGATAAATTTAAAGAAATAAAGAAAGAATATGATGAGAAATTTGAAGAAGCAAAGAAGGTATACGATGATAAATTTGTGAATACATTTTTAGACGAAGATCTTATGGATATTGGTGGACATGGGCAACCCCAGAATCTGATCAAAATTAATCCACCAAAAATATCAAGAAAGATGTTGGAATATTATTAAAAGTAATACTCTCAAAAAGAACTAATATACAAAAATATTATTCAAGACTTTGCATAAGTACTCAAGAAGATTTGAATAATTTTCAGACAAATATTATTGAGAGCCATACTCTCAAGTCGGAAGCGTGGTGTGAACCGTACAATGACATTTGAGAGTGCTACTCTCAAGTCGGAAGCGTGGTGAGACCCGTATACGTACGAAGAAGAGGACCCGAAGTCTTCGCCATTTAATTCGAATAAATACTGAAGCGCAGCACAAAGAGTCGCTCGCATATCCTAAGTAAGGTTGTGGCTGCATTTGCTAAACAAGATTATGGCCTGCATGATCGGTGCATGTTCCGGAAGACTCAAGCAAAGGAGCATATCATAAAAGACGACAAGGACGCTAGCTCTTGTCCTTTTACTCATCAGCTCATGTCCTTTGCCACGAAGTGAAGGACACCAGCTCATATCCTTTGACACAGGATTGAAGGACATTACGTGCGCTAAATAAACAGGATGGAAGGACGGCATGCGCGGCTATAAAAGGAGACGTCGGGCTTCGGAAGAACATCATCGAGAAACCGGGAAGCGAAGCGAAGCACCACCAGAATTCGTCGCAGCTCTTCCACCTCCTTAGTAGAAGTAGTGATCCACTTGTAAAATAGAGAGTGTAATCTATTGTAAGATATCGCTCGCAAGGTAATTTTTCCTTTGTGTGCTTAAGCTCTTGGGGGTTCCCGAAAGGGAAACCCATATGTAAGCTATGTTTGTGAAAATGAAGTAGTGCTGTCTTTGAAAATCCCTCGGTTTTCCGGTTCTTTCATGTGGGACGAGTTTTTATGCTAGGGACCCTATAGGAGAAACCTCTGTTTCGGCCTGCTCTTTTTAGCCCGGAGTTGTGGCGCTGTGTAGAGCCTTGGGGCCGGTGAGAAGTGTTCTCTTCGGGTGGAACTGCTCGGGGAGACGATAAGAACCTGTCACATATGCTAGCGACCGGGGAGCCTATGGGAAAGGCTTTGCTATTTCTGAAACAAACTAGCGATAAGTATGGTGAGTACCGAGTAGGATTTTTTACCACTGAGTTTTTGTTCGGATAGGCAGTCTGTTTGTCCTCGCCAGCCGAAAGAACGGTCCTGAATAACGAATATACGTGAAGAAGGTGTCGCTTTCGTCGAATAGTAGCAAGATTAGACTAATATAATCGTAGTGTTAATCAGCGAGAGGTCGCTTTCTGTGAATAGTACTGAAATCATTCCTCCCACCGAACCTACCGGTTAGTGGGAATATATATATAAAGACAGCGCTAAATCACACACAGGGTGTGATTTAATATATCACTCTTCATGGCTATGTAGGCACCAGCTTATCTATGTGGCACCCGTAGTGCGCCAGCCACTTAGGACAGCAATTAACCAGACCGTGTAATCCTCTGTACCAATTAACCAGACGCTTCCTGGTTTTTTTTCACAGGAGGGGCTGGTCACTTGATTGTCGCCCCTTAATCGAGCCACTCAGGTTTGGACACCATTAAAATATTCAATGGTGCAGACCATATGTCCATGAAACCATAGTATCAGTATCGTGAGGGAGAAAAGCTGCCTATGTTTTTACGATGAACTTCATTATTTTTTGCATCTAAATTTTTTTGTGCGCATATGGCTCTTCATGACCTGGTGTCCTTAATAATTACGCGTCTCCCAAACTTTAGGCATAGAAAGTCAAGTCATTTAGCGCAAAAAGCTGGTCTCAACTCACAAGACGTATGGAACGTGAAGACAAAATCAGGTTGTGAGATTACGTGTATGGAAGCAAAGCTTTCGTGACAACAAAATCTACTAATCAGCTAATGTGTATTACGGGAAGTTCCAAAAAAAAGAAGAACAACATGTATTGCAGGGTGGTTGACTATATAGCTAACAAAATATTCTCACGTATCCTTCCTCTAACATCACGTGTTTAAAGACAGAAACACAGTCCGAGTATGTATAATAGTAAAAGCTGTACTTTTTTAATCACAAGAAAGATATCCTTGATCGTAGATACTTTTTTACCTCATTGGAAATTTTATGATTAAGCCACATGCTGAAATGCAACTGAGTGCCGAAACACAATCCGAATCCGAGTATGTTTAGTCGCAAAAGTTGTATGGGCTCAACTGTCCTTGATCGCAAAAATGTTTATTTTCCTCATGAGTTAATTGATAATTTTATGATTAAGCCATGTGCTGAAATGCAACCCGACTTAGGTATTTGATCACGAATTTGTTGGGACTTTTTTACTCTCATTTGCCGAAACACAATCCAAGTATGTTTAGTCGCATAAGTTGTATCGACTCAAATGACATGTGTCCTTGATCACAAAAAGTTTTATTTTTCTCACAAATTCATTGGGAATTTTATGATTAAGCGATTGAAATCTCAACTATTTTCTATCTACTAGGTCAAGCAGGCCAGCGGTAGCTGGGATGTATTTCCAAAACAGCATAATGTATACTAAAAATAAGGAACCCGGTGATTGTCTTGCGGCAAATAGCTGTGGGACATGAGAGCAGCTCAATCATAATCATACGTCGGTGAATCCTCCATTGGCAAGTCCTATCTTATTCAAGCCCACATATGTATGAATTATCCTGTTTAGTGAAAAGATGACTTCTGCTCAAAAATAGGAAAATAGAGTATTTGGATCTTGAACAACAATAAAAAATGAAATACTTATTACCTCTTCTTTACCAGGCCCTGTATGTTTCTGCCTGCAAAATGACAAAAACTTGTTATGGACATATATTGATTTTGTAAATTGTATCCATCTGAGTTGTGATCATAAACTTTTACCAATTTTTTGTGATTTCATTTTTTCTATTTTTATTGTGATATCCAAAAATTATTGTGCCTGCCTTACAACAGTGAATAAATAATCAATGGTTGATAGTAAATATTGAGGTGTGTTAGCCTTTTTCATGAACGACAGAGAAAAGGAGAAAATATAGTTCATATAAAAAAAGAACCGTTTCATGGTCTGTCAAAAAAACAATGAAGGATTAAATCTCGAGAATAAAGGAAATGAGTCTCGATCTAGTACGAATACAGCAACGGATCAGCGGACATGAATGTCCCTCCTGTGTGCTAGCAATCACCAGCAGCGTGTGATCTGCAACCTTGCAATTGCAACTTGAGCCTTTCCACTATCCATCGCAATCACAAAATCAACGGGGAAGAAGTTTAATTGGAAATTTGAACTCCTGGCTCGGAAGAGATTGTGCGCACATAAGAGGAAATTTCATGATCACAATGGAGGAAAAAATGATTACGTACCAAGTAAGCTCGCTGCAATATCAGTTGTCCAATGAAATGAGACAGCAATGGGGACGAAAAAATCATGTCACCGTAGGTTGCGCAGCCATGGCCAGGATGGAAAAGATCGAGGAGCATCTGGGGGCAAATGACCGTGGTAGTATAAAAAGGAAAAGAAAAAGCTGACCGAAGTAAATACTCATCTGGAGTAGGTGATTAATGGAGGCATTATGGCATATAATAATTACATTAATTGCGTATTCATTCCAAAAATTACGTGGGCGTGGGTGTTGGTTTTTCCTCTAGTTTTTTTAGTGCTCGGTTAATCCACTACACTAGTTCTGCATGCGTGACGTGGCTTGCTCATGTGGTTGGGAGTGGAATATTATATCACTCCCTGGGAGTGATATAGTACAACTATATATATATATATATACACATACATATGAATAAAAAATATTTATATATATAAACATATATATATATTTATTTATATATATCTTATACATATATATATATATATATAAGATATATATAAATAAATAAGTAAACACACAATATTAAGATATATGTATATAAATAAATAAAAGTCATATAGCATATATATTACATGTATATATATACATACATATACATAAGTAGGTAATTTTTTCAAACTTGTGAAAGCCAAAGCCAGAAAAAGCACCTCCATACCTGCTTTCATAAATGAACTAGCAAAAAGTTGCTTTTGGCTTGGGCTTTTGTTCACAATCAATTCCTTTGGTTGGGCTACTGGCTTTTGGAAAAGCCAACGCCGGAAAAAGCCCAACCAAACACACCCCGATTAAGAAGGATCTTATTCCGATAGGTTCATGCATGTAACATATATAATCAGATAAAAAATGGCTATTATAATATATCACTACAATAATAATTATAATTACGATCATCCAATTGCCTAACATAGACGGTTTGCTTCACAATATTATGTGCCTGCAGAAGGGTTGTCCACTTCAACCAAGAGTTCAGTGCTATAAAATCTAGGTGTCAATGCTATTATTAGGGCAGAGTTCTACTGTAGCAGCAGTAGTCAAATCAAACCAATTTTCAAGATAGCCATACCGAATTATCAAAATAAAAAAAGATAGCCATACCAAAGCTGACTGTATTACAAACTTGAAATCGACCCAATTATCTTCCTTTAGACAACTTGAATAGCAGCAGCTTTAGTTAGATGTTGATTAGGGAGCATCCGTAAAGGATAATGTGTTGAAACAAAGGCAAAATCAAGGAGGCAACAGGAACATGAAATAGAGCATAATTTTTTTTAATTCAAACATGGTAGCGTGAAATGTCTACTTAGGACATGTATAAAGGAGAGCTCACTGCGGTTTCTTGGACATATGTATCCATACAAAGAGACATGAAACAACTCTAGTCATACAAAGGAGAGACTCTACAAGCTGCCTTTTAATAAATGTATATATTAATGATTGTATGGCATTAGTTGTCTCTTCACATGTACAACGGTGCTAAGAGCTGTCTCTTACATTGGAACACGCGATAGAGACCGTCTCTTCGTCAAGAGCCTACGCAACCGTCTCTTCAAGGGATAGAGGGGCTAATTGTAAAAATACACTGTCACATCAGCTTAAGAGCCCGTTCATTAATTAGCGTTGTACATGCCCTTATCATACTTCCACTTATTGCGCTTTTCATTATGCCTATCTCCTTCATAAAAAATGTAACGGACATGACAATGGGAGAGACATGTTGCAAATGTTTGAACATATATTAAAATAAAATATACATGTAAAACTAATCCGATCTGTTTTCTTGTGGAATGCGAGTATATATTATCAGTAGTTTTTCCATAAATTGTTATGCATATGCTTGTTACAGGGCTACTAGCCGTGCAAGGCATGGGCTGATGGACAAGTTATCTATAAGTTTTACCATTTTTTTTGGAGGGATGAATTGTATCATTCTCTAGTCTTTAAAGCTAAGAGACTATCTACAGTGCAAGACGGTACAGGGCAACACTAGCCCTTTACTGTAAAAATCTGCTACACCACATGTCGGTATCCATCACAGTGCCAATGCCAGTCGCGCCGTTTCGCCAAAGCAAGCGTAAAACGGAGCCAACACAAACCCTCCATGTCGGACGAGGCCCACTGCCGTAGCGCCTGCCGCCCAACCACCCCTGGCGCTCCGCCAGCGCCGGAGCCGGTGCTCGTCCAGATCCATGGCCGACGGGTTGGATCTGGGCGGCGCCGACGCGAGAACCACGAAAAAGCGGCACTACGCGGACGCCTGGGCGCGTCTAGGCGCTGAGCGGCGGCTTCCCGCATCGCTTCGGGCTGTACGCGCACATTACGCGGGCGTAACGCTTCAGCGGCAGTAAGCGGGCGCGCAAGCGGGCGGACGCGGTTGACGAGGGAAACGCGGACGCTGAGGCGGCGCTAGGCGCGGAGGGTCGATTGGCGGGAGATCTATGGACCTGGGCGGGAACTCGATGGACCTGGGCTGCGGGAGCTCGATTCACCTTGGCGGGATGACGATTCACTCGGCGGTCGGATAAAAGGCAGGCACTAGGGTTAGACGGAAACTTACCCGGAGCTGGAGACGCCACCGTCACCACTGCTCGAGCTGGAGCCGCTGCCGCCTGAGCTCGAGCCGCCGCCGCCTAAGCTCGAGCCGTCGACGCCGCCGCTGCCTAGGCTCGCCGCAGCCTGAGCGCGATCCGCCGCCACCGCCCGAGCTCGAGACGTCAACGCCGCCACTACTTGGGCTCGCCGCTGCTTGAGCTCGAGCGACCGCCGCCGCCATCTTCTCCGCCGGTTTTGAGGTCAAGCTCTTCTAATCTCCTGCTCCTCTTCGCTTCCGGCCGTCTCAGTAACAGGTGAGGCCCTCTGTCCTCTTTCTCGGCCTCACGTACTACTCCCTTACTAAATTGTTGTCGTCATTGACTTTTTGTTACGTTTGATCATTTGTCTTATTAAAAAAAAGTTTAAGAAATATTATATATATTATTGCAATATGTTTTATCACTAAAGAAACTTGAAATATAGCATATAACTTTTTGTATTTGAAGAAATTTTTTGAATAAGACGAATGGTCAAACGTTACGAAAAAGTCAATGGCGACAACAATTTAGTAAGGGAGGGAGTATAATATTCACGGGCACCTGGCAATGCATGGTTTATTGGCCTCTTGTGTGCAGTGCTTACTTTTGTTTGATTCTACATGTCGATTGCAGTATAGAATTTTTTGCTTAGTGCTCTGTGGCTTGAATAGTGTATAAGTATGATAGATTAATCGATTAGTTCCATGTTGTCCCCTGCTTTGTGAAGTGCTTGTGCTTGTACTATTGATTAGTTTAACATGGCTGTTGTTCATGCATATTCTATAGGATGGCAACTAGTGATTAGTTTAATATTATGCTCCTCTTAGTAGGTTAATTGATTAATGCCCTGCTTTGTAGGATGACAACCGATGAGTCGGGTGGCACTGCCGTTACAGGAGCTCAAGCAGTGGCACCATCTAGGAGGAAGTCATTTTGAAAAGAAAGTCAGATGATGTAGGATGGGATTATGGGATCATGGCAGATCCACCGCACAATAAGGAGAAGATCAAGTGCTTACTTTGTGGTCATGTGAGTTTAGGAGGGATTTATCGTTTGAAGCAACATGTAGCACATGTTTGGGGTCAAGTTGCTAAGTGTAAGTCAGCATCACAAGAAGCTAAAGACAGGTGTAAGAAATCACTTGAAGATGCATCAAACAAGAAGAGGGATAAGATTGTACGTGATATAAATTTGAGAGAAGAAGTTAATGTTTCTCGAGTTGTTGGAGAGGCGAGAGGATGAAGTGACTTGTGTTGGAAGCTCGGAGCCTCACAAATTAGGCCCAATTGGTAAGTGGACAAGGTCAATTGATCCTAAAGCCACACAACAACGTGAAGCTTTGAAGCAGCAAAAGATCAACCAAGAACTTTGGAAGCAAAGGACTCATGAGGTGCAACAATATGTTGCAAGATGGATGTATACACATGATAAATACTTGCAGTTTTCAGTTTATTGTTTTGTTTTTAGTTTTCAATGTGATATTATATTACTTGCTGTTGACTAACAGAGAACTATGTATTCTTTGTCAGCCATAGCATTCAATGCTATAAACAATGATGAATTCATGCAGATGTGTGAAGCAATTGTTCAGTTTGGCTCTGGCTTTGAGCCACCTTCTCAAAACCATCTAAGGGGAAAACTCTTGACTGAGGAATTTGAAAGAACAAAGAGTTTGGTGAAAGAACATGATGCTGAAAAGATGAAGAATGGGTGTTCTATCATGACAGATGCATGGTCAGATAGGAAGAGAAGAAGTATAATGAATTTGGTCACAAATTGTGTAGCTGGAACAACTTTCTTAAGCTCAAAGGAGGTGTCTAATGTGTCACACACAGGTCCAGTCATATTTGAATTAGTGGACAAAGCAATTGAAGAAGTTGGTGAAGATGAGTGGTCCAAGCGGTGACAGACAACGCTTCCAGCAACATGGCTGCCAAAAACATATTATTTGCCAAAAGGCCAAGCATTTTCTGGACTTCTTGTGGTTCTCACACAATCAACTTGATGCTGCAAGGAATTGGCAGCTTACCAAGGTTCAAGAAAGTGCTTGACCAAGCGAAGTCATTCACCATATTTGTATATGGGCACACACTAACCTTGGAATGCATGAGGTACTTCACCGGTGGGAGAGAAATAATAAGGCCAGGTGTGACTAGGTTTGCTTAAGCTTTTCTCACTTTGAGTAGCATTTTGGAGAAGAAAGATGAGCTAAGAAAAATGGTTGTTCATAGCAAGTGGGACAGCTTGAGAGATGTGAAGTCAAAAAATGGAAAAGCTGCAATAGCAACAATGATTAGCCCACCGTTCTGGAAGGATGTGAAGATGTGTTTGAGTATTTTTGAGCCTCTTGTAAAGGTGCTTCGTCTGGTTGATGGAGATGTGAAGCCCACTATGGGCTTCCTGTTTGGAGAATTAACCAATGCAACGAGAGAGATAAAGCAATGCTATGGAAATGTTGAGGCTCGGTACAAATATGTCATGGCTATTGTTGATAAGAAGATGGAAGGGAGACTTGATTCTCCCTTGCACTTAGCTGCGTATTTGCTGAATCCATACTATAGTTATTCCGATACCACAATATTTGATAGAGGCACAATTATAGAAGGGTTTATCAACTGTGTGGAGACTTTTTATCATGGTGATGAGGACATGCAAGATCGGGTTGTAAATACTGAACTGAGGATATTTCAAAACAGGGAAGGCTCATTTGGGAAGAAGCTTGCTAGAAATTGTCGAAACTTTGGTTATAATCTTGGTAACTTTGTTCTTATTTTAGTCCAATAAATATTTGTAGATGGACTGCATTGTAAGACTTGAACTAATTCATTATTCTTTTCACTTTTCAGCATCATGGTGGAGGTTGTATGGAACTGAGGCACCTGGTTTACAAAAGATGGTTGTAAGAATCCTCTCATTGACATCAAGTTCTTCTGGATGTGAAAGGAATTGGAGCATCTTTTGAAATGGTTAGACACATAATCTGAAATAATTAGTCTCTAGTCTTTACTAATATTATTCTCATGTCCTGTTCATTGATTTATACTATAGATACTCACCAAAAGAAGGAATAGGCTCACTACTGAACGCCTCAATGCTCTTGTTTTCATCCAACTCAATACCAATCTGTTGAGCAAGAGAGAAAAGATCAAGACAAAGAAGATCACTGATGTCCTGTCCTCTAGTGAAACAAGTGAAGCTCAAGGATTTCTGTTTGAGGGTGGTGATGATTGTGCTGTAGTTGTCTATATAGATGCTGAATATGATGAAATGCCTAGCACAACTATTCCTTGGTCTGTTATTGGAGAAGCAATGGGAGTGGATGAAGAACTTGAGGTGCGACGAAGTGCAAGAGTGAGAGAGCTTTATGCTGAAGAGGAATTTGAGTCTAAAGAAGAAGAGTTTGAGGAACAAGAGGAAGACATGGATGAAGATTGAGGCTGCTGAAACCTTAGGAAGTGCATGCGTTGTTTTATCTATTTTTCTTTTCAGTTTGTAATGGACTTATGAGTGCATCACTAGTGTATCTTACTATCTTTTAATTCTGAACTTAGCAACTACTAAATTATTATTATTTCCCATACAACATGGGACATGTGCTCATTGTGTGCTTAGCTGACTATTGATTTTCTTCCCTACTCAAAAGATGTCAAAATGCTATGCCTACTGCCTACAGAACAATCAGATAAGTTCTGATTATATTTGTGTTAATATTTATCCCTTATATTATTTGATTTTCAATGAGTGATGAGTCTGATTTCTTTCATCTTTATTACTGTCAGGAACAAGAAGTTCAGAACATCAACCCAACTTGCCAAGAACTGGACAGAAATGAGCCTTGCAATATAAACAAGGTATGTATATACTTCTGTATTTTTACAATTTTTTCAAAGAGTAAAGTCCTATTTTGCTCCTTTTTTATAAGAGGATAAATCAAGTATATATACATACTCCTTTTATATGTAGGAAATGCAATATATAACAAGGTGCATAGATATAAGATTTTCACACAATTTTTTTCATGGTTAGCATTTTGAAACTTATTATTTTAGGTATGTGTACATACTCAAAATGATAAATGGGTATGTACATGTCACACCCGATTTTAACGACCAAAACCGAATGCATCCGTATGCGTGCCCAGGAACAAGTTTTCACGCACACAGGATAAATAATGTGATAAAAGAACAATGTCTTTAATAAATCGAATACTTACATCGATATTGTCTCAAAGGACTAAATACAATATACGCTAGCGGAAGACTCCATAACACCACAGGCAATCGACCAGGGGTTTCGCACGTCTAGACCTTTCTCATCGGTGGTCTTCTCCATCTTCCGAGCAGCGGTAGTTGGTAGCAAAAAGAAAATAGCAAGAGTGAGTACATGTCGTACTCAGCAAGTGTGGGAATACATGACATGTAAGCTGAATGAAAGGAAGGCTAATACATGGTTTGCAATAAAAAGCACCTACACTAGTCAAGTTAATTAAAACAACCTATTTACTAGGTGAAAAATAATCCAACGAGGCTACCCCACTCGCTAACCACTGCAAGCTACCCAACTTGCAGCAACAACACCTACGAGGTTACCCCGCTCGTAGCAAAACACACTACAGAGTTACCCCGCTCGTAGCCAACCACACTACAGGTTACCCCGCTCGTAGCCAACCACACTACAAGTTACCCCGCTTGTAGCATCCTACGAGTTACTCCATCCGTCCATACCCTCTAGTTCTCGTGAGGATCCGGGTCGTTCGTGACCGTGAACACGGCTGTTATAATAGTTTTACGCTCTGTAGAGGTGGCACAACTTTACCCACAGGTCGGTGATTCCATCACCCGTCGGTGACTAAAACCTCCATTATACCAGCACACTTCCTTAGGTGTGAGGCCAAGAGATCACCGCAAGATCTTTCAAAGGACTTCCCAGCTTGCAAAATCCCCATGCTAAGTCTTCACCGCCGTAAAAGTGAGGCATCACCTAGAGGCCCCCTCTTGCACCGTGGCTTCAAGTACTCTGCCTTTCCTCGCCCGAATCCGGAAGACACCTTCTTCCTTCGTCCTTCCTCGACGCCCGCAAAGCGGGAAGTTACCTTGGTACTAAACCATACCTACCCATTATCAGCCCCGTGCTTTGTGCGGAAGTCCTGGGTTGCCGCTCCAAGAACCGGTCCTTATGATCCCAAACAGGTACCACCACACCCAACGAGTGTGCACCGGCACCATCATCGACAATCCTCCTGTCGGGATCACCTAAGTTCCATGTTGCTAAAAAAAACATTACCAATTCTTGATCATTATGTTCAAGTGGATACTTAATCAAGATTAGCATTTAGTTCAGTTTGAACCCCATTATAAGCAACTAAGCAAAGACGTACCCATACTATAACACTACAACCAAAACCAAGGCGACAAGGTAAAAGTATGGAACAGGGTATGACACAATAGGATTCAAATTAAATGCCAAATAAAAGTAAATTCAGATAGTAAAGAAATAGGCGTAATGTGCGTCAAGGACACTTGCCTGTTTCCCTTTGTTGCTGCTCATGTCTTCGAGTCTTGCTCTTGAGGGCTTCAAAATCTACGTTCTTCTATTTAACGTCACACCGATACAAAACATGCAAGAAACAAGCATACAAGCAACTAAGAAACAGTACACCAAACAGTACCTAATGACTATGAAAACAGTACTAATAAATAGTACTCGTTGCTACGAGCGCGTGAGCGCAAGAATCGGCTTAATTTGGAGCAACGAGCTAAAAGTTATAAAGGTTTAAAGATTTAGGTTCTTTTTATAAAAAGACATTTTTTGAAATATTTATTTTATTTTATGAAACTGCTACTAATTAAATTACATTTTAAATCTGACAAACATTATCTGCATTTTATTTTATAAAAACAGCAAAGACAAAGGTTATTTTTGTAAACTAAAGGATTAGATTTTATTTTTGCCAAATGGAAGGGCCTAACCGCAAAAAGGTCAGGGCAGTCCGCTGGTCATTGCCGGCAACGACGCACGATGGCACGCGAAATTTGCCGTCCTCAATCTACGGGGCTCGATTTCTCGTGG
Organism: Chloris gayana; assembly: GCA_031894775.1. Taxonomy (NCBI): domain Eukaryota; kingdom Viridiplantae; phylum Streptophyta; class Magnoliopsida; order Poales; family Poaceae; genus Chloris; species Chloris gayana. The sequence continues at coordinate 350,671 of JAUNZO010000656.1, forward strand.
CGTTTGATCCAAGAGCGAGAGAAAGGAACGACGAACTCACCTAGGGCACTGCTGAGCTTCGGGAAGACGGGTGGCGATGATTTGCGGCGGCGGTTGACCGGCGTCTTCAGACGGTGCTCCTGGCGGTAGCTTCGCGTGGAATCGGTGTGGGTTGAGGCGGAGCTATATCGCGAAGCACGGCGCAGGGTCGAGCCAGTCCGGGACGTCGTGAGAGAACGGAACGTCGAGTTTGGGACGTTGATGGTGGTGGCGGTTCTTCTCTACCGGTGGTGACTCGCAGGAGACGGGCTCAAAGATGCGGCAGCAGTAGCGGCGGCGCTGCCGTGCATCGGGTCACGCTAGGGTTCAGAAAAAGAAAGATCGTGGTGCGGTTAGGGAGGGATTTATAGCGCACGGTTTGCGGTCTAGCACGTCGCCAAGGTGCGACGCAGAGTCGGGCTTCGCTCCGATTCGGTGGTGGCGGACGGGGTCGCGATGCGGTGCAGCTCCTGCGCTAGCTGGCCAACTTGGTTGCGTGCGATGCTGGGCTGAGCGGGCTTGCAATGCGTGGCTGCAGAGAAGAAAAAGGAAATAGAAGAAAGGAAAGAAAAGTAGTGGGCCGCGAGACATAAATTTGGCTGAGAGCTCCACCTTAATTAACTCATTTTTTTTCCTATTTCCTGGTTCCTAAACCGAATAGAGTTAAACAAAAATGAATACTAGCGAATTTAAGGCAAGCAACTAAGGCCACCATGAAACTATCTACAAGCTTGTTGCTGGATCCATGCAAACCAATACCACCATATACAGAACTCAACGTAAAACTATCGGCATATAAGATCAGTAAAGATTGTACTGAGGGTTTGCAAGGCTTGAGAGGGTGATGACTCGATCGGGCCTTCGGTCTTCGTTAGAGAGCATTCAGAACTCCTCGAGATCCGGGTCCGCGGAATGGCGAATCGCTAGGGATCGACTTCCGGAGGTCGTAGTTGTCCAAATATGGCGATAGAGAGTTGTTGACTTCATCGAGGAGGTGTTTCATGAGCCGGTTTGCGTTTCCACATGCACGAGCGGTGGCGCTCCGACGTAGTGGTCCTTGGTGCAGAGTCAAGGGCGGCAGCATCACCGCCAGCGATCTTCCTCGTACAAGCTAAAGCAATTCTACTCGTATTTTTAAATGTATTTTTCACATAATAAAGACCCAATGCAAAATACCAGCATGAATGCATTCAAACAATATATATAATTATTTAATCTAGCATTAGTTAAACTTAGACAAAAATACTACGAAATTAATTTGGCTTCTAAACAAAAGTAATCAAAGGTAATTTTCTTTATTAAAGTCAAAACACTTTAGAAAACAAAGTAGTTTAAACAAAGTTTATTTTTATTAAGTAAATTCTTTTATAAATCTCTCTTTAATTACTTTTGGAAATAACTCATTTTTCTCACATGAAATGACAAAGCTCTCATTTTGTTTTCAAAGTGAAATACCTTGTATAAAATAATGTCTTTTTGAAATAGACTTATTTCCATAAATCAGATATAATAGTTTATTAATTTATTTTCTTAAATCTTTTTCTTAAAATAGATTACCTTCATAAATCAAAAGTTTTTCTTAAATAAATGTTTCTCTTTTTCCTACAAAGGGAAAATACCTCGTTTAAGATATTGTGTTTCAAAATAATATAAATTCGTAAATCACAGATGTATTTTCCAATAAGTTGTTTTCATAATCCAAAACAAATAATATGTTCTTTGGGATAATTCATTATTGAAACTTTATAAACCAAATAACTTGTTTTAATTTGTTAAAACTTTATAATCAAAATAATTGTTTGAGTGACTCTTCCTCTTAAAGAAGAAAGAATGAAAAATATATTTATAATATTATTCTTTAGATAATATTTAAATATGCTCTAAAAAGTTTTAAAATTTTGTGAATTTCATGCACATCCCAGAATTCGAAATTCCGAGTGTTACAAGTACACATACCCAATATGGTTTTTTGAACGTGGGAGTAACTACACCCAGGAGTAAAATGTAATTACCCTTTATCCATATGTATATGTATATATATATATTTATCTATTTATATATATATATATATATATATATATATATATATATATATATATATATATATATATATATATATAGGAACCCTATATAGGCCAGCCAACCAAGGCAGTCAATCCAAAACCAGCCCCTGCGCAGCCACCCAGCCACACACATGCGTACATGCTTCCTATGAACTGTTCCTTAATTACTATTTAATTAGCGTGTAAAGATCTGCATTATTAAGGATCATCTTTATTGATGGGTTAATTATAGTAACAAATCCTTCAGCTTTATTGCCGTATTACATCTTTCCTTCTATTGTCATATATTTTCTAAATATATAATCCAGAGGACGATTACATTTTCTCATAACTCCCACTTTTTTATGCGACAGATCCGATGCACAAAGACCATGCATGCGAGAGCAACGTACTCCTGCAATTCGATCAGAGGCGGCACTAACTCTAGCTTCTCCCTGGTATTTTATTCCTTCTCCAGGATCATTCCAGCGGAGCTACACGTGCCCGCATACCAACAAGAGCACCAGGTCAGTCGAAGATCAGTAAGCACATGCAAGCCTTATTAATTATTGGCCCCTTCTATAAGATCCAGTATGATTGTTTCAGACTGTAATGCAATGTTGTTTGATGAATGATTCTTTTTTCCTGCAGACCTATTGTTGAGTCCATACGCTGGATGGAAAGCTCGCAAGCACACATGCGACGAGCGTGGTGTCACGGCCATGTGCATGGTCGTTTTGACGAATCGATGACTGCAAATGTGGCCAACATGGTTCAGATTTCTTTTGGCATATACTCCGACTTTTTCTCCCTGGTTGTGAATCGTCGATGTCCACATGTGCTACACCTGAGCTTTGATCCCTTTTGCTGTTATCATTTTTCAGTTCTTATGTCAATAGTCTCTACTGGAAATCTCTGATGAAAGAACAACCTGGGAAGTGTAGATGAAACTATGGGCTATACTATACGGGCTTCCTTTCGACTCCACAAGCATCATGCAAGACAAAGGCGTGGCCACTGCATGTATGCAGCGGAACGGAGCAACTTGACTAGTTAATCATGATTGTGTTTGAAAGAGCCAGAGTCGTATACTATATCTTTGTACTATTGGTGATTATGTTCAAAAGAATTAGCAAAGAAGCATAACACGACAAATGATTTTATAGTTATACATTATGGGAACATAAAATTTTCATATATAACTGTAAAATGGCATCTTGGGTGACTGAAATACATATTATCTCTTGTGGTCACTTTTTAAACTATAAAAGTTTGAGCTGTAAAATGTAAAATTTATAGGCGTTATTAATGTCTAAGCACTGCTTATTAACCGATGACCCGTAATACCTTTATGGTTCCAGGATAATCTTTTTACTACCAAAGGTTGTGACCGGAAACATTAGTATGATTTTATTGTTACATGAAGAAGGTTTAATAGACCCATGAAAACGATCATAAAAAGTTATATGATTTCCGTGTCTGGTCAAGTAGGTTCTTCAAGTAAATTTTTTGTGCTCGGAATCGATGTGTTTATGACTTCACATTCAATATATATTATTTCATAACACTATAGTAATTATTCATGAACAGTGGTATCCTTCATGAGAACTGGTCTATAAATTTTATTCTTTGTGAATTAACTATGTGAATATTTATCTCACAACAGAGATGTCTTTCTGTAATCACGATCCATGGTGTATAGCATACGCGCATAAACACCTTTTCATGTTATAATAAAATATTATAAGTTTTATGATCACAATCATTGGCAGTAAAAACTATATCGAAACCTTAAAGGTTTTAAAGTCACGAGTACAATAAATATAAAATGCTATACGATTTGTATGCCTGCTCAAGTAGGTTCTTATAGTTATTTTTTTAGTCTTCTTACATTTAAAAATTGACTAAGAAATTTGTAAATATTTAAAAATTGAATGAAAATTAATACTTACTGAGTAGAAATAGTTCATCTTTCCTAATCATGGGCTGAAATAAAATATGGTTCTTAAGTGTAAATTGTTTTGCTTGCCTCCTCATATATCAAAAGAAAAATATTTCATGATGATTTCATGCTTCAAGCTAATAATCCTCAGGCGTTTCTAAATCATTTTTACTACCACATTGATTATTCTTAGTTAGTCCCTTTTAAACCATAAAACCTATCCACGCAAACCATAAACATCGCAACCTTTTATGTTTAGGAACTTGCCTATAAACTCATGACCATAAAGTCTTTACGGGGTGAACAAAAAATTAATATTTACCGTTACATGAAAAGGTTTTTATGGATTCATTAACATGTGGTTGTAAAACATTTCTCATCCCAAGTTAACATTTTGTTGGGAAGGGTTGTGACTGTAAAACTACTACTATTTTAAAATTACATGAAATGGTTTTTCTGAGCCCAAAAGTTGTGATTGGGTTGGCTAACGCTTTCCCTGTAGGATTCACCATATGTTTTCTATATGTAATAAAAAAAATAATCATGCTCTTTATGATTTAAGGCTATCAGCTTTTCCATTCACAAAAGATTCTATGAGTCCGAGGAATGTTCTTCACTAACCGAAGATCCCAGGTAGTATAGAGGCTATGTCATTACACAATATCTTCTATATGTAATCATAAATCATCATGCCTTTTATGATTTAATGCAATCATTTTTCTAATTGACCGAAGATTCTATGATCAGTATGAGGTATGTTTTGTACAAACAAAAGGTCCCACGTAGGATAGTATTTATGGTTAAGAGGTAATTTTGTACTACCAAGAGGTGTGCCGTAAAACTATAAATATTTATGGTCACGAGAGATTATATTTCCCGTTTTTTGTTTTGGGGAAATTCTTTGCGAAGCATAGAATCATCTTTGTGACTGTGTCTCTTGTCTTAGAGTTTCCATGAATATTTTCATCTGTATAAAATCTGTCGTTTATTACTTCATTCGAAATCATAAAATTTTATGCATGCACACAGGCTGTTCTTGCCGGATTTGTTGGCATACATGCAGAGCGCATCCTGATTGTGCGGGTCACAGCTAAAATATGAATGGAAAAAAAATGTGCTCCCACTAATCACGTAGAAGGATTTCCATGCACGCATTCATCGATAAATGGCTTTCCTTTCTGTTATTACGGTGGTGATGACAATAAATGGCTTTCCTTTCTCTTATTACGGTGGTGATGGCAATAAATGGATTTCCTTTCTCTAATTACACGGTGGTGGTGGCAGGTTTGATTGCTGGTCTGGTGCGTGTGCAGCTGTGCTGATTGGGTCTGGGTAGGGGTGGATGTCGAGCTGGCTCGGCTCGGCTCGACTCGGCTCGTATTGGCTCGTTAGAAAACTGGCTCGGCTCGGCTCGGCTCGTTACACGGACGAGCTAAAAACCTAGCTCGGCTCGGCTCGATAATTAGCTCGAGCTAGCTCGTTAGGCTCGCGAGCCGGGAATATAGAACAATTAAGATATTATATACTTTAAATCTAAAATATTTTATTGTAAAATAGGTAAGATATATGATTTATACTTCATGAAAAAGCTAATAGCATAGATTAATTTAAAATGCGTTTCAAAATAATCAAAAATTAACTCAATATATGACATTATATTGGTATTGAGCATTATTTATTCTCAGTATTTCGAGCTCGTTGAGCTCGTGAGCTAGCTCGGCTCGGCTCGCTAATCTAACGAGCTAAAATATAAGCTCGGCTCGGCTCGTTAAGAAACCGAGTCGAGTCGAGCCGAGCCGAGCTACTCACGAGTCGAGCCGAGCCACGAGCTTCGAGCTTTTCGTCCAGCCCTAGGTCCAGGTACTGAATAACTATTCAGTACCCGAGGTGTCCATTAGCGCGGGGTTATATATTATATTATATATATGATATAAATATAAAATATATTATACATATATTTCAAATGAAAATTGTTAACAACTAAGTATATATGTATAAAATATATTTATTTTTAAGTATATAAAACTATATATTTGTACGTATATATGTATATATATAAGTTTACAAAAAAGCCATATCTATTTTACCAAACGGCTTTCAGCTTTCTCACAGCTCATAGCTAAACAACAGCTTTTTCACGGCCACAGCCCAACCAAACACACCCTAAACACATCTCATCTGTGTGTTAGAATTTCTGAAGTTGAATATATGACACAATTTGTTGGCTTCCGACAAGGATATTACACTCACACACTAGTATGCTTGCGCATCACATATTACAAATTGATCTGAAACTGAGAGTAATAACTGCAGTACGTTGGTGAATAACAATGGATATATAATTACAGTTACTTAGACAAGATACTTCGATCCGTTACAAGACACATAATAATTATGTTTCCTTCTTATATGAAAGAGCAGTGCTCCTGCTCACTGTTCGAAAAAAACAAGACACATAGTGTCACCAATGACTACTAATTAGTTCTATAACAATATCTACCATGGGGATGTACCGAAGGTACATTATGAATCTGATTAGACGATCCGCAATTGTAGATTCCAAATTGATTTTTATCTGCCACCTGGATTCATGAGCTGTGAGAAAACACTGCTTGGAGTCAGACCATCGGAATCCGTGCTTGTGATGCTACGTTCTGTTGAGCTTATTGTGGTTGATGTTGTAGTGCTTGTGTCTGTCGGAGGTCCATTGGAGTGAAGCCCGGGCACAATTAGTGGTGATGTATTCGAAGATGCCCCTTCCGTGAGGCTGCTACTGTCCTCTGCACTCTCCTGCAGCTGGAGAGCAAATTCCAGATTCCAGAGGACATCACCCATAGATGGTCTGTCAATGCTGTGATCAGCCACACATTTCTCTGCAGTCTCGACATATTTCGTGAAGCACTGCGGAGCAATTTTTCCCTGGAGAAGTGGATCAATGATCTGGCCAAGCGTACCTTTCTTGTGGCAATGCAACGCCCAATCGGCAAGGCTGATTTGTTCCTTCGGAAGCGAGGGACTAAGGGCTGGGCGTGCACAGAGGACCTCAAACAGCACAACTCCAAAAGAATACACATCAGATTTCTCAGAGAGTTGTTGCCGCCGAAAGTACTCCGGATCGAGGTACCCAAAGCTTCCCTTCACAACTGTGCTCACATGGGTGTTATCCACATTAGGACCAGTCTTGGACAGCCCAAAGTCGGAAACTTTAGCTATCCATTTCTCATCCAGCAATATGTTGGTGGTCTTTACATCTCGGTGGATGATGGTCTGCTTTGCACCTGTATGCAGGTAATGCAACCCTTGAGCTGCGCCAATGCAGATCTCGAGCCGCTGCTTCCATGATAGTGGTGGGTTTCTGGTGTTGTACAAGTGCTCCCTAAGAGTTCCATGAGCCATGTAGTCATACACCAGAATCATCTCATTCATGTCATCACAATAGCCAATCAAGGAAACAAGGTGGCGGTGACGGAGCTTGGACAACATCTCAATCTCCGTTTGGAACTCGTGGATACCCTGCTCAGACATTGGGTTGCCACGTTTGATTGCTACCTTTGTGCCACTCTCTATTTCTCCAATGTAGACATTCCCGAACCCACCTTTGCCGAGGAGGAATGCCTGATCAAAATTATTGGTGGCAGCCTGGATTTCAACAAAAGAGAAATGCCGGCACAAATTAGATGGCAATGTCGATGTGCGGCTTCCAGTGTTCGTTGTCGTGTTTGATTGCGACTTGCTGTAATCAGTGAGAGGAGTCCAGCGACCATGTTCAGATTTACCAGTATTCTTCGCTACCTTCTTCCGTCTGCATATGATGCACACACCTATGCAGGCAATCAATACTATAGCAGAGCCAGCAGCAGCTCCACCGATGACTGCTGAGGCAGTACCCTTCTTTGGTTTTGTTCCACCAGGTGTCCCATCAGGTCCCATGTTAGGCAAAGGAAGCGGAGGGTTGAGTCCAGCAAGACTGTTAGTTGCAAGGTTCTGTATCTTAAAGATTTCGAGACCATTCAGTATTGCATCATAATACTCTGCCTTTGATGAAAGATCAGGGTGAAGTGCAACCCACAAATCTACAAGACCAGAACCAACAGTTAGGATAACATAGTCCATATACACTGTTCTGCCGATTCCGTTGCTCCGTGCAATTACATCCATTTGTTCCTGTGCTGTTTGGTTGTTAATGTATATAAAGAACACCCTCTGGTTCTTCTTAGTTATCGGATACTGGATCTCACAGAAATGGAACCTTAGAAGGTAGTATGCCCCTGCGTCGACTGGTAAAGTCCATGTAAGATTGTAATTCAGATTGATCTGTGGGTTAGTCCCCATTGACCGTGCTGAAGCATAGACATCAACTGGTGCTGTGTAATTCGGCACACTAGGTGTATACGTGATAGTAACATTGTTGTCTTTCCCAAAGACCACCCCGTCAGCAGCACTAAATATGTGTTGACTGTCATCCTCCCATGTGCGGTAAAAATCAATATCCCCTTTTGGAGAGATGTACTGACCCCCAACATTGAGCCGGTACATAGTTTGAAAGCCCCATGTAGGATCGATGAGGAATGGATTTGGATTTCCACCATTTGCTATTGTTGGTGTTGATGTTGTAAAGAGGTCAGGTGTGGGCACGATCTCAATCCCATTGATGAATGCATAAGTACCGTTCTGGTGAGTGGATGGCGCAAAAGTGAGGTCCAACAATCCTGAAGTAGCATTTATGGAGTATTCACGAAAATAGAAGGAAACCTTTCTTGCCAAAGCATTTTGGGAAGCATTGAACTTTTCTAAAAGGGTCAAACTCCCAGCTGTGACACCAAAGTAGCCATTTGCAGGAGTATATTCCCCATAAGTGTTAGGATAGAAGTAGAGGCGCACAAAAACTCGACCTGGGCTAACATTGAAGGAATAAGTGTAATTTGAAGTGAAGATGCGGGCAGTCATGTACGGAACAGCAGGAGGTAGGGGTAGGGCAAAGTCTTGGTATGAAGCAGGGGCAGCAGTGCCTTTCAGAGATGGAGCGAATTTTGAACCATTGTCGTTGACCCAAGACCGATTTTCATTGTCAGTGCTTGTTGGAGTAGAGGACCCGCAATCTAGGCGGATCTGGTCAGAGACAGTGGAGATGTTATCAGCCGCCATGGCTAGTAACAAGAGGCATAACATTGTTAGGCATCTGAGGATAACTGACAGGGTTTGGCACACCATTGTTGTAGTTGTTTGTCTTCAACAAGATATAAGAAATTTTAGGATCTCTTTACATTTGTTTTGGTCCAAGATAGCTGTCAGAAAAGTAGCAACACAATAGAAAAATTGATCTTCCTCTGTTGGGGTTCTGAGCAAGAAAGGATCAGGAAAGTGGGGGTTGGTTGGGACGGTACTCTTAGTTTTTGTTTTGTGAGATAGGGAGATTCAGAGAGTGGTGGACCTGCAATAAGAACAATAAAGGATGGATCTTTGAGCATAATGAATCATTGAAGATGAACAATAATAAACTGATGCTCCAGCTATGAGCAAGAAATCTGAATAAAATTCACGGCTCTATAACAGCAGCAGTTACAAAACTACACGATTGTTGCCGAAACTTAGTAGCTTCTCATACTAAAAAAGCATTTTGATTTGTATTAGTATTTATTTTTGTAGGATTACATAGTAATAGTAAAAGAAAAATATCTTAATATATAGACTATAGAAAAAAATAATCCTTCAATTTTGATCTATTGTTGGTACATGTTGAGACTGAAAATAAGCAAGCCAAGAAGAAAAATCCTTATAAGGTTATTATTCGACCACATAAGAAAAATTTGCAGAGGAAACTATTCGCTGAAAATAATTGCAGAGGAAACAGGACCAAAGTTGCAGCAATGATTGGAAGAACATCAGCTAATACTTCAGAATTACCGCTTCGTCACAGGAGACAAACAGTTGTAAAAATTATGTGACTCGTCAGTTTCCCCGGAAGGACATGTAAAAACGAAGAACCTAAAGTCTGAACTAACGAAGCTGCAAATCCCGTATACCTGTCGCTGGATATCACCCACCATGCATCAAAGAACAGATATTTCTGAACTCTCAGTATCAAATTTCGCCTCGAGAAACGAAGCTTCTTTCAAAGCGAAGAATGGCATCACAGAGTAGAAACCCAAGAATCAAACGGAAGGATGGAAATAGCGGGTGGAATTGGTTACCTCATGAAGCTTGAAGGGATGAATTTCTCGCAAGCCAGTGCGCGGAGCTCGGCGGGTCGAATCCACGGGAGGCGCGAGAGGAGCGGCGGCGATTGCGGGCGTTTGGTGGGAAAAGGGCGAGAAGGCGAGTGGAAAATTGATTAGCGTGCGTTTTGGCGGATGTGGGGTTTGGAGGTTTGGCACTTTGGTTGGCCGCAGTGCCGCACTTGGTAGGAAATGGGTGGAATCGTTCAGATATATGCCGGAATGCTTGCAGCGGCAGGCGGGCAGTGAAGCCAACAGACACCGGAGGTCTTTTTCTAAAAAAGTAAAAATAGATAGTGGAGGTTTTCAACTGAGCCCTCTGAGGTATCCAAAATTGCAATGATTATTTGTTCTTTATTTCCCCATGGTAGACAGAAATCAAACTTTCAGCAAGGAAGCTAGCATGGGTGTATGTTTCTTGGTAATAATGTGCTAGTGGCATTTTCACACCTTTTTAACGGGAAAAATCTTTGCACGGAATACATGAGCCGTACAGCAAAAAGAGTTTGGTGTCTCACTTTAAACTTATTATGACACGATTCTTGCATTTGTAAAAGCCTAATCAGAATAATGTGAATGTTCTATGTGGTGCCAATCCCCTCAGCAGGACGAGTCTACCAATCAATTGAGGGGATTCGTGGAAAAGTCATCCACATAATGATGCAAGCAACCTGCATTTGTACTACTAGCATGCTCTCTCTGTCGGGTTCGTAGTAGCTCCACTGTTCCCGTCCAATCAAATCATAAGGGGAAAAGAGCGCCACCATGAATGAGGATATTTTTTGAGGGCACCAGCACGAGAATTAGGCACGTCGTTTTTCTGCAAATAAAGGCTACAGCGATGTTCAATTCCAGGTACGGGGCTGCAAGCCGGGCTCGTGTCAGGATATATACGGTTTAAATTGCTGATCGCAATCGAATTGCCAAGCAGACACGCTATCCAGGGAGACTTTGACCAGCTGCGAGACTTGGCTCCGGTCAATAGAGGAACGGGGCCCATGGGCCATGGTGTTGTGGCTTTCGCCATCGGCGTGTGCTTTGTCCTGCATGGCATGCTTGCCTCCCTCCAGTGCCTGGCTCTATTGAATGGAAAATTCTCTCGACCCTCATTGCAAGTTCAATGAGCAAATTGGGTCAATGTGCGTATGATAGAACACTCGCCATATTCCATGCCACGCAGGCCACCTCATATACTTTAGCAGAAGAACCAAACCGACGAATTTGATGTTTCTGTTTCCTTGTGTAATATATAAAGTTGTAAACTGTTGAATATTGACCTTGACTTTCTGTTTTCGAGGGCATGCACGCTAGCGACCTGTTTGATATTTTATCCACTAGCTGGGATTTGATTAAGCCATCCCTTGCTTCTTTCTTTTTCTTTTAAGAAAACTGGAGGGGCAAGCCCCTACAACACTTTATTTAAATACCCAAAGATTTTGTACAAAAGAGAAAATAAGAAAAACAGCAAACAAAAAGAAGTTAAGCGTTTAAGTCTATCCATTGTTGTAGTTTATCTTGGTGCTTCTTTCTAATCCTAGATGATAACATCAGTACCTCCTTGAAAAGCTTGTCTCTGGTTACTTCAATTGTTGGTGCGACATTTTGGAAAATCCAGTTATTCCTTGAAGTCCAAATGCTCCAAGCCATGAGAATAATTATTTCCATAGCAAAACCTCTTTTATTTTATTTTTGATCCATCTTGTCAACCTATTAATGTTGAGGGGACTTGGTATCTTGCCCAACAGTTCTTTGAAAAGTTACATTTGATGAAAAAGTGTCAACATTTCTTCTCTTTGCAATATACCGAGATCACAAGTGTGTGATTCCAAAAACATAGGGTGTGTTCGTTTACACCCTCTAAAATTTAAGCATTGTCACATCAAAGAGAATCTTATTATTTATGAATATTTCGATCAATTTAATGACAAAACCCTATTGACAGATTGGTGCTAATTTTCGAGATGAATCTAATGAGCTTAATTAATCTATATTTTGCTAAAGTGATGCTACAGTAACCGTCTTCTAATTACGACTTAATTAACCTCATTAGATTCGTCTCGTAAATTAGTCTAGGGGCCTGTAATTTGTTTTATAATTAAATTTTATTTAATACTCTTAAATAATAAGATTCTTTTTGATGTGACAGCTCTGAAATTTAGACGTCAGGAAACGAACACACCCATATTCTTTCATCTGAGTAATCCTTTAACTCTACTGTGAAGAACAAGCCAATAAAAAACTCTATGGTTAGGTTGACAAGAGGATTTCCATAACCATTTGAAAGCTGGGTGAGTGGGAAAATGACCAATCAAGGTTTTGTAAACTTGTGAGACTTAATACTGCTGCTTCTGTCCCATGTGTGTCCAAACATGATTTGTGTTGGCCTGCAGAGTAATACTCTGAACATCTTGAGTGAACTCTTGAAATTGGTTATAGGCTTCAGTGCTGAGTGGCAGCTGAAACAGGTCCTGAAGTTCCATGATATTGACTTGGGTCAGCAACAAGGCATTATTTTGCACAACCCTTGCTTCTTTCTGTGTTATGCTGGAACTCATACTTCAGAAGTTCAGCAGCTCTTGACAGTCTTGGAATGTCAGTTGGCGCTGATTTTAAATCAGTTGGATGCTTATGACTTAATGAGGAAAATAACAGAACACTAAATACATTAGTGCCTGCCGTTCTATGGTCGGCATGGAAACTAAAGGGTAAACTCTGTTTACTGTTTTCAGGGTATACAGTGGACTGGAATGCAGGCGTTGATGAGGAAAACGACACTGGTGCTGAACAACTAGAGAATTCTTCTGAAAGCGGAAGATACGGTGAAGTTGGATTAATGGGCAGGCGAGCTAGGAAGAAGAGCAGGAGGCACTGGCGTGGCTGAGTGGGAGGACTATGCCAAACCATGGAAGAGCAGATGTCGAGCAGCCTAGCTGTAATGAAGCTCTGAGCATTTCTAATGTTGTGATTCCCAATAGAAGGGAACACCTATCCTACAACCTCTATCTTCATCACCCTCCGATCACTAGTCCCTGTTGGAACAACCTATGCAGCAAGTCCAGCATCTCGCTATTTCTCTTTTAATCTCTCCGGACTCTAATGCTGGGTTTCACAGAATGTGTTGAGCAAACATGGGGGCAAGCAGTACATAACTTTCACAACCCAGTGTCCACTTTGAATACTAAGCTCAACAGAACAGCCAAAGCATTGTCCAAGTGGTCTCATACACTAATCCCACAAGGAAAGTTGGCACTGACAATATGCAGAGAAGTTATACTGCAACTAGACAAGGCACAAGAAATTAGAGAACTATCTACAAAGGAAACAGACCTCAGGAAATTGCTGAAAAATTGAATTCCTGGTGTAGCTGCAATTGTAAAATTAATTGGGATCTTGATTCAGCCCTTTCTTGTTTCTGAGTTATGCTGGAACTCCTAGTTCAGAAGTTCAGCAGTTCATGGTAGTCTTGGAATCTCAATGGATGCTGATTTGGAATCATTTGGATGTGTAACAGCCCGAGTTTCTTTTCAATGTTTGGTAATTGAATTTTGATTGCATTCATGTTTGGCAGTCAAAAGTGCAACTTATCCTCGTAACTCGTGCTGTTACTATTAGCAAAAGTTTCTCAAATGTTTGCTGTGGAGAAATTTTGTGTGTTGACTGAATTTAAATTCAAATCAAAGCTTTGGATTAATTTGAATTTGATTCATAATCAGTTCACATGAAATGTCAAGCAGGTCTATTTGAAATCAAGACTTGGGCCATGTCTTTTCTTCCTTGCCTCACGTGCAGCCCAAGCGTATGGCACAGGACTCCTGTTCTTCCAAACCGAAGCAAATAGCCCACAATCGGCCCAGGAACCAGGCGCAACCAGCGCTGTTGACTCTTCGTCAACCTCTCGCCCGTACGATGACGCCATGGCGCTGAGTCGTCGAGTCACCATGAGCTGGTACGACCAAGCCGAGCGCTGCCTTGCTCCGCTCGCATCGGACCAGGAATTCACCGAGAATCAGCTACGTGGCTGCATCGCTTTCTTTCCCCTTTGCCAAGAACAACTCCTGCCGCCGGATGCGATCCTCTGCTCGTATGCGTCGTGGCACGGCACAAAAGGACGAAGCTACCCTCCACTCGCGAACCCTAGCCGCAGTGCTATAAATCCCGCAGCCGCCGCCATCTCGCCCATCTTCCCCTCCTTGCGCCGCCAGGCTGCCGGTGCTTGAGCTCAAACCCAAATTTCGCCGCTCACCGTCGAAGCTTTCGCCACCGGAGCCGAGCCAGAAAGCCGACGTGAGTAAGAGCCATTCCAAGTCCTCCGAGCTCCTCTGAGTCTTGTGGTGCTGCTGGTGTTGTCAAGAGAGAGGAGGAGGATCGAGCTGGCGAGGCTCGTGTCCGCCGTCGTGAAGATGTTGCACACCGTGACCCCCAACCCCCTCTGTTCATCGTGATCCCTTCTCTTTTGGTGAGTTATTCATCAAATTTCCTTCCTTGTTCCCTCATTTCCTTAGAGCTCCTTTTCTCTTGGTTTGATCTGGACTACACCACCTTCGCAGAACACTGGGAACGCCGTCGTTGCCAGCAGCCTGGTCACCGTGAGGCGAGCAGGAGCAGTGCACGAGCTGAAGCCTAGTCTTCGTCACTCGTCTCGTTTTGGTGAGATTCATCAAGATGTAACCTGCGTTCTTTATCCTACATCGTTAGCTGCTACTCGTTGTCAAGTTTTGGGCTTGGATCTTGTGCAGAGTGCCACGAACGCCACCCATGCCACTCCGGGTAGCAGTTCGTTCAAAATGCAGCAGCAAGACAAGGGCATCGTCATCTTCTTCCTCAGCCAAGTCACTTAGTTGCCGCCTTCTCTCCATCTTGGTGAGCTTTCGTCTATGTTAATCTTCGTTCTGCATTTTCCGTTGAGCGTTGTCGCTTCCCTCCCTGATCTCGACCTTGTGGTACCCTTGTAGCACAAGAACGCCATCGCTGTTAACAGCTTGGTCACCGTGGGCATGTGTTGGCAGTTCACGAGTTGAAGCCGAGACAAGGCACCGTGGTTCGTCCCTTTTTCGGTGAGCTTTCTCCATATCTTTCTTCGTTCATCGTTCTTCATCTAACTCTGCCTAGTTTTGCCTAAGAACCGGACCTGGATCTCTCCCAGGAACCTGGGAACGCAGAGCATGCCACTGGATGTATGGACAAGTGCAAGAGAAGAAGTTGTGCCAAGGAGTCAGGGATGCCATAACCCTTTATTCTGTACACCGTGACTCAAACTCCGGTGAGAATTACTACCTTGTATTCTTTCTTCCTGTGGGATACCTTGAGGTTATACCGAATCTCATAGCATCTTTTGTCTTTTGTCTCTCCGAGAATGCAACATCGACGTTGCGCCCACAGGAGCTTGGAAGCTACCCTGCATCCTTTTCTCTCGGCTACAGACCTGATTCCTCTTCGCCAATGTCGTCCTTGGTGAGCCTCATGTTCTCCCGTGGTTCCTATCTGCTGCTTGGGTCCGATTTTGATAGTGCGCGTTACCTGTTTGACGAATTGCCGCAGCTCGTGTCAGTTCTGTTGGATGCATACGCCATTGTACTCTATAGATCTCCCTGGCCTGGTGTTTTGTGAAGAAGCTTTGGAGCCGTTGTTAGCAAAAACTTGTGGCTTGCATATCAGCCTTGACCCCTGCATTGTATACCGGAGTTGACTAGCTTGAGCTGAGTTGGACGAGCAGTTCGTGCTTTAGGAAGATAGAAAGGTGCGCTTTGCTTAGGTATCACCGTGAGCTGAGCGCAGCTGCCTTGTATGGATGCTCACGGTGGTTGAAGGAGCTTTTAGTTATCTGCTTGCTGCTTAGATAATTTCATGACTTAAAGCATGAGATAAAAGGGGCTGCTCATTTTGGATGGTTTAGAGAAAGTCTGCTCAATAAACTGGAAAGTTCTAGTGCAGCTTGTGGATTAATTTTAGTGTGGGAAGTGCAACGCTTTGTGGTCTGCTTCAGTTCGTAGCTTAGCGCTTAGCAGCTGCTGCTAATTCGCTTGCGCCATGGCTATCGTAGAGCTTTGCATGTTCTGATTTTTGTGCATGCGTCAGACTTCGCCTCCCAGCGTGCAGCTGCCTTGCTGTTTGAGCAAGTCATGCTAGAGCTTTGTGCAGCTTGAGCCTGGATGTCTCGTGCTAGTCCTGCACATGCTAGCAAGTGATCAGCAATGGAGTTTTGGTTAAGGCTTGTACTTGTCTGCTAACCGGTTAGGTTCAGTGCTAGTCGTGAATGGTTATGGAGTCAAGAATAAACGTGTTAGTGGATTTATAACGTTCTGTGTTGCTTGACCAGCTGCCTTGGAACCTTGCGGCTGATGGCTTTTGGAAAAGAATCTTTCCTATCCACTGTTTGGTCAGATTAAGGAACAAGTGCCTTTTGCCCGTTCTTTGTCTAGGAAAATAAGTTGATCCTATAATCTTTGGAAATTCCTAAGTAATTCTCTAGACCTCGAGAAGTTACGCGGTCGGTTGCGTTGGATTCGTCTCGTCGCTCTCTACTCGTTAGTATTGTTAATATCCAGGTTCCGACATCGATCAAATCTATTCTTGCGATTCGGTTCCTAATCTTTCTCGTAATTCGTGCCGCTTTCTCAATATTCGTGTCGCTTACCCGTTCTGCCCGACTTTTGGATGACAGCGAGATCGGATGGTCGGAAGCTTGTGGATTACCTGTGGAAGCCTTACGAGGACACCGATCTATTCTTGAACCATATTTAAGGCAAGCCGCAATCCTTGATCACTCTTGATCCTATTTAGTACTTGCATTAAATTGGACCATGCATGATTAATGGTTACTTGCACTTGTAGTTTACCTATGCCATACTATGCTATCCTTGCCACTGTTTGCCATAGGTTGTTCTCTTGTTACTCGCATGCTTAGTACTTGCTTAGTTGCTTAATTGAACCCCATGATGACTATACATGTTTTTGTGTAAAATAAATGGTAGGTGTTCTTAGGTGTCGAGTTTACGTACTAGATACCCTGTAGGGCTTTTGCGGGGCGAGTGTGTAGGTGGTTAGGTGCTTGGGAGACTTCGGGAGTCTCTATTTGGAGAGTACTGTTGCGGGTACGGTTGTGTAGGGGCCTTGGGTTATGGGGCCCTGTTGTGGTGACTCTTGTTGTTGAGACTGTTGTTTTGAGGAGAGGGATGGTGACTCGCCCGGCAGCTTAAGGACCGGTTCTTGTGCGTATGCCTCTCTTGGTCTTACTAGCATACCACGTGACTTGTATGGGCGGGCTGGATCATGATACTTAGCGGAGGAATGGGTGGCCCGCCGTGGTGTAGAGATTAGTGGTAGTGGGTGTTGGAGCGTTTGTCTCGACCCACGAGCGAGAGGATATCCCACTGGCCCGTGGTACGCCTTGTCACACCCTTCGGGACCTTCTTTTCCTATGTTGTGGTTAGAGGATCCCGGACACGAGGGACGGGCGCCACCCATTCGATGCTTTGAGGAGTGATCTTGTGAGTGTTGCTTTGCTTGGGCCACGACGGTGGTCTTTTGTTTGAGTACCTCTTCACGTGGGTACGGTTGCTTACTCTCTGCGAGAGATATATAAATCTATACGTATAGTCTAGCCCAAAGTATGGGCACTACCGAGAGAAATCCACTTGATTAGCATTTACTACTTCTCCCCTCCGTATGGGCGCTACCACTTTGTAAAGCCGGAAGTAAAACACCTATCGGAGGGGAGAAGTAGTAAATGCTAATCAAGTGGATTTCTCTCGGTAGTGCCCATACTTTGGGCTAGACTATACGTATA
The DNA here is from genome assembly GCA_031894775.1 of Chloris gayana. NCBI lineage: Eukaryota > Viridiplantae > Streptophyta > Magnoliopsida > Poales > Poaceae > Chloris > Chloris gayana. Next base: position 368,674 of record JAUNZO010000656.1, read on the forward strand.
GATTTATATATCTCTGCAGAGAGTAAGCAACTGTACCCACGTGAAGAGGTACTCAAACAAAAGACCACCGTCGTGGCCCAAGCAAAGCAACACTCACAAGATCACTCCTCAAAGCATCGAATGGGTGGCGCCGATCCCTCGTGTCCGGGATCCTCTAACCACAACATAGGAAAAGAAGGTCCTGAAGGGTGTGACAAGGCGTACCACGGGCCAGGTGGGATATCCTCCGCTCGTGGGTCGAGACAAACGCTCCAACACCCACTACCACTAATCTCTACACCACGGCGGGCCACCCATTCCTCCGCTAAGTATCATGATCCAGCCTCGCCCATACAAGTCACGTGGTATGCTAGTAAGACCAAGAGAGGCATACGCACAAGAACCGGTCCTTAAGCTGCCGGGCGAGTCACCATCCTCTCCTCAAAACAACAGTCTCAACAATCGTGTCACCACAACGAGGGCCCCATAAACCCAAGGCCCCTACACAACCGTACCCGCAACAGTACTCTCCAAATAGAGACTCCCGTAAGTCTCCCAAGACCTAACCACCTACACACTCGCCCCGCAAAAGGTCCTACAGGGTATCTAGTACGTAAACTCGACACCTAAGAAACACCTACAATTTATTTTACACAAAAACATGTATAGTCATCATGGGGTTCAATTAAGCAACTAAGCAAGTACTAAGCATGCGAGTAACGATAGAACAACCTATGGCAAACAGATGGCAAGGATAGCATAGTATGGCATAGGTAAACTATAAGTGCAAGTAACCATTAATCATGCATGGTCCATTTTAATGCAAGTACTAAATAGGATCAAGAGTGGTCAAGGATTGCGGCTTGCCCGGATAGGGCTGCTCCCGAGCCGGGTCGGGGTACTCGTACGGCTGCTCCGACGGAAACTCCTCAAGCTGCGGCTCGGACGGGAACTCCTCGGCGCCCTCGACGGACGGATCGCGAAACAGGGGTTAGGCACGCTTATCGAGACGAGTAGGAAATAGTACGGAATTAACGACGGAAATTACGATACTAGAACATGACCAAAAGCTACACTAACGCGTAGAGAACGTCGCTACGAGTCCAACGCAATCGACCGCGTATTTTTCCGACGCTCCAGGAAAAAGATATGAATTTCCAAAGAAAAAGGAATTATGGAAATTCAGGAAAATCCAATTAATAGAAATGGAATATTCCCTGGAATATTCTTTGCCACGTGGGCGCCACGTCAAGTCCACGTAGACGCCACGTCGATGCCACGCAGATCAAAATCTCTACACGTCGGCACCACGTGGCAACTCTTACGCCACGTGGTCGCCACGTTGTCGCCACGCAGGTCGACACATCGGCGCCACATCAACACCTACCCCCAACACGTGGCGCCACATCAGCAGAAATTCACGCCACACGGCAGCCACGTCGGACGACAGCCAGGAGCCACGTCAACAGAAATTCAGCACACGTGGTGCCATGTCGGCAGAAAACCCGCCACGTCACCCACCACTCCGACAACGCCGGAGGGCGGCGCCGCCCGAGCTCCGCCGCGGGGCTCGCCGGAATCGCATCGTCCGGCGCTACGGTGCTTCGCACGCTCAACGGAGCACGCACGGGGCACCACCGCGTCACCGCGCAGCTGCCCACACCAAACACCCGCCTCAACTCCCATCGCCGGCGACGAGCGAGCTCGTCGGAGTTCTGCGCGGCGGCGGCGCAAGGGGAAAACCCCACGGGTGTGGATTTCTCTACTACGAGCATACCGGGCGGGAGCTCATGTTGCTCGGAACTCAACCGCACTCACGCCCACCCAAAGAAATGGACGGAGACCCGCCGGCGACGAGATCCGCGGCGGCGGCCATGGCGGCTCGCGCGCGGGCCACAAAGCGATCGCCTTTCTTCCCCGATTACGCGCGCATGAGACTCCCCACTGCACCCCACGTCTACCGGACCTACTAATCGAGCACGAGCTAGACTACACCAAGCTCCCCACCGGCGCCCATGGCACGGCGGCGACGGAAGCCCACGAACCCTAGTGTCCCGGCTCCAATCCGAGGGAAAAGGTGGGATTCGGGTTCGCGGACTCACCGGGCGTCTCGCGGAAGCTCCAGCTCGGACGGGAGGGCTTCAACGGCGACGCGCGGAAGATTCTTCCGACGGCGGACGATGAACGCCGTGCGGGAGGCGGCGGTGACCACGGGGTTCTTTGTTCCGGCGCTACCAAGGAACCAAGGCATGGCCGTGAGCACAAGGACACGGAGCGCACAACGAAGGGTAAAGAACGAGCTTGAGCAGGCCGAGCACTCACCAACGGTGACGAACGACGGCGAGCTAGTTGGCGGAGAAGAACTTCGATCGTCCCGGCTGCGCGCTACACGGCTCGAACAGCGATGGGGTCGACTCCACTCGACGCAGCTCCGCACGCCGAGCGGGAAAACTAACATGAGCTCCGCTAGCCGGGAACTCCGACCATGGCGGTGGAGAAAACCGCAGCTCCGCCGGTGGCTAGGGTTTGGGGAAAGGGGAAGGACCAGGGGGCGGCACGGGGTTTTGAAGGGAGGAAAAGGTGGAGGAGTTGGTGGCGCGGGCCCCCGGGCTGTGACGGCGGCGCTAAACGCCACTCGTCCGAGGTGGCGAGCCCTCCGCGCGCCGCGCGCTCGTGGGTGAGCTGGAAAGGGAGAGGGAAGGTGGAAGAAGACCGTAGGCGTCGGGCCGGATCGGGCCGGGCCGGCGCGAGAGAAAGAAAGAGAAGGGAAGTGGGCCGGCGGGGTAGGATTCGGCCCAAGCGACGGTTTTCAACCTAAAAACGTTTGCGAATTGTTTGAAAGATTTTGCTTCGATTTGAACTCGAATTTCGCAACAAATTCATTTGAATCACTTCCAAGTTCCGAATGATTTTATTACATGAATATTTAGTACATTCTTCGGGCTGTTACGGACTCCCCCTTACAAGAATCTCGTCCTCGAGATTTCACTCCTCATCCTCGAACAAGTGAGGGAAGTCCTTCCTCAAGTTATCCTCCATCTCCCAAGTGGCCTCTCGCTCGGTGTGGTTACTCCACAACACCTTGCGGAACTTGATCTTGCGGCTCCGCGTTTCCTTGAAAGCCACATCCAAGATCTTGACAGGATACTCCAAGTACTCAAGACCGTCCCGCAGATCCAACACCTCCGGTGCAACCTCGCTCCTCCGGCACACGAAGACACTTCTTGAGCTGCGAAACATGGAACACATCATGCACTCCGGCAAGGTGTCCCGGCAACTCAAGCCGGTAGGCGAGATCTCCAATCCTCCTCACCACTCGAAAAGGTCCAACAAACCTTGGTGCCAACTTGCCACGCACGTGGAATCTGCGAGTCCCACGAAGTGGAGAGACCTTGAGATAGACATAGTCCTCAACAAAGAACTCCAAAGGTCTCCTCCTCTTATCCGCATAGCTCTTCTGCCTCGCTCCGAGCAACTCGGATATGCTCTCTCACTTGCTCAACCTTTTCTTCAGCCTCTCTCACAAGATCCGGTCCATAGAAAGACCTCTCTCCAACCTCTCGCCCACATGAGAGGTGTCCTGCACTTCCTCCCGTACAAGAGCTCATTGGGTGACATCTTGATGCTTGCCCGATAGAAGATAGGGAACGTAAGGAAACGAGAATGAAGGAAGTTAAAAGATAGAAACGAAGAAGACATCTAGAGACTTGCCCGGTAGCCGTTGTTGTAAGAGAACTCGGCAAACGACAGGCTTTCCTCCCAATTCTTGCCGTAGGTGAGCACACAAGCTCTCAACATATCCTCCAAGGTCCGATTCGGACGCTCCGTCCGACCATCCGTCCGAGGGTGATAAGCTGTGCTAAAGTCCAAGTGGGTGCCCATAGCTGCATGCAAACTCCTCCGTAACTTAGACACAAACCGAGAACCACGATCCGATATGATGGTGAGAGGTGCCCCATGTAGTCTCGTAATGTTATCAATGTACAGCCTTGGCAAGCTTCTCCACACGGTAGTCCGTCCCGACAGCTACGAAGTGAGCGGCTTTGGAGAACCGATCCACAATCACCCGGATGGAATCATGACCCTTCGGCGTGCGAGGTAGTCCAACAATGAAATCCATGCTGATGTTCTCCCATTTCCACATGGGAATCTCGAGAGGCTTGAGCAAACCGGCTGGCTTCCGATGCTCTGCCTTGACTCTCCCGCAAATGTCACACATCCCCACAAACCGAGCAATGTCCCTCTTCATGCCTTCCCACCAAAACTCGAGTACGGAGATCCTCATACATCTTTGTGTTCCCCGGGTGGATCGAGTAGCGAGAACAGTGAGCCTCTCGCAAGATCTCATCTCGAATCCCTGCACCTCCAGGAACCACAATCCGATCCTTGTACCAAAGTACACCATCACCATCCACTCTGAACCCGGTGCCTTATCCTCCTTTATCTTTCCCTTGATCGACTCCACAAGACTGTCAACCTTTTGCTTTTCCTTGATCCGATCTCCAAGAAGACCCGTGATCCTCAACTCATAGAGATAGCCCTCGGGAATGAGCTCCACTCCATCCCTCATCATCTCCTCAAGCCGATACCAACCGTGAGGGACCCGAATTTCACCAACGTGAAATCCGACCCCTTTGTACCTCATTGCCACTCCCGGGAGTGTGGCACGTACATCCAACACAAGTTAGTACAGTAAAACCATAAATTAAAGGAAATAACAAGGCAAGATAATAGATTCTCCAAGTACATTATTAGAATGCATAAGTCTCAATCTCAAGAGTACAAGAGCGTGGCACGCAGGCCATCGCGAAATCATAGTAGAAGTCTAGCGAAGCGAAATCAAAGCGGAAGCATCTCTCGGTGAAGAACCGTAGTGAAGTCCATACCCACAAGCAACTCGAGTGTAGGCGAGACCGTCACTCCTCCTCGTCGGCTCTCTCAACCGGCTCGGCCGGCTCCTCGGCAACGGCGTCCGAAAAACATAGTGGGGAAAGCCGTGAGTACTACGCGTACTCGAGCAAGCCGCAAACTACCTAGCAACAATGTATGCATGCTCGGATATTCCAAGGAAAGGCAAGGGCTAGCACCTAAAGCATTAAACCTCAAGTCTATGTGATTCACATTTTATTATTAGTCAAATTTTATAAGTGGCCTTGCAGGAAACAACACAATCCCGCAAGGGTCAAGTTTTATGTCCAAGCACACCTCCACCGGACCACAGCTCGAAGCCGGAAGTAAAACACCTATCGTAGGGGAGAAGTAGTAAATGCTAATCAAGTGGATTTCTCTCGGTAGTGCCCATACTTTGGGCTAGACTATACGTATAGATTTATATATCTCTCGCAGAGAGTAAGCAACCGTACCCACGTGAAGAGGTACTCAAACAAAAGACCACCGTCGTGGCCCAAGCAAAGCAACACTCACAAGATCACTCCTCAAAGCATCGAATGGGTGGCGCCCGTCCCTCGTGTCCGGGATCCTCTAACCACAACATAGGAAAAGAAGGCCCCGAAGGGTGTGACAAGGCGTACCACGGGCCAGTGGGATATCCTCTCGCTCGTGGGTCGAGACAAACGCTCCAACACCCACTACCACTAATCTCTACACCACGGCGGGCCACCCATTCCTCCGCTAAGTATCATGATCCAGCCCGCCCATACAAGTCACGTGGTATGCTAGTAAGACCAAGAGAGGCATACGCACAAGAACCGGTCCTTAAGCTGCCGGGACGAGTCACCATCCCTCTCCTCAAAACAACAGTCTCAACAACAAGTGTCACCACAACAGGGGCCCCATAACCCAAGGCCCCTACACAACCGTACCCGCAACAGGTACTCTCCAAATAGAGACTCCCCGGAAGTCTCCCAAGCACCTAACCACCTACACACTCGCCCCCGCAAAAGCCCTACAGGGTATCTAGTACGTAAACTCGACACCTAAGAACACCTACCATTTATTTTACACAAAAACATGTATAGTCATCATGGGGTTCAATTAAGCAACTAAGCAAGTACTAAGCATGCGAGTAACGAGTAGAACAACCTATGGCAAACGAGTGGCAAGGATAGCATAGTATGGCATAGGTAAACTACAAGTGCAAGTAACCATTAATCATGCATGGTCCAATTTAATGCAAGTACTAAATAGGATCAAGAGTGATCAAGGATTGCGGCTTGCCTTAAATATGGTTCAAGAATAGATCGGTGTCCTCGTAAGGCTTCCACAGGTAATCCACAAGCTTCGACCATCCGATCTCGCTGTCATCCAAAAGTCAGGCGTAACGGGTAAGCGACACGAATATTGAGAAAGCGGCACGAATTACGAGAAAGATTAGGAACCGAATCGCAAGAATAGATTTGATCGATGTCGGAACCTGGATATTAACAATACTAACGAGTAGAGAGCGACGAGACGAATCCAACGCAACCGACCGCGTAACTTCCCGAGGTCTAGAGAATTACTTAGGAATTTCCAAAGATTATAGGATCAACTTATTTTCCTAGACAAAGAACGGGCAAAAGGCACTTGTTCCTTAATCTGACCAAACAGTGGATAGGAAAGATTCTTTTCCAAAAGCCATCAGCCGCAAGGTTCCAAGGCAGCTGGTCAAGCAACACAGAACGTTATAAATCCACTAACACGTTTATTCTTGACTCCATAACCATTCACGACTAGCACTGAACCTAACCGGTTAGCAGACAAGTACAAGCCTTAACCAAAACTCCATTGCTGATCACTTGCTAGCATGTGCAGGACTAGCACGAGACATCCAGGCTCAAGCTGCACAAAGCTCTAGCATGACTTGCTCAAACAGCAAGGCAGCTGCACGCTGGGAGGCGAAGTCTGACGCATGCACAAAAATCAGAACATGCAAAGCTCTACGATAGCCATGGCGCAAGCGAATTAGCAGCAGCTGCTAAGCGCTAAGCTACGAACTGAAGCAGACCACAAAGCGTTGCACTTCCCACACTAAAATTAATCCACAAGCTGCACTAGAACTTTCCAGTTTATTGAGCAGACTTTCTCTAAACCATCCAAAATGAGCAGCCCCTTTTATCTCATGCTTTAAGTCATGAAATTATCTAAGCAGCAAGCAGATAACTAAAAGCTCCTTCAACCACCGTGAGCATCCATACAAGGCAGCTGCGCTCAGCTCACGGTGATACCTAAGCAAAGCGCACCTTTCTATCTTCCTAAAGCACGAACTGCTCGTCCAACTCAGCTCAAGCTAGTCAACTCCGGTATACAATGCAGGGGTCAAGGCTGATATGCAAGCCACAAGTTTTTGCTAACAACGGCTCCAAAGCTTCTTCACAAAACACCAGGCCAGGGAGATCTATAGAGTACAATGGCGTATGCATCCAACAGAACTGACACGAGCTGCGGCAATTCGTCAAACAGGTAACGCGCACTATCAAAATCGGACCCAAGCAGCAGATAGGAACCACGGGAGAACATGAGGCTCACCAAGGACGACATTGGCGAAGAGGAATCAGGTCTGTAGCCGAGAGAAAAGGATGCAGGGTAGCTTCCAAGCTCCTGTGGGCGCAACGTCGATGTTGCATTCTCGGAGAGACAAAAGACAAAAGATGCTATGAGATTCGGTATAACCTCAAGGTATCCCACAGGAAGAAAGAATACAAGGTAGTAATTCTCACCGGAGTTTGAGTCACGGTGTACAGAATAAAGGGTTATGGCATCCCTGACTCCTTGGCACAACTTCTTCTCTTGCACTTGTCCATACATCCAGTGGCATGCTCTGCGTTCCCAGGTTCCTGGGAGAGATCCAGGTCCGGTTCTTAGGCAAAACTAGGCAGAGTTAGATGAAGAACGATGAACGAAGAAAGATATGGAGAAAGCTCACCGAAAAAGGGACGAACCACGGTGCCTTGTCTCGGCTTCAACTCGTGAACTGCCAACACATGCCCACGGTGACCAAGCTGTTAACAGCGATGGCGTTCTTGTGCTACAAGGGTACCACAAGGTCGAGATCAGGGAGGAAGCGACAACGCTCAACGGAAAATGCAGAACGAAGATTAACATAGACGAAAGCTCACCAAGATGGAGAGAAGGCGGCAACTAAGTGACTTGGCTGAGGAAGAAGATGACGATGCCCTTGTCTTGCTGCTGCATTTTGAACGAACTGCTACCCGGAGTGGCATGGGTGGCGTTCGTGGCACTCTGCACAAGATCCAAGCCCAAAACTTGACAACGAGTAGCAGCTAACGATGTAGGATAAAGAACGCAGGTTACATCTTGATGAATCTCACCAAAACGAGACGAGTGACGAAGACTAGGCTTCAGCTCGTGCACTGCTCCTGCTCGCCTCACGGTGACCAGGCTGCTGGCAACGACGGCGTTCCCAGTGTTCTGCGAAGGTGGTGTAGTCCAGATCAAACCAAGAGAAAAGGAGCTCTAAGGAAATGAGGGAACAAGGAAGGAAATTTGATGAATAACTCACCAAAAGAGAAGGGATCACGATGAACAGAGGGGGTTGGGGGTCACGGTGTGCAACATCTTCACGACGGCGGACACGAGCCTCGCCAGCTCGATCCTCCTCCTCTCTCTTGACAACACCAGCAGCACCACAAGACTCAGAGGAGCTCGGAGGACTTGGAATGGCTCTTACTCACGTCGGCTTTCTGGCTCGGCTCCGGTGGCGAAAGCTTCGACGGTGAGCGGCGAAATTTGGGTTTGAGCTCAAGCACCGGCAGCCTGGCGGCGCAAGGAGGGGAAGATGGGCGAGATGGCGGCGGCTGCGGGATTTATAGCACTGCGGCTAGGGTTCGCGAGTGGAGGGTAGCTTCGTCCTTTTGTGCCGTGCCACGACGCATACGAGCAGAGGATCGCATCCGGCGGCAGGAGTTGTTCTTGGCAAAGGGGAAAGAAAGCGATGCAGCCACGTAGCTGATTCTCGGTGAATTCCTGGTCCGATGCGAGCGGAGCAAGGCAGCGCTCGGCTTGGTCGTACCAGCTCATGGTGACTCGACGACTCAGCGCCATGGCGTCATCGTACGGGCGAGAGGTTGACGAAGAGTCAACAGCGCTGGTTGCGCCTGGTTCCTGGGCCGATTGTGGGCTATTTGCTTCGGTTTGGAAGAACAGGAGTCCTGTGCCATACGCTTGGGCTGCACGTGAGGCAAGGAAGAAAAGACATGGCCCAAGTCTTGATTTCAAATAGACCTGCTTGACATTTCATGTGAACTGATTATGAATCAAATTCAAATTAATCCAAAGCTTTGATTTGAATTTAAATTCAGTCAACACACAAAATTTCTCCGCAGCAAACATTTGAGAAACTTTTGCTAATAGTAACAGCACGAGTTACGAGGATAAGTTGCACTTTTGACTGCCAAACATGAATGCAATCAAAATTCAATTACCAAACATTGAAAAGAAACTCGGGCTGTTACAGGTAAATCGTGCCTTTCACAGGATGCTTATGGCTTAATGAGAAAAAAAACAAGACACTAAATACATTAGTGCATGCAGTCCTATGGTCGGTAGGGGAACTAAAGGGTAAACTCTGTTTTCAGAGTATACAGTGCACTGGAATAATACAGGTGTTGCCCATAAGCATATGAAGTAGAAACCACTCAAAACCGGTATGGCTGAGTGAGGGTAATAGTCTGAAACTGGCGTGGTGGACCGATGGCACCAATAAAAATTGTCGTGGCAAGACTGACGGGGGCGGTCAAGGCTCTGATGGCCAATCAATAGCGATGAGAAACCACTCAGGACCGAGTGGTATACCCACCTGCCCATCACTAATGATTTTATCAACAATTAATATTAAAGTAACTAGTTATAGATAACATTGTTTTTTTTATAACTTATAGATAACTTTGTTGAAACAATGAACAACTAAAATCGAAGCAAGTTTTATGTTTGTCAACTTATCAAAAACAACTTGAACAAAAATAACTCCCAGTCTTCCAGCATTTCTTTTTGATTGTGATCGCGAGCGCCCTAGCAGCACAAATTGATCAATAAAAAATAATCGGAACATTCATACTTAGAAGAAAGAAAGATATACTCGATGACTTAAGTTCAAACTCTTCACATCTTGGATTGCCAAGATTCAAAACAGTCATAATCGAATAATGAAAACATGTAAAAAGATGCAAATATCGGTCAGCCAAATCATATATAGCCTCTGTGTCACTTTTACGTAGCAATCCGAGTCGACCGATCAAACAAATGACCTCTGGCAAATTGGCCGAAGCACACATGCACTGGGTTTAGTGGATCATTAGTGTTCACATGTTCCATAATTAGCTCAACTTCAACGTTTTAGGCATAAGATAAAAAACACAAACAAATCACAAAAGCAACTATTGGACAACCGAAGCCAAAAAAACTGGAAATAGATGCACAAATAGCCCTGGGCTCAACTGTTTAATGCAAACAATTAAATAATCGAGGCAATACAAAGACGAATAAAGCAATAAAAAGAGTAGTTATAAAAAGCACCACTAAAAAACTTATGACCTTCCACTTAAAAGACAGAAACAAACGTCCATGGGAAAAAAGTGATGGGCAAAATCATGAGAAAAATTCCAAGAAAGTATAAGAATACTTAAATTTTATGTTCGGCAAGTCAGAGACAAATATAGAAGTCCCCTGATATAAAGCTAAGTGACACAACTATGTGTAGAAGCCCCTGAGCTGTTGAAGCCAAGTGACCGCCAAATGACCTGAAGAGCTGACCGGACTGACAAGTTGCTGAATGACCAAGTCGACCGAGTAGCAACTTTACCAAGTCACCAAGTGGATCTTTTAGATGAAATCTTCAAGGGTGAGAAGTTCGAGGATAAATTTTGTTCATTCTGAACGACTGCGACTTGGAGTCAAACTCGTCGAGTCAGTATAACTGACTCCCAAATCCAAACGAAGATTGTTGGCACTTTCTAAGTGTGTGTTTTATGTGCAATAATCACCCCAATTAGAGCATAATTAACACCATTTTAGGCCATTTACCTATAGAAATAGCTATATATTTGTACATGTATTGTTCTGGAGTTTTATTGCAGAACTAGGTAAAAATGGCATGAATATGAGCATCAGAGAGGATATGGGCTGAAAAGTAGAGGAAATGCAGGAAACCAAACCAAGTGACGATCGGCACTAGCCCAAGCAAGGCTAGCACATGATCCATTCAATGAAAGAAGGAAGTTACTTGCACAAATAGTTGAAGATATTCGTTTGGTTAAAGGAAACTTAAGATTCAAACGTGCAATGCAAGGCATTGTCTCAAAGAACATGATGAAGGAGGCACACATGAAAGCTACGGAGGGCTAAGGAACTGACTCGAAGAAAAGCTTGTGGGGTGCGATCTGCCATCGCAATTGGATTCCCAGGTTTTAATTTGTTCCATTGTTCTCTGATTTCCAATTTAATAGGTTTTGCATTACGTGAGATTAGGGTTAGGTGATTAGCGTTCTCCTAATTGCTGGGATTTGTCGAGTTTTGTTGCCGTGTGATTAGATTAGCATTTGATCTAGGGATGCACTGAAATTAATGAATCAGAGGTCTATGCTCCCCAAATAATCCTTAAATCGTTTTTAATTTGCCAAGTAAATGAAGCAGCTGCGTAAATTCTCTCCGCAAATTGTTTTTAATTTTGCTCAGTTAGGGGATGAGTCGGATATCTGTGTCCCCAATTTCATCTCTAAATTACTTTTAATTTCAGTAAATAAATTCCCCATGTGCCTGTGCTGCATCATCTGATTTATAATATTTACCAGTTGTTTCTCTTCTGGATGCCAAAGAATTAATTGAAAAAATTATCAGTTTCTGAAATATGAGATAATGAGGCCTTCAGGAAATAGGTCTCTGTATTATGAACTTTTCTAATGTTGCTGATATGCTTACTCAAGATGATAAGACTTATATGCAGACACTTCTATAGATATCCGGTCCAGCACTCCCTGTTGGATGTACTACTGGTTATTGACTGATATTTCTTCTTTACAGCCATTTAGTCATTCTTTTATTGCAATATTGAAGATATGGACAGATATATGACATGACTATAGTTATTGGAAAAATATATATGCATGACTAACTTCGGTGAAGACACAGCTTGGCCTGCTTTTAGATATATCGTTGTTTTATAGTACATGCATCAATGCCGAAGAAAATTCATATTACAGTATGCAATCTTATATATTTTAATCTTCATATTTGCCAATCATATCTTTTGTGATTAGTAGCATAATTAAAGCTTCAGCTATGTTTAATATGATACCAAAATAGTGAGCTTACCTTGTTCTGGGTAACAATGCTTTACTGAGATGTAGATTTTATTTGGAAATGACCTTCCTCTGAATTATAATCTTTTAACCAAATGTATTGACAACCAATTTCATTTGATGCCAGTTTCTGCTTCGGTATCTACTAAGTTGTGATTTCCACCTGCAGGAAATGTTGGTAACAGCTGCATACTCAACTCTCTCTCTTTCTCTCCCTAAATCCAATATTTTATTCATTTTTTTATTTCCTTCTATACAGATCTTACAGATATATCGAAGTTGACTAGCATTTGCAGTTCTGCATCCTGCAACGAACACCTTCTGACACTCATCAGATGAAGGTAGCCTCGCTTAGTCCCTTTCATTTTTTAAAGGATTGATCCATGAAATCCAGTTTCTCGAATAAAAATAAATAAACCCATGAGGCCTTCAGAAATCAAATCTTATTGTTGTGATTGGTTATTATTGTTGATATGATTTGTCCAGGTGATAAAGCCTCTTGAGTGAATTCTGGAAAGAACCTGCTGATGTATGAGCAGTAGACAGGCATGGGTGCTTCAACAGGTTCCTCATCGTTCACAATCCCATATTATATTAAAAAAGTTCAATGTATTTGACTTACTACTGATTATCAACTGATTATTTGATCTTTACCCACATGTGCCAATTCCATTAATTGTTTTTGGCATCTTCTGTTTGCTGATGATTAATTTGCTATTATTATACCATCAACTGTTGTTTTCCCTTTCCATTTTCATTATAGTGCATTAATGTTTGATTATTTGATATCACTGAATCATCAAATTGTCATATTGTATTTTAAACCAGCTGCTATCTTTGGCATACATCCATGTGTGATTTATCACTGATTCGCCTAAACGAGTAATGCCTACTAATTGCTGATTTTGTAATGGAAATCATACAGGTTTTTGGAATGTAAGAGTGAATTCCAATCTTATGTAGAATGTATTCTAGTTTGGCTCTTAGCTAGATAATAATATGAATCTAGAAATTATATTTCCAATTTTTTCTCCCAATTCTACATGTGCATCCACGGCTGGATGACATGCTTTTGTGCTTGCTACCAATTAATATTTCAAATTACAAGTCCAATATATTGTTCTTTGTTTCATTCCAGGTTGACCTTGAATTGAATAAAACTCACTCTAGATATTTTATTTTAATGTTTTCCTGTCAATTATAACTAGCATAATGGATTAATATTTGTGGCTTGATACAATAACTTTGTGTGTGATACCATTTTAATCAAAAATTATTATTTGGCATGGAAGATTCTTCCAACCCTTGTAGTTGATGGTTTATTAATTGCTTTTGTTTAGTAATGTTCCCTAAATCTGGCATGAATTTTTTAATGAGTTGTTCCAACATTTTAGGCTTGATACAAATGATCATAATATCATGGTTCTCATTTATAATTATTGCAGGCCATGAGCATTGTTGGGGAAAATGCTTAATGTCAGTTTAATAATGAAGATAATGGAGCAACATGTCAGCTTTATTCAGAGTTTAAGCTGGGCGGATGGTGCCACATTCGTCATGACTCCTAGGCCATCCATTGGAATTATGAATGACTTATAGGATGATTCTTCGTGGCCTGCTCTTGTTAGACCTATGGAAACCAAGCTATGGTGTTTGGCAACTTTATGTTGTACTGTTGTATGATGTACACAAAAATAACAAAGTGCATGGTTCTGTGAATTAGCCTATGTTAGAAAAGAAATTTTGACTAAGTCATTTTCTTTCTCTATACGATGTCATACTTACATTTCGATATATGCAGTGGTATAATGACATGTTATAATGTGGGTACTGCATTTTCAATGCCTTATGGAATTGTGCCCTGTTTGATTTACATAGATTTCAATTAAATAGCAATTTGAATTGAACCAAATTGAGAAATTGAGCACGTTTGAAAAAGTGAAAAAGTCCCAATCTGTACAAAGGGCCAAATAAATAGAATCAAGGGTTCATTATTTTCGATAACTTGGACCATCAATCCATGCCGTAGTAGCCGAACGGTAGAGAATCGTATTATTGCGGCTTAATACGTGATGAGCCGGCTACACGAGGGATCGTGGGAAGAAAATTCTCGGCTCCGTGTTGGATGGCTCAACGACTCAATCGTGCAGAGACTCCGCGTGCGGAGATTTGGTTATAAAAAAAAAAACTTGTGCAGACTCCGCGTTGGACCAGCCCACGGTAGGAAACGTGCGGAACCCAACCCATCGGTCGGAGCCTGGTGCGGGATGGCGACCTGGCTACAGAATAATTATTTTGTAGCTAGCTACAGATTAGCCTTTACTCTATATATATATATATATATATATATATAAGCACAGCCACGCGTAAGGATCAAGAGCCTTCCATCGCTGCAAGGCAATGAAATCCGCGCCATGGAAAGCTCCAAACATATTCCACGTTCTGCCTCGTTTCCTTCCTTCTCCTTGCAGTAGTCTCCCAGATCGTATTAGCTAGCTAGGGATGAGCTCACCACGCTCATTGTCCACGTGGAGCCCCACGACGAACCTACACTATACCACGGTTCACTTTACACAACTCACGGTGGGTCGGTAAAAGCGTCTTAAGCGACTTACAGTCGGTCGCTAAAGAGCTTTACCGACCTATAAGGACGGTCGGTGTAAGCTGTGTCGGTAAAAGTATTACCGACCGACTTGCATTTAGCGACCCACCTTCAGTCGATACAGATGACTCTTTACCGACTGACAGTTGAACGCTACTAGTTGAATTACCGACCAACCGTAAGTCGCTACTAGGCACCCACTAATCACAAAAGAGAACCATCAGATACACTAATTTAATCATTACCATTAATCGGTAATTCACAAATCATTATCCATTGATAATTGCTTTTTTTGCACAACCATTTAGCACTCATAATAACACAATATACCACGGTTTTCATTCAGCCCAAAGTAAATGATTTAGTTCAAATGACATTCATATGTATATAATATATAGAGAGAGAGACCACAAGTGTCACAAAGCACAAAGTTTGAACTTTCAAATTTTTGTCACATTCGAAATGGAACATCCAAATAGACCAGATGCTCATGATAGTAAATAGCACCTAGGTTCTATTACAAAAGTGGAGCAACCATGTTGCACACCACATACTCGTTAACCATTTCTACAAAATCATCAACCACTAGAAAAGGATGCTTGTACATGACAGTTAATTCTAGTCACACTAGCTGGTAGCTTCAAGTCACGGTGGGTTAAGTATAGCTATCACCACCCAATAGTTCCTGAAAAAAATAATAGAAATCAGTTGACAAGCCTAAAGAGAAACATACTCATGTCATAATCCATAGACTTACACAATCAGATTCTCTTGAAAGAGAAACACAATATGTGCATGTTGCAGTAAATGGATGGTAATATAGATGAAATAAAGAACTAATGTAAGAGCTTTTACATCACTGATATGGGTATTTTGTAGCTCTTGGTCATGAGGTATCTGATAACGCACAATTTGTTGCTAAATTGGTACTAGCTAGTTTTAGTTGCAGTAAAAAACTCATCACTTATATTTGAGCAGTCTTTGTTCATCTGGGCTATTTTTATTCTATAGTATTTTATTTAACCTTGAGCAGTGTTATACTTGTCTATCTCAATATTTGATATATCTATTTCAGCCAAGGGAGAAGCAAGCATTGCTGTGTCACGGGAACATATAAATAACTTGTTGCTTAACTTATCAATGAAGGTGAAGAGCTATTGCTGTCTCAATATTTGAGGCCTATTTCAGCCAAGAGTGAATTAAAAAAAATAACATGAAAGCTTGCAATCTGAATATGGCTGCTTATCACGTTTGAAATCAACAAAAGAGAACCATCAGGTACACTAATCTTATCATTACCATTAATCAATAAATAGCACCGAGGTTCATCCAATATGTTACCATGTATGTAGCTAGCTAGGAATTCGATTTATCCAATATGTTTCGGCATAACTGGGTTTTCCTTTAACTTTGCAACACTAGCTTGCAAAGTATAAGCAAGACATTTGAACAAACTGAAATCTAGTGATAGACGCGCTACAGAATGTGGAGATCATCTTGGAGAATACTCAGTAGGACCATTTCTTAATAAATCCCAAATTAAGAACCAAGATCCGTGACTGAAATTGAGAAGTGCACTTGGATTACCTGTAGATCTTTCCATTGGACCTTGGTCATCCCAAACATCACGATTGGCATTGTAATCTGCTTATACCAAATGAGGAGAACAGAGCAGCGAGATTAATAATCGAAAAAAATAAAGACTACCATGCACACAAAACTAATAATTTGCTGCTCCCCTTCGAAGGTACTCTACTCCTGGTTTCAGGACGAGGCGCAGGCTGGCTTTGAGGGATGCAACGGTTTTGACGGCGGCGGCCAGCCGCACGCTGAATCTTGAAGTCGAACCAGCCCAAAACTGACTGGATCTGAGCACCGGCGACTGGATCTCAGGGTAGGCTTCCATGGGTTATGGACTTGCAGAGCAGGGTGATTGTCCTTGAGGGGGCAGTGGCTTCTCATCTTGATTGGAGACGGTGGTGTCCTCCATGTCAAGCGTAGCTGCAGCTTCTGATTGGTCCTGCTCAAGGCTATAGTGTGCGGCGGCGGCGGCTAAGCGTTTGGGTGAGATGTGCAGCGGCAGCAGGTCGGTGTTTGCGTGTGGTGCATTGCGGTGGCAGCTGGTGGGCGCATGGGAGCGGTGCGACGACAATGCCGAAGCATGGTGGGGAAGAGGCCAGGACGGCGCAGTGAAGGAACGGAAGGAAGAGGAACAGAGAACACAGGTGGTGAAGTGTGCTGAAGTGGTGGACGACCGGGCGTGGTGTGCGCCTAGGGTTGGGTTGATGGAGTCCACAATTTAGTGGGCTCGGCCCATAAACTTCTTTGCCGACCGATAGTTAGATGTCGCCCAACACATTTACCGACCGACAGTCAAACAGAAAATATCAATATAATTACCGATCTATGATATGTTGGTACTAATAGATTTACTGACCGATGGTTTGTTGCTAAATTTTACCGACCGACCCTCCGTAACTATTATAGGTCGCTAAAAGTCTACCGTGGTATAGTGCTAACGTTCTGGCTACCGAAGACAACGGAAGACGTGGTACAAGGCGTGTTCCTTCCTGAGGACGGCCGGCTCGTCCACGCGTACCACCATGTAGCCAGAGCGGATTCGCAGCACGGCTAACGGCGGAGGATATCGGCCATACCCGGGTTCATCAGCGCAGTACCGGACCAGATGTACCAGCCACACACACCGGAGTTCCTTCAGCGACGGCATGCCACAGCGGTGGAAAGGGCGCTGCGAATTCAACGGGTCGGCGTGCAACAACAAGCTCATCGGCGCCCGCTCCTTCGTCTCCGCGCAAAACACCACAAACAACTCAGCTTCATTCGACCGGACCATGGTGTAAGTGTAACACCGCTCGATGACTCGGGACACGGCACTCACGCCGCAAGCATTGCAGCGGGGAGCGGCGGTCCGGGGCGCGAATGTGCTCTCGGGCAGGGCACGGGTGTTGCCACCGGATCGGAACGGCGCCTCTAGCCCACGTCGCCATGTACAAGGTGTGCCAGGAGTCGTTCTGCAAAGGTTCGGACGTCGTCGCCGGGATCGACGCTGCAGCAGTCGCTGACGGTTGCGACATCATCTCGGTGTCCGTTGCTGGACCGCCAAATCCGTTCCACAAGGCAACCCCATCCTCAACGAGCTACACCAGCCGGCTGACTGGTTTGCCGTTGGCGCTGGCCACTTCAACCCAGAGAAAGCTTCAGACCCAGGCCTACTCTAGCTATGACGTTACCCCTGATGACTACAGTGGCTACCTCTGCGGCCTCTACACGAGCCAGGAGGTCTCGTCGGTCACGCGCCAGGTAGTCAACTGCTCGGAAATCGCGGTGAGCATGCTGAATTACCCGCCGATCTCAGTTGTGTTCCAGCAGACCAGCAGCCCGAACCAGTCCGTGGTTTTACAGCGCACGGTGAAGAACGTCTGCAAGGTGCCGTCGAGCTACATGCCGGCAGTGGACATGACTTCTGAGATAAGGATGAACTGATTTGTTATCTGCGACGAAGTCAGATGAAACATGCAAAGATATAGTATTTAGTTCGTAATAATAATAAAAAAGAGGATATAGTATTTGGGAGAGGAGGCGGTGGCTCCAGCCGGGTAGTATATGGACGCGACAGCGGACAGCCCCTGTCTCTTTCACAACCCATTGTGACCCTTAATCAAAAAAACACACAAATTCAGCGCCACTATTCTTAGGCCCGTCCCTTGACTACGGCAAGTCCAAAATGATGGCCCATTACCACCCCTCCGACAGATTTTCAAAAACCCAAGTACAATTTTTGTCTCCTTTTCTTTTTGACAACCTTCCTCAACTATTCACACTTCACAAGAAATCTTTTTTCAAAAATTATTGTTTCATGTGTTGGGATAGATCCCCACCTCCACATCAGCAAGGCCGGTCATAAGGTTTCAGTCCCAATGGTAGTTTTATTTTATTGTTTTCAAGGTTGTCGCATATATAAGCAAGAAAGCATTTGTTTGAAGGATGAAACACCTTATGTAATGCATGGTTTTATTTCATTGTTTCCAAGAGGTACGTGTAAGAAACAACATGTTTGCTTTCACATAGTTTCACTTATATGAAACCTTTCTCTTCCCTTTCCTAACTATAATTGTTATCTGTCATATAATCTAAAAATAAACTCCTGTTGGAAGTAGCCTAAGGTCGAAGAAGCACAAATGCCAAGCAGAAGGCAGACAGTTGTAGGATCGCAATCCATGCTGAGATGGTATACAGGGCAGTACACAACTGCGCCTTCGAGTAATCATTGCCTTCAAAGAGACCGGGCGAAGCTACTAAATACAGGATAACAATGGCTAGTATGAGCTCTGTTATGGAACCAGTGCCAAGAGTGGTGTGTTGATATACATGATATTTCTCTAGTGTAAAGACTATAATAATCATAGAACATTGTAATTATGCGTAGAGAATGACACTACAGTCTCCTATTGTACAATTAAAACTTGTCATAACCCGTCTGAGTCTTAATAAAAACAATAAGAAACTAGGGTCTGGGAACTAACTATATAAGCCTTTCAAATACTCCCTCCTCCGTCCTATTGAAAGAGTCATTTTCTAATTTTAGAAATAAACTTTGACCATTCGTTTTATTCAAAAAAATTTATATATGTACTGAAACAAAGATGTTATGATTAAAGTAACTACAACGATGAAATATAGTATAAAAAATGAATAAGACGAATGGTCAAAGTTATTTTCTAGAAGTAAAAAATGACACTTTGAATGGGAGAGAGGTAGCAGGAAAAAAAAGTTTTAGCCACTTTTTAACTTAGGTGTGGATTAATTACGCCGCAGTTTTCTTGGACGGCCAAACCCTGAGTTTGGTGAGAGGATCACCGGCACCGCAATCCACATCCACCGGCGGCGAGTCACTCACATTCCGCCTCAGGATATCCCCCGGCCTGAGCGGAAAGAGCTCCAGGCACGCGGCGGCGTTCCGGTGCTCATCGTCCCCGGCCCCGTCTTCGTCCGCAGGCGGCCAGTACGTGAGCACAGGCAAATCTCTGCGGCACAAGCGAACGTCGCCGGGGCTCAGCCGGAACAGCTTCAAAGTCCTGCCATCGTCGCCGCCGTGATCATGGTGATCAGCCGCAGCAGGCGCCTCCTCCCGCTGGCGCTTCCCGAGAACGGAGTTCCACCGGTTCTTGATGGCGTTATCGGTGCGGCCGGGGAGGTACCCGGCGATGGTGGACCACTTGTTGGGGAAGAGGCGCTGGCAGTGGAGGATCCGCGCGTCCTCGTCGGCGGTGAAGGCGGTGGCCGTGTCGAGGCCGGGTTGCAGGTGCTGGTACCACCGCAGCCGGCACGACTTGGCGCTGCGCCCCGGGATCCCCGCGCCGATGGCCAGCCACTTCTCCGCGCCGTGCAGCCGCACCTGCTCGCGGAGCAAGGCGTCCTCGGCCTTGCTCCACGCCGACTTCTTCATCGGTGCCGGCGGCGGCAACCCACGGGGCTTGCCTTGCTCTGCCGCTGACGACGTGCCTTGCTCCATGGTGGATCCTCGTCGCTGGGATGGATTATATATTCGCGTCTGTATACTGGGTTTGTGTTCTTGTCGAACGTACTGTGCTGGTAGTTGTGCACGTCCCGCGGCGGCGTCGATGCGTTGCGTATATAGGACGCGGGCGGGCGGTTGATCGACTCCGGATACAGGTCGGTCTCCCATTCTGGATCCACTCCGGCACGGAAAGAGACTCGATTTCGATCGATCCCAAAAAAAAAAAAACGGCATGCGGACGCTCATGTCACCTGCCCCCGCTTCAATGAATTGCGTGAGATGTCTCTGACTGTTAAAAAGACAAACTTATTCTGTATTATATATTATATTATACAGAAATGGAAACTTGTCCAGTGGCTCCTGGAAATCACAACGAAGCTGATATCAACAAAAATTAACAATGTAGTCCTGCTAAGTTGAGCAGAACCTTACTTGATTCAGACATAAATAGTGCTGCATTGATCCAATTTTGAAAGAGAGAAATAATCAGAACTACACATTCCATTCCTAGTGGTTGGGATATCCTTGAAGTCGAAAGATAACTTATGCCTAAGTGTTAATTGGTGAAATAGTTTCTGACTCATATACATATGTTTCCATCGCTTCACAAACCTATTCACACAACTACCCCACAACTGAACAGTTACTTCAGTTGCACAATGCCCTAGTAATGAATAAGTGCTTTACTAACTCATCTAGAGAACGAGAACGGGCTGTAGCTCGGATGGCAAGTCGTGCAGGTGGCACGCAGCCCACCGGAGTTCGATCCCCAGGTGTTTGTAGGTGTAGGTGTGTGAGTGTGTGTACGCACATGAACGAGACTATAGCCGTATCCAGTATGAGAGGTTTCAAAAAACTCGAGACTCGAGAGAACAAAACTGCAAAGAATGTGTCTGAACAATATTTTAACACACTGAAGGGATAGCAAAAGCATGTTAGTGTTAGTGACTATTATTCAGTTCCTGTGCTCCAGAAATAACCCAGTAGTTCATAAATTCAAGAAAAATCATTCCAAAAACAAAGGCAGAAAATCTTGAAGGCCACCACACTTAGACAACAATACCCTCACTGATGCTAAACTTGTCTACCTAAAAACTTACATCCACTACGGGAAAACCAGCGTGTGCCGAGTGTTTTTGTACGGACACTCGGCAAACAACGTGTTTGCCGAGTGTCAAAATAAAAACCCTCGGCAAAAATAATACACTCGACAAATATAAGTTTGCCGAGTGTCAAATAAAATACACTCGGCAAACATAAGTTTGCCGAGTGCCAAATAAAAGACACTCGGCAAAGGTTAGTGTTTGCCGAGTGTATTTTATTGCACTCGGCAAAAAATACTTTTTTTCTTTATTATAGCCCAAAACTTTTTCTACTTCAGACATACAACATGTAATACTTGATGTGAGATTTTGGTAATTTTTTATATTTGTTTGCTATATTTAACTAATTAATTACAATTCACGCAATTTTTTGAATTAAGCCAAATTTGAACTACAAGTGATTCAAATAATAACTTAACATGAGTTTAAAAATTATATTCATGTTATATAGCTCAATCTAAGACCTTACCCACGAATTAAAAAGAAATTTAACTTACCTTGTTTAAGAAATTATGACTATTTACTTATCTTAGAATGATTTTAAAATTCTAAAAAATATCAAATAAAGTCTGAATATCATCAGATTTGTAATGATGTGATTCTATGATACGTGGAATCTACAATAAAAAATAGAGAATATTTCGCAAAAGTTATCGCGTACATTGCTTATAAAGTGGAGAGTCACATAATAAGAACCTTAGAGTTGAGAGTGCATCATTAAAATTTGGAGTAAAATTAATGAACAAATTTTATTTTCACTTTATATCATTTTGTATAGGCAATAGATCATATAAATAGTGTCATATCAAAATTTGATTATTTTTAGAATTTATTTGCTATTTTTTAATTTTTTTAAAGTACTTTGAATTTTTTTGCCGAGTGTAATATCAAACACTCGGCAAATCAGCTCTTTGCCGAGTGTCTCTTTTCCGACACTCGGCAAAGCTGCCACGTCACCGATCCCCTCACTCCAATCCCTCACTTCCTATTGGTCAATTTGAAACCCACCGGATCCCCCTCTCTCCATTATCTCTCTCTCCCTTCACTCTCTCCCTTCACTCTCTCCCTTATCTCTTTGTCCCTTCTCTCTCCCTTATCCACCTCCAGGGCGGCAGCTCCAGGGCGGTGCACGGTCACCCGAGCAGGGCAGCGGGCGCACCGGCTCCACGCAGGGTGGCGGGCGCGGCGGCTCCGGGGCGGTGGCTCCAGGGCAGCGGGCACCCAGGGTGGCGGCGCGGCGGCTCCAGGGCGGCGGGCACCGAGGCGAGGCTGCGGGCACCCGAGCAGGGCGGCGGGTGCGCCGGCTCCGGGAAGGCTGGCGGGCGCGGCGGCTCTAGGGCGGTGGCTCCAGGGCGGCGGGCACCGAGACAGGGCTGCGGGCACCCGAGCAGGGCGGCGGGTGCGCCGGCTCCGAGCAGGGTGGCGGCGCGGCGGCTCCGGGCGGTGGCTCCAGGGCGGCGGGCGCGGTCGCTCCAGCCCGGCGGCGGGCGTCCAGGCAGGGCTGCGCGGCTCCGGGCGGGCGGCTCCATCCAGGTAGGGCTGCGGGCGCGGCGGCGCCAGCCCGGCGGCGGGCGCCGGCAGGGCCGCGGGCGCGGTCGCTCCAGCCCGGCGGCGGGCGTCCAGGCAGGGCCGCGGCGGCTCCAGGACACGACAGCAGCTCGCGGGCTCCGGGGTTGCGGCGGCGGAAGCGGGCCGAGCCGGCGGCGGCGCGTGCAGGCTTGGGGTACGGTGGTGTTGACGGCGACCGTGGCTTGTTTTTTTTTATTTTTCCAAAAATGTATGCCGAGTGTCAAATTGTGCACTCGGCAAACCTTTGCCGAGTGTCCAAGAGAATACACTCGGCAAACAACCTTTGCCGATAAGAGGTAAGCCGAGTGTTCTTTGCCGAGTGTAGCACTCGGCATACTATTTGCCGAGTGTATTTCGATGTTTGCCGAGTGGTTTGGGCACTCGGCAAACGAGTGATTTCCCGTAGTGATCATTAACACAACCCACTTTTCACATGACCAAGAGGCCTGCGGATCAGCATCTTATGTTTTTGTTGCACTTGAAGCACCCAATATTGGTCCCTCACCTGTAATGGAAGCTTTCAATGCTGCAGAAATGCAAATTTGAAATTAAAATCAGCTGCTTGAGAACCAACCTGTTGCTCCTAATCAGACACAACCAACAAGCAGCTAGCTAATCAAACAGGCAAACAGGAGAAATTTATAATTCACAGCTTTATTCTACCAGGAAGTAACCATAGTTGATAATTAGGACAAACACTGTCTATATTATCCTTAATTATCAACTATGGTCTTATTAGCAAACATGAACAGAGCTCTTTCCTTCTGCAAATATACAACTTTAGGATCATTCTACATTTGATGAAAAATATTACAATGATCCTCATTGCGTAATCTCAAATACTCCAAATGAAATGTTTTGCAGTGATTCTTTGTACCACAATGAAGGATGTAACACCTGAGTTAGACACTGAATCCAATGCATTTATTAAAGGAATTTCCATCAAGTGTAGCTTAAATACAAAATTCAATCGTATTTGTATATGTATCATAAGAGGATCTCCAACATCTCCTTAAAAATACTCATGACTAACCTGTTTGCTATGGTTTGTAAGACAAACTATAGCACCAAATATATGCTCTAAGATTTTGACTCACTACTACCCTCCTGGTCGGTCTTTCTAATAGAAAGTAATGTGCTCCCCGATCGGGTACTTCTGTTTAAATGTTTATAGTTAGAAAGAGTGAAATAAAATTACATGTTAGATTTGATCGAGAAGATGATCAGATAACATAGGTCCCTTGACAAGATCAAGACACCCACTAGTGTAAAAGATGTTTCAAAGTCGACGTACTATAGTAAAGATTGTTGAGTCTTGAATATTCTTTGTAAGGGTGTTGTGCATGCTTGGCGTAGTATGCGGTGGAGACCAGTCGAGTACGCGGGCGGGGAGGAGAGGGGGCTATGGCTGGTGTTATACCAGTAGTCTCGGGGAGGTGGTGAAGAAACAAGGTCTCGAAACCATATGGCACAAGGGAGGGAAGCTACCTGATGGCGGGTATACACGTCGGGTGAGTGGAACTCCTAGTGGACGCGTACAAAGCTAGAGGAGCTCGTGAACCGCCTTGGAACTGATCTCCTGGCCACACACCACGGAAGTGTGTAATGTGTTTGATTGGCACGATCATAATGGAGGTTTTAGTCCACCCGGCAACAGGGGATGGAATCACTTTTTCGTGGGAAATTGTGTACAACCTCTCGTAGAGTGAAAACTATCATGACGGACGTGCTCACGGTCAAGAGCAGCATGGACCCTCACGCGAATTAAGGGGATGGTAATGGTTTGGTAGCATGGTTTTTTGAGGAGACACGCATGGTGTGGATAACGGATCAAGTTGGGATCTTTGGGTCTACCTCATGTAGTAATTAGCTTTCTTAATTAATAAACTAGACATATGTTCTCTCTATGCTTTAAACTTGCTGAGTATGTAATGTACTCATACGTTTGTTGTCTCTCTTTTTTCATCATGCCACAATTCAGAAGTGAAGGATGATGGTGATCTAGACATGCAGTCTTCCTGTCGATTTCCTGTGGGAGCTGAAGGACGCCGACGCTTAGATTAATTTCCCGCTGCAATGTAATCTTTTACTTTAGACCTTGCGGGTGATGTAATTATTTAATAAAGATATTGTTCTTTTATCACATAATTTATCATGTTTGTGTGAAAACTTGATCCTGGACACGTATACACGTGAATCCGGTTTCGATAGTTGAAATAGGGTGTGACAAGCGCTCACGCGTGAGGGCAGGGCATGTGGTAGTGAAGCGTCCAACGCATCAACAAGGTGGCTAGACGAGAGGGCAAGTACAGCCATGACGCGTGCGGACAAGGACAGCCAAAGCTCGCGGCAGTGATAGCAGCTCAGCCGGCAATGCTACCAAGGTGCGCGGCAGCAAGGCTCGCTCAGCCACGGGTGAGCTCGGCGAAGAGGAAGAAGAAGCCGGGCGGCAAATAAGTCATTTCCATGTATAAACTCACGTTTAGTCGCTCTAAGGGAACGAAAAACATAAATTATCTAGTGGTACAAAGGAAGTGAAACATTTCAGTGGCTAAGAACGGAACAAATCCTTTTTCAGTGGGTTAGAGGGAGTTTTCTCATCAAATAATGAAAGTTTCTTGTGTCTCATCAGGAAAGTTTCATGTAGTTAGCCTCCGATGGTGTCTTCACACATATTCGATTTCTTGAAGAGGAAAATGCTTTACAAAAAGAAATAAGAAAAAGTAAAGGCTATGTTGCTACTATTTTGAAAGAAAAAAAGAATAGGAATTCCCTAAGTAATGTATAGACCCAAGGATTTCACAAATCAAAGATAAAGGTTTCCGGAACAAGTAAACACAATTTTCAAACATCTCGATAATAGAATTAGATCCAAATAAGGAATAAAAGTAAATATGTTGGAGACGTATTAAAGAAAATATGTTAGGGGTAGAATAGTCATTTCACATATCTCATCTTCTTTTTTCCAAGGACATGATAAGCTCTTTTACCAAACGGTATGTTTCGATAAGCTGCATAAGTCATAATAAGCTAGAAAAACTATTTTGATAGATAATTAAAAGTTAAAACCATTTTTTGCATAATTCAAGGCTATGCCAAACAGACCGTAAGATTGCTACATAGGCAAGGTAAATTTCTCATAGTCTCAAGCAAACAACTTGGCATTGTACGACATGTGGCTCCTAGTTGATCGTCCAATGGCCTATAAATTTGGTCACCAAATGTTCTTGCGATGATCCCTCGAATCCAGGATACGCTACAAAAGTTGTATTTCAATCAAATCCTTAAAAATGAGCCAATAAAAGGAGAAGCGGGACAGGTTGCAAGATCACATAAGAGGCAAATTAAGAGAGAAGAGACGAGACCAAAATAGGCTATTGGAGCCTCTACCGCCGGCTCAGTACCGGTGACATCCATCCTGCTACGTTCTTGTATGATTTCGATCGCTGGTGAATCGTGGCGTCGGGTCGGATTTTGTTCTGGTTTGCGGTGCCCTGGCCGCGTGTCCGTCTTTGCTAGCTGCGTGGCGCCTTCTCCTCTTTGTCACGCACGCCGCTGCCTCCCTCTCTTTCTCCGCCTGCATGTTCTTCCCTTCTTTCCTCCTCCTCCCGTCTCATCTAACTTTGCTACAGCTGTGCAAATCTGTTGGCGAGCTCGCAAGGGGCGCTTACGACAAGGTTGCGCGTAGAGCTAAAGGGGACCGCGCGTCGATGCGCAGCTACGGTGATGGTCAACCACGGGGCCGAGCAGGAAGCCGCGGCTTCACTCGGCAGCCTGGCTGAGCGCAAGCGTGGGTGTGGCTTCGTGAGGCAGCAAGCAGGGCCACTGGCAAGCACGATGGCCGAGGTGAGGACCGCTGCCCCGTCCCCTCACTTTCTCCTCGTCCTTCATGGCAGGGACGTAATGGATGAGGCAGCAACCGGTGAGCAACCAATTTCTGGTGATATTCCCCTACCTTTCAATTCTTTTGGAAGATGAGGGGATATTGATTGTTCTTCCACTTGATTTCTGATGTGTGAATCTGACTGGTTTTGTTTTTGCTGTAGTATTTCGGGTGTCAATTTGGGGATTTTTGTGCTTTGGCTCAGGTATGCAGTTGATATTGAGAGCATTGGTGAAGCACCCATTTCTTATTGTCCAATCAAATTAGTGTGACCTATTTTGAAACCGATTTGGCCGGTTTTGGAACCTACCTGATCTACTTTGCAATTAACAAGTTTTTCTGTGGATGGTTGGCATCTATGCCATTGTGTTAACTTAGCATGGCATCTAGTTTTTTCTTCCTACATTCAGCTTGAGATGGCCGAATTTGGTCTTTTTCTATTTGGCCAAAAACATGAGTAATTTGTCTATCGTTATAACAATCAACTAGGGACTTTGTATTAATATTCATACTAGCCAGCTTTTCAATAGCCGATTTTAGATCTCGACTATATATCCTCTCTGTCCGACGAATCAAGAAGATGAAGTATATCTCGTTAGACAGCTCCTTTATCCGAACGATTCCTTGCTTTGTTTATTGATAACATGGCATCATGAATAAAAAAGACGAAGCATACGGTTTTGAAACACTTGAGGTAATTCTTCAAGTGATGTCATAGTGCTAGGGTTTATTTTGAGTATATAAACTGAAATACCATGTCCCTAGCAGAGTCGCTGAAAAGTGTGTTGACGCAAATTCTAGTCACACATCGAATGCATTCGAGCTTGCTAGTCGCAAATGGACCACGTCCCCTTGAATATGCCAAAGCCGACGATCAATACAAGCAAATTGTTGGTCTTATACGAGCAATCAATCACCTCACTAAACCCTCTCACCAGCAGCACAACCCCCCCCCTCCCTCGTTCTCCTTCCTCCGTGTCGGCCCGTCCTCCTCCTCCGCTGCCGGCGACCATGCCGTAGGGTCGAGTTGAAGTTTGAGTTAGTGCCGGGGCTCCTCCTTCCTCCTCCTTCGGGCATGGAGAGGCTCGGGGCAGCGGCCGATCGACGGTGGTGCCGGCGTGGCTGGGGTGGCAGGAGGGCGGTGAGAAGGGTCGGCAGTGAGAGCGAGAAGACCCGACGAGTTAGTGGGCGAGGCGTGGGACGACGGCGGTATGGTTGGCGGCAGCGGCGTGGTGCCTCCGGTGGTAGAGGCGGGCGGAGGTTCGAGCAGTGCGGCGGTTGACGAGGAGTGGCGGCCGGTGTCGAGAAAGATGCGGGGCATAGACGGTCTCGCGAGGAAGATGAGTGGGTATTGGGTGGGCCGTCCTTCTATTGGGCCGTTTCGCTGGGCCGGATAGAGGTGTGCGGAGGCAGGCTTCATGTTGACAAAGGGTAACGACTAACAGGCCCCCAAATTTCCTGAACAAACCCCAAAAGGCCTCGTGTCTTAATCCAATGAAAAGCATTACCCAATTCATGGGAAAGATTTACCTCAAAAAAAAAAAAATTCATGGGAAAGATGACTTTCGAACATCCACATCATTCAACAAACCCCAAAACAAGAAAACTATTGTACTACTATACTGTATTTTTTTATACTGTAAATTTGGACCTTTTGTGGCTAGCCTTTGACTCTCTAGCACGCAGCAGGCACCCCACGGCGCATTAAAATGACCCCCAACATGCGTACTCCCACGCTGCTCCCGTCGACCCGCAGTCCAGAGTCCAGACACGAAACACCCCGACACCCACATGACCGGCTCCAGCATCCCGACCACCAGCGGCGATGGCGAGGGCGCAGCGGCTACGATGACGAAGCTGGGCCGCCTCAACGCAGCCGTGGAACGGTCCTGGATCGGCCGCCGGTTCCACCTTGCGGCCCGCGGGACCACCTTCACGACCGAGCTTCGCGCCGGGACCACCACGTTCCTGACGATGGCCTACATCCTGGCCGTGAACGCGTCCATTCTCTCCGACTCCGGCGCCACCTGCACCTCCGACGACTGCGCCTCCCCCTCCCCGACCTGTAAGTTCCCCCCGTGGACCCGGGCTATGCCGCCTGCGTGTCCCGCGCCCGCCGCGACCTGATAGTGGCCACGGCGGCGGCGTCAGTCGTGGGGTCCTTCATCATGGGGGCCTTGGCCAACCTCCCCATCGCGATGGCCCCGGGCATGAGCACCAACGCCTACTTCGCCTACACCGTGGTGGGCTTCCACGGGTCGGGCCCGCTGCCGTACCGCACGGCCCTCGCCGCGGTGTTCCTGGAGGGCCTGCTGTTCCTGCTCATCTCCGTGCTGGGCCTCCCGTCCAGGCTGGCCCAGCTCATCCCCCGGCCCGTGCGCGCATCCACTTCCGCGGGCATCGGGCTCTTCCTCGCCTTCATCGGGCTGCAGGGCGGCCAGGGCGTGGGCCTCGTGGGCTTCAGCCCGTCCACGCTCGTCACGCTCGCCGCGTGCCCCGCCGACCAACGCGCCTCCGTCGCGCCCGTCGTCACGTTCCCCAACGGCACAGTGGCTCTCATGCCTGGTGGGACCGTCTCCGCCGGCGTGCTCTGCCTGTCGGGCCGGATGACGTCACCCACCTTCTGGCTCGCCGTCGTGGGCTTCCTCATCATCGCGTTTTGCCTCGTGAAGAAGGTCAAGGGCGCCATGATCTACGGAATCCTGTTCGTGACCTTCGTGTCGTGGCCGCGGGGCACCGCGGTCACCGCGTTCCCGAGCACGCCCGCCGGGGACGAGGCCTTTAGCTACTTCAAGAGGGTGGTCGACGTGCACAGCATCCAGTCCACCGCCGGCGCGCTCGACTTCCGAGGCGCTAAGCACTCGTATTTCTGGGAGGCGCTCTTCACGTTTCTCTACGTGGACATCCTCGACACCACCGGCGGGCTCTACTCCATGGCCCGGTTCGCCGGGTTCGTCAACGACGCCACGGGGGAGTTCGAGGGCCAGTACTTCGCGTTCATGTCGGACGCGTCCGCCATCGTGTTCGGCTCGCTGCTCGGCACCTCCCCAGTAACGGCGTTCATCGAGTCGTCCACGGGGATACGAGAAGGTGGGAGGACGGGAGTGACGGCGCTGACGGCGGCGGCCTACTTCCTCGCGGCGCTCTTCGTCACGCCGCTGCTGGCGTCCATCCCGTCGTGGGCCGTGGGCCCGCCGCTGGTGCTCGTCGGCGTCATGATGACACGCGCTGTGGCGGAGGTGGACTGGGCCGACATGCAGCAGGCCGTGCCGGCGTTCCTCACGCTCGCGATCATGCCGCTCACATACTCCATCGCCTACGGGCTCATCGCCGGCATCGCCTCGTACACGCTGCTCCACTCGTGGGACTGGGCCCGCGACGCCTCTGGTGGAAGGCTCTGCTGCCGGCGCGGGGAGAGGAGCAACGGCCGCGACACAAGAGAGCAGGGGAAGGAGATGGAATCCGCCTAGTGCTTCTTATCTTTCCCCCTTTTATTTGTCATTTCCCCTCCTCTCTCTCTCTATACATACACTTATTTAATAATATTAATAATTAAGTTTAATACGTATGCGTGCGTGTGAGTTATAGCCAACTCTAACGTGTTGATCCTTAGTAAGTCTTTTCGCGAAAACGACTCTCCGTATTCATGGCATTCTCCATGGAACAAATTGTCTACTTCATGTCATCAGTGCTCGTACACGAGAGTACGAGGTTGTCCGTGCCGACAGTCATGGTAGCGTTTGTTTGGGTGCGTTGACGATGCTTTCGTCTGATCGCCCTGCCGGTGGGAAGCTTTGCATGCGTCGTAAACAACGGCGCCTACACCATGCTCTCTCAAAATGGGCGATGGCAAGTCATGTCCTACCGGCTCGACGCACATCACGAGCAAAAGGTAAGGTCAAGCAATGCCCGACCGGCTTGCTCCACAAGCGTTCTGCATTTGCCCAGACAGCAAAGAGTTTCCTCGGCGTTTTTGCCACTGACGACGATGTTTGCGTGATGGATATGTGTTCTGCGTTTATTTGGCGATTAGCTAGCAGAGACCAACACCCAACGCACTTGGTTTGTCTTGGTGTTTTAGAAGTTAATAACCTCGGTGCAGCAGCGAGGACAAGTCTTTCTTTTCAAAAACGGTCGCGCTTCAACGACCGCGCGAGCCCAAAATAGAACGGTATCCTCTCAAAACGGATCCCGTCCTCTGTCCATCGTAACCTCCCCAAACGGATCTCGTCCTCCTCTCCTCCCTCGTCTCCGTCGTTCTCCTCTTTCGTCTCCATCTTTCTACTGCTTCCCGGCAAGCCACCGCGACGTCACTGCTTTCCAGCGACACCGCAACCCGCTGCTCGATACGGCTGCTCTCCGGGGAGTGGGTGGCGGATCACCGGCTGGGTGCGGGCAGTGCGACACGGCGGCGGGGGTGCTGCCGTGTTGTCGGTCACAGGTTTAGTGCCGGCGGTGAGGACGGAGAAGAGACAGGATTAGTTGTTCGGGTTTTGGTGGTCATATGCAGTGCTTCGGTCATGGTTAGTGTTCGGTAAGGTGGCCGGCACGACAGTGGATGGTGGCAGGGGAGCACGACAGGTGGAAGAAGACGCGCGGGGGCGGGGGGGTGCGTTTCGACCGACGGCCGAACGCGTGGCGCGCGGGTGGAGGGGTCACGCAATAACCTCCCCTTTCTTTTTCTACTGCACCACGCTACCAGTAGTATGAAGAGGTCCATACTTAGGGTGTGTTCGTTTCCTGGGATCTAAACTTTAAAGCTGTCATATCAAAAAGAATCTTACTATTTAGAAGTATTAAATAAAGTTTAATTATAAAATAAATTACAGGCCCTTAGACTAAATTACGAGACAAATCTAATGAGGTTAGTTAAGCCATGATTAGAAGACGGTTACTGTAGCATCACTTTAGCAAAACATAGATTAATTAAGCTCGTTAGATTTATCTCAAAAATTAGCACCAATCTGTCAGAAGGGTTTTGTCAATAAATTGATCAAAATATTCATAAATAGTAAGATTCTCTTTGATGTGGCAGTGCTAAATTTTAGAGGGCAGGAAACGAACAGGGCCTTACAGATTGAACTAGGCTCAGGATTTTCAGTTTTGAGTTTTGTGTAAGAAAAAAGGTTCAATATTTTTAATCATCAAGGATCAATGTTTTTTGTTGAACTCATAAGTACAGATAGACATTCTGCTTCCGTCCAAATTGAAACATGGTATAGTTGAACACTCGAATGGAGTAAGATCCCTTAATGAATCTAAGCCATTTTTCTTGTTGCACATTACTTTGTGCATATTTAAACCGCGCTGCGTACCGCTACTGGAAAGCCTAATACCCCTGTCGGAATTTCAAAACCGACAGGGATATGAGGCAGCACATCGCAGCCCCGCTCCATCCTAAAAAACCAAGGCAACCCTATCTCATCAATTCGGCCGCTCCCATCTCTTTCTCCAATTGAGAAAAAAAGAAGAGTTGTCACCCTCTCCTCCACATCGGCTCACGCGGAGGGATACATGGCGGCCGCAACAAGCAGTGCCACTTCGATTTACGGCATCCACGGCAAGTACAGCGGCATGGAGACACGGCTTCGCGGTGACGCTGGGGACGTAAGAGCCGTGCTGGCGATGGTGTTTTGAAGCCATCTTGAACAAGTTTGAAGCCAGGGATAGTGCAGAACGTGAGGATGTGTCCTTGATTTTGTAATCTCTTCTTCCTCAGTTCTGACTTGTGACAATGTTGACTCTACATTAAGTTTAGTTGTCCAATTGATAGTACCTAAACATTTTGTTGATAAAATTTTATTTCTATTCCGATATGGTATAGTACAATTGTAAATCTTCAATGGCTGTTTCAGTGTGTGCATAATGTTTTTTTTGTTTCATGAGACCAATTTCCTTGAGTGCTAACCGTAATTGTAAAATAAATTCCCTCTGGGTGACCAGTCAAGGAAATACTAATTTCCCTGTCGTTATATCTCTGGCGGATTTTCCTACACCGACAAGGGTCTTTTTTCCTGTGGGGAAAATTTCAGTTTCCAGTAGTGGTAGCGCGGGCATTTATCTAGTCTGAGTATATTTATATTTCCTTCCTTCTTTTTTTTTTTGAGGGTAATGGCAGGTGTTCTGCCCATTCATTAAAGGAGGAATAAAAGGAGTACACGAAAGAAAACAAGGTTCAAACTAGGGCAGCTTATGCTGCCAGAAATTGAAACAGAACAAAACACAGCAGAGCAAGCACGGTGAGGCACCGAGCTTGCGAAGGGAAGCACACTGGTAATGGTAGCCGGCTATACTAATCAGGTTCTCTCGGTCTCCTCATCGCCATGGCAAACAGCTCTGCTTCTTCTTTTGCCAAGTAGGCAACCTGGCTAGCTGTCTTCTCTATGTCTTGGAAGATTCTTCTATTCCGCTCTTTTCATACATTCCACCAGGCGTAGAGGATTTTCCCCGTCTGTTCTTTTTTCCTGTCATTTATCATTTTGTATGTGTTGTTCTGTAGCCATTGTGCCAGTGGCCTCCCTGGCGGGTCAAATTGAAGCTCTGGTCCTTCCATCCAAATTGAGGTCATATGCAGTACTTGTTTGACATATTCACAATCAATTAGTAGGTGTTGGTTTGTCTCTGCTTCTTGTAAACATATTGGACAAACAACACTATTATCCCAGCCTTTGATTTCCAAGTTGTCTGCTGTGAGAACCTTCTCATGCATCGCCGTCCATGCAAAGAGTATGACCTTAGGTTCTGCTCGTGCCTTCCACAGCAGAGTAGACACCTGTCGATGTGTGTATCCACTTCGCTGTGTCATTGGTGTTGGGGTCCAGTGTGACCTCTCTTAGTGAGTTCCAAAGCATGACGTATTCCTTTAGTTGGGCGGTGGTTGTGATGTCCTTAACCGATCTGATCCAATTGTTTCCCTGCATCTCTTTGTGCACTAATCTGTTTTTGAATTTTGCCGCTACGTATAGGTTTGGGAGTTTATCCTTCAAAGGTTGATCGCCGATCCATGTATCGTGCCAAAAAGCGTTGATTTCCCGTCTCCGATGTTTATTCTGGAGTTCTTTGCAAAGTAGGCTCTATCCTGTTCCGTGTACGGTATATGCAGCCCTCTCCATGGTTTGTCATCTGAGCTCCAACTTTGCCATATCCATCTTTGTCGCAGGGCCTTTCCAAATTTGTCGAGGTTTTTGATGCCCAAGGCTCCAAGCTCCTTCGGTCTCTGCACCATGCCCCATCCGACAAGATTGTGGCCTGAAGATTTTTGCTCATACTCGTCACGTTTCCAAATGAAATCCCTTGACAGTTTGTCAAGTCTCCTAATGACCCATTTTGGGACAGGTAGGATCATGGCATGGTGTGTAATAATGGATGTTAGGACAGAGTCGGCTAATCTTACTCGCCCTGCTCTCGCAATCTGTTTTCCTTTCCAGCTGGGAAGTTTACCCGCCACTTTTTCTATGAGTGGGAGGAAGTCAATCTTCCTTAGTTTGGATTTGTGTAGGGGGCAAGCCAAGATATCTACATGGGAAGTCTTTCACTTGGGCCGGGAATTGTTGTAGCAGGTCGTCTAGTTGGATACCATCACAGTTCAGTGGGTACATCTCTGTCTTCTGCATGTTTATTCTCAGTCTAGTCGCTGCCCCAAACTGTTGGAGAATATTATTTAGGGCTGTCAGCTCCTGCACATTTGGTGGGATAAAAATAGCTGCATCATCAGCGTACATGGAGATGGTCGCAAGCTCACTTCTTGAGGATATCCTAGAAATTATTCCTTGTTCAGTGGTCCGGGTCAAAATTCTCTCGTATCGGGTCTAGAGCCAAAATTTCCTTCCTTCTTTCAAGTTTCTTTTTCTGGTGTAGGCTTTATAGTAGGTGCTCAAAATTAACTGTGCTAGGTAGCAAAGATGAATCAAAGTCGACTGCAAAAGTGATTGTCGACATCCGGACATGATTGTAGTTCAATTTTGCATAGCAATCAGGGAAGGAGTATGTATATCTAACCAATTTGAAGGATTGGTCATATATAGTAGGTCCTAGGAGCATTGTTCTAGATCAGAAATAAGCATAGCTGTGCTGGACTGAAGATAGACATGACAATGACATAGAGGCTAACGAAGATCTCCTCGACGAGCTCATCCAGCAGCGCCGGCGACGGGCGCGGCGCTCCGACAAGCTCATCAATCGGCGGCGGCGCGATGGTGCTTTCGAGGGAGGGGAGTGGGGAGTGGATGCTGGAGCGGGGGTTGGTTCGTGTAGAGAAGGATGGACCTGGTTCGGTCCGAGTCCGACCAGCTTGTGATTGTGCAGCTGTGCCAGGTGGGGCTCCGGAGCGAGAGAGAGTGGGCATTGCCCCGTTGCCTCCGGATGCCAAACGAGAGAAAGCACCGGTTTTAAGATAAAGAAGCATTCGTTTCAAAATTGTGTCAAACTATATGTTTAGTGACTATGATGAAAACGGATCGGATATGGACGGATATAGCTCATTCCATATCCTATTCTGTAATTTTTCTCTCGGATCCGGAGTCGGAGCGGATGGTGTCGGATAACTATTTAACGATCCCATATCCTTCCCATATTCTTGTTTTGGAGTTGGAGTCGGAGGCGAATATTATTATAAGATTTATAAGAATAAAAATTACAATGTAAAAGTATGGTTAAAGTGAAATTAGAGATGTTAATCACTAATATATAGGAAAATAATAATGTTATTGACTTTTACATGAAATATATATGTGTGTGATCATACTATAATCATGTATATTTAAATAAATTATAAGAATTTCAAATTTCGGACGAATACTACTCATCTCATATCCTATCTCGCTTGTTTTTCTCGGACTCGAATTCAGATATGGATAATGTCGGATGCCCGTTGATGCATCTCATATTTGGCTATATTTACTTTTCCGATCTTTGGATCTCGAACGGTCCGATATTTTCCTATCCCATTTTCACCCCTAATAGTGACCCAACATGGGTCTCAAGCAAAATTGTGCCAAACTATTCGTTTCATCAGGCAATTAGGACTCCACGAACGTTTGGATGGACTAAACTAATTGTTAGTCAACTAACAATTAGTCGGGTACTTGTTTGGAGACTAGACTTATTGTTAGTCCGAACTATTATTAGAAGCTCTTTTTTGAGAGAGAAAATAGGTGGTGGAAGGGTAAAATTATAAATTGTCACCTAGGCCCAATTAGCCACCTTTCATGGACAAATGGACTAATTGTTAGTCCATGAGTTAACTAACAGTTAGTCCATCTATTAGTACGTCCGTTTTGAGGAACTGGGACTAAATTTATTGACTAAAAATTAGTACTATGGATCCAAACAGACCTAAGAATGCGCATTAGTTGTGCCGCTTCCATTTTTTTACATTCATTCATTTCGGGCATCGAAAATCGATTTCAAACATCGATTGAATAGTACATTGTGGAGGGCCTGGCCCCCTTTAGTACTGTTTATTGAGTGGCTTCATCACTACTACTCCCTCCGTTTACATTTACATGTCATTCTAGCCTTCTTCAC
Source organism: Chloris gayana (assembly GCA_031894775.1). Classification (NCBI taxonomy): domain Eukaryota; kingdom Viridiplantae; phylum Streptophyta; class Magnoliopsida; order Poales; family Poaceae; genus Chloris; species Chloris gayana. Next base: position 405,128 of record JAUNZO010000656.1, read on the forward strand.
TTTTCTTCAATTACATGTCACTAGTATAATGCACGTGCTAACGCTACGGATATATTTCATAACGAAAATCAACAAATGGAGGGGAATACTTTTTTTGGAAATTCAAAATAGAAAAATATATCTTTACCATTCACTTTTTTTTTCATTTCATTATATCAATTCCCATGCCTTAGTTTTTCAAATACTTCCGATATTGCTCAATGATTATTTGAAGTTCCAACTTTAGTTAGAGAAGTAAATTTGTTTATTTCAAATTCATACAGTCATGAGCCTTTCTACTCAAACCCCTTACAAATTTTAGTGTATACAATTTCAACAATACACCATCTTATTCATTCAAGAACCATCTGATGGAAGACTTCATGGGCAAATTATTGGCAACTGTTGTGATCTGATCCAGAATCAATTTGGTTGATCATCATCTACAAGATAGTAAAACTAATATGAGAAGTGAACAGTGAACCATTAGGTCCATTTAGCCTGAGTTAATGATACCACTAACATGTGACAATTTAAAATGTTGATTGCTCTATAATTTTTTTTTGTCAAAGATCTGTTTAGGACACATCATCAAGTAACATCCAACGACCGCAGTCTATGGAGATGATGTGTTCAATCACTATTTCCATGTTCCAACTGTCAGGAAGAATGCGTAAGGCCACATAACAGCTACGGGCATTATGATAGCGAACCTCTCAAGGGCAGATTCTGCTAAGGGCAGCAGGTGTGGTATGTACTGTAGAAGGAAAATGAAAATTACAAATATTCATATTTTCTACAGTTTTAAAGAAAATCACACAACAGCTACGGACATTATGATAGCGAACCTCTCAAAGGCAGTTCCTGCTAAGGGCAGCAGGTGTGGTATGTACTGCAGAAGGAAAATGAAAATTACACATATTCATAGTTTCTACAGTTTTTAAAGAAAATCACACAACAGCCATCATTATACATACCTGAGAAAGAGCCACAACAGTAAAATCTGTGGAAGGCCAATCTCTACACATTTGGCAACCTGAAGAGAAAAACACTTGTTACTATCTCACTGTTGTAAAATACTTGGAAGGAAAAATGTACCCATCTAGAGAGACTCACACTCGGAAATCCTAGTTCATAGAACCCAAATCTGACAAGCGCGACCAGGGCGCCGCTGACAGCGGGCTCAGCAGCCTGCAAGATTAAAAGGAACAGGAGGAGTTAAGCACGGATGAAATCACAGAGGGCGCACTGCTGATCAATTGGAAGCTGAAATCGTCGGGGGGCATGCAAGAGACAAACCTGACGACAATGCGCCAGAGGCCACTGAACCCCATGATGATTTGGAGGGTGGAGGCCACTATGAGCATGCCCTGCGTCCCCCGCATGATGTGAAGGAATTTCTGCAGACACAGCCCACCAGATTAGTCAGTGCACATTCCAGTAAAGAAGACGCCAACGAAACGATGGAAGGCTGAAGCGAAGCACGAACCTCCTCAACAGTTTTCGCCGCTTCCGCCGGCAGTGGCAGCTGGTGGTTGCTGTTCGCATGGATGTGTGAGGAGACCTCTCCAGTCTCGCCCTCCTCGCGGTTTCCGTGGCCTTAGCCGGCGGCGGCAGCTGGTGGTTGGACGTCCGAGGAGACCTCTCCTGTCTCCAACTCCTCGACGGTTTTCGCCGACTCCGTCGTCGGCAGGGCTTGGTGGTCGCCCTTCATGTGCGAATCGTGGACGTGCGGCAGGAGAGGCTGGCGGCGGCGCTGCCTTCCGGCAGTTGTTGTTCCTTTTTTTCCCAATCTAAACGTGCGATGGGGTACGGTAGAATAGGTGCGTAGGAAGGCGTGGATTGATCCCAGGCCGTCGGTTTTAATATAGATTATTATTGGCCCTTAGATATGTAACACCGTGACTCGTGAATTTAAGGGTGGAGAGATTCTCGCTTCCCAACACACCTTTCCCTTTTTCCAATGCAATATTCCCTCTTTCCGCTGCACCTCTATCTCTCTATCTCTCCTCCTTGTTTTCAGTGCACTCACCTTTTCTACTTCTCCTTAATTCCCATGCCTAACTCCAAAACGACATGTAATAATGAACGGAAGGAGTAGCTTATAAGATAAACTGTACCGAACGGTACAAAACGAAAACAAAATTATATGCATGAGCGAGCGTAAGATGTGTTTTCCATTTTGGACTAGACAAGGTAAGCTCGAAAACCCAACTTTTCACGGCTCACACCTAAGAACATAGTGAGAGTTCAAAAATATTGGCAGTGCCCTTCTTCCAGAAAATGGTTCGCTCACCTCTCGATAATAGCTACTCCCTTCGTCTCAATATATTTGACATTCTAGCTCTGGGTACGAAGGAATAAAGTAGGTGCGTAGTAAATGAGGAGGAGAGAGATAGAGATAGATGTGTATCAGGAAGAGAAAAGACGTATCCGAAAGGTAAAATGTCAAATATTTTAGAAAAACTGGATGAGATTAGAATGCCAAATATTACAACGGATGGAATACTTCACTTCTTTTCTCTCCGATAGAACTCGGCAACGATGGTAGCGTGAATCAGCTGTAGTGCACGTTGGCAAGAGGGCGAATGACATACGAGGTACGAAAATCCCTGAATCCGGCGATGGTGATGCACTCCGGCTCCCATTCGACCAAGGAGTACCTCCGAAATGATGCTCTGTTAAGGCATAAGCAAGAGAAGATGACAGTGAAATACTCTAGGAAAGCGGCTTTGTATGTTTTTGCATGAAGAACAAAATGTAATTGTTTTTTCTGGTTTCTCCTTTGGCAGAGGGCAACAATCAAACAAGAGAAAAATTTCCTCTAAGTCAGTGAACAAAGTTATGTTCCCTTCTCAACCACCGAAAAGTTTTGCTTCCCCTCTATGCCACTTTATGAGTTTTTCTATCCCCTAAATATCCTTGCAGCCCGATGGCTTGTCAAATTTTTTTACAAAAAATGACTAATTTACCTTTGCTATAGAAACGATAGCAGCTCGGCCAGCAATGCTGCCAAGGTCGGCGGCAGCAAGGCTCGCTCAGCCACGGGTGAGCTCGGCGAAGAGGAAGAAGCATGAGGGCAAATAAGTCATTTCAGCGTATAAACTCACGTTTAGTGGCTCTCAAGGGATCGAAAAAGGTAACTCATCTAGTGGTATAAAGGGGAAGTGAAACTTTTCGGTTGTTGAGAAGAGAATGAAACTTTTTTCAGTAGCTTAGAGGGAGTTTTCTCATCAAACAATGAAAGTTTCCAGTGTCTTGTCGGGAAACTTTCATGTAGCTAGCCTCTTATGGTTTCATCAAACGTATTCAATTTCTCGAAGAGAAAAATGTTTTATCAAAGGAAATAAGGAAAAATGAATGGTATGTTTCTACTCTTTTGAAAGAAAAAAGAATAGGGATTCCTGAAGTAATATCTAAATCCAAGGATTTTACAAATCAAAGATAAAGGTTTCCAGAACAAGTAAACATCATTTTCAACCATCTCGACAATAGAATTAGATCCGAATAAGGAATAAAAGTAAATTTGTTCGAGATGAAATAATGAAAAGATGCTAAGGGTAGAATAGTCAATTCACACATCTTATCTTTTCTTCCAAGAACATAATAAGCTCTTTTACCAAACGGTATGTTTGATAAGCTGCATAAGTTAGAATAAGCTAGAAAAACTATTTTGATAGATGATTACGTTTTTTGCTTAATTCGAGTCTATGCCAAAGAGACCGTAAGATTGCTACATAGGCAAGGCAAATTTCTCATGGTCTCAAACAACCAAATTGGCATTGCACGAATGTGGCTCCTAGTTGATCATCCAATGGCGTACAAATATGGTCACCAAATGTTCTTGCGATGATCCCTCCAATCCAGGACACACTACAAAAGTTGTATTTCAATCAAAATCCTTAAAAATAAGCGAATGAAAGGAGAAGAGGGAGAGGTTGCAAGATGACATAAGAGGCAAATTAAGAGAGAAGAGAAGAAACAAAAATAGGCTATATAGTTCCAAAGTTGGCACTCATGTCTGATAGTCAAGAAACATATATATACTTGTGCTTGACCTTTTTTTCCAATTGAGCCGGAACATCAATTGTCGGTATTTAATTTATAGGAATTAGAGTTTACATGTATCAGATGTACGAAGAAAACAAAGCTTCCTTAGAAAGGTAGCGTAAAATAAAGGTGACTACTCACCAATTGTTTGAGAGTTGTTTTCTGGTGTTTGCAAAAATGTGGATCATCCATTGGCCTTGATCCAATAGTCCATGATTGAGGGTACAAAGCCAAAGGCACTTCAATATTGATGGAAGTACTTAAGTATGGAGGATAAAATATCAATTGACGAAGGAACACGCATTTAGATTATTTGGTATGATTTACTCGGATCAAAATTGAGACGAAGGATTGGAATTGCGGACGGCTGGTTCGATGTACTTATTACGGTTCATATTTAGTCCTTAGAATGTGATTGATTAGTGTTCTTATGTCGATAGTTGGATGGTGTCTTGTCATTGACAATTTTCGAGTACCCCGCCATCTCTTCTATCATCGGTGCCGCCATCCCCCACTGTTGAAGTAAGGAATGAAGGTGCCATTTACATTGTATGGTATCATTTACTCAGAATGAATGTAGCGGAAGCAAAGGATCAAAGAGACGACATACCCGTTTTGATTTACATAGTCTGGTTCGAATTTACATTAATATGTAATTGATTATCATTCTTACGACTTGGCATCATTGATATCTTTCGAGCTCTTAAAACAATAGCCTGTCACATGTGAAGTCCTGAGAATAAAACCGGTGTTATCGTGTGACTTTGTGACTTTGATGAAGAAACCTAGATCGTGCCTGTGATATGAAAATGGAAATGGAACCTACACATCTTTCTTGCCTTGCTCAATTTTGTATTTCCTTACTAAGGTTCGGATTGCATTATATGAACTCCCTCACAATAATTCCTAATGTCACTATATGCACAATAAATGTTGGTAGAATATGTTGCATGTTTAGAAAGTTTTTTAGAAACATGGAAGTGTAAATAGACTAAGAATATTTTTTTATATGTTAACTTGCATGCTTCCCAAAGTTGATTTGTGTAATAATTTTTCCTATTGTCATGCATGCACGAAAAGTTTAGAAGATTTCCAAATTAGAGGATTCTTGGATGCCCATGATCAAATATACTCCGTACTTTGCTAGATTGGTATCTTTTATATTTAATTGTAATTCACATGGAGAGTGAATAATTTTCATTGTATGTTTCAAATATAGCATGGCACACTTGCATTCATTATTGCAAAAATAAAACACTTAAGTTGGACAGGCTTTGATTCATGTAATCACTGTTTACTGCAGACAATCACTCAAAAATCGTTCTTTCTTTGCAACATTTCTTCTATCAGCATATGATTTCCTTGTACTAAACCCTTTTCCCATGCATAATTGTTGTAGAAATTAATTCCTTCTTCTTCACTTCTGAATATCTTTGTGACAATCTGGTGGTGCTCAAGAATGTCTTGAATGGTGTCTCCCATCTGAATGTAATTTTTTTAGACAAAAAGTGGTTAAATAATGGATAGCATTCAATAATATAATTGATAACTAATTGTAACCATCAAATTTTAATAGCTAAAAATGCTAAATGTAAAGCCAAGTAAATAATTATACACGACAACTTCCTAGCCTTATCAAAACCATATTCTTCATAATTGAGCCTCAAAACCATATTCTTCATAATTGAGCCACAAGTCAGTAGATCACATATGTGTTGATTGCCATCAAAATGACGTCAAATTTCTCAATTCTGGGATAGAAATTATGCATAGAAAAGATCAAAAAGTAAACAATCAATAACACAGTAAATAATGGGTGTCCTTCGTTCAAACCTAAATCTCGTCTCTCTAGATTCTAGGGTATAAATTAGGCATAGAACAAATCAACCGACTAAACAATCATAAATTCAGTAAATAATCTTATTTGTTTTACCTCCACGTGAGTTCTTGGCGATGATCAAAATCACGCCGATCGTGGCAGCACCAAAGATCCAAAATGGTGCCACAAAATATACTTGGATTGTGCCAGGACGTGTGATCATGATGGTTTACTGGAAGACTAGGAAAAAAACGGAGAGACCATGACGGCGGACCCAAAAAAATGTCTATGGTGATGTACATGGTTAATCTATCATTTACATTATGTGTTATTGATGATGTTAATCAATGGCTTTTAGTTTGTATATAATTAACCACCTACCATCGGTTATGATAATTTTTATTCCATACCGTGCCCCTCTCTCGAATCGACGGTCCAAATCAAAATACCTCCTCATACCTCTACATACCTTGCAAACACCGAAGAACTTCTCATTGTTTGAACTATAATTTCCCCTAAGCACAGCCTCACCATGCACCATGTTCCGGTATTCTCCTTGATTGTGTTGATGAGACGATCGGCGGTGCTCTCGATGACCATACAAAATCCTTGCTTCCAAATCATCCATGGCACCAAGATGATGATGGGGTGTATAACCTTTGCCCTTTTTGTGGTTGCATTGTCGGAGAGGTTCGCAACAACTGTAGTATCGAGCAAAAGGGCCTGTAGTATCGGGCATTTTATCCGATACTCGTGTCAACATTATTACAAATGGGAGGATAGCAATATCGGGCAAAACGCCCGATATTGTCGATGTTCTGAAAAAAAAACAAAAAATGCTACAGTCAGGCCGGGCCGAACCTAGGCCCGGACCCATCCCACCACTAGGTCCGGCCACGCCCACGCCGGATCCCACGGCGTCGCCCCTCCTCCCGGCCAAGTCCAGCCACGGTGACGATGGAGGAGGGGGCTCTACGCTACCGCCACTACCTCTCGGACATGGAGACAAGGGAGGGATGAGGGGTCGCGCGCCGCACCGCCGCCCGACCAGATCCGATCACGGTGACGATGGAGAGCAGGGGGAACCGCGTCGTCGCGCCTCCTCCCGACCAGATCTGGCAGCGGAGGAACCACCACGCCGTCTGTTGGTGTGCTAAGCAACGAGTGTAATGTTTACTTAGCACACCGAACACAAGAATGGAATATGCGGGGTATGAAAGAACAAAGTGGCAAGATGAAATCCCTTAGTATAAGTGAAGTTAACTTGCAGATTACATGTGTCTTTACAAGTGACCCTTAGGCTCCTTTTATAGTCTAGGGAGCTACGTTTTACAAGACCATTTTACCCTTGGCCGAATGCCCTAGTTCTACTATGAGGCGGTAACTCTTGAGGGCATTCCGGGAAAGCCGGATGAAACCGCGTCGCTCGCGGCTTCGCTAGCTCCTTAGCTGGGACGCACTCCGGCCTTTCGCCTTTCTTCGCTCCGGTGCTCCGCTCCCACGCCGCTTCGCCTCGCTAGACGGTAGCTTCGCGGGTCGCGGCTCTTCGTACCCGTGGCTTGGCTCCTTCCTCGGGGTTCCCTTAACTTCGCCTCGAGGCACCTCCTTTGCTCCGAGTGCCTCGCGTCATTCGGCGGTCTGTGCGGTTAATGTGAGAAATGTGCACCGAGGCCGGGGGTCTTTGGCGTTGCCTCCGCGCGAGCCGGGCTCGCGTCGAGCCCCCAACAGTAGCCCCCAACACCGTCGCCTCTCCTCCCGGACAGATCTAGTTGTGACAACGTGGGGAGGGGTGGCGCCGGGTAGAGGCAGGGGAGGGGCAGCGCGGCTGAGGATGAGCGGTCAAGGACGAGGCCCTGCGGCCAGCCGACGGCGACTCGACCGAGAGGGGCGGGAGAGGGTGGCGAAAAGTAGCTGTGGGGGAGGGGCAGCGCGGCTGGTGACGAGCTACCGGGGACTCAACCCCGCGGCCAACCGGCGGCGATGCGGCTGGGAGGGGTGGCTGGCACCGGGGCGAGGTGAGAGAGAGAGGGGTGTCGGGAGGGAGAGAGAGAGAGAGAAGAAGGTGAAGAGTAGTGGGACTTAAAAACATTTCCAAACCCTAGCTGCTATATATACAAACGGGCTGGTATGGGCTTTTAGTTGGGCCGGGGGACACAACAATATCGAGCTGGAGATGATGTCATTTTGCCCGATATTGCTGTAACATTTTCAATATCGAATCATGATGATGTCACGATGCCCGTTATTACTGGCTATTTTTAATATCAGTCGTCGCTGATGTCATCTCTGCACATTATTACATTGGATACTCGTAATAGCGTCACCCACGATGACGTCGAGCAAGATCGCTCTGTAATAGCGAAAATTTTGATGCCCGCTATTACTGGAAAATACGAGATGTTATTGCAGGCTGTTTGTGTAGTACTGCAACCCTTTTAGTGAAGGTGGAGGTGGATCTTGAGCATGGCAGGTGAAGCCGCTACTCAATCACTACTAGAAAACTATAATTTGCCGTGTGCATTCACGTCGGGCACACGGCAAAGAGGCTATTTGCCGTGTGTCGGGCACACAATACAAAAGCTGTGCACGGCAACCACATGTTATGACTACTTTTTCATTTGATAATGTGGAAATCTTTATTGATATCAAACTAATATTTTATCTTAATCACTTTTCGTAGGAGTTGGAAACCGATCACCCCAGGAAGTCACAAACGCAAGGTCAACCACATCCTTGGTGCTTTGGTCGGGTAACACTTCCCAGGCTAGGTCCACATTGCTGGAAGGTACGAGCCAGCGTGGACATGGGAGCACTACCGCGTCGCCACCGAGCAAATCGACGCATTAAACAGGTGCTCCGCCAACAAGGCGGATCGAGTGGTGTCAGAATTTTGAGTAAGTCTTTCTCGCATCACACTTCTCGATTCATTGCATTCATTGTACAATTATGCAATAATGACTAAACACATCATGTCTACATGCAGGAATTCTACACGTGTGAGCCGGGGTACGAGGAGATGACTAAGATTGTGGTTCACAACCGATTGCATAAGCTTGTGAAGGACATGCACTACGAGGCGCAAGTTCAGTGCATCATTAACTACTATGGCCATATCCTTCACCAAAAGATAACCAAAGAAGTGTCTAGGACTCTAAAGCTTACACGGGAGCAATACTTGCAGGTACATATAGATTTATCTCCGATTTCATACATTGCTTCATTTGATTTCTCACATGTCTCTCATTTGTCCACGTCTAGGTGCCTGCGCCGTGGTGCCGTAATAACACCTTGTGTTGGAAACGCAAAGTGGACAAGTGGTTCTCACTCCAGTGGGAGGAGTTGCACAACACTAGCCGAGCCCGACGTGCGCTGATGCCGGTGCATCTCATCACCAAGGCAACCTTAGCAACGAGAAGTACATGGCTCGATGGGTATGCGGATTCATTTCTATGTTTTATCTCCTAATTATACATAAATAGTAATTAACATGTTTTTTTTTTTTTGCAGTCCCGATCACATGGAGACGCTGAGTGCAATGAGTTCGTGGGCTGGCTATGGCCCACTAGAAAAAGGCTACTTAGGCCTCCTACGACCCCGACAACCCTCCGTCTGCGTATAGCAATCCCTCCGTGTACTCCCGCATCACTACATACACGGAGATGGGTAAGCAGCTCTATGGTCCAGAGTGGGATTCGACCGCCCACCCTATTGATGCTGAGGTGGCCATAAGGGCAGGAGGCGACAAGAAGCATGGCCGGTTGGTCGTAGGTGACGGCACTCGTGGACACGAGCAGCTATCCCACCCTTTCGCAGCTTCGAGCGAGGGACCCAGCCACTGCCCCACCCATACAGACCGTCGCAGATCTGCAAGTGCAGGGACTTGAGAATATTTTTGCTTCACTAAACAATTATTCAATTTCTAATCATGTATTATCACTGCATTGTAACAATTCAATGAAAACTTATATTGTAGGCCGAGCTCGCCGAAGAGAGAAGACAGCGCCGGGAGGAATCGGCGCTACAACAGGTGGATGCGGCCAGCCTTTGTGCTTACATTGCTCACATGCAAGCTAAGTTGGCAACAGGATGACCACCACCACCGCCTCCAACTATGTGTCATGTGTTTCCAGTAACTCCTCGGGTAACCTAATTCATAACCTCGTTGATTCATTTCACGAATTTTAGACTTAGATAACCTAGAGACTTGATAATCTTGAAACATTGTTTAATTTACAATCACTTAGAGACTTAGATAGCTTAGAAACTTACAATCCTAAAAAAATTGATTTTTGTCTCGTTTGCGAACTTTTTTACTTTTTGCAGAACCTATCGGCCACATCGAATGCCTCGGTTAACATGTCACCTACGTTGCCCCCGCAGCAGTTGTTCCCACAAGTGCCGCCCTCGTCCCACCGCCTTTCGATGCTTCGACCCACATCTGTGAATCATGGTTTATTGTACTCGTGAGCGGCCTATGGATGTTATGTGATGTTTGTGACAATATATGTGATGTTATGAGACGAATGAATGATATATGTGGTTTATTTCCAATATATGTGTTGTACCGATGATATGTGCGAGGAATTGATGCTTATGTGATATATTTGTGGTGTGTTTGATATATGTGCTGTTTGAAATGTAAATGAGGTGACCGATGCTAAAAAAACAGAAAAATAATTACACTGAATAGTCGTTTTGCCGTGTGCCAAGGAACTGGCACACGGCAAAGTGGTCATACTGACATTTCAGTTTAGTCACTTTGTCATGTGCCAGGGCGGGCATACGGCAAATTGACCATTTATTTATCGTGTGCCGCATCCATTAGCACACGGCGAAATGCCAGCTTTCACAGTGTGCCACGCGTATGGCACATGGCAAAACTTCTAATATTTTCCCACGTGTGGCAAATCTGGCACACGGTGAATAGCCACGTTTCACCGTGTGCCCGTTACGCGGCACACGGCAACCATTTCACGGCGCCACCGTCATCTCCCAGCTAACGGTCCATTTTCGCCATTTGGTGGCCCTGGCGCACGGCAAATACTTCGCTGTGTGCCCGCGCTTTGGCACACGGCGAAGGGCGCTTCGCCGTCACGGGAAGCCGTCGTTTCGCCGTGGACCACCTATGACAAATACCTTTGCCGTGTGCTATGGCCTCTTCGCCGTGTGCCTCCGACACACGGCAACTGCTCGATTTCCGGTAGTAAATTATCTAGTTGCTGATGCTAATCCGAATTTGATCTACCATGAGGCACTTGCAGAAGAGATATGTTACAATTTCCAAGTTGCAGTAACATGGGGGACAAAAATGTTCATTTGGCCACTCTCGTTGCTGACCTGTCTATAGTCCATAATCGGTTCTGTAGCAACAGCCATATAAAGAAATTGCATCTTGGAGGTGCCCATACCTGCTAATTTATTTGTAGGAAAAAGGAATTTAAACTGTGATCAAAGTGCATTTGGTAAACCGAGCTTGCTGAATATTCACCAGAAGATGTGCGAGTCCATATGATATCGCCTTCTTGTGTGACCATGGGATCAAACTGGACATCATTGTCTCCAATCCAATTTTCGTTCTCCATTTGCATCTGCCACTGATCTGCCTTTCCTCTTGATGTGTTTGTAACGGGGTAATAAGGAGGCCGGTGCAAGTCCATTGACCCAACTAGAGACTTTCCCTTATGGTAGTTTTCTAGTCCGAAATAATAACCATTATTTTTCCTCAACTAATGACCATTAGTTCAAGGATAGTTTAGTAATTACACTAAAAACTACTATTTTTATTCATATAAATTTATGTTAAATACACTAAAAATTGACTACCATAATAATGATGACGATTAATCAAATTTAAAATAAATATTTTATAACAAATTCATGTAAAAGTTAACTAACTTATTAGTTATGATGAATTTTTGTATTATAAACATATTATGTTGACGATATTACACTTACTAATGGCCACTAGTGGTTAACTTCGAAAATTTAATCTATACCATTGGATCCAACTAATGGCCATTAGTAGTGAAAAAATAATGATCATTATTTTGGACCTGAAAACACCTCTTGCCTTATGCCCATTGTGTACTTTCACCTGTGTAGCTGCCGTGAACAAAGCTTCATGTTCAGTTTGGATATGATTAATGGTCACTAATCAGGCACAATTGAGCATGGGACCTGCAAAATGAACCTAGACCAAAGACTACATATCTCGGACCGAACTGTTTGTACGATATAGCAATTCTTCTGTCTTGAAGTCATGCCATGCATGCTATAGCTTGTAGAAACCTTTCACGCTACTTCCTCCATAAATTGGCCGCTTTCTTTTGCTTGAAACCTTTGCCTATACAAGTGTATGAACTTCAGCTATGCCTGTGTGTGTGCGCGCCTCCAGAAGCTATCTTTTTCTTGCTTCCAAGCCAATATCAGAGCAACTCGCACTGTAAACACTCGTGACCTTTTGTACAGGATATCTATATATATATACATGTAACACAACTGACCTTTGTGTAGACCGGCTCTTGTGCGACATATTCATCTTTCACAACGAGACATGGAGACAGTATGCAGAGAGAAAGCAAAAGCAAAGAATATCTGGATCCATTTCTTAGCACGAGATTTTGTTGTGGCAGCAGCCATTTTGCTCCTAACACATGGAAGACATGCTCACGCCGATCGTGTAGATAGGTTCACCAACAAATTCGATTCCTTGGTGCAGGGATCACACGTCTTCAACGGGTATGTACCTCGATTCAAACTGTTATTGTACCTAGCGAGTAGTGATATAGTTTACAGGGTAGATCTTAGCTCGGTGCTCAATTATTTGAACAAGTATGCAACTACTTCCAGCTGGAAGCACGTAACAAATAGCGGGGTGGTCGTTGATGAGCAGTGGGGCATGGTGAAGACGAAGGGCACCCAATTCGTCATCGGCAACCGGCCATTCTATGTCAATGGCTTCAACTCCTACTGGCTCATGATCCTTGCTGTCGACCCGTCCACTCGGGGGAAGATTACCGAACTGTTCCAGCACGCAGCGGCGATTGGATTGACGGTGTGCCGGACATGGGGGTTCAATGACGGTGGTTGGAGGGCTCTCCAAAAATCGCCCTCTGTCTATGACGAAGATGTCTTCAAGGTGAGCTCTCGTGGAATTGTTCAATCTTGCCTATATGACGTACACTGAGTTCTATAATGCATTTGGTTAGCTGAGCTCGACATGGGCGCTACAATATGAAATTCGGAATTGGTAGGAAATCAATGGGCTTGCATATATGTTTCTTTTATATATATATAAAAACGAGAGATTTGACAGAAACTGATGGGTAGTGGCGGAGGACCATGGTGGCCAAGTATGGCCTCGCCATACCTTGATTTGGCTGCCATAATCATGTACTCTTACTTTTCAAGTCATGAATCAAGTAAACATCTAAATTTTTCGGAGAAGCAGCAGTTTACAAGAGGAAGAAGGAAAATATGTTGTACATTATCACCAGAGGTCTGTACAGTATGGTTAGTGAGACGATAGAAGAGTTAGTCTAGCTACTTTGTTCATTTTTTTTTATCTGCGCACTTCGCCACACCTTAAATTTTCTCCGTCCTCCGCTACTGCTGATGGGCATCCAAATGGATTCTCCAAATTTTGTTCCATATGCACCTTGTCCTACTATTGAGAAGACACTTTATCCATTTGAAGTCGAAAGCACCGAACTACAGCTGTTACCAAACGTTCTCTTTGTTTGAAGAAATTTATAGCACCGGTTTGGGGGTACAAACTAATACCTTACGTGATCTGTTATTACAAGACGCCGTTTATGGCCAGTGACGTGACCTTTGCAGTCCATAACACGTTAACAATTGCTTGTTTCTGGATGCATAAGCAGGCGTTGGATTTCGTGTTGACTGAAGCAAGGAAGTACAGAATCAGGCTGGTACTGCCTCTAACCAACAACTGGGACGGATACGGTGGCAAGGCACAGTATGTAAAGTGGGCCAGGGACGCCGGCGTTAACGTCACCTCCGACGACGACTTCTTCTCCGACCAAACCGTGAAGACCTACTTCAAGAACCACGTCAAGGTGTAAACATAAAACATGAGCTACTAAAAAAATCCCGTAAAGCATCACATAGATTTTGAAATGGGATAATGCCTTAGGTCTATTCCATCGTTAACATGAGTGTTACTAAGGAAATCTTTGCATTTCACGCGTAGGAGAATTTTTTGCTGACGCATGAATATACACTCTGATGACTAGAACATTCTCACGAGGGTGAACACCTACACGAACGTGACGTACAAGGACGATCCGACCATCTTTGCCTGGGAGCTCATGAACGAACCGGAGTGCCCATCGGATCCAACTGGCAACAAACTGCAGGTACATAGCGAGTTCTTATATATCGAGCTGAAATGTCTCTGAAATGCTCATCAGAAGTGCCAAATTATCTTGCGTGTGTAGGCGTGGATCCAAGAGATGGCGTTCCACGTGAAGACCATCGACCCCGATCACCTGCTGGAAGTCGGCAGCGAGGGCTTCTACGGTCCCTCCTCGCCGGCCCGTCTTCAGGCCAACCCCAACACCTATGCTGGCAAGATCGGCACCGACTTCATCCGCAACCACCGTGTTCTGGGCATCGACTTTGCCTCCGTCCATATCTACCCGGACACGTGGTTCGCCCACCACTTCGACCTGCTCGGCATGGTATTGATTGCTTCAGTGCTGCAATGTGATCATACAATAATTCATCTGGCATTGCAGGATGTCCGGTGCGACCCTGGATGCACAGCTCCAATTCGTGAAGTCATGGATGCAAACGCACATCGACGACGCTGACAAGGTGCTCGGCATGCCGGTAGTGTTCACGGAATTTGGGGTGTCCACCAAGGCCCGGAACACCTTCAACGCGACGTCGAGAGATCAGTTCATCCAGACGGTGTACGGGGAGCTCCTGGCCTCGACGCGGCGAGGCGGTGCCGGAGCTGGAGGTCTGCTCTGGCAGGTGTTCCCGGAGGGGACCGACTACATGGACGACGGCTACGGCGTGGTGCTTCCTACGGAGACTGTCACGGCGGGGATTCTGTCCGCGCACTCCAAAAGGCTGCAGATCTTCAACGCCAGATGCGCCTGGAGCTGCCGCTGGGGCTGCAAGAAGAAGGAATCAGAGGATGTTAACCAGCTGTTCGATGATAATTCATGAATGTAGCTCTAACTATTAGGATACTACTAGTAGGAACTGTAAATATGGTTCAGCTTTGATGGATTTTGTTTTCTTGTAAACTGTTGCTGGTATAAGGACACCAAATTCCACACGAATATGCTCGTCAAATGGAGAATATATCTATCTATATGCATAAATACCTCATGACGTAGTAACAGAAGTTACAAGTATATATGGCAGAGTGAAACTAGGGGAAAGACGCCATTAGAGCTCTGGCAAAATAAAATAAGAAGGCCTAGACAAATATCTTAAAGGTTGGACAAAGAATACTAATGGTGCATACAAAAAAAGAAAAACAAGAAATCACGATGAAACTGGATCGGTTGGATAAAAAAGTTGAATCAACAGTGTTAGAATCTCATGAGGTAGATTTGAAACATTGTGTAAAAGAAAGGCTAATCCAATTGCTACGTGAGGAGGAATTAATATGGTACTAACGCTAAAAAAATTGAAGATTTATTAAAAGGAGATAGTAACACAAAGTACTTCCAGATGGTAGCAAGTGGGAAACATAGGAAAACGTGCATCTTTCAGCTAGAAGAAGGTAGTCAAATAATTAAAGGGGATGAAAATTTGAAATAATATATTACATAATATTATAAAGGTCTTTTTGGACCAAATGAGTGTGCTGATTTCAATATGGATGAGTCAAGGCAGAAAGTCATACCACTAGTTTCGACTGAGGATAATGAAAAACTTATTGCGCAATTCACTGAACAAGAAATTAAATAGGCAATACTTGAAACACAATAAGACGCCAGGTCCCGATGGATTCCCAGCAAAGTTTTACCAAATATTTTGGGAGGTTATCAAGGCGATTTAATGACGTTATTTGGTGAGTTGCATAAAGGAAATCTAAATTTGTATAGCCTTAATTTTGGAATTATAACATTGCTACCGAAGGAGAAGGAGGTGACCAATATAAAGCAATTTGGTCCTATTTGTTTACTAAATGTAAGTTTTAAAATATTTACAAAGGTAGCAGTAAATAGGATTACAGGAATTGCTGAAGAATTAATTAGCCCATCTCAAACTACTTTTATGCCTGGAAGGAATATTATGGAGGGATTAGTGATCTTGCACGAATCTATACATGACTTTCATAGGAAAAAAAATGAATGGTGTCATCCTAAAAATTGATTTTGAGAAAGCTTATGATAAAGTAAATTGGTCGTTTTTACAACAAACATTGAGGATGAAAGGTTTTTCTGAAACATGGTGTCTATTTGTTAGCAAAGGAAGTGTTGGAATAAAAGTAAATGATGATATAGGGAATTATTTTCAAACTCTTTAATTTGGTAGCAGATATACTTACGACTTTAATCAATAGAGCTAAGGGGGATGCACAAATTAGTGGACTGGTCCCAAATTTGGTAGATGGTGGTCTTTCTATTTTATATTGTGCAGATGACACAATTTTATTTATGGAACACAACCTCGAGCAGGCAAAAAATATGAAGCTAATCTTATGTGCGTTTGAGCAAATGTCGGGATTAAAAATAAACTTCCATAGGAGTGAATTGTTTTGTTATGGGAAAGCTAAGGAATATGAAAATCAATATACGGAGCTTTTCGGCTATGGAATGGGCCAATATCTTTTTAGGTATTTAGGGATACCGATGCACCATAAAAGAATTACCAATGCAGATTGGAAAGAGATAGAAGAGAAATTTGAGAAAAAAAATTGAGTTGCTCGAAAGGGAAATTTCTCTCATATGTTGGATGATTGGTTCTAATAAATTCCGTTCTATGTAGCATTGCACTTTTTATGTTATCTTTCTTTGAAGTACCTAAAGGTATATTGTAAAAGCTAGATTTTTATAGATCTAGGTTCTTTTGGCAAGGAGATGACCACAAAAAATGTACAGGCTAACTAAATGGAATGTTATTTATAGACCAAAAGAACAAGGAGGATTGGGAATCCTAGACTTAGAAATTTAGAATAAGTGTCTCCTTAGTAAATGGTTATTTAATTTATTAAATGGAGATGGGGCATGGCAGCAAGTACACAGAAATAAATATTTGGAAAACAAGACTCTCACTCAAGTAGATAAAAAAACCTGGACATTCTCATTTTTGGTCGGGTCTTATGAATGTGAAAATCAATTCCTAATTTTGGAAGTTCTATATTACAGGATCGGACTCAAATTAGGTTTTGGGAGGACAAATGGTTGGGAAATGCTACTTTAAGAGAGCAATACCCAAACCTCTATAATATTGTTAGAAGGAAGAATGATACAATAGCTAATATTTTAAGTACTATGCCTTTAAATATTTCTTTTCGGAGATCTTTAGTTGACGGGAATTTACACTCATGGCATTGCTTAGTGTTACGTATTGCAAATCTGAATTTGAATGACCAATCAGATACCTTTAGATGGACACTAAATGCCAATGAGAGATTTTCAGTAAATTCTATGTAGATGGCAATGTTAAACACACACATTGTGCCTAGTAGCAAACATTTATGGAAAATTAAGATCCCTTTAAAAATAAAAATCTTCCTCTAGTTCTTGTATAGAGGAGTTATACTGACCAAAGATAACTTAGTTAAAAGTAATTGGCGTGAAAGTGAGAAATGTTGCTTTTGTAATAATAATGAAACAATACAACATCTCTTCCTTGATTGTGCTCTTTCTAGGTTTATCTGGAGAGTAGTCTAAATATCTTTTGGTCTTGGCCCTCCTCTGAATATTACTCACATGGTTGGTGATTGGTCACAACATTTGACAACGGCCAGGAAATTTCTAGTACTTGTGGAGTGGGCGCCATATGTTGGGCTATATGGTTAAGTAGTACTAATGGCAATTTTTTTTATAAAGCACCAATTGTATCTTTTATGCAGGTCATCTTCGGGGGTTCACGTTGAATGAGGACATGGTCATTGTTCCAGTAAGGAGGAGGAGTGCACGTTGTTGCGGAATGCATGCCTTCTTTTGGAGACATTGTCAATGAAGATCTTTGTGAGAAATGGGTGGAGATTTAGCCATAGATTAAGTTATGTTTAATTTCTATGCTTTATCTCATTCCTTTTATGAGATTGGTTGGTGTGTACACTATGTGGGCGACGGAGTCTACCCCACAGTGAGTTATTGTAATAAATTACGGTCACATACGTCTTGGTACGTAGAGACCGGGAACTTTTCATTTGTTGGATGAAATATATTTCCCTTTACTTAAAAATCTATTTATGTTCATACGAATGAAAAATCTTGGGTTTAAGTGTTTCCAACTTTTGATGGTGTGGTTATCACTTTTGATTACCCATCATTTTGCAACTTTTTTACTAGTGAAATGTGAAATAAGCAAATTGTACTGATCTATAAATGGGATAATAGGTGAAATATGTCTTCAACGTTCAAAGTGCATTATGCTGAGCCATGAGACAGATTTTGTGACTATTTCTATCCCTTTCTTTGCAATGTGAGATTACAACATGAACCACTTATGTGCGGTATTGTTGTAGTATTGTTTTTATGAATAAACAAAGTACATAATCTGTGTTGCAGTATTGTTTTTTATTTGTATAGGTAAACTTAATAATAAATTTGATTTTTAGACTAGACTAGTCTAAAATTTTAGGTCACAAGGGATCCAGTATTTCAGCATGTTATTTTCTGATACCACACAAGAAAAAGAATTAAAGGGGCATATGTCCACGGTGAGACATGTTGTAGCTTCTGTCTAGTATCTCATGAGCCAAGAAAAGAATAATGACTGATGTCTAACATTACAACTATAGTTTGTATCGTTTTTATCTTCTTTTTAGTTTTAACATACAACTTTTTCTTCTAAAGTTTGTCCAAATTATGTCATAGAGCGAACTGCACCTTACATCCCTAAACTATTTAGAAAAGATCATTTAGGTCTACGAACTCTCGAAGTGACCATCTCGGGTCTCTAAACTATTCTAAGATAGTCATCCGGGTCTGCGAACTTTATGGTCATATATTTATAGTGTCAATCAAATCCACATTGTGGTCGTCCAACCGCTCTCGATGCACAAAGCCATTTCCTGTCATTCTCTATGCAAGGGCCACCGAACCTACATGACAATGCTAGCTAACAGTTGGTGCACTCTACCATCGCGGTCTGTGCTGCCTACCATGGGCCCATATGCCCACAAGTAAGCAAAGATGACGGTACGTCACGTCATGTGCGAAAGGCACTATGCATAGAGGGTAGCTCGTTGTCATGGGTAACGAGTGCAGGCTAGTCATGGATAACGAATAACAAGTGCGGGAAGGCAAGACCATGATGAGCAGAACAATATTGGATGAGAGGTGAGAGCATGATGGACAGAGCGTACTTGCTGCTAGCTAGCATCGTTAAGTAGGCTCAATGGCGTTCCATGGAGAGAAGTTGTGGGACGGATGCTATGCTTGCGAAGGGCGATTGTATGGTGATGCATGCAATGTGCGATTGAGCCACAACGTTGTGGACCTGGTTGAGATAACATAAATAGATCATGGACCTTGGGTTCAATAAGAAATTATGAATCTAGATGAGCATACAAGAATAGTTTAGAGACCCATATGGTCACTCGGTCACTCGGATAGTATATGGATCTAGATAACTATTTCTAAATAGTTTAGTGATCTAGGATGCATTTTACTCTGCGTTGTAGTATCCTGATAACAGGAATGTTTCATTTTACTCTTTATTCTTTAATGCTATTATCACAGTGTACCTCAATGGAATCTCAAATCTCAAACTTATATAGTAGAGTATATAAGCTTCATAGAGAAAGTTCACAAAATAATTATATAAGAAATGTTAGTTTTTTTTCAATGCTCATTTATTAAACTAGTCAAAATATAAGTTTGGCATCATCCTATAGGGATAACAATATTTATAGTGAACAAAACATGATAAATATCTAAGATATTTCTTAACCGGTCACTATTGTAAGTACCAAATAAATTATAGTAATACCCAGTTTTTGTATAAGAAAAAGATGGCAGAACTTTTTTTTTGCATATTCTAATCTTCTTCTAAAATGTTTTGTAATATTAAATCACGGAAACACTAGTCCCAGTTTTAACCGTTAGCTGTCCTCATGTGCCACCAACCATCTAGAATAAATGAAGAGATAAGTCAATTTTACACTCTAAAACAATCCAATTTCATGTCTGAATAAAATCTTGGCTCACTTTACTCTTTCAAACAGTTTGACTTTGTGCAATTAAAACTGGCTCACTTTACAATTTGACTAAATAAGGAGGTGAGCCCCTTATGCAATTTCTCTCTCTCTTTTTTTTGTCTCTATGTACGATTTGAATTTAAAGCTTAAATTTTGCATGACTATAGATGATATCAATAGTATTTTATTAGAGGGGGTAAAGATCTAATTTGGGAAGTAATTTGGACAATGCTTTTCTCGTAAATAAATGCTCCCCTAATATGTCTAGTGCGTAATTTTTGTTGATCACTGTTGTTTAAGTTCATGATCTTATTTTTACTGTGTTGTGTCAGTACGCCATCTGCTGGAACTGGAACGCTAAAACAGTGACTTGCGCACTCGAATCTTGCAAAACCATCGACTCTCTAATGCACATAACACCTCGCAGCTGCCCCCACCAAAATAGTTTAGATCTACCGCTCGCTATTTTTGGCTTTGGTGGCCCTTTTCGTTTTGGTATTCAAAGGCCCAAAGCCCCTGAATCCGCCAGCCAGGTCGTCAAAAGCGCCCAAAATCCCAGCGAAAGGCTCATCATCCACTTGGCCGCACCATCCAGTGCCGGGCACTCCCGTAACTGCCCCTCAGCTTCTTGCGCGTGCCCCCACGTTCACCAGGGGTAGAACCGTCCATTCCACACAGCGCTGACAATTAACTAGCCGTTACTTTTGCTTACCCAGCCGATTCCCCCTCCCCTCCCTGCGCAGTTCAAATTCGAATCACCGAACCGGCGAACCAACCAAATCCCCCGAATAAAACTCCTAATCAACGCCTCCTTCCCCGTCGCCAATCAGCCATGGACACGAAATGCGGTGGCCTCGCCGTCCGGCGGCCGCTGCAG
The DNA here is from genome assembly GCA_031894775.1 of Chloris gayana. Lineage (NCBI taxonomy): Eukaryota > Viridiplantae > Streptophyta > Magnoliopsida > Poales > Poaceae > Chloris > Chloris gayana. The sequence goes on from JAUNZO010000656.1 coordinate 426,215, forward strand.
CCGCGGGACAACAATGTGGCGGTGGCGCCCTCCACCGTGGTCATCGGAAAGGCGCCGAAGCCCAAGCCTAGGGCGACAGGGAGGCCGGCGGCGGAGAAGCTGCGCGCGAGGGTCGATAGCGCGGAGGCAATGGTGGGAGCCCCGGAGGTGTCGCTGGCGGAGGAGCTCGAGAGGGCGCGGGAGCGGCGGGGCCGGCTGCGCGCGGCGCGGGAGGTGATGCAGCGGGATATGGACGCCGCGCGGCGGCGCTCGACAGGGAGGCGGCGGAGTGGGAGCGCCGCGCAGAGGAGCAGAGCCGGCTCGTGGCGGAGCTCATGCGGCTCATCGGGATGCCCGAGGTCAGTCCGTCTCTATGACAGCCAGGGCACTCTGTTCTTCCTTTTTGAAGAGAATAATCTGCTTCAGTGCTGCTTACTCGGTGATTCTGACGGTGGGGAATTTCGATTTGGCAGGTGTATACTCCGGTGGAGTCACTGAGATCCAGGGAGGAGAGGAAGAGGAGAGAGGCCGGTGCCCTTGCGCGTTCGGGGTCCATGGTAATTTCTTCGTCCTAATTGTTTCGATTTGCCGTTCTCTTTCTTTATCGTTCCAAACAGAGTTGGTTACCCGATCGAATGTTTCTGTGCTTGTTTTATTACGATGAGAAATCGTGTGGACTATCTTGAGGAATTAGAGTTCTGCTAGGATATCATAAATTGCTACTATGCGATCTGACTTGCGGTTCATGGTTGTATGCACATGCTGCAGGATTCCACCGCAGCATCTTCACTGTTGCAGGGTGATGCGGCAGCGAATTCTTGTGGCCAGGAATCGAGAGCAAGTGTGTCGACAGCAGAGACTACGAATATAGCTGAGATCAGCTCATGATTTTATTCTGTTGAGCCAGTTCAACCGAAACAGAGGTGCTTGTTGCTCTGTTTTCTTGTCTAGTGTGATTCATGAGTTGTGGATGGAATCAAATGGCTTGTTTGAGATTTTTGTGCACAATTGTTATGCGGTGGCCAGAATTTTTCCAAAAAGAAAAACTTTTTATTTTCAACGCCAAAAGAAAAACTAGTATCACATTCAACTCAAACGGCTTTCAAAGGTAGAGATACCAGATACAGATGGTCTCACAAAGAAGCAACTCAATGGTTAACTTTTACTGCAGAGTTGAAACATCCACAATACAAAAATATCTCAACCTGTAAAAGAATTCACAATCACAAAATTGTAATTTTTTGGGGGATGCAAAATCTGGTTCTAATCCATCAAGTCAGCAACACAGTTTGATTTGTTCCTGATCTTGTTTTGTACCCTGACGCTGTGCGAGCCGTGGGGTCACATAATGGAGCAAGCGTTGGGGTTCTCGTCACTGAACATGTAGTAGTCGTAGGTAGCTTCAGAATTGGATGGGCCACCTGCGTTGTGGTGGCAGCAGCCCCCGTTGTAGGGGCCATGAACATATGAATAGGGCCCGTAGCCATACCCATATGAAGGTGATAGCACCTGCCCCGGCACGCTCGGAATCACGGTCTGCAAGGGAACACCAATTACCGCTGTGGCATTTCCGACTGCCGAGGTCTTTTTTCCTCCTCCCACTCGACGCTGCCCTTGGACACCGGCTCAGTCATCTTCCCCTTGTTTACATCCTTATTAGTGTCCTTCATGAAGTCCTTATTGTAGCAGGTACTTTCGCATCTGTTGATGCATGTATCCTTGATGTGGACAAGATGAGGATTGGACTTCTGCTGAGCATGGCCGGGGTACATGCTGCTCGCGTAGCCGGTGGGCGCCTGCGCCACCTGGAACAATTCAGAAGCTTGTTGGTTCACACCAGCCATGCTCCTGGGTCCTGCGTTTTCCTTCTTGAGCTCGACGTCGGTAATGCACCTCTGCTTGTCACTGCGATCCTCGACAGCTGCACTTTTGTGTTTGACCTTCTTGTGGCGACCTTTCATATGGTGCTTCTCCACTCTGGCACCGTTGACAACCTCCACGCTGCGGTTCAGCTGCTCTTGAATCTTGTATGCCAACGTAGGAATGTCTATGGTACCAGCCCTCACGGTGACCATGAACTTGTCCTTGGAGTTGGCTGCCGCTGACAGATCCATCACTCCTGCATTTTTCACAAAATGAGTACACAATCTACACATGTATCGATGGTTAGGGAAAGCACTCTAGTTCATCTTAGCTTATCTAAGAAAAATAGAACAATAATTGGGTGTCATTAAAACCTTCAATTGAGCTGATGCAGGGCTTGATGATGTCGGCATCGTCGTCACGTGTCATCCCGATCCTTAGCATCACCGTCTCCGTATTGGCAGCCTCCTTCCAGTGGTGTAGTTGCTTCTCAAGGCAGGCAACACGGATGAAATTGGAGATGCTGAGGTCGAGGAGGCAGCGATCGATGTCGCGTTCCACCTCGTCGAGCTGCTCGGCCATACGCCCACCGGCGATGAAGTTGAGTGGGCAGCTGCTCTTCTGCCATGAGCGCACCAGCCGGTGGGAGTCGCTGAGTGTCTTGTGCAGCCTGCCAAGAACAGTCTGTGTCGCTGCGTCCATCTTCGTGCCCGCGGACACTTCGTCCAGACCCCGGAGGAGGTTAGCGATGAGCTGCGTGCGCTCGGCGACCTTCTTGCACCGGTTGTTGTTCTTCCCAACCGCTTCCACCGCCGCACCAAAGTCTTGTGCGATCCGAACAATCGTGTTCACGCTGCTCAAATATTCCATGGCGAACTTCACTGAGCTTCAAAATAAAAACAAACTTCTTTTTTGCTTTTGCTGAAGGTTGGAGTATGTCTGGCACTACTGCCACGTTCCGAAAAGAGTGCACTATATATAGTCCACTAGAAACTTTGGAAGACTTCTTCCGTTCGTTACCTTCCCCGGCACGGAATAGTTAGCCCCTTGCCCTGTGGCTCGAGGACTTCGAATGCCTTCATCTTTCTTCTTTAATAAAAAACCACGGAAGACGTTCGTCAAATTTCCCTGCATCATCCGTCCTGGCGCGTCTATGCTTCAAAGAAGGTTCTTATCCGAAAATATGTTAAACTAGGCATGTCGCACAAAGCACGGGAATCTATGCTTTATAGTCACAGTTGCAAGATTGTAAAAATGGACAGAGACATATAAAACAAATGTAATCTAGCAAGAAGTAAAGTCTGGAAATTCAACTCATGGATAGTTTTTTGGTTCTATGTTTGCAGTACAACTGTAAGGAAATTACATGTAATTTAGATGACTGAAAAAATGGAAAATATTAATGTGATGCTGAACAAGGAACAATCACACGGGCCGGTTGATTCCTAGCAATTGTACATATCGGGGCTGCGTCAGTAATCCGAGCATGGAAAGGAGTAAAATTTGGTAAGATAATCAGACAAGGTGCAATAAGATAATGTTCTCTGGATAAGAACATCCTAAAAGGGCTAAATATATTTTCGTGATACTGCAGTTCATTTTCCGCAAGCATATAGAACCATCTGGATATTTGCTTCTACTATGATTGGTATGTATTACAATGAAAAGAGCATTATAAATTAAGGGACAATAATCCAGTGCTATCATTGACTTTTGTGCCTGGCCAACGAAAAACAAGTAGATTCTTTGTATATCCGAACACTCCCCATGGTACGAGGGACTCGAATCTGAAGCAAGCAGAGTGTATGTTGCTTTCTTGTATTTCAACTAGAAATGAGTGGATTATTTGCATATATCAACATTCCCCATGGTATGTGGGAACTTGAATCGTGGATTCGTTGTATATCTGAAATCCTGAACAATCCCCACGGCATAAGGGAACTTGAATCAGAAGCAACTGAGGGTGTTCAGGATTATTGCAACTAAATATTCCCCATGGTATGTGGGAACTTGAATCGTCGTGGATTCGTTGTATATCTGAAATCCTGAACAATCCCCACGGCATAAGGGAACTTGAATCAGAAGCAACTGAGGGTGTTCAGGATTATTGCAACTAAATATTCCCCATGGTATGTGGATAGAGACGACTGTATTTTAAGATATTAGATTATTTAATCTGAAGGTATCTTTTTTTGAGGAACTAATCTGAAGGTATCTATAATCGTGTGGATTACACTATCATATGAAACAGGTTAAAATGTTTATGAAACATCAATAGTTACAGATGTAGAGAACATTGTCATATGGCAATACGGACTCACAGCAGTGTTTGATTATAACAGTAGGTAAGGCAAACAGAAATAATGATAACGCCCTTTTGAAGGCTAGGCAGGATTAAGCATGTCGGTTAGTTTGTACCACGGATAAAAAGAACATTACTGCCGAGTTAAAAAAATATATTTCAGGTAAAGATATCCACTGTAGTAGTCCACAACAAAGTCAAAGCTTCCACCGTCCGTTACCTTCCCTTACGAAATCTACTTATCTACTTATCATATATAAAAGATACAACCCACTAGCACGTTTTAATGACTATTTCTCTCAATCTACGCTGCGTCACGTCATCATAATTAATTTCAACCACTTAGATAAAGAATGGAGTTAGAGATTAACACAATTAGTTCAAGATTATAATGTTAAAGTTAATATCTTTTAGTCTCGCTGCAACGCGCGGGTTATCAACTAGTATAATTTAAAGATGACATCGTGCTGAATATAATATTCATAGACGTTGGTAGGTCAGTGGTGATCTTTATGAAAATCCAAAACTATGTTAAACTAGCTATTTCTAATATATGTGGGGATTTAGTGGACAAGGTTGCGTAACATGACAACGGTGACTCTTTGGATCACGTAGAAACTATCTATCACAACAAAAAACATCATAAAAACCCCAAAACAAAGGTCTCTACTAGGAGGGTCGCTGCTAAGAAACAAATAGTTTCTCAATGAGAGGAATTTTTTGAAATAGTAGAGGTCTGAGAGACTCGGCTAATTTTATTTTTTTTTATACAATACACAAACAGCTTTTCTTCGTCGCTATATCATAGAGGGTGTTGTTATTTTACATGAAACGATACACGAGTTGCAACGGAAAAAGAAGAGTGGTGTCATTTTAAAACTTGATTTCGAGATCGCTTATGATAAAGTGCGGTGGCCTTTTCTCCAACAAGTAATGAGAATGAAAGGCTTCTCTCCTCAATGGTGTTATTGGATTAATCAAGTAATGACTAGAGGAAGTGTTAGCATCAAAGTAAATAATGAGTTAGGCCACTTCTTTCAAACAAAGAAAATAGTGCGACGATGACCCGCTTTCGCCTATCCTTTTCAATATAGTAGCGGATATGCTTGCAATTTTAATTGCAAGGGCTAACGAGGCGTGTCGGTTCTCTAGAGTCGTCCCTAGCATAGTAGAGGATGGCTTGTCTATTTTACAATATGCAGATGATACAATTTTGTTTTTGGAGAACGATATAGAACATGCTAAGAATTTGAAACTTTTACTCTATGCTTTTGAACAACTCTCTGGTCTAAAGATTATTTTTCACAAAAGTGAGATGTTTTGCTATGGGGATGCAAAGGAACAAGAGGGAGAACTATCTCAAATCCGTGGGTGTGAGATGGATTCATATCCTTTTAGAGACCTAGGTATTTCCATGCATCGTCGTAAACTTAGTAATGCGGACTGGTGGGAGGTAGAGGAAAGGTTTCAAACGAAACTTAGCTGTTAGAAAGGGAAGATATTATCGGTAGGAGGCCGTTTGGTGCTGATTAACTCCATTCCTAGTAATTTATCTATGTTTATGTTTTCTTTCTTTGAGGTACCAAGAGAGGTCCTTAAGAAACTAGACTATTTTAGATCCATGTTTCGGCAAAGTGGCAAGCATAAACGTAAATATAGACTTACAAAGAGGAGTATGCTTTGTTCACCAAAAGACCAGGGTGGTCTCGGCATCCTTAATTTAGATTTACAAAATAGGTGTCTTCGAGTAAATGGCTTTGTAAACTTATTAATGAAGATGGAGTTTGACAATAACTTCTTGGGAATAAATATCGAAGAAATAAAACAATCGCACAAGTTGAAAATATGCCCGGGGACTCACAGTTTTGGCCGGGCCTTATGAAGGTCAAATATGAGTTTTTTAAGTATGGGGAAGTTCAACATTGATGATGGCTCTCAGATTAGATTCTGGGAGGATGCTTGGCTAGGTATGTTGCATTCAAACATTTATACCCCTGGTCTATATAATATAGTTAGGAGAAAAAGTGACACGGTGCAGGCTATTTTAGGTTCTACGTCGCTTAATGTCTCTTTTAGAAGATCGCTGGTGGGTGAAAACTTGATATCTTGGTATATTCTAGTAATTAGAGTCATGCACATAGATATCTCTAATGTTCTAGATTACTTTTGTAACAGCCTCATTGTACCAAACTTCTTGCAATTTGAATGAAAATCGTTGTGATTTGAATCAAACAAATTTGTCAAAATTTTCATTTGAATTTCGCTGCATGGACCGTTTTCCTCTCTTTTACTGTGTGAAGCCCATTCTCCTTCCATCCCCCTTCACGGCCCAACATGCGAACAAGCCCATCTAGCCCAACCGACCGCGCTACAATGCGTCTCCCCGACCTGCTCCCTCTGTTGGACCGCTTGATGCACTACACGGACGCTGAAACGTGACGTGACACCATTCCGTGCTGCCCACAACTGTTCGAACCCTCGCATTACGTCGCCATGACCCAAAGCACCTGGAATCCCAAGCCACCGATCCGCCGCTCCGCCTTGGTCGACGTAGCGGACTCAACGCCGACGAGATTTGCCCTCGCCTCGGTGCTAAGCGTGTCAAGATTCAAGCTTGGAGGAGGACAAGCATGACCGTCGAAACATGTGGTCGCCAACGACGTCGCTGGAGCCTATCCTTGTTAGTGAGTTGCTGCTTCCATCAAACCGTCTTCCTTCTTCCCCATCACGTGCCCCATCCCTAGTCACTAACCTCGTCGCTTTAGCTCATCGTCGGCTCGGGAACACATTGACGGTGCTTACCGGCCGGTCACCGTGTCAAGTCATCGCTGCCACCTTGTCGTTCGTCCTCGCCTCCGGTCGCCCGTTGTCGAGAGGCAACTCTGCAGCCCCTGGTGAGCTCGTGCCCCCTTTCCCGCTCTCCCTCGGTAGTTTTTCCCTTGATTTTCAAGTTTCTTTTGCCAGCAATGGTCGGTGCGTTAAGGATAATTAGATGCGAACTAGCTTGCTTCGCTTGCGCAGAAAAAACAAGCAAGAGGCGATGGTGCTTGCACCGCCGCTCCGCAAGCCGCCATGGCCGTTGTCGTCAAGCTCCCCTATTGTAACACCCCGATTTTTGGCCAAATAAAAATTCAATAAATAAATCATTTTATTTTATTCAGGACAAACAATTTACGAAAATAACTAGGAATTAAAACCTAATTATAGCTATAGAGAAAATAACACCTAGAAATTTTTAAGTAAAACCCTAAACCTTGCAAACTTCTTTGTTACTATTTTATTTATGTTCCTTTTATTTTTGTTTACCTTCATTTTGGTTTATTTGCATTTTATTTGGTCTTATTTGGATTTAAGGAGTGAATAAAGGGTTTAGAAAAATAGAAAAAGAATTAAAATCCCTATTGGGCCACCCCCACCCCTTTTTCCTCTCCCTCGGCCTAGCCCCCTTCGCGCCAATGCCCAGCCCAACGCCCCTGGCCCCACCTTCCCCGTCTTCTTCCCCGCGCCGTGCGCGCAGCACGCCGTGCGTCGCCCCGACGCAACGACCACCCCGTCCCCCCACCGGCGCTACCGCCACCCCTTCCGCGTCCCACGCACACCCCGCCAGCCCCGCGCGCACCCGAGCCGCCGTCTCCCCCTTGGCTGCTTGTGCCGACCCGACATCCTCGCTTTGCACGCCGCGCCGATGCGCCACCCGTACCAGCCCCCTCTCGCCTCCGCCTCCGGCCAACCGGCCGCCCGGGTGTCGCATAGCCGCGTGCACGCGAACCGCCCCTCTGCGTCCGCGTGCCCACGCACGTACCGGGGCCCCCTTCTCTCCGCACTCCTCGTCGTCGTCGCCTTCCGCACCACCCGCCCACTATAAAAGCCACCCCTCGCCATCACCTTGCCTCACCGCCACCCGCCGAGCCCCACGAGGCAAGTGCCGCTCCAACCTCTCCTCCTTTCCCCTCACCCCGAGCTCGCCGTCGTCCGCCATTTCCCCCATCTTCCCCTTTCCACCGCCCGGCCGCCTCCGCCCCCTCAAGCCAAGCCCAAGTGCCGCTTAGCTCCGCCGGGCCCGCGCGCACCTCACAGCCCCCTAGCCCCCTCCTAAACTCGGCCGCCCGGCTATTCCCCCTCCCGCCGCCACCGCTCGGACCTCCGGCCGGCCGGCTCGTCCCGGCCCGACCGCCACCACACCCCCGCCCCCGTCACTAGCTCCGCCATGGCCTAAAGGCCACCGACACCAACCCAACCCCTCCACCGGCCCCGGGGCCCCGGAATCGCCTACTCCGGCAAGCCCCGACCGCGCCCCGTCCCCAAGTCCACCATGGACCGGTGGACCGGCTCCCGGCGTGGTCCACGGTCCCATGGACTTATTCCACGCCTTTTCCTTTAGAAAAATAAATCTATATTCCCAGGAAAAGCCACTTTTACAAAAAGCCCCCTAGCCTTTTCCAATATTAGTTAAGAGCCCTCGGAGTTTTACATAAAGCCCCCTTGCAAACTTTTCAAAAATTACAAATAGGTCCCTGGCCGGACCGAAAATGCATTTTTGCATTTTAGCCCCTCCACTTTTCTAAAATTACCAGAAATTTATTTATCCTTTTATAGAAATCCTAGCTAATTTTTACAAAAACATCCCAAGACTTCCGATAGCCATAACTATTCAACCGTAGCTCCGTTTTAGGCGATTCCGATACCGTTGGAATTGTCCTAACAAACCCTATCCCCTGGAGCCTTCCTCTTCACTCCATTTTATTTGGTTTTTCCTTGTTATTACTTTTTGCTTTCATTATTTTATGTGATGTAGCTTACGTACTCTAACGCGTCCGTAGATGAGGAGAACCGGGAGCGAGGAGCCCGAAGACCCCGACTGTGAGGAAGACTTCGAGGACGCGTTAGGAGGCAAGCTCTATCAATTTCTTGATCATAATTGATCCTGTTACACTAGTTATTGTCGCACCTATCTAAGAAGCTACTCTTATTATGGGCGGGATTGTGCACCAAACCTTGGGTTACGCAGCAAGAAGTTCCACCGAGTGTAGTAGATGACGGAGGTCCAGGGATCATTTATTTGGTAAAGTCTAGTATTTGGTACATATATGGTGGACGATATGCTTGGGTCATACGCGTCGGATCCCCGGGCATTCGGGGTGGACTTGTGAGCGTGCTTAGTTGCGGTGGCGGCGTTATGTGTTCCGCAGCTAAGAACATATATATAGCTTGTGGGTAAAGTGTACCAACCTCTGCAGAGTGTATAAAACTATCCGGATGTCCATTGTCACGGTATATTGACACGCCAAACCATCAGCTCTCATTGATTAGCCACAAATAATAATACCTTGTTGTGTGAGTGGGCAGCCTTGTGCCCGTGTGTTTTGGAAATGGTGTTGGCCCGGTGTGCTAGAGTTGTTATGACCTTCGATCGGAAGGCTCATCTAAAAAGAATGGGAAGCTGTCGGGATTGATGAATATCTACCCCAGGTCCGACCAACTAAAATTATATAATTTGCTTTCTTCTTCAAGAACCTCTTTCCTTCCGTAGTAAGCCTCGCATCCGCTCCATCCTGCTAAAACTCGACCCTACCTTGACCACAACCAGATTGCATAAATAATATCCCTTGCTAGTGGTAGAGCTTGTTGAGTACCTTATGTACTCACCCGTTGCTTATTTGTTCGGACGAAGATGGAGAATACCACGAGGATGAGGAGTAGGTCGCGTCCTTCGCTCGATGTTGCTTGTGGAGTTTATGATGCTTTCCGAGTGTATTTTCTTTTATGTGAGGTTGGCTTATCCGCCTCTTTGAATCTAATAAAGGAATCAATCGCAAGGGAGGAATCAATAAAGGTTGTTGTATCGGATTTGTATCATCTACGTGTGTACCAACCACTGTTCCGTGGATTGGTACGTATACACGATGTAGTCCTGAGATTGGGGCGCTGCACCTATGGAGGTCGCCGCGGTGTCGTGGGGTCGTCCTTGACGTCCGCTATGTCACACTTTGTCTTGTCGTGTGGTCGCCGTCGAGAAAGGAGCTCAATCCCTAGCGAATCGGCGTTTTCCCTTTTTCAGCCGTCGTGATCTTGTCACCGGTGAGTCTTTGGCGAGGCTACCGGGCAGGTTCCATAGTTGTTAGCTTTGCATAGTTGAGCCCTTCGTTGTGGCCTCGTTGATTTGGATTTTGCTCCTGCTCGTTCGGATCCCATCGGGACGGCGGCCGTCGCTTGTGGCCGCTCCGATGAGCCCACGCGTCGTTGTCGCCGGCAAGTCGACGGTGGTGACCGACCTTGGTGTGCGCTACGTCCGTACGAGTGGCCTGGTGGGTTCCTTGTGCGGAACGGTGGTCCGTAGCATGAGCTCGGCCTAGATCCGTTGAGCTCCGCCACGCAGATGGGGCGTTGTTGCCTGCTTCCGGTGGGTGATGTCACCCGTGAGCCCCACGTGAGTGGAGGCGGGTCCATGACCCCTACGCTTGCGGTCCGCGGATTCGATCCACCGTGAGCCGTAGGCCCAATTGCTAATGGCAGGTGGACCCTGCTTTTCTTTAAAAATATCTAACCGAAATATTCTATGGAATATTCTCTCAAATATTCTTTCCTTTTCCAAAAATTCTAATAATTTCTCTTGACCTCGATAAATTACGCAGATCGATTACGTTGGATTCGTCTCGTCGCTCTCTACGCGTTAGTGGTTTAATGTCCTTGTTCTAGCGATGATCAAATCTGTTCTGAGATTTGTTTTTCAATCTTTCTTGTAATTCGTGTTGGTTACTCGATTTTTGTGTCACTTACCCGTTACGTCGGCAACTTTAGATGACAGTGGACTCACATGACCAGAAGATTGTGCATTACCTAGAAGCCATACGAGGACACCAATCTATTCTTGGACCCGTTTTTAAGGCAAACCGTAACCTTGATCATTCTTGCGCTTATTTAGTACTTGCATAATATGACTCATGAATACAATTGTTACTTGATGTTTAGAATCTTTCCAAGCATGGTCTACGAGATGATACTTTACTAGCATGCTTAGTTGCTTAATTGAACCCATATTTGATATACATATTTTTGTGTTAAATAATTGTAGGTGTTTCTTAGATGTTGAGTTTTGCTAACCCAATAGTATTTTTTGTGGGGATGAGTGTAGGTGATAAAGGTGTTGAGGCACTTTTGGGGAGTTCCTATTGGGAGTTTATCTCGTTACGGGCATAGTTGTGTGAGACTCTAGGTTTATAGAAGCCCATACGAATTTCACGACCAACTGGAACACGACAAACAAAAAACCTATAGCAGCCACCTGCTAACAAGACATGGCACAACACTACATCTATATCATCGTTGTTGTGAAGAAGGAAAGGTATGTATACTCCGACGATATGGTTACAATTATTTTCACTATTGAACCACATACACAGAATCAATAAGTGTGTCTTTCTCAACCAAAATGTAGTGCAAGTAGTGCAACCACGTAGCAGTAAATAAAGCAAAGGCGGAGCTAGAAAATGAACATGAGGGGGGGGGGGGTTCAAGTAGTGATAAGCCTGTATTGATAGGAGTGTGTGGGGGGGGGGGGCAAACTGAGATTTCGTATCAAAATACATGGTAAAAATCAGTGTACACTACTAATGTGCAGCTAGCATAGGAGGCCAGGCCCATGCTCCCGCCCTTGAAATAAAGCTCATGAAAAGCAATGATATGTCAAGTCCAACATATCAGAGAAGAGAGCTAGTCCATATGCTCAGCTTGTAGCAACAATACATATCATGATAGGCTAGTTCATGTGCTTTGTTTGGAGCATGTGTGCAACCTTACATATCGGACGGTGCAGAGGAACAAGACTGTCGTCGACATGCTCGGATGCCGCCTAGACGGTGCAGCCTCGTAGTTCTAATGTTACTATCTCAGTACACGTTTTATTGTTGTGGGGATATTACTCTGTTACTGTACTTCACATTGTCCACCACGCCGACAGCGACCCACCCGCTAGTGCACAATTTTTGACTCGGAACGAACCAGTCAGAGCTCCTAGCATCATTGTCCATGTCGCTCAACAAACAGGCTCGTCTTCCCAAGGCTCTGAAACGTGTGAAGGTCAACACATGGCAAAGGTACGCTTCATTCTGATTCGTGTCCTTTTCTCGTCCAAATTTTATGTCCGTGGCGTCCCAATAATTGATGTGGCTGGTTTCATATCATTGTCATCCTCTGCAGCATAGAAGAAATAGACCGTATTCCAACACAGAAGACTCTGCTTGCCCAGTTGAGCTCTGTCTTGCTCTGTTCCCACGAAGAACGACGCTGCTCACCAGCCAGAGCCATGGCTGCTACCAGTACCACGGACGAGCAGCAGCCGCTACACATCCTCTTCTTCCCCTTCATCGCGCCAGGCCACCTCATCCCGGCCGCCGACATGGCTGCCCTCTTCGCCTCTCGCGGCGTCAAGTGCACCATCCTCACCACTCCGGTCAACGCCGCGGTCATCCGCTGCACCGTGGACCGAGCCAACAAAGCCATGAACCGCGGCAACACCAACACAACGCCGATCGTCATCGCTACCGTCCCGTTCCCGGAGGTTGGCCTGCCCGCGGGCGTCGAGAACGTCACCGGCGTGTCGTCGGAGGCTGACATCCACAAGATGATTGAAGCCGCGAAGCAGCTCCGCGTTCCGCTGGACCGCTTCCTCGCGGAGCACCGGCCCGTGGACGCCGTGGTGGCCGACAGCTTCTACGATTGGGCCGTGGACGCGGCGGCCCAGCACGGCGTCCCGCGTCTGTCCTTCCTCGGCACCAGCATGCTCGCCCGGGCCTGCAACGACACGTTGGTCCGCAACAACCCGGTCAAGGACGCCGCGGATGGGCCCGACGCCGTGGTGGCCCTGCCCGGGCTGCCACACCGCCTCGCGCTGCGGCGGAGCCAGCTCATGGACCCGAGGAAGGACGAACTGGAGTGGGAACTCGACGCGGCTGATCAGAGGAGCATGAGCTTCGCGGAGATGGAGTGGGAGTTCTACAGCATGGTCAACGCGTCTGACCAGAGGAGCTTCGGCGAGGTGTTCAACAGCTTCGCGGAGCTCGAGCCGGACTACGTCCACCACTACCGTCACAACCTCGGCCGCCGCGTCTGGCTCGTGGGCCCGCTGGCACACGCTACCGGTAAAGACACGGCGGCGAGGGACGAGCTCTCGCCGGACGGGGAGAGGTGCCTGCGGTGGCTGGACGGGAAGCCCCCGGCTCCGTCGTGTACATCTGCTTCGGCACGCTCGCGCATTTCTCGGCAGCGGAGCGACGCGAGCTGGCACGCGGCCTGCAGCTCTCCGGCAAGAATTTCCTGTGGGTCATGGCCGGTGTCGATGATGAAACCGACGAGTGGATGCCTGAAGGCTTCGCCGATCTGATCGGCAACGGCGAACAACGCGGCATGATCTTCCATGGCTGGGCGCCACAGATGCTCATCATGAATCACCCGGCCGTCGGCAGCTTCGTGACGCACTGCGGATGGAACTCGGTGTTGGAGGCCGTGAACGCCGGCGTGCCGATGGTGACGTGGCCGCGGAACGCCGACCAGTTCTACAACGAGAAGCTCATCGTGGAGGTGCTCAAGGTGGGTCTCAGCCTCGGTGCTAGAGTGTACGGGAGCAAGTTGGTGGTCCGCGAACATGTCATCGGCGGTGAGACGATCGCGGAGGCCATTGGTGGAGTCATGGGTGAGGACGAGACGGCCATCGCCATACGGGATAAAATCAAGGATCTTGGCGCCAAGGCGGAGAGGGCAACGCGGAAGGGCGGCTCTTCGTATGAGGATGTCGGACAGCTGATCGATGTGTTAATGGCTCGCCGCAGCTCTGTTGGATTATGATACCAACCTATGCTGATTACTTCGGGCTTTTTTTTCATGTTGCAACTGCCTGAGAGATGTAAATTGGTAAAATTAATAAGTTTGAAACTGGAAACACTTGTAAACCTTGGACTATGATATTATTCGCTTCAATCCGATTTTAAATCGCCACTTTTAATTTTTTGCAGTGTCACCACTCCTGTCAGGAACAAGATCATTGCTGCTACAAAGACAAGAACATCCCCAAGATACAAAGCTGCTGCCAAGAAGAATGCAGCTGCTGCAAACAAGAAACAAAACTGCAAAGAAGAAGAGACGTGGAACAGAGTGCGCCCTGAAACAGAAGTGATGGCCACGGTTGGTGAGAAACAGAGACAGTAGAGGGTTACGTGAGCTCGGCTGAAGCAGTCCACGTCAGAGTGTCCACGTGTCGAGTTAAGCAAGCAAAGCCGGCTAAACCACTGTCCAAGTCCGCTAAAATGGATTAGCAATGCCAATATAGGTGATTAGTGCTCTAGTTTTTTTTCCCTTAATTTGTTGTCCTATGTCGATGCTACCACAGGCGGCTCACGCAAACTTAAGTTGCCGTCCAGCATCCTTCTGTGTTTGTTTTCCTTGGTCTCCATCACTATAATTGTCCAGTGTTTATTGCACATTGTTGCGATCCTGCTTTTGTACCGGGTAGAGTTATTTCTAATAATATCCTCTTGGCTTATGAGATGTCTCATTATATGTGGTGTCGGAGAAGGGGAAGAGTATTTATGTGACAGTCAAACTTGATATGAGCAAGGCATATGATAGGGTGGAGTGGTTATTTTTGAAAAATGTAACAGATAAAATAGGATTTCATGATAGGTGGATTGATCTGATTATGAAATGTGTGGCTACTGTCTCGTATCGGGTGAAGGTTAATGGATTTCTTCCAGAGGTGTTTCAACTAGAGAGGGGATTACGGCAGGGGATCCTCTTTCCCTGTATTTGTTCTTGTTGTGTGCTGAAGGTTTCTAGGTGTTGCTGCACAAGTCTGAGATGGAAGGATTGTTGGAGGGAGTCAAAGCTTGCCCAGGTGCTCCTAGTATTCTCACCTTCTTTTTGTCGATGATAGTCTTATTCTGCTTCGAGTAAATCGGGAGAATGATATCCAATTGCGGATCATTCTTGATCTTTATGAGAGTGTCTTTGAGCAAATGATCAATAAGCAGAAGTCGGTGGTCATGTTTAGTACAAATACTAATAGTGCACATCGGGCAGAGGTGAAAAGTGTGATTGGCATTGTAAAGGAAACAACAAATGAGAGGTACTTGGGCATTCCTGTATTCGTGGGAAAAGATAACAAAGACGTTCACATATCTAAAGGGTCGGATATGGCAGCGTATCCAAGGGTGGAAAGAGAATTTGCTATCAAAGGCGAGGAAGGGAATTATAATTAAAGCGGTGGCGCAAGCAATTCCATCCTTTGAGATGGGATGTTTTGACATTACAAAGACCATGTGTGATCAGATTAGCACTATGATTGCGAGGTACTGGTGGAGTAAGCAAGATAAGGAGAATGGGTTGCAATGGATGAGTTGGGAGAAAATGACTAGATCTAAAAGGGAGGGCAGTATGGGATTTAGGGATATCCATGCTTTTAACATGGCTATGTTAGCTAAACAAGCTTGGAGACTGCTTACCAATCCAACCTCTCTGTGTGCCCAGGTACTAAAAGCAAAGTATTTTTCTAACACCGATTGTTTGGGAGCAACACCGAAAGCGAATATATCTAATAGCTGAAGGCACCTAGGACAACGGCGCCCTCATTAATCTGATCGGTGTGGCCTCTTCTAAGGACCACACGTCATTTTTCCCCTCGTGGACTCCTCCCGAAGGAACACGTCATCCTTGTGGGAGCAATGCCGAGCGCTGTCATTCGCGTGGTTCGCTTTTGCGGACTCTCCATGGCCCATCCTACTGGGGTAGTCCGTTCACGATCATGTAAACTCTGCCATCTGCTTATCCGACCCGATTCGTGTTGGCCTACGCGAGGTGTCGGTTGCTACGATCGCATGCTCCCGGTGCCCGGTTCGTGTTGGCCTGCGTGAGATGCCGGCTGCAGTCACACGCTCACCGAATCCGCGCAGCGAGCGCGCCCCTTGCCTAGTATGTCCTATACATGGCGAGTATTCTAAAGGGGATTGATCTGGTGAAGAAGGGAGTAGTGTGGAGGATAGGTAATGGAGAGAACTTGAAGGTTTGGTCTAGAGTAGTTTTCTGGTCCAAAATAATGGTCATTATTTTTTCTCAACTAATGACCATTAGTTCAAGGGTAGTTTATTAATTGCACTAAAAATAATTTTTTTTATTCATTAAATTTGTGTTAAATACACTAAAAATTGACTGAAATAATGATGATGATGATTAATCAAATTTAAAATAAATATTTTATAACAAATTCATGTAAAAATTGACTAACTTATTAGTCATGATAAATTTTTGTATTATAAACGTATTGTTTTGACAATATTATCCTTACTAATGACCATTAGTTGTTAACTTCTAATATTTAATCTATATCGTTGAATCCAACTAATGACCATTAGTTGTGAAAAAATAATGGTCATTATTTTGGACTAGAAAACTCCTATTGTTCTAACCCGTGGTTACCTAGATCGTGGACCGGATGGCCATTCACACCAAGACGAGCGAAGCTGTTAACTAATGTTAGTGAGTTGATAAATCCAGATGATGGTAAATGGGATGAGCAGCTAGAGCTAGTTATGGATACTTTCTGGATGGAGGATGCAGTTGTTATTATAGATACTCCAGTGTTCACGGAGAGATAGGATGGGCCTGCGTGGCATTATGACAAGAAGGGGCAATTCTCTCGTTAAATCAGCTTGCAAGGTATTTGTGATAGGGAGAGAAGGGAAAGTAGGAGAGGTATACCATCATCACATACAACTGATGAGGAAGATATGATATGGAGGGATATTTGGAAGCAACTCGATTCCCGACAAAGTTAAACATTTTGTATGGAGGTTGGCTCATAATATTATTGCAATGAGAGGAAATCTTGCAAGGTGGGGGGTGGATATTAACACAAGGTGTGTGGTCTGTAACCGAGATCCGGAGGATGGGAGCCATAGATGGTGAAGAAAATTTGGCTGCTCCTCAAGGTCGAGCATATACGAGTGAAGCTGATGGATCTGCCCGGAGGAAACGAAGTGGTAAAAGCAATCTTGAAGCTAGATATCAAGATTCGAGTAACAATTATAACTTTGCTATGGCTGTGGTGGGATGAAAGAAACAAGATCAGGGAAGGAGAAAGGGGAAGATGTGCTGAACAACTTGTCTTCGCTATTCAGTTGTATGCACAAGAGTGGAGGAAAGAGCAGACAAGCGAATGTGTAGCTCATGTGACGGAAAGAAAGAAATGGGAGCAGGCTGAGATTGGGAGGCTGAAGGTGAATGTTGATGGTTCCTTCATGATGGATACAGGAGAGGGCAGATGGGGATTCATTATTCGTGACCATGATGGTGATGTGCGTGCACAAAGGGGCAAATTCAGAACTATTTAAATCCTTTTCAGGCAGAACTTCAGTCATGTTTACCGGCTATAAGAGCGGCAGTGGACTTTGGAATTGATCACATTACTCTGAAAACGGATGCTTCTATGGTATATCAAGCACCGATCGGAAGGATTGAACAATTGTGAGGTGGCGAGTTTCATTGCTGAGGTGCAACGATCAATCGAGGTTGAGTTTTCTAAGTTGGGGTGCCGCGACTATTTTTCTCAAATGTGCCATGGTGTTAGACATATATACGTAAATGGTGCCATTCATTTTTTTAAAAAAAATTAGCTGAATATATGATGTAATTCATGATGTGACTTCAATGTTATCCACATCTTCCGTATCTTGAAAAAACATCGGACTTATCTTATTCTTAGAGCACAGTATGCATGCCGACTCTCAAGGAGGCCAATTCCGACGCTCAACAAGCAAGCTCTAAATATGCAACCGGACCCAAGGATTGCTCAACAAGTAGTGAGGAGAGAGGGTTTATAAAATAACTATGCAAATGGTACGTTCCTCTTGTCTTTTTCGTTCTATGTCATCTTCTTCCGTAGCTGAATAGTACTTCAATTCATACGGGACATCAATTTGGCAGGCCGGAGAAAATATCGGACAGTACCATTCCAATAGAAACTGTGCTTGCCCAATTGAGCTCTGCCTTGTGTTGGGGAACAGAGCCAGCCCATAACACCACTCGGGCCGGATAAGGCCCAAAGTAGCCGAAGGAAGGCCCAATAAGCATGTAGCCGGAGGCCCGTACTAGGATTCGGAGACCCGTGGATGACGTGCGAAGGTGGCCCTTCGGGTGACGTGCGAAGGTGGCCCTCGGGATGACGCGTGAAGGAGAAGGGACACGAAGCCTAGAATGACATGTATGCCCTTGTGGCCTCGCGTAGCGTGCGTGGGTATGTTTATAACTTGACTGTTCGGGACAGTTGGGAGCTAGGCTATAAATACGTGCCACGCCCGTGCAGGCAGGACATCGACTCTTGGACTCTTGGTACGGACTGCTTCGGTACGGCCGGAGGTCTTGACATTATACGGTGATACACCCTTTGCATTCGTAGCTCTTGTTCCCTTTCCTTAGGCTTGTCCGAAGGAGCTTCCATCTCCGGAACGGAGTTCCGGAAAACTCTCTTCGGCAAGTCCCATCGTGTTTGTTTGGACTTGTAACCACAACAGCTGGCGCCGTCCGTGGGGAGAGCGCAAGAAGCTACGTGCGATGGCCGGGGGTTATACTCGAACCAGGGCAGGGGCGGGCCCGGAGCCTCCGTAAGAGGTGACCTGGTTGACACCGCTGCCCAGGAGGATCGACCTCCGGTGGCTCTTGGAGAGATTCCGTCGGAGAATATTCCGGCGCACGAGGAGCTGGTTGGCAAGCATCGGCTTGACGAGGAGGCAGGGGAGGGGAGGTTGCCCGCAAAGAAGCTGAAGATAGGCTTGCTCGTGAAGAGCGAGCTGCTCGGGAGGAGGAAGATAATGCAAGGTTGACGCAGGCGGAGGTGGAAAGGTTGCGTAAGGAGAATGAAGAGCGTGAGCTGAGAAGTTAGGCTCTTGTGAACATGGCTCGGAGAGAGGAGGAGTACAAGCAAAGGTTGGAGGCTGCTAAAGTGCAGCAAGAGCACCTGCGCAAGCAGCTAGAGGTGCTCCGGAGGGGAGGCATCCCGGAAGACCGGGCTCCTGGTTTTCAACATTTCAGCGAACATGAGTAGGGCGCACCGTCGGGAGACAGTCTACATCCGGGTCGACCTTTCGATCTGGAATCTCCGCTGTCGGCAGTAATGCAAGCGGTGGCCCGGCCGCCACGTCTATCGGCGATCAAGCTCCCGACCTTCGCGGGAACCACCGATCCCAAAGAATTCTTCATCGGATATGAGACTACCGTTGAGGCTGCTGGAGGTTGTGATGCTGTGAAAGCAAAAGCCTTGCCTCTAGCGTTGGAGGGTATCGCCGAACTTGGTATTCAAAGTTGCCGTGGGAATCAATCAGGTCTTGGACACAATTGAGAAGTTCATTAGCTACTCACTTTCGGGGCAACCACGCAAAGGAGGTGAACTCTAGGGACCTAGCAGCGTGTGCTCGGCGTGAGGGGGAAACACTGGCACAATACACCGGCGGTTCATACATCTTAAGTGTCGGGTCTCGACATCAACGAAGCTATCGTTATCGAGACGGTTACCGCAGGTCCGAAGATCGAGCACGGCGAGATCGCGAATCCGCGAGCTTCGACCAAAGACTCTAGATGCCCTACTGGAAATCTTGGAAGGCCAAGTTCGAGTGGAGGAAGATATTGAAAGCGTGAGAAAGATGGAACACGGAGGGCAACCCCAAGAGTATCGTCATCATGACCATTCGAACTCTCGTGACCATCGTCGATACGGTCGTGGCTCCGGGGAGGGTCGGCGCTCCGAAAGTAACAGAGGGCGAGATCGCCGCCCGAGCATCGCAATGATAGGCCGGATCACCCGAAGATGCCTCGGCGGGAAGTGTTGACTGTTCAAGAACAAGAGAGGCCGCAACACGAAGCTAAGCCTCCGGAGCAGGGTCAATCTCGTACTGCCGAGAAGAGCAAGAAGTCCTATAGTGGAAAGTCTAACCAACGAAGCGGTGGTCTTTATTGTGCCCTTCACGGTCCAGGGCGAGAATCATACCTCGAATCGGTGCTTCGACATCAAGGCCTTGGGTGAAGCACGAGCTAGGCGAGAAGCCGAGCACAGGCGCGAAGTCATGCACACTAGCCACTACTCTCAACAAACCACACTCTATCCAGCTCAACCTCCACCTTACCATGCTCCACCACTGCAATTTCACCAATCAAGGCAACCACCTCCACCATATCATCCATCACAATTTTCAGGATACCCTACAACATTGCCCGCGCCCACTCCACAACTAGCTCGCCAGCCCCGAAGTACTTCCCGCAGCGCCTCCGCTCCCTCGAGCATCAAGAAGTACCCCACCCGGTTGCTCATGTCTCTAACCGTGGTATTGATCCCCGAGGTCAAATCTTGGCAATCACCGGCGGTTCGGGCCACGACTTCGCTTCTAAGCGGCAACGCGAGCAATATGTACGTCTCGTCGATCATGTGGCTGCTTCGCCGCCTATCGGAGCTCACCGATGGATGGATGTGCCTATCTCGTTCTCGGTTGCTGACCTTCGCCCTATGCACTTCCGACACGACGATGCGTTTGTCATGCATGTCAATATACGGGGCTATGATGTTCATAGGGTCCTCGTGGACGGAGGTAGCTCGGCAGATATAATCTTGTGGAGTGCACTGCAGAAAATGAACTACTCTCGCTCCGATCTAAAGGCTTCTTCTACACCTTTGCAAGGTTTCGGGGGCAACCCATTTTTGCCATTGGTACTATTTCGTTGAAGGTGTCCTTTTTTGGAGAAGGGGGCACCGCACCGAGGACATTGTGTTTGATGTGGTTGACATGGACTATCCATATAATGTCCTACTTGGCCGTAGGGTCATCAATAGGTTATTCGCAGTCCTACACCATGGTTACCTTTGCATGAAGATGCCAGGTCCTCTAGGAGTGATTACTGTGTATGGAGATCGGAATGAAGCTCGTCGGTTGGAATTCGGTTCTGCACCCGGGCAGCACCGAATTAATGTTGTTACACCTGAGTTCGAGGAGGTACCTGCTCCGCCGGAGCTTCCCACGGCTCGAGGGGAGTCCCGAAGGTGCAACCAGCTGAAGGGGTAAAGGAAGTTGTCTTGTGCACTAACCGACCTGATCAAACCATGATGATTGGACAGGAGTTGTCTCCGTAAAGGGAAGATGAACTGATTCGCTTCCTTCGTAATAATTTGGATGTCTTTGCTTGGTCTTCGGGTGACTTGCCGGGATTCAAAGATCCATAGCAGAGCATCGCCTGGATGTGGACCCGAAGGTACGTCCCATCAAACAAAGGATCCGTGTACTGGACCGAGGAGAAGACCGTTGTCCTTCGAGCGAGGTGCAAAAGTTGCTTGATGCCAATGTTATAAGACCCATCGACCGCACTACTTGGTTGGCCAATCCGGTCCTGGTCAAGAAGCCAAATGGCCAATGGAGGATGTGTATTGATTTCACCACTCTCAACCGCTTCGCCCAAAAGATGATTTCCCCTTGGCTCGCATTGATCAACTAGTGGATGCCACTCGCAGGTTGTGCTCTAATGAGTTTCCTTGACGGATATTATAGTTTTCACCACTTGTGGCTAGCTCTCGGAGATCAACCTTTGACAGCTTTTCGGATACCGGGGGGTGTATTATTACAATAGGATGCCTTTCGGACTCAAGAATGCTGGTGCTACCTTTTCTCGAACTGTCAAAGCGACACTCGGGACGCAACCGGGACGTAATGCCGCTGCGTACATTGATGACATTGTAGTCAAAAGTGTGCTCGAAAGAGATCATATTCAGGACTTGGCTGAAACCTTCGCTAACCTTCGGAGGGTAGGAATGAAGTTGAATCCGGCTAAATGTATGTTCGGGGTTCGCTCCGGGAAGCTGCTCGGATATCTTGTTTCGAAGGATGGCATCAATGCCAACCCCACTAAAATCCAAGCGATAATGGATATGAAGCCACCAACCACCCTCCGAGAGCTACAAAAGTTCACGGCCGGAGTGGTGGCATTGAGCAGATTCATCTCCCGATCGGCGGAATGGAACATGCCCTTCTATGAAGCACTTAGGGGCTCAAAGTCCTTCACTTGGACAGCAGAGCAGCAAGTGGCCTTTGATGAGTTAAAGCAGTATCTGGTCAAACTCACAACATTGAAGCCTCCCCTTCGAAAGTCCCGCTCTTGCTATATGTTGCGGCAGCTCCAAAAGCGATTAGTGCAGTGCTTGTATATGAAGTCCTTGATGGAAAGCGTTCTAAGCAATCTCCAGTTTACTATGTGTCCGAAACTCTAACTGGGGCTCGTTGTAACTATGTCGTTGTGGAAAAAATCATCTATGCGGTGATCATGTCTTCTCGCAAGCTGCGGCAGTACTTTGATGATCATGAGATTGTCATACCTACAAAATACCCCGTTCGGGACGTGCTCAGCAATGATAAAGCACCTAGCAGAATTCTGAAGTGGGCAGCAGAGCTCGCGCAATAGAACATCAAGTATGTGGCTCGGAAGTCTATTCAGTCGGGAGTGTTGGCTGACTTCATCGCAGAATGGACCTCGAATGGGTCTTCGGAGGAAGAATCTAATGAGCTTGCGAGAGGATCCTGTCTGGATTGCATATACCGACGGCTCGTGGGGAGCTTCCGGAGCCGGCTGCGCAGCGGTCATAACTTCCCCTAGTGGTCAAGTGATTCGATACTCTGCTTCTTTGAAGTTCCAAACCACAAACAATGCAGCAGAATATGAAGGCATCCTGTTAGGGCTTCGCCAAGCAAGAACACTAGGGGCACAACGATTGGTAATTTATTGCGATTCCCAGCTAGCCTCCGCTCAGCTAACTAAAGAGTATCAAGCAAGGGATCCCGAAATGGCAAGATATATTCAGAAGGTCCGTGAAATGGACAAGTTCTTTTTGGCTTTGAAGTCCGCAACATCCGACGTATCGACAATGAAGGCGCCGATGCGCTGGCAAAGGCTGCGGTAGGGCAAAGGCCAATTCTACCGGATGTTTTGCATGAGACACTGCATCAGCCATCTACAGCAGTCGAGCTTTGCCCAAACGTGTCTTATCACTGGCAGCTGAAGACCGGAGAGCTCTGATCCGAGCTTTCATCGAAGGAAGGTTCACCCACGAGATAATAAGGTGGAACATCAACATCTGCAGCACCGCACTAGGGGCTATTCTCTCGTTGATGATATCTTGTACAAGGGGGAGTCTGTGCACCATTGCTTCGCTGTTTAAGCCGGGATGAGGGGCAGCACTTTCTTCGCGACATACATGAAGGCCTCTGTTCATCACATCTCGCCCCCGGGCACTTGTCGCAAAAGCGTTTCGACAGGGTTTCTACTGGCCAACCGCTGTCAAAGATGTCGAAGACCTAGTCAAAAAATGTTCGGGGTGTCGGTGGATGGGCGGACAGTCTCACCTTCCTGCGACAGCTTTGCAGCCAATCCCGCCTATATGGCCATTGGTTCGATGGGGAATTGACATCGTGGGCCCATTACCTACTGCTCCGGGTGGTTTTCGTTTCGCTGTGGTGGCAGTGGAATACTTCTCCAAGTGGGTCGAAGCTGAACCGTTAGTGCGTGTCACGGCCAAAAATGTTCAAAAAATTTTCCGGAAGAATGTGGTGTGCCGCTTCGGAGTCCCGGTTGAGCTCATCGTTGACAATGCTAAGCAGTTCGAAGGAGCAGAGTTCCGAGATTACTGTCCGAGCATTGGTGTTAAGAAGTGTCCTATTTCAGTGGAGAACCCTCGTGCTAATGGTGCAGTGGAAAGAATGAATGGTAACCTATTTCGGGGTGTGAAGTGTGCTCTTGTTGGGGTTCCCAAGGGAAAGTGGGTCGAGGTGATGCCCAACGTGTTGTGGTCCATTCGCACCACGGCTACAAGGTCCACTGGATTATCTCCATTCCGCCTTCCGTATGGAGCGAGCGGTGACCCCGGAGGAGATCAAGGCTGGTTCATTCAGGACTCAGCTACCACCCACGAGAGGATGAGGGTGTTTCCAAAGATGCACTTGAAGAAACGCGTCTACAGAGCGGTGGCAAACCTACGGAGGTACATCGACTCCGTGCGGAAGACCTACAATCACAAAGTTTCCCTCGACTATTCACACCCGGGGATCTTGTTTTAAAGCTCAATCCGAACCCGGCAAGTGTTGGCAAACTACAGAGCAAGTGGCAAGGCCCCTTCGTCATCGCCAAGACCATCCGTCCGGGAGCGTATCACTTGCGGGAACTAGATGGTACCCCGATTACTCACACTTGGAATGCCGATGTGCTCAAGCAATTCTATGTCTAGGTGTGTTTGTTGCAAGCTGGTCTAGGGGGCCGTCTCTGGAGGTTGTGTTTGTCTTTTGGTTCCATGCTTTGTGCTGGATCTCATAGTGTCGGGAGATGCGACTCCGACGTGTTATGTGCTTCGGGCTGCGTCTCGAAATGTCTTGGTTTGGTCCCATGCTTGGTGTTGGACCTTACAAAGTGTTAGGAGCTGCGACTACGATGTGTTATTCGGGCTGCGTCTCGAAGGGTCTTGAGTTTTGCTCCCTCGGGTGACGTCGGGCTACGACCCAGATGCGGCATCCCCTTTTGGGTCAGCTTTTGTTTTTCTTCCGACTTTTCCGCTTCCTAGTAAGGTGCTGCAAGGCAGTTTAGGACTCGGGGCTGCGCCCCGGTTGAGTCAAGAGTTTGTAATGGGTTTCGCTATCATTTATGATTACTGCATTGTTTTTTTTCATTCAATGCTTTAGAGTTCCCGGCAACTTCGTAGCATCCGGAGTTTCCGATGATAAAGTTCCCGACAGCTTCGTCACTTTTACGCTGTCGATGCTAGACAACTACGGTCTAATGCTCCGAAAGTAACATTCTCGGAAGGACGAAAAGTGGAAGGATCACTTCCGAGTGGCCGGTAGTTTCGGAAGGACCGAAAAAGCCGATGCTAGACAACTACGGTCTAATGCTCCGGAAAAGCCGAGTGACCGGCAAGCTTCCGAGCAGCTCGTGCTACAAGCTCAACCTCTGCAAGGTGATTGTCGGCCACTTTCAACGCTTCACGCATCTCGGCGTCCTCTTTCCTTAACGCCTCCATAGCAACCATATGTTCGTTCGCTGCCTGCTCGGCTCGAGTTGCTACATTAGCACATAATTCATCTGCCGCCTTCAACAACCCTTCGAGTCCTCCGGTGTTCCTCGACAGCTGCAACCAGTTGAGCTTCCAATTGCTTTATCCGAGTTTGTAGCGCTGCAACTTCGGTGGAGGGAACTCCGTGAGCAACCAGGTGACGGGCTAGCAGCGCAGCCTGGACAACGTAGATGTTAGAAAAAGCACGAGAATACAAGTATAGTTATAAGCATACCGAAACAACAGCACAATACCTTTGCAGTAGCATGGGCAAGGTCTTGGGCGATCTGCTTTGGGGTGGCACCATGCAGAGCTCGGTTCACTTCGCAGACATCCAGCAGGCGCGACACATAGCCGAAGGATGTGGCAGCTTCGCTGCGACCTCGAAAGTCCGAAGCTATTAATACGTCACCAACCTGCCAAGGATGCACACCTTCGGGAAAAACGCTAGACAATTCTTTGCCGAGAACCGAGGTCCCAGCGGCGGAGGTAGTCGTGTTAGCTTGCGGTGCACCCGCTCCCGAGGCCTCGGCTAACGCCACAACAGTTAGGGGTCACACAGGCTCCGATTGCAAGCTGGTGCCATCGATAGCTTCGGCCTCGGTATGGGTACGGGAGTTCCCCGCCACCGCTAGAAATAAATAAGTCGGTCGAGCTGCCAATGAACAATGAAATGATAAAATCAAACAGGTGAGAGCACTTACAGGGCTTTGCAACGGACTGTCTTCGCCTAGGTGCACGTCACCAAATGCGAAGTCACCTAGCGTCGTGCTCAATGGGAAAGAAGTGGTCATTTGTTCCGGAAGATTTCCAGGAGCCACCTCCGAAGTGCGAGCCACTTTCTGTTCGGAACTCCCAAGAACTTGTACCCTTGGTGGCTCCGTACGAGGCTGGTTGTTCACCCCGCGGCGGGGTATGCGCACTATCAAGTTAGCACTCCGATCACCGGCATTAGCAATGGTCCCTCCACCGTCGAGATGAGTATCATTGCCCGGTCCGCCGATTCCGACCCGTTGTGGATGCCTCGGTGCCGGTGTCCCAATCCCGGTCCCCGGAGCAATACGAGTTGTGTCAAGGGAACTTGCACCACACCTTTCATCTTCACCTTGTTCCCTCGTCTTCATTCTCGTCAGCCTCGGACGATGAGCCCTCCTCTGTCGCCGCACGTTTGGATGCGGTAACCTTTTGGCGTTTGCTTGGCTCAAGCATCTACATCAACACTGTTGGGATCTTTATTCTTCGTTCCGCGATTCTCGGGTCCCTCATGGTTGTCCGCCTCTCCGTCACTATCTGCGCGACTCGCCGGTTTGGGTCTCTCCGGTAGGATGAGCGAAGGATCTCGAAGAAGCAAGATGCGATTTCAACGTTGACCCGTCCTCATCTCGAGGCGATCCTTCGCTCGCGCGCGCCAGCTTCCGAGCAGCGTCACGAGCTCGATCCTTGATATCCTTCAACGATAAGTCCGTAACAAGTTTTGTGTATAAGATTGTGCAAGGCCTCTCGAGCAAAATAATGGAGTTACTGAGTACAACACAACAATGAAAATAGTCTAAGACAAGTTAACATACCCGGCATGTTCTCTAGCACGAAGGTCAACTCGCCGGAGTCCGAGTTCCGACGCACGAATTGGGACCCCAGTTTTTGCGGAGAGGGCAGACCTTTGCTGCAATTGCTTCTTCGCACAAGTCCCGCATACTCGCCTTCCGAGCCACGGTTTCCAAGAGAACTATGCGAGACCTAGTTGTTGCATTGGTCAGGTCCACGGGAGGTTGCAGAAAGCAGAAGATTGCAGCATTGTTGGAGCGAAGATTGCTCTCGGAACCCACATTGTAGTAGAACCACTCGAGGGTCTAGTATGGCCCCGAGTGCTCTCGATAGGCCTTCGCCGGAATGATGGATCCCTTCCTTTCAATGAACGTTGCCGAAACAAAGCTGGACACGAAGTCATCATTCAAGCCACTGGGATGTGAGCGCAAATGAGCTCGATGGGTGGCAGCGAAGGCCTCCGCATGGGGTTTGGCTCCTTCCATCCAAAAAGCCCACTCGAAGATCGATAGCCGAACTATGGCATCGATAGTAAGTTGCTGAATCTCAAGCCCAAAGAGATCCAACACCTCGCCAATAAACTTTTTGAACACCACAATCCATCCTGCGCGGACCTTTGGCGTGTCTTCTCCCTTGAGTGGCGCTTCGGCCTTTCTGCGGTCAAACCATCGTTTCTTGGCCCATTCATCGAGCTGCTCTGCGGTCACGGTGCTGAATCCTAGGCATGGGCTGCTCGGCTTACTGGTGCTGACTCCCTGCTTGGTCGCAGTTCCCTTGATCTTCTTTTCACCTTTTCTCCCCATCTCACCAAAACAGAAGTCCTGACTCTAGACCAAAGCGGCGCGCGGCTTCGTGCAGAATGAGACGGGCAGCAGCTTCGAGCGAGCCGCAGCGCCAGTGCAAGGCCGCGGCGATGTGGCTTCGGAACAGGCTGGATAGATGCCGGAAGAAGCACAGCGGCAACGAAACGTTCTGCAAATCGCAACGGCACGTGGCTAGCGTGTGGCACGAGCAGAATCGAGCTGCACGGGGGCAAGGGGCGCGCTGCGTCAACTATGGCGGCAGCAAATGGATGGAGTTGGCGGCGGCGCACGAATCTGAGCGGCAGCGGCCAGGATTGCTGCAAGGCGGCGGCTAGGTTTTAACGGTGGTGAAAACGACCTCACAAGCCATGGTGACCGGTCCCCTTTATAGCCGTCTCCACCCCGATACTACATCTAGGCCGTCCGTATAGCAGCAGGCACGCGGATGTCGGACACGCGGCCTGGCCCAGCCCAGCAGATTGACAAAATTGCAACCCAAACGGCCCCCTGCTTTGTGTTTCTGGGTTCGTCGAAGGAGTTTCGGAACCAGCGCCCTTCGGCATGTCATCGAAGGAGCTCGAAGCATCCCCCAGAAGGCGGGGCTCCGCGAATCGAACTTTTTCGGCATCTAGCGTAGCCTTTTGGCAGGCGATCCCCCGAAACCCATCCCGGAAGGCAGGTGCGGCTCCGAAGCACACAGCAGAAGCTCCGTAGGCTGGAGGGTCACGTTTCCTTTTAATTAGATTAATTTATTTGCTAACTGCCGTACGTACCTTGCATGGTACTGTTTCTGCGGTTTTCCGTAAGCTTCGCGATATCTTGCCGGTATTCTCTTAGGTCGGTTGTGATTCGGCAGTCTGGACTACACTACCACAAACGTGCACTCGTAGCGACGCGGCCCGGACTACACTACCACAAACGTGCACTCGTAGTGGCACGGCCCAAATCACCCGCCGCTACAAAATAAAATCTATTTTTAGCGGCGGCCCATTAAACCAACCGCCGCTAATATTTATGTGTAGCGGCGCGGCCCAACACGGCCCGTAGCTATTGAGTTTTATGCCTCTATTGCATGACCCAATATAAAAATACCTAACCCTACCCTCTCACACCCACCCACACACTCAGCTGCCGCCACCACCATCTCTCTCTCTCTCTCTCTCTCTCTCTCTCTCTCTCTCGGTCGCGCGCGGCGCCCAACCTCCTCCTCCCTCTCCGGCCGGTGGCGCCCGTCCTCCTCCCTCTCCCGGTCGCGCAGCGCCCCACCTCCTCCTCCCTCTCCGGTCGGCGGCGCCCGTCCTCCTCCCTCTCCGATCGCGCGGCGCCCCACCTCCTCCTCCCTCTCCGGTCGCGCGGCGACCCTCCTCCTCCTCCCTCTCCGGCCGGCAGCGCCCTTCTCCTCCTCCCTCTCCGGCCGCGCGGCGCACCTCCGCCCCTCCCGGTGGCGAAGGGCGGCGCTCGGGGCAGGCGGCGCACGGGGCGGCGGATCCGCCGCCTCCCCCCATCTCCCGGCGGTGCGGCGCTCGGGGCGGCGGATCCGCCGCCTCCCCCCATCTCCCGGCGGCGCGGCGCACGGGGCAACGGGTCCGCCGCCTCCCCCCCCATCTCCCGGCGGTGCGGCATACGGGGCGGCGGATCTGCCGCCTCCCCTCTCGACGGCATGAAGTGGGCCCACGTGGGCCCACCTTTTTTGTCTTCCCAGATTAGCTGTAGCGGCGGGTGGTTTCATTTTTCGTAACCCGCCGCTACAGTGCTTCATTTTTAGCTACGATTCCGTAGCGGCGGGTCATTGAACCCTCGCTGTAGCGGGTTTTGGCCCGCCGCTATAGTGCTTGTTTGTTGTAGTGCTACCGACTATTTATCTAAAATGTCAACACCTCAGTTGCGATTCAGTTTGCGTCGTGCGTGCAAAGGGTTATCCTGGAGACCTGCGCGCGGAAACCGAAGCTCCTTCGGCATATCACACAGCCTTTCGGTAGGGCGACCCACGAAGCATCTCTTCTTCGATACCCATGCAAAGCAGTGACCGGGCAGCTGTATATCTCGCCTCTTTCCTTCTGTCACGAAGCACCTTCCAGTACCGGCCGCATCCTTCGGTCCTCCCAAGAAGACTCCCTCTGATTTGCATTCCTAACAAAGGCTTCCTCATCCGGCACTCGTTCGAAGCAATGTTGCGTAGCAGGGAAATCCTTGAATAAATAAGTAAATAATATATAGTATTAGTAATAATAACTTTGGAGATCCTGCAACCAAGCCCGGTCTCTACAGTGACTAAGCTTTGTGTGTGTGCTCAAGCAGCGCTCCCTTCTAGAAAAGTACTCTCTGTTAAGCTTAAGCATCTTGGAGACCGAACATACAGGTCATAGTGCTTATGGCCGGTGTCTACGTAACGTGCAAAGAAAATTCGTTGCAGCATCTGAATGTAAACACAAAGCTTCCGTAGCTACCTTATTACAACAGAGAAATGCACTCTATGTGCTCTTGGTAAAATATACTAACCTGTCCGGGCGCTCTTTCGGCTCTCTGCGGGAGGAGCAGCTTTCGGCGTCCAGCGGGCCTCTTGGCCCTCGCGCAAGAGTCTGGTTCACCACCCAACCAAAGCAACGCCCAGAATCATCGATAACAATAATAATAATAGACATGTCACAGAGTATCCTTTTCTCTACAACTAACTATTTTGCAGGACCTTCGGACAGAACCGAAAAGGGAGTGTTATGGGTGGCCCTTTGATGGTCACGGTTTCGGTCCTTCCGAAGGCGGATCTCACCCATGAGGGGCTGCTGTTGGGGGAACAGGCCAGCCCATGACACCACTGGGCCAGATAAGGCCCAAAGTAGCCGAAGGAAGGCCCAATAAGCAGGTAGCCGGAGGCCCGTACCAGGATTCGGAGACCCCGTGGATGACGTGCGGAGGTGGCCCTTCGGGATGACGTGCGAAGGTGGCCCTTCGGGATGACGTGCGAAGGTGGCCCCTCGGGATGACGCGCGAAGGAGAAGGGACACGAAGCCTAGAATGACATGTATGCCCTTGTGGCCTCCGTAGCGTGCGTGGGTATGTTTGTAACTTGCCTGCTCGGGCAGTTGGGAGCTAGGCTATAAATACGTGCCAAGCCCGAGCAGGCAGGACATCGACTCTTGGACTCTTGGTACGGACTGCTTCGGTACGGCCGGAGGTCTTGACATTATACGGTGATACACCCTTTGCATTCGTAGCTCTTGTTCCCTTTCCTTAGGCTTGTCCGAAGGAGCTTCCATCTCCGGAACGGAGTTCCGGAAAACTCTCTTCAGCAAGTCCCATCGTGTTTGTTTGGACTTGTAACCACAACACCTTGCTCTGCTCTGCTCTCAGGAAGAAGAGCGCCGAGACAGCTCAATAGCCATGGCTGCTACCGCAGACGAGCAGTAGCCCCTACACATCCTCTTCTTCCCCTACGTCGCGCAAGGCCACCTCATCCCCTACGTCTTGGACAGGGACGGTCGGAGGCGGCTGAACAGCGGTGAAGCGAGAAAGGCGGGCGGCAACGGCTTCTTTTTTTTTGATAAATATGTGTTTGTATTCATTAATAATAGATTACAAACACTGGAATACAAGCATTACTAGAACACAAGCACCTCCGAAAGGGTGAAAATTACAACACTTCTAACGAGCAAAGTACAATTTGCACAATTTGCACACAAGATTGCTACTGACGGACTGGCTTGCGTAGTATTATCGGGGAGGCCTCGCTTACAATCAGCAGGAGGTTGGTCAAGGGTCAAGCTATCAGCAAGATTCATCATCGTCGGTGAGGCATTTGTATGTAGTTCACCCGGACGCATATGATAGACAGTGTCGACGCCTCTAGTTGACATTATTCCGAAACCAGATTTACCGAATCGGAGCGACATCGATCAATGCACTCGTAGCGGTCGTGGTCTCTAAAGACTCGAGTACGGCATGTCGAGATCGACATCGAAGATTTAGATACCATCGGTGGGAGCCTGCAATGAAGTCTCTTGTACTCGCAAAGATAGAAGGAATTGTAGGAGCACGATATCGAGTGCCGTGTCGCGAGGCGTACTCGTGTGGCAAGCAACACCGGTAAGCAAAACGGTTGTGCTGTGGGTAGTCCTGGATGAACCAGGCCCTTAGATGGCCCAAGTAGGCCCTACCCGATAGGGCCCAACACGAGCAGGTCCTGCGAGTGGGTCGGGGGCCTCCCACGACGACGACGGCAAGGCCATCCGTGGGAGCGGCGCCCACCGTTCGGACGGGGAGGCCTCCCACGGCGGCGGCGCCGGAGGGGTCCCGGGGAGGCAGCGGCGGGGGGCCCGGGACAGCTATGGCAGGGGGCCCGGGGAGGTGGCGACAGGGAGCCCGGGGAGGCGGCAATGGCTTTGCGGTTTGGGGAAAAAAAGAGAGGGCGGCCGGTGTCCTAGGCTTTATCCGAGTCGGCCGCAGAGGTGAGGTGGCTGCAGAGCAGCTGCGTGGCAGCGAGAGGACGAGGCTGCATCGGGCCGAGCAGCGGGCGCGCAGAGAGAGAGCGAGGAAGAGAGGCTCGCAGTGGGTCCGAGTTTGGAAATTTGCTAAAAGGCCCCTACACTTTTACAAAATTGGAAAACACCTTTCTAGGGCTCAAATAAATACGCGGAAAATCAAGGAAATAGATAAAAATATTTTAAAACTTTTTAATTACTGGAAGAAGTTCAAATTCCAAATGGTTTTCAAAATAAAGATTCAAACTTAAAATCAGAATTTAAAATTCCACACGTTTTTCTTGGGCATTTCAAAGCTTGTAAAATTTTAGCAAATTGATCAAAATTATTTGTAAAACATACTTGACCAAGTAAAACTATGAAACAAAATAAATTTCAAGTTTTGAACTCTTTTTCAAATATAGCTCATATTTAACTAGGGTCTAAATTGAAATTCGAATTTTTGCACATAATTAAATCACAATGCAATTTAAAACGTTATGATATGATGCTCATGACATGAAATGCCCATTTATTTTCTTAGGGTTGTTACAATAATCCCTTTATATTTTGAATGGATTACTGCACATTCAATTTTTATGATAATTGACACATTTTTTCTACAAAGTATGTTATCTTCTTATTTAAATAGTTTGTATAAAAAGCACATCACTGAATGCATCTATGTATTTACAAAACGTTGGAAGTCGGATAGAAGATGTGACCTTGATCTTCTTTTTCTAAATAAAGCTGATATGTTCACTCTCGCCGAGTCAAGAGTATTGTGGAAAAATGGGAAATTGTTGTAATCAAGGATCACACATCGGGAAAAAAATCATATTTGGCAATAATTTCTAGGTCAATTAGTGTGAAGGTGGGAAAAATATAGAATAAAGCACAATAATTTTCTTTCAGTCAATTTATGATAGCTTCATCAAAACCGCGAAATTGATTTGTTGTCGATTGCATGTATATATTTTGAGTTTTTTCAGAACAAATCAGAATTTTCTCAAGCTTCTAGATATGGTTCGCTTAAACAGTCTTCATCTTCTAAAGGTACTAGCCACATAGCATTGTGCAATGCTTTTATATTACCTATGAAATATGAATTAAAATTATATCAATTCTCCTATGCAATTATATGTTATTTTCTATTTGGGTTCACCACATGTAATAGACAATGCATTTAGAATATGATGCACAACTAGAAGCAGAAGAAACGTGAATGTTATAGTTTGTTTCATAAATTTCCCGAACGAAACACACTAACATATTTTTCTTTAGATTGGTTGCAACCTCTAATTTGATTGTATCATTTATGTTCACTGTTTTTGTTGGTCAACTTGTTTTTTTTGTTACACAATGAGTTACTTTTATATACTCTATCTCATTGCTCATTTAGAATCATTAATTTTACATAGACGGATCGAACTGGTGTTACGTATTTCTTTTTCCCAACCAGATCTCACACCCAGAACTGCACACAGCCTATTGCCTCCTAGCAGACAGCTACGTTCCACTAAACCTTCAATCACCAAATATAGGAGCATACGCGTGCGAGGCAAAAGTGCTCACTCATGCTGGTTAGCGAAATCGTTCGGCTAGTGTGGAGTATTCCCAGAAAAATCTCGGTCCCACGTGGTGCGGCATTGCAAAATTTATCCTGTCAGTGTCAGTGCACCCGTACTGTTGTGGAGATATTTCTCTCGTATACAACACTAGCCACATTTTGGGACTCAAAGCCCACTGCTCCGCTGCATAATGTTTCTCTCGACCCGTCGCCGGCGTCGGCCAGACTTTGAAACTGCAACGGGATCCTAGCAGCTATTGTTCTCAAATTTGCCATGGTTTATACACACACACACGATTCGTTGTTTCTATCGAATTTACCGGAACAGGTAATTTGATTCATGATGTGACTTCAGTGCTATCGACGTCTTCTGTATCTTGAAAAAATATCGGACTTGTCCTATTCTTAGAGCACAGTATGCATGCTGACTCTGACTCTCAAGGAGTCCAATGCTGCCGCTCAACAAGCAAGCTCTGAAGTCTGATAGTGTGTTCGTTTTCTGAGTCTAAATTTTAGAAGCTGTCACATTAAAAAGAATCTTATTATTTAAGAGTATTAAATAAAGTTTAATTATAAAACAAATTACAGGCCCTAGACTAATTTACGAGACAAATCTAATGAGGTTAATTAAGTCGTGATTAGAAGACGGTTACTGTAGCATCACTTTAGCAAAATATAGATTAATTAAGCTCATTAAATTCATCTCGAAAATTAGCACCAATATGTCAATAGGGTTTTGTCATTAAATTGATCAAAATATTTATAAATAATAAAATTCTTTTTGATGTGACAGTCTTAAATTTTAGAGGAGGAAACGAACACACCCAAGTTTATAAAACACCTATCCAAATGGCACGTTTCTCTTGTCACTTTCGTCCTGTCATCTTCTTTTGTAGCTGAGCAGATACTTCTGCATACGGGACATCAGACATATTTGTCAGGTTAGAGAAAATATCGGACAGTACCAGTCCAATAGAAACTGTGCTTGCCCAATTGAGCTCTGCCTTGCTCTGCTCTCAGGAAGAAGGGGGCGCTGAGGCAGTTCAACAGCCATGTCTGCTACCACCGACGAGCAGCAGCCGCTACACATCCTCTTCTTCCCCTACGTCGCGCCAGGCCACCTCATCCCGGCCGCCGACATGGCCGCCCTCTTCGCCTCTCGCGGCGTCAAGTGCACCATCCTCACCACTCCGGTCAACGCCGCGGTCATCCGGTCCACCGTGGCCCGAGCCAACGACGCCTTGAGCCGCGGCCACACCAACACAACGCCGATCGTCATCTCCACCGTCCCCTTCCCGGACGCGGGCCTCCCGCCTGGCGTCGAGAGCGTCGTCGGCCTGTCATCGGAGGCCCAGATGTACAAGCTGCTAGAAGCAACGAATCAGCTCCGCGTTCCCCTCGAGCGGTTCCTCGCCCAGCACCGGCCCGTCGACGCCGTGGTGGCCGACAGCTTCTTCCCGTGGGCCGCCGACGCCGCGGCCCAGCACGGCGTCCCAAGGCTGTCCTTCCTGGGCACCAGCATGCTCGCCCGGGCCTGCACGGAAGCCCTGGTGCGCAACAACCCGCTCCAGGACGCTGCCGATGGGCCGGCGGACGCCGTGGTGGCCCTGCCGGGGCTGCCGCACCGTGTCGTGCTGCGGCGGAGCCAGCTCATTGACCCGGTCAAGGATCAGCTCGAGTGGGAGTACTACGACCTGGTCAACGACGCGGACCGGAGGAGCTTCGGCGAGGTGTTCAACAGCTTCGCGGAGCTGGAGCCGGACTACGTGGACCACTACCGTGACAACCTCAGCCGCCGCGTCTGGCTCGTGGGCCCGCTCGCGCTCGCGGCCGGCAAGGACGCTGCGGTAAGGGACGGGCTCTCCCCAGAAGAGGAGAAGTGCCTGCGGTGGCTGGACGGGAAACCATGCGGCTCCGTCGTGTACATCTGCTTCGGCACGCTCGCGCATTTCTCCGTCCCGGAACGGCGTGAACTGGCGCGCGGCCTGCACCTCTCCGGGAAGAATTTCCTGTGGGTCACGAGTGCGGACGATGAGACCCACGAGTGGATGCCTCAAGGCTTCGCCGAGCTGATCGGCAACGGAGAGCGCGGCATGGTCTACCACGGCTGGGCACCGCAGCTGCCGATCCTGAACCACTCTGCCGTCGGCTGCTTCGTGACGCACTGCGGGTGGAACTCGGTGCTCGAGGCCGTGAGCGCCGGCGTGCCGATGGTGACGTGGCCGCGGCACGCCGACCAGTTCTACAACGAGAAGCTCATAGTGGAGCTGCTCGAGGTCGGGATCAGCCTCGGTGCTAGCGTGTACGGGAACAAGTTGGTGGTACGTGACCGTGTCATCAGCGGCGAGACCATCGCGGATGCCATTGGGGGAGTCATGGGTGAGGACGAGCTGGCCGAGGCGATACGGGGTAAGGTTAGGGAGCTCAGTGCCAAGGCGAAGATGGCAACCGAGAAGGGCGGCTCTTCGTACGAAGATGTTGGGCAGCTGATCAATGAACTCATGGATCGACGACGGAGCAATCAGAACGTTGAAGGCCATTATTAGCTCAGTGCATGTGAATTTGCTTCCGAATGAGGGACCTGGCGTCCTTGTGTGTCTGCTTTTCTTGTGCTCTTGAGGCCAGGGTATGATAGGACACTGTTTTTCTAGTTGTGCGATCCTTCAGTTTTTGGTGTTTGGGCCTCTCTTCAAGATGCTCTTACATGGAATTAGCCACTCAGTCCGTTCATTTATATAAGCATTCTTTCCTTTTCACACCACTTTACTCTTTCGTCTTATTCAAACTTCTTTTTGAAAATATGCAAAAATAAAATAAATCTCACTTAAAGTATACCTAATGATGAAACAAACAATAACAAAAGAAATAATAGTATCATAATTTTTTTGAACAAGACGAGCGGTCAAACATGATTTTGAGAAGTCAACAAATGCTTATATAAAGCAATGGAGGTAGTACCAACTTACTGTCAGGTTTGCAAGGAATCGCTGGCTCGACGACGGCGGAGCAATCAGAACATTGAAGTCCATTGGGGAGGCCGTTTTCTGTTGCAGTGCATGTGAATTTGCTTACCTCGAAGTGTAGAGAGATTTAGTAAACCTACCACAATTGATGGTATATTTGCTTCAGAATGAGAGACCCGGCGTCCTTGCTTTGGTGTCTGCTTTTCTTGGGCTCTTGCTTGAGGCCAGGGTATGATAAGACGCCTTTGCTCACTGTTTTCCAGTTGTGCGACCCTTCGGAATTTGTTTTTTGGGCCTCTCTTCAAGATGCTCAGCTTTGCAAGGAATTAGCGACCAACTTACTGTCAGGTTTGTTGCAATGAATGAAAATATGTAATCGATTCCAACAATCCCCAACCGGTGTCAAGTTTCAACCATTTATTTATTGCCAAAAGATACAGATTAAGGTCCTGTTTGGATCCCCTCTAGTTTTAAAGAACATAGTGACAAGAAATTGACATGTTTGGATCCCCTCCAGTTTGACTCCAATTTACTTACATATCCATTGACATATTGTCCAAAATAGTGAGGCTCAGCCCAAATATATCACTAGGTTTGTCGTATACTTGCCTTATGGGTATACAGATGATAAAGGAATGGATACGCAGAGACATGGTGACAAATTAAGGAAGATAAAGATGATGGCAATAGACAATAGACTGGTTCTCGACCGGTCCGGAATAACAGAAGATCATGTGTACTGGTATGGAAACAAGGCGGATACTAAGACCGGTGAACAATAACTTGAGGAGCAAGTTATTGAGCGATTTGTAGTCTGATTAGAACTCCGAATCAATAAAGAAAGTTAGAAATAGAACTCCATATATGTAATCTGTGTAATTGACTAGGACTCGCATGTAACTCGACTCCCCGGATATATAAGGCGGAGCAGGGACCCCCGAAGAACTCTCCGAGATCTTGCAATTAGCAAATCGCTAAAGGCAATACATAACATACAGGACGTAGGGTATTAGTCTCGATCCGAGAGGCTCGAACCTGTCTAAAATCGCGTGTTTCTGTGTGTTCTGTGTGTTGCACCATCGAATTCCACGCTCGTGAGGGACTGGGTAGTACTAATGCCGAGTTTAAGACTCGACAAGGTTGCCTATGTATATCTCTTTCAAATGAAATGGGACCATACAACAACAACAACAACAATCAGCGACGATTAGCATTCATCAATTGCTTGTCACATTTTCACTTTGTGACATGTCTATGGACATTAGTAAGATAATGTTTCACTGAGTGTCCTATTTATTGTAGTGTTAGTTTACATCAAAATATAATTAGTATTTTTCTTGTTTAATCTTCAAGGAAGATTCAAGAAAGAATCAGTGGGATTGATCATAATTTCACCCAAATCTTTGTTTATATCATCATTGAATGAAGCTTTAGTCATAAATGTTATGTCCAATTGTTATAATTGAGGTGGATAGCCCCAATCAAAAATGTTTATGACATTTAATACAACATATATAGGGAGATTTACATGGGCAGGGAAGATTAGTGGGTATGCAAATAAAATGATCTGTCTCTAGCTGAAAACAGTTGTCATATCTTTCAATATCTACAATATCAATAACATAAATAAATAAATAAATAAATAAATAAATAAATAAATAAATAAATATATATATATATATATCCAAATGATTTGAGATTAAAATTTTACAATCTATATAGTCACACCTATGTAAAGAAAGTTTTATGTTTGGCCCTATCTGAATTAATGTAATAGCTAAGATGAATCTATCCCTATAAGAAGGATTCCCTGGTGACGGCCAAATCCATCTTATGCTTGTAGGAACCAAAAGAAGGGGAAAAATACAGTAACAATGGTGAAAGATTCATCAGCTACGGCCCTCCCCTTCTGGCCTTTCGTCTCCCTCTTGATGCAACCCAATGCACGCCGTCGCCATGCCAAGGGAGTTAGTATGATCTTCATAATCTAATTCAGCTGAAGAATAACGGAACTGTTCGTAATTCTCTGTCACCTTAAGCTTTTGAATGAGTCGATCAGTTCTATTTACAATACAGAAAGCGCCCTCGTGGTGCTAGAAAGCTCAGCGAGAGTAATAGGAGTGCATTCATAGAGGACAAGATGAGAAGGTTGTTGCAACATGTGGCATTCAAAACACTACTCTCTTCGTTCAAAATTATAAGACACTTTTGATTTTAAGATTTCAAGTTTGACCTTTCGTCTTATTCAATAAAATTTTTGAATAAGATAGATGGTCAAACGTGATGTCTAAAAGTCAAAAATGTCTTATAATTTCGAACTGAGGGAGTATTTATTTATTATGATAATAAGGTTACCAGTGATGAGGCATAAATAAACACTATTTATTATGTACCGGTTATTTTTTTAAAAAAGAAAACTGGAGGGGTAAGCCCCTAGAGACTTATTAGCCGCAGAATCAAACTTTAAATACAAGGAGAAAACAAAGAGGGACCAGAAAAAAAAACAAAGGGGGAAGAGAACGAAATAAAAAAGCTAGCCTAAATTCTGAATCCATTCTTGGATGAGTTGCTTGTGTCTCTGTTTAGCCCTGTGGACAACCAACTGGAGCTCTTTGACGAAGTTTCTTTTAGTACCTTGTACCGATGGATCTACATCATCAAAAATCTTTTATTTCTGCTTGTCCAAATGACCCATCACATGATGATGACTAAAGAAAGGGCGTTCCAACTTCTTTTGTTGAAGATTTTATCAGCAGTGATAGCTGAAGATTTATAATAATTATTAAGTACGCCACCGGAACTTTGTTTCCATTTTCTAAAAAAAGAAAATAGATAGTGTGTACTGCCCTCCAGTAAAACAAACAGGCCCAAGACAGGAACTA
The DNA here is from genome assembly GCA_031894775.1 of Chloris gayana. Classification (NCBI taxonomy): domain Eukaryota; kingdom Viridiplantae; phylum Streptophyta; class Magnoliopsida; order Poales; family Poaceae; genus Chloris; species Chloris gayana. The sequence goes on from JAUNZO010000656.1 coordinate 465,688, forward strand.
TGATCTCAACAGCAATTCGATGTGTATATGAATGCAATTTTACAATGCTATAAATTATTGATAAGTTTGCCATGATATAACCAAGACGATCTACAACACCGAACCTCAGCCAGCCACATATACCTCAACCCAAAATAAAGAAAAAAAAAACTGTTACCTTAGAACAAAAACACAAAAAAGTTGATACATAACACATGATCGGTGACATCCAGAGCCTTCATTGCCGAACCAACCAACTCTACGCCTCGAGCGGCTTGCAGACGATGGTGGCATGCTTGGCGATCTGGTTGCTGAACTGTCCGGGCTTCTCGGTGGTGTCGACCTTGTCCAGGCCGGGCGGTGGCAGCAGCTCGAAGTTCTGCACCAGCCTACCCAGCGTAATGCCGATGATGGGCAGCGCCAGGATGATACCGGGGCAGCTCCGGCGGCCGACGCCGAACGGCACAAACCTGAAGTCGTTGCCGTGAGCCTCCACAGCCTTCTCCTCCTCAAGGAACCGCTCCGGCCGGTACTCGTCCGGCCGCACCCACTTCTTGGGGTCGTTGGCGAGGAACCAGGCGTTGACGAGGATCTTGGACTCGGCAGGGATGTCGTAGCCGTTGAGCTTGCCGTCGTTGAGGTTCATGTGTGGCACAAGCAGCGGGATGGCCATGCGGAGGCGGAGCGTCTCCTTCACCACAGCCTGCAGGTAGGGGAGGCGCTCGAGGTCTGGCTCTGTCACCGGCACGCCGGGGCCAAGCACGGTGGTGAGCTCTTCACGAAGCTTGGCCTGGATCTTGGGGTGGTTCACCAGCTCAGCAATGCCCCACTCGATCGACCACAGCGTTGTCTCGATAGCTGCAGATTCAGTAAAAGATTATTAGTTTTCGCACCAAGTGTTGGTGGCAGTTTGACTCGTGCAAGCTAGAGCTAGAAAACGAAATTTCAGGAGTCGTCACGTGGAGACGGCTTCAACAACCATTTCATAATCCTAGCACGTTGAAGGAATATCACTGGATCGCAAAACCCAGCTACCTCACTTCAGTGGTTAGTTAACATTGATATTAAGTTGGCTGATGGAGACTTTGATTAAGACGTCCCTTAATGTATATACTAGTATATTTTAAAATAAAACAATGGACCACGTCATGGCCACTTGGGCAGAGCATACTCTGTTCCTCTACCGGGATATGCTTGGTTGGTTGTGGTACCAATACTGAATCAATAGCCCTATCTGAATTCTGAATGGACGACAAAAGGACACCAAGATGTGGAATTGCTAGCTGATGAATTACCTGCAACGTTGATGTTCTCGACGATGTAGAGCACGTTGTCGTGGTTGATCTCGCCCTTCCTCTCGGCCTCCAGGATGTGGTCCATGGCGCACCTGATCTCACCGGTCTGGGCCATCACCTTCCTGCAAATCACACAGTACAAATCCATATTAGCTTCTCCATCTTTTGAACAAATCATCAGAAACTTTCAATGGATGCAGTTAACAGGTCAACAGTTTTTCCTACCCCATTGGTGGGGCTGTTTATCCTCCAAAGTACATGCTGCATGTTTGTGGGTGTCATGATCGATAGATCCAACTGAGGGACTATATTTAACTAAATCATTATTGGGCTCATGACATTTGTGGCCCTACCAACTTGAAGCAACGTGCAGGCCAAAAGATTGAATTAGACACTTGTTTAACATGTCAAGCATGTTAGTTGTACCGGTATTGATTTTACTAAGAAACGTCAATTTGCTCAAGCAGAGCCACTTCTTGCAGATGCAGATCGCACATTAGCACTGGACAGAAGGAAACCTTTTAGTTTCTTTTTCTTTTCCTATGCGGCGGCGGACGAAGAGCACATGGTAGAATTTTGAGATTTCTGCCTCTGTCGGTGCACCGGTGGTTACCTATGACTTTGCTGGAATCCCAAGCTTTCCACCTACTGTGTGATGAAAGCAGTGCTAAGCTTAGCGTGGTCGCTCAAAGCTTATCAAGTGATGATGCAGTGCGGTTCACCTACCCGCAACAACAACACTTGCACGGCCCAGAAGCGAAAGCGTAAGCAGACGGCACGGCACGACTTATTCCACAACACTTTGACAAATCCTGCGTTCCTTTCACTGTCTCCGATCCTACTAGAAAATACAAAGTCTCTTTTCTGTCTGATAGCGATTGGTTGGTGTACTTTTGCACGCCAAATGACATGCATCCGTTACCCTGTGTTACTAGTATGTACTTGGGATTTAGAACAGGTCTAATTGCTTTGGCAGGTTCAATTAGAAGCTAAAGTGATGTGAAGTTGCAGCAGGCTAGAGAAACTGACCCGGCTAATCGTACTAGATAGCAATGGGTTTCTGACAAAAAGAAAAAGTCCCTGAACCGCACCCATCACTCTGGTAAGTAAAGGGAATAGGACGGATACGTGCCTAACATGCATCATGTGCCCACCAAACTCCAGCTCACCGGTGGATGCAAATGCAAATCGTCAACCACCGCCCCCAATTCCGATTGCAACCAATTTGAAATTGCCTCGATGGAAGACGAAATTACTAAGCAGGAATTTGGTGCTTACTTGCGCTCCTGCACGAAGTGGTCCTCGAAGACCTTCATCCTTCGCGTCTTGAGGTCGTGGCACCGGTTGAGGTAGCCGCGGAGGAAGGGGCGGAGCACGGGGATGAAGTCGCCGTAGTTGTACTCGAAGCTCTGCGAGAGGCGGCTGCGCTCGGCGTTGAGCGCCTTGAGCTTGTTGAAGAGCGGGTCGGTCTCGGAGTCGAACCTGCGGTCGAACATGATGCGGAACATGTCGTTGTACATCATGAGCTGCAGGCGGCGGCGGATGACGACGCCGTCGGTGGCGGCGGCGGGGTCGCGCCGGACGTCCTCCACCACCAGGCGGGCCTCCTCCTCCCAGCCCGCCCGGTTCTGCGCCACCACCTTGTTGGTGAAGAAGGGCACGGTCATGATGCGCCGCATCTTGCGCCAGTGGTCGCCGTACACGGTGAACACCATGTCCTGCCCCTTCCCCGTGAAGATGTCGAAGACCACGTTGCGGGTGCGGGACCCGAACTCCACGCCCTGCGTGTGCAGCACCTCCTTGGCCAGCTCCGGGGTCGACACCACCACCAGGTTGCGCACGCCCATCCGCAGCAGGAAGATGTCCCCGAATCTCTTCGCCATGGCCATCAGGTTGCGGTGGTTCAGGTCGTCGCCCACCTGGAGCCAGTTGCCCACGATGGGGGCGCCGGGCGGGCCCGGGGAAGCCGGAGGCGCTTGCCGGTCAGCTTCGCCACCGCGATGGCCAGCACCGCCGCGGCGAAGAGGCCCAGGAGGGCCTTCTCCACGAGCAGGAGGTCCATGATTCCCCTCCCCTTTTGCCTTCCCTTTGGGGGTTGGTAGGTGGCTCTGGCTCTGCTCTCTGTTTCGCCTTCCTTCCTTGACAAGAGGCGATGGGAACGGCAGGAGGAATGCCAAGGATTTTATAGCGTTCGATTCAAGACGGGTTCGGTTTGAGTACACAGGAATTGGGGGTTGGTACGGTTTTGGTGTTGTGGGCGGGCCCCACAAACTTGTGAAAAGTTTTGATTTTAATTTCATGACACAATGTACACTCGCAATATACTAGTTCAACTGTCCGCAAGACACGTATACCAGAATATGGTATACGAGTCGAGTATATCGTACAACACTTCCTATAGGGAGGCATTGATTTCGAAAACCTCGTGTAAAAACCAAAACACAACACTATGATACATTGCACTTACTTTTTTTTCATTATGAGAAGATTGTAACATTGCACATATCTGTAATTCGTGTGTTGATGGAAGGCACGTGGTCAAAACAAAATACTATGTGCAGTCGACGTGTCGATGGGACATGGCAACCAGTGGCGGAACTCCAACCAAGAATGTGGGACACGACATCGTAACTAACCTCCACCACCGTGCCCTTTGGCTGGTCACCTGAATGTTGACAATTTTGCGATCGAGGGCAATGCTTGATGAAAATAAGGTGAGGATATATGAATATAGGGATGAAAATGTTTCATTGGAGAACACCTCAGCGTCATGGTCTTTGTCTGTCATAGACCGGGACGTCGATTAGGTGCGGGCATAAAGGCCTTTACGATAAAATCAATAATTCGATTCATTCTCAATTAAATTTTGCTCTAGCTTCTTTAGGAGTTAACTTGGATAGTTTGGGCAAATGCAGTCAATAAGCATGTGTCATGACTCATGACAACAATCATAAGGGGGATGAGACAAGCCTTGATATACCTTGTGCGTTTGTGCTACGAATGAAGAGTTCAAGATATGTACTGTCACAATGTATACATTTTTAGAAAAATGATTTATAAGAAAATTTGAAATAATTTTATGTAAACATTTTAAAAGAATCATAAAAAATCTATAATATTTCATCTAAGTTTGTATTTAATAGAATAATATGGTAAAATATTTGCACAAGTTCTAATAAAAATTTATAAAATTAGAAATATAACAATGGAAAATGTTTTCTAAGAAGGTAAGAATGTGGGGATGCTAGTGTGTGAGAGACCTACTTGTATTGGTCATGAACACATATGAATTAGGAGTTCCCACACAACCTTCACGTCCTCAATCGCGGTAAAACATAGCTAAACTAGGTAACCACAATGTACATGGACTACCTGGTCCATATAGGTAGGCCCCTTGTCAATAGTTTATAACTATTGGATTGTCACAATGGTATACCATAACGATCATGCTCAGTACCAAATAAAATATAACTTAACTTCAATAATATGTGACAAGTGTAGGTAACACAGGATAGAGGGAGATAATTATCTTTTTTATTCACTGTGGATACCCCAACTTATGTTATGGATTGCTACATAAGGACTACTCCTAAGATGTGAACAGATATCAACTAATATTTTTTTATTTACTATGGACTTCTTTTGGAGCACATTGTAGTTGCACAAGTACCCTACAACCAAGCATGACTGGTAATGATTTTATACTTGAGAAGGGATATTAGGTCTTACCTGGAACAGTAACATAGATGATCCGTACAATGTATACTAAAGCACCATGAAATCCTTGATTTGAAGTATTATCCTTATGAATCTAGAACTAAATATTGGAACTATCACAATCCCATTTTAGTAGACGGTTTAGTGTTGACAAGTGCAATACTTCATTTTGGAAAATCTGAAGAGGTCCCTGGGCATCCACAGACCATGGCCCCTAAGTAAAATTGACAATAACCAACCAAAGTCATGCTGGTAGGTATCTTATTATTTATTAATGTTTTTTTACTATTTTATACAACGTTCAAGAGATGTGACTATGACCATTACATATTATAACTTTTGACAACGACACTAAAAGGTATCAGAATAATAAGACGAACATATTTCTATATTTACAAACCAAGTGAGATATATTCATATGTTGCAGGGAAGCCATTTAAGTACAGACAAAATTGGTAGGTAGTTATTGCAGCATTGTAGATGAAAAGATCATCCCAGATTCGGTAGTATTGCGGAGACAGAAGAATGGAATAACGGGAATCAGTCCGCCTTTTTATCCGTATTGAAATGGAAAATTAACCCTTTCCTTTTGAAAGGAGAATGGAACACGCATTGGTAACATATAATATTTCCATATTGTACTCTGTTTGATTTCTTGCAGATTCCAACTGAAAATTTCCTGAATTCCCACTCGAGGTATGAACCCACTGAATAGTACTAGTAGTTTGAATCAACATGAAAGTTTGATACCGGAAGTGGGTGCTCACGTTCGTTGCTCTCTTTTAGGTGTGCTGAAGAGAAACTTCCCGTTCTCACCCATACATTGGATGGAGCCTACCACGCTCTTGTATGTTAGTCCAAAGTGGATTAAGTGTGGCTATAGCTAAGCTAACCATATCATTTGCATGCTCATTTGTGGCGGCGAGGCGGTCAAAAGTGGCGGTTGTTGGGGGCACGGACAAACGGGTGCTTGGATTTGTTTAGAAGTACACCTATCTCCTGAACGAGTTGACAAAAAAGGTTGGCTTGTTTATTCCCCTGCTCCGCACCACATGCACAAGTAACATGAGGCCACCTACCACCACGCCCACCTTCCCAGGTCTTGCGACTCGGGCGCGAGGAGCGACCGCTGCCACCAGCCCACTAGCGCGGGCTCTCTCGAGCCACCACTTTTTGGCTCGGTCAAACTCCGACTTTCGAGTTGGCGACTTTTTTTACCTGCGGTGAGAATTCAAATTTAATAGCTGGCATCGATTATTTGCCACAAATTTAAGAGTTAATTAGATACATATCATTAGAAATCTGCTACTTCTATTCCTGAAATCCGGTTAGTATCATTATAATTTACCTTTCTTCTTTACCTAATTAATACTCCTCTCGTTCCTATATGTAAGCATTACTAGAATCCCGAGATAGAAATAGTCAAAAGAGAAAAGGTCATATATACTCATCATTTTACACTACCTCATAAATTTTTCACCCACCCACCAATCCATCATTTTTTATCTTATTCATAGGAATGCTTATATTGTGGAACAAAATTTGAATCGTTCGAATGTTTATATAATGGAATGGAGGGAGTATATGTAATATAAGTATATTTTATATTTATCCTCTTTTCCTCCCTCCGTGTCCATCCAAGCTTGGTAGTGGCACCACGTCATCTTGCCTCTAAGGCATCCGCTAGGGCGGGCAACATCAGTAAGAGAAAACAATGAACCGGAACTATTATCTACAGCGGCGGGTAAAAGGGTCCACTGCTGGAACTTTTACCGTAGCGGTTGTTGGTCATGCCAACCGCCGCTACGATTTCTATCGACCACTATGCGCCACCCGCCTTAGCAGGACCGTGCACCCGACCACCATGCGCCGCCCGCCTCAGCGAGGCCGTGCACCCGACCACTTCACCCATCCGCCCGCTTCGTCGGGGTCACAAGCATCGCCTTCACCCACCTCGTTGGGGTGGTGACAAATTGGAGGTCTTTGCTAAGGTGAAGAGAAGCGGGAGAGGGGTGGTTGTGCACGGGGAGAGGATCCGACGGTGACTAAGGCGAGAGAGGAGAGAAAGAGAAGAATGGCAACTAGGGTTTGAGAGCCGAAGGACTTTTATTTGCATCATTTGAGCCAAACGGGCACGAAAAAAATAAAAGCCATGTCTGGTTTTTAGGGGGCCGTGTGTCTGGTCCATCTATAAAAAATTAAAACTCATTTTACCACTGTAATAGTAGATTTCTTGTAACATGCCGCTAAGTAGTATATTTTGAACAAGATGAAATTGAAATTCAAATTTAATAACTCTATGATGGGATGAGGTTAAGTTGTGAACAGTTAACCACTGTCGTGACACACAAATAGGTGAGTGGTAAAAGAAGTAATGAAAATACCACACGCGTACTTTTGGGAGTCGTAGCAGCCTCGGAAGTCTGGTGCGCCAGGACAGGTCCACGTGTATACCAAAAGCAAGTTGGGGCAGCTCCACGTTCCCACACGCACGCTGGCAACGGAGGGCAGCCAGCCAGCCGCCCATCGCTAACCATGCGGTCACCTACCCTGCCGAGAGCGGAGGAGAGTCTCAACCACAACGCGCGGAAGCAGTCAGTCTTCCTCGCCTGTCTGACGTTCAAGAAGGGGGAGAAGAAAAAAAAGAGAAAAAGAAAAAAAGGGCACGGCCACCTACACCCGTCGCCGTCTGGTTCCCATCTCCTGGGCTGGGCAATTTCGCTCCCCACCGGTCTCGTCTCTGACTCGCGCGGCCTCCACGTCGCCACGCCGTTGTGGCCGACGGCTTTCGTTTTCTCGATATATTACTACACGCACAGTCCCTGTCCCAACCAACCGTGCATGCGTTGCCGGGTAGGCTAGCTGGTCCCCCTGCCATCAGCCAGCCGGTAAGGAGGTTGAGAGAAGCTCTTGGCGGCTTCTCCGCCACGGAGCCGGCCAACCTTCCCGGCAACAGAAACTCTTGGCCCCTAATTCAGCGCGCGCACGCTCGCAGCACCAACCCCATCCCGCAATGATCCTATGTTCTCTTCTCACCTCCTCAGGATGTGCAAACCCGGCCGGGTTCCATCTTCCCGGGCCAAGAGTCAAGACCCACGACGACGTGTATCGATCGTACCATCCTCACGGCCACCGGTACACAAGAACATGCTGCAACGGGAGCACGACTTTTTCCTCCGAGAGAATCGCAGAGGAAAACGACGCAGTCGCCGGTAGGTGCGATGCCATCGAGCCCCCCATTGACTTGCCGGCGCGGCACGCCAGCGGTAGGTACGAGAGAGAGAGAGAGAGAGAACGCCTCTCCCCCATCCATTTTCTTTCGTTTATTACCGGGGATCTGGCGACCCGCGGCTAGCGACTGCTCGCATTATTATTAAGCCCGGCCGTTGGTGCTGCAACGGAGCCCTACGAGTCGCCCGCGGATGCCGTCGATTCGATCGGTCGATCTGATCCGTGCGCGCATTAATTACACGGCACGTACAACGGATTATCAGGAAGTCAGCTCCTTGATCCAGCTTATTCGTTCTTGTGCACTCTTGACTAAGCAAACAACTGCAACTTGTCAGTGTTGACAGGCTAATGACTAGGCCAGCGACCGATTAGCGTGTATCTTAATTAAGTTTGCAACCAGTCTTATCAAACTGGGTACTAGCTGGAGCTTTGATGCAAAGCACGTTCAGTCGCGCGCGCGTTCCTTCCTAGGTCAACAAACTCGCAGCCTTCAGTTGCTACTATTATTCCTATATATGCCTGACGCCAGCTATTTCATTTGATTGGTACATGATCCAATCCGAGGTATTTGTAGGCCTGATGATCATGGCTCGAAAAACCCAACCCAAACTGGTCGCAGTTTCATCTTAAAACCCAACCCCACCCAAAGATTTGATTACACGAGCCCCACACCACGGAGGACGTCAACCCAACCCAACTCATGTATTCTCCGTCTGAACAACTATGGGTTTCTTATCGTTACGTGATAAGTCAATATGTATATGCATATACTGCAGCTAGAAGTGCAGTACTCCGACTAAAAGTAGTATGCGTCTACTGCTCTACTTGTTGCTGTATGAATTGAAGTACCTTTTTTCCTTGGAAAATACGATTGAAGTATTCCGATTAGCAGCTATACAATTCAAAGCCTGTGAACACATGGATAGAATTTGTCCATAATATTATAATAACTTAAGTTCAACTAACTGGAAGAAAGAAATGAACATATACTAGACTTCCTCCAAATGAACATCGTCTCACTGCTTCCTTATGCTTGTGGACTGCTGTGCCATTCTCTGCTTCCTTGCATTGCCCTAGCCAAAGTTTCTCAACACCTCATTCACTTGCCATTCTGGATTTGCCAATGCATGATGAATGCAAAGAATATTCTATAGGAACAAGTGTTTTTCAACACCGTCACTACCGGAAACAGAGATGCCGCCGTGTGCCTTCGTGTTCGCCGTGTGCTATGCGTCGGGCACACGGTGAAATGTCCCTTTTCCGTGTACCCAACAATCACCGCACGACAGCGAGTGAGCACATGACATATCTATCTTTGCTGTCTGCAACTATCGCCGTCGGGCTTTCGTCGTGGGCCACCTACGACAAATAGCTTTGCCGTGTGCTACAGCCTTTTTGCCGTGTGCCACGAGCACACGGCAGCTACACGATCTCCGGTAGTGCGTGTTTGTGAACCATGTTAACAAAACCTGTCGACTTGAGGGTGGGTATAAGTATAAGATGGAGAGAAAAATGTCCATCGGGTGACGTGATGACTACTTATTCATTAGTGAAAATAAACCCCTTTCAACCTTTGTTTTCGCGAGGTAATACCGTACAACCTTTGAGCTCTCTCTTGGTACGGTGACATAATAATCCAAATACTACGTATAGCATGCACGTCAGTGCCCAATTTATCTCCACATCAGACATGTACGCCTGAATATAAATAAAAAACGATTTCAGAATATTATATGGTTTCACTCTTACATATATGCATAATGTCTTATTCAAATGCAACACACACATGATTGGCTAGTGGCTTCCTAGTTAGTGCCCAACAAAGCATGGCATGGAGCATGGATATATAGTGGTGTTGTTTGTTGTAATATTTTAGGCACCAGCGATGCTGGTTCGCTACAATCAACACAAAAGCAGGAAAACCATCACGAGAGTCTGCCCATACCGAAGCGGCCACAACGTGCGTGGACGCCATATAATACTGATCCACACTAGAATTCCAAATGGTTGGTAAGAAGCTAAAAATCATTAAAATACGGTTACCATCTTTTAAAGCAGAAGATCAAGGTTGTTGAGCACCCCATCACACAGCCATGTCGAGAGACATGCACCTAGTGCAGTGAAAAAAAAAATAGGAAAAATAAGCTATGACATATTGACGGACAGTGTTTGGTGGCACCGTTTGTGCAAAGAGAGGGTGCGCAGCGCAACCGATGGAATAACCAAAGGATTTTGTTCATTTGAAAAATAAATATCTGAGGAGTTGTGTCCGGCCGCTCCAAAAATTTACTCTTCCTACAAGCTTTCAACAATATTGTAATAATTTGCAAAAGCCCGTGGGAAAATAAACCACAAGCAGGAATGAACGCGTCTGTCAGTGGTACAGTTTTCTTTTTCACTAAATTGTTGTATACATGTATTGTCTTGAAAGTACCGATCCGATCACTGCACGAAGCACTTCTGGTGGTAAAATAAAGCGATGTAGCAGATACTGTTCGAGTGATTATGGTGTAACGTCCCGGAATCAACAAACACTCTCAGATGTTACTAAAATAGCCGAATATAAAAACAAGAAATTTCGCAGCACCTCATTTGAAAATAAAAGCATCGTGGAAGCGTAACTAATAATAGTTCATATAGGTATTACACTAGCACTAATAAACGTCCTAGCAAATAAAAGAGTGAATTACTAAAAAGGTTTGACATCCACACCACAGATTAAACCACAAAATCCAATAGCCAAGACTGTTCTAGCATAACTATTATAAGCATAAAAAAAATAAGAATCTGTGAAATGTGCCACTACTACGAACTCCTCAACAAGCATCAAGTACCTGGAAAGAGTAATACAAAAGTGAGATAAAAATCCCAACAAGCAAATTCGTTTTGTCAAACTATTTAAATCACAAATTGAATTTAAGCAACAATTTAAATGTATCAACATAACATGAGTAATAGTTCAATATAAACCACAATGATAATAATTGAATAATAATACACCTCTAATATCATATAAGACCACCTCACATCCACAATAATATTTATATGTTAAAAACTTCAATGTATGCATATGAATGCAATGCTATGACCACTTGCTTGTACATCGCACCACTCCTCAGGCAACGTACAATGTGTACCTGTACAAATCACAACCATAGGATTGCGATAAACTTCAATGCAGTTGGATGCTCATGATATGTCTCATATACCTCATAATAAGAAAAAAGATACCACAACTTCAACTTCATTTATCATAGAGATACCTCAAGTGAATAAAATAAGCAACAAGACATAAATAAATGGTAGCAAACCACTGGCCACTATATTCACTTGCCTCTCAACCAAAGAAGACCAAAGTGCTATGGACAACTCCAAGCACTACCACTTATTTTGGAACAATACACTAAGTACAAACATTGTATATGTTATTTACAATCAATATTCATAACATTCCTACGCCCCAAACTATTAACCAACAAAAACTGCAAAACACCTCATATTAGTGAACAGCAGCAGTGCTGCTTGTCTTTTTTAGAACATTAAAAATATAAAAGCAATTATAGCAAATAAATACTTGACAAGCATTATACATTGAACAATACAACTTGTATTCATGTCAAAATTTAATTTTGACATTCACTATTTTAAAATGGCTCTACAAAGTGACTGACAAAATCTGTCAAACAGCAGCACAGCACTAACTTTGAAAAATCATAGCTCTCAAATCACTGAGCCAAATCAAGCATGCTAGTACTCTATGAAAATAGGATATACATGACTACAAAATACTTCATATAATCCTATACTAAATCGACCTCTAAAGTATTTTAAAATGCAACTCAAAACAGATAGTTGTAACTAAAACTCTCGAATTGACAGAAACACGACAGTAACATTCCGACAGCCATAACTCTAGTTATAGTCCACAAAATAATGCTATAAATACTTACTGGAAAGATCTTGGCATCCCTGAAAAAGCCATTGACTGGTGCACCTTGAAATTCAGCTGTGTTGTTCGGGCTAACACCCTGATCCCAAATGGAACGAGCCCAGAACTTGAGCTGAAGGAAACAAAAACCAGAATCCAGTGCATACCAAAAGAGGATCACACGCCTGATCTATTCCTTCGAGCCTTTTCTTTCCTGCAGTAACCCTCTCTCCAATCTGCCCCAAAGCAAGGAATTGATATCCACCCAGCACCAGAATGTGAGGAAGGGAAAAAGGAAGTTGAATTCTGATAAGGAACTGATGATAGTTTGGGGCAGCGGTTGGGCAAGTTTCAGCTATTACTAGCGGCGCACTAGAGGAGAAACATAATAGAGGAGGGATCGATGTTGCCAGAGTTGGAAAAAGAAAAGGCAGAGAGCAAACGGTGCTGGTTGGGTTGGGCCTCGAATTCATTTCTCATCTGAATTTTGACAAAAAGAAAAACTATGCCTTAAAGCAGCATTTACTTAATGAACAACACATTGATGTTCCCACTACCCAGTTCTACGAAAACACCACAAAATAAAAATAAAACAAAATTACCCCTACAGCAGTTTTCTCGGGATTTTGACACCATTTTTGTTAGAGACTAGCGATTTTACTTGTGTTTCTCTTATGACGATTGGATTTGCTAGCCTTGGAGTACTATTCATAGCTCTATCTTGGCATGATGCAACATCCGACAGAGGGTTGCATTTGAACCTTATTATCTTGTATTTCCTTGGCTCCAACTTGACAGTGCTTAGAAGCTTGGATGTGTGTATTTATTTATATCTGATCTTTGGCCGAACTAGGGAGAAATATGTGTTTGGGTGCTGGCAAAGAATGGTATTTACTGAATGAACAACACATTGATGTTCCCATTACCCAGTTCTACGAAAAAACCACAAAATAAAAATAAACCAAAATTACCCCATTCAGCAGTTTTCTCGGGATTTTGACACCCTTTTTGTTAGAGACTAGCGATTTTACTTGTGTTTCTCCTGTGGCGATTGGATTTGCTTGCCTTGGAGTACCATTCATAGCTCTATCTTGGCATTAACTGAATTTTTTTATTACTAACAGAATTTTTAATTATTTAATATAAATAACATGCAAAATTTGAAATTTTATAAAACTAGCATCCCATCGGCCATCCAACGGGCGACAAGGTCTGTCTGTGGGCCCAATTGCGCCTTGAACGGCCGACAAGGAAATATAGCCCGTTGATCGGGCGACATGGCATGTATCGCCGGTTGGCCGCCTGCTGCAATAGCGTTTTTCTTTTTCTCGATTTTTTCCGCCTTAATAGTTAAGCCTATTGATATCTCGGTTAAAAATATTTTTACACATCTCAAGATCATGATCAATTTTATGATGGTAAACAATATGCTCATGCAACCATTTTTGTATACAAAAGCCCAAAAGATGTTAAGAAATTTAAACTAAGAATCTGTAGATCAAACTTGTTGTTAATAACTCATTGAATTTCTAGATCATCTTAAACTTTGATAAAAATTAATAACAAATTACCTACACTCATTTTATTCTTATTCGTACCAATATAATTTTTCCATAGGTCTAGGTTCTATTATAAAATTTTGAGTTATTTAAATTTATGAAATTCAAAGTATAATTGACTATAATTTAAGCTCTAGCTCTTTAACATAGAACATTTTGTTGGGACCATTTCATGGGACTCTTAACACTTTGAGTGGAGTTGAAGTTAGAATATAGTTAATTTTATTTTAATTCAAATTAAATTTGAATTAACTTTAAATAACTCAAAATTTTAAAATATAAACTAGACCTAAGGAAAACTTATATTATTACTAGTAAGGATAAAATAATTTAGGTAATTGTTCGTAGTTTTTATCAAAGTTTAAGATGGTCTAAAATTCAATTAGTCATTAACAACTATAATAATCTATAGAATTGTTAGTTTAAATTTACTAACATCTTTTGGGCTTTTCTATGCTAAAATGGTTGCATGAGCACATTGTTTACCACCATAAAATTTATCATGATTTTTAGATTTCTAACAATATTTTTAATTGAGGCATCAATAGGCTTAACAGTTAAGGTAGAAAAATTTTAGAAAAAGAAAAAACGCTAGTGTATCAAATCGCCCACGTATATCCCTTGTCGATCGAACAATAGGTGATATTTCTTTGTCGCCGGTTCAAAGGGCGATTAGGCCCACAAACAGGCCTTGTCACCGTTGAATGGGTGATGGGCCTGCTAGTTTTGCAAAATTTTAAATTGGTATGTTATTTATATTAAAGAATTCTGTTATTAATAGAAACAATTTGGCATTAACTTCATTTTATTTTAATAATTTATGGTGTTACAATGATTTTTTTTTTTGCAATGAAAGAGAGCTTTATTTAAGGGTTATGTTGGAATCCCACCTATTTCCTCTTGAGAAAGCATACGATAAGGTCAATTGGTCCTTCCTCTAACAAACCTTAAGAATGAGTGTATTTGATCATACTTGGTGCAAGTGGATTGACCAAATCATAAAAGAGGGTAGTGTGGGTATTAAGGATAATGACTATGTTGATCATTATTTCCAAACAAAAAAAAGGTCTCCGTCAAGGGGACCCGTTATCTCTACTCCCTTTTAATCTAGTGGCGGATATCTCTACTCCCTTTACACTAGTGGAAGGTTTTTGGCATGTTCTATAGTATTTTCTATAAAAGGAAAAAAAGGTCTTCGTCAAGGGGACCCTTTATCTCTACTCCCTTTTAATCTAGTGGCGGATATCTCTACTCCCTTTACACTAGTTGAAGATTTTTTGGCATGTTCTATATTATTTTCCATAAAAAGAAAATAATATAGAACATGCCAAAACCTTCAACTAGTGTTAAGTGCTTTTGAGCAACTAGTGTTAAGTGCTTTTGAGCAACTATCCAGTCTTATAATTAGCTTTCATAAATGTGATAGTCGCATTGTTATGTCAAGGCTAAGTATCACGAGAATGATTACACTTTTCTCTTTGGTTGTGATATTGGTTCTACTCCTTTCAAGTACCTTGGAATTCCTATGCGCGATAAGAGGTTATCAAATAAGGATTACGGTATAATAGAAGAAAAGTTCTAAAAAAGTTGGCAAGTTGGAAAGGAAAGTTGCTATCTCGTGAGTCTGGAGGGCGGGGGACTTGGTTTTAATCAATTCGATTCTTACTAGTATAGTGATGTATATGCTTTCTTTTTTTGAAGTAGTACCTAAGGGAGTGCTTAGAAAACTCAATTATTACCAATTAAGATTTTTTTTTTGCAGTGTGATGAACATAAGAAAAAAAATACCAACTTACCAAATGGAGCATTGTTTTCTGTCCCAAAGATTTCGGAGGGTTGGGTGTTCAAATTTTGGAAATTCAAAATGCTTGTTTGTTAAGAAAGTGGTTTTTCAAACTTATGAACGAGGAGGGCACTTGGCAAGTCCTTCTACCAAGGAAATACTTGTCAAATAAGATCCTAACCCAAGTAAAGAACAAACCCGTGGACTCCCATTTTTGCGTAGGACTAATGAACCTAAAGGATCAATTTTTAGTTGCGGTCATTTTCGAGATGGCTCCGAAATCAGATTTTGGGATGATACTTGGGTAGGATACAGACCGTTGGGCATTATGTTTCCTAATTTGTACAATATAGTAAGGAAAAAGGAAGCAACGATCGCACAAGTAATTGATTCTTCTCTACTTAATGTGTCTTTCCGTAGAGCCCTTAGTGGTGACAACCTCAAAGATTGGCATTACCTTGTGGCAAGTGTTATTGATGTTCCGCTCACGGTGGGAAAGGATATCTTTGTTTGGGATTTACATAACACCGGTGTTTTTTTGTTGAAATCTATGTATAAGGCTATAATCCAAAGTGTAATTATGTGACAGATCCGCCTTACGAAGAAGCGGTTTCGTCTCCAGGATCATCATGGGTGGGATCGCGCGTCGTGATGCCCGATAATTACAACATACAAACATAAGAATGGTACAATGAACATAAGTTACAAGTATCTTACATTCATCTAGGGTATAATATTTCATCGAGTCTAATAAATCTAGAAGCAAATAAGTTTGGAAAATAAACTATTACAATGGAAGCAATAAGATACAATCGCTCTCTTGGCGATACATCACGGACCATCCGACGAGAGACATGTGTTTTGCCCTAAACACCTTGTCGGCACATCAACGACTCTACTCCTCCGGACCGCACCACTCTCAAGTGTAGTGGTCTCTGTCCATAGACTGGTCATGCCGGTCGCCATCTCCATCTAAGACATCCTGCTCGACTGGGTCCTCCGAAACCCACAGAGAGCAAAGCTCGAGCAACTAAAGCTCAGCAAGACTCGACCAGTCAAGTGGCCAACTACGATCACTCCTAGACATGCAAAGGCCGAGGGGTAGGATAATTAAGCACTATGCCAGCCTATGAGTGGATCCTTACTTTCATCTTTTAGAAATCCATTTAAGTTGTAACCAGAATAAAATTTAATTTGCACTAAGCTAAAACATTACATGCTTCCAAATAATGTAATAAGCAATACAACAAATTAATCATCATCAATAATTTACATTTCTCTTCTTACTACGTTCCGATAAACAAGATAAGTGATACTCGTTACTGTGAGGGGCAGCGATTCGAATCGATTTACATCCTGCAAGAGAAACCTGATTGCACGAAACATACGCGCTTCCCGGAAGCCGCATTGGACAACCTTTCTCGGCGTGCACTTGTAGTGTTAGTCGGGCCTAGCTCCCCGAGAAGGGTCCCTCACGCTGAAACCGTCCGGTCATCATCCGTGAGTAGAGTGCTCCCTCCTCTCCTCCCAAATTTCTGCCTAGTAACTAAGGGAGTAATGTATCTCTCTAACATACAGTAGCCATTGGTACGTCGGTTTACTCGGGCAACCCTATGACTTATCCCTATAAATATAAATAAACAAGTAACTCTACGCCTATGATTACTTCCGATAGACTTGGTCAGCTAAATCTTTATATTCATGGAGTCATCACAGAAGCCTCACTAAGCCATTACCAATAAAAGAATAATTAACAGCGAATGTAGCATCCATGTTATATATGAGATTTGAATCCAAGTAGGATGATTTTAACACATAAAGAACCTAACCAACTAACAGTTTAATTTTTTTAAAAAAAAACTTTCAGTGTGTAGTTTATTTTCACTAACCAGGGTCCTGTTTGTTTGAACTTATGTCAATTTTTTGTTGGCTTTTTTTGTTGGGGGGGGAGGGAATCCAAAAGCATGATGCCTCTTGAAACCGAGAAGCAATAAGCACTTTTCTTCTAAACTAATGTTCTAAAGGCTAGTAACAAGCACAATGAGTCATTTAGCTAATCTCTCTCACAACTAATTAAAATGTAGGTTTGCATGTTCATTCACGTGAATGCGCGCAATATTATCCTATATACCACCCTTACCTAGCGTGAGTTTTTTTTCACCTTTTTCGAAAAGGCAAGTCGTGCCGTCAGTCGGGACTTCATCGTTCCATTTCCAGGAACCTCCCCGGTGCACCAGTTCCTTAACGAGGCTAATCTTGAGATCTGAAAAAAAATTATTAATGAAAATAAGTTGAATATAAATCATTAAAAATATTTTTAATAAAAAAACATTCAAAAACTTTAAAAAGTATTAAGCTTACTTAATTTATATATCTGTTTTGAATTTAAAACAGCCAAAACACATGAAATCAATTAAACATGTTGAGGTAATTTTTGCAACAAAATCTGGTGGGTGGGTATGAATATACAAGAAAAAGGCTTATAGGTAGGAATCTCAAACTCAAGATGAGATCGATAGGAGTGATTTTTGCAATTAATCCTAATTTTTTAAAAAAGAGGATCCAAGGAGATAGAGACCCCTGGGTCATTCTGCAATCAAGAACTCAGGAATCATGATAGCTAAATGGTCCTGGTTGTGGCATTGTGCCCTGCGAAATTGCTAGAGGCCTATTCAGGAGATAAGGAGATAGAGAGTTAGAGACCACTCGGTCATTCTACAATGAAGAACTCAGGAATCACGATAGCTAAATGGGCCTGGTTGTGTCATTGTGCCCTTCCAAATTCCTAGAGCCTATTCAACACTTGGGCAGTAACCAGATTGCAATTGGGCCAGAACCTATTAAACTAATGACAAGAACTTGGTGGGCTTATGAGAAGAAGCAGTTCATGCCAGCTATGAAGGGAGATGTTTCTAAAAAAAAGCTATGAAGGGAGATTGCCTATTAGCTAATCTCCCTCACAACCAATCAAAAAGGAGGTCTGCATGTTCATTCACGTGAGTGCGCACGATATTATTCTATGAACCACCCCTACCTAGCGTGAGTTTTTTTCTTCACCTTTTTTGATAGACTAGGTTAGCTAAATCTTGAGATTTTTGTAGTCATCACAAAAGCCTCACTAAGTCATTACTACAGGATCACTACCAACGGGAACATCGTCTCCTAGTAAAAGAATAATTAACCGTGAATGTAGCCTCTGTGTTATATATGATTTTACCACATAATGGACCTAACCAGCTAACAGTTTGCAAGTTTTTTTTAATAAAAAAACAAAGTTCAGTGTGTAGTTTCTCTTGACTAACTAGGGTCCTGTTTGTTTGAACTTATATCAATTTTTTGTTGGCTTTTTGGGGGAAAAATCTAAAAGATGGAGATGCTTCTCGAAACCAACGTTCTAAAGGTTTAGTAACAAGCACAATGAGTCATTTAAAATGACTTCATCAATCTCAAATCTCTGGGCTTGTAGGTCTAGCTAATCTCCCTCACAACCAATCAAAAAGGAGGTCTGCATGTTCATTCACGTGAGTGCGCACGATATTATTCTATGAACCACCCCTACCTAGCGTGAGTTTTTTTCTTCACCTTTTTTGAGATTGTAATTCACAGTCGGTGGGGCGTGGAAGAAGCAGAAAGGGCAAGTCGTGCGGTCAGTCGCGACTTCATCGTTCCGTTTCCAGGAACCTCCCCGGACCCGGTGCGCCGGTTCCTTAACGAGGCTAATCTTGCCTGGTTTCTATTGCTTCCCGAGAATCCTTGCTACTTGCTACTGGCCGCTAGCATACGCCATGCGTACGCGGACCACAAACTTGTGTTTTACTGAAAGGTCCGGTACCGGTATGCAGGATTCGGTCAGCGAAGAAGCCATCCGGTCGCGCAGATCCGACGACGAGCGCCGTGCAGGAGGGTTCAGGGGCCATTCGTTGTTATGTGTCCATCATCCCCGCCGCACCACATATGCATCTTCCGGGTCGCCGGCAGGCCGGTTCAAACGGCCAGTTCCGGCCGGGCGCAGCAAGTACAAAATCCTGCACTTCTTCTTCTTCTTCTTCTTCCCGGTCGACGGCGACGGCTACGACCACGACGTGCCGGTGGCAGTGCCATTGACCTGCCCAACCGATGAAGCACAGTACAAGTGTGCAACGCAGAGCGACCGGTCTTGTGCGCGAATTGAAGTCGCCTTTGAAGCGGTCGGTCCTTTCGATCGGACTATTATTATTGATTGCACTTGGCCGCCAGACAGGCCCGATCGACGCCCCCGGTGGCCGGCAACTCCAGGAAGCTTGCAAGCAGCTGGCGCCATCAGCCTCATTTTAACTTTCTCTCCTTTCCGGCGGTGTGAGTGGGACGAGTCATGCACGTTTTAATCCGTACCGGTCATGTGTTCAGTGCTGACATCAATCAAAACTCAAAACAGACGGTCATGGCACAACAACAAAAGGCCGCTAAAAGATTTTCCACTTTCAAATTAATTTGATTATATTTGCCATCAGTCGCCGGTCTATTATTTTTCTGCCTTGCAAATTGTTACTTTCTTTGTGCGCGTGATGGTATTATAGCGTAAGTGTTACCTTTTTAACCGGTGAAAACAAGCCACGATAGCAACGTGTGGCCGAGACATCAGCAAATTTTACCATACTCACGTCACGGCTCAAGCCGACGGTTATCAGGCATCTCAGCACTGCACTGAATAAGGTCATTATATGATTGTTCACCTTTTGTAAGTGGCTTATTAACTTTAGGTTTATTAATGTTGTGTCCTATCTTGGTGTGATTCTTGATGTTCTTTGGTGGTGAGAAACAAGCACAAAATTCTAACAAGATCATTTTGATGTACAACACTGCCAGAAACTCCACAAAACAACCGTGTAGAGATGTCGAATGTCTTGGGCAGAATACCCTATTATGTACTTAAAAATCTTAACAACATGATAAACTATCTTAGATACAACAATTTGAGGCGTGCGTATGTATTCTAAGATTTCGTCGATAAGATCTAACCAGTCACTAAGTATTGGATAAATATTATTTTATCACCAAACCCTTCATTAACAACTTAGCTTTTTAAAATTGTAACTTGGCTATAAAACCTAGCTAATAAAGTTTACAGCATATGTACCATCCGGTACCCTCCATAGAGAACACGTGCATATGAACCTAAATCGTACAAACCTGGAAAGATCCAGCAGCCGCGCCGAAGTGCAAATAAATTACTTCTAGAATTGTTGATTAGAAATTGGAATGGTCAAGAAACACTAATCTACTGCCTGTTTGACTTCTATCCTCAAATGTGACTTCAGGTGTTGGGGGAAAGCTGAGTCAAGGTTCGTAGTGAAGCTCCAGAAAGAGAACAAGAGAAACAATAAGTTTTGGCAAATCAACTATTAAGTGAAGTGAGTGCATTTGGTATAGATAATTATTCGTATTGGACAAGTCAGAACTGATGATAAAAATAAACCAATTTCTCTTATTCTTTAAAAACTTCTGAAGTTGAAACATTTTTTCTGTTCACCAGCGATATTGCCTTACACGAATTTGTACTCACAAATATATAGGAGCTGTAAAAGGAAAAATGCATTTCGTGACCATCAATATGACTTACAGGAAATTAGCATGGAACCTTTTTGGTCATAATTATGTGGGCTGTTTGCATGAATGATGACGTTCCATTATCTTCGTTTGGGTTAGAGATAAAATATAAAATTTCACTATTATCTTAGCTAATACCCTAACTGATATTTACAGCAGGATAAAATTTCACTATTATCTTCGTTTTAAAATATAAAATTTCTATTTGAAATATATTTTACTAGAATAGGGACTATATTTCAATTTTCTCAAAAAAGTATATTTGAAATAGAAATACTAGATCATTAGTTTGAAGCATTTCTATTTCAGATATCTAGATCATTAATTTACTGGAGACCACAGAAACATATTGTGATAATGGTATCTATTTCAATGATCAGTTATGATTTGTGCTTGTTGGTTTTGCATTCCGCTTGTTATGAGCCGTGAGAAACACAGTTACATATCATTTATTTGGGCATGTGCTTTTTATGATTATTATGCACTTGAAGCATCTTGCAAGGTTTCTCTAAAATCGCAGAACTGACTAATGAACCAGTACGTACAAAAATTAGAAATGATATCACTATCTTATAGAATCAGTCAGTTTTACAAAGCGCAAGATACAAATTGATTCCTTCGCACCACTCTCAGTTCCAATCAACAGTGACTGAAAGACATCCAGGACCAAGAAGAACAGGCCTCGAGATAGGAAAAGTTCAACTTGCTTGGACGTCCGAAATTCTACGGAAAAAGATGGTAGCGCCGGCCATTCATCGAGAACGGACGCTGCCTTTGTTTTGGCGGTATACTCTCTTTCTCATATACTAATTCAATGTCTACCATTTATTATCTGAAAATTTTATCTCATTTTTCAGACTTCCACGCTACCATTTTACAGTAACTACATATACCTAAATCCTTTTGTAGAACACGTGTATAGATTTTTCAAAAAGTGGGCACCAAAATTTAGGATCATTTACAAGTATTATAGGTCCAAGGTTTCTTATAAACTGTAAAATAAAATGTTATTATTATTATTATTATTTGCCTGAACTAATTATGTCATGCCGCTCAATGAACTAAGTGTGCTATAGCTAGGCGAACTGCCACCTTCTAGGAGACAGCGGCGATGCTTCCTTAGCATAATAGCATGTATCGTCGCCGGTCATTCATATATTCCCCGTCTTCACGGCAAAGCAGCATCGCTAGGAAGTCAACAACCATCATGTTCTGCCAAAGTTCCTAATGTATCACATTCAAAAAAAGTGCGCAGTGTGCAGACTGGCCCGGTATATAGAGAGTGGATTTGCTACAATGGTGCGTGGACAGTTACTCCAGGTATTGATGCCATAGGATGCATTCCTGATGCTTCGTGGCATGGACTCTTACATAGAGCACAGATCATGTATACTACTCTTTTACTAAATTGTTGTCGTCGTTGACTTTTTTGTTAAGTTTGACCATTTGTCTTATTCAAATGAAGTTTAACAAATGTCATATATTTTGTTGGAATATGTTTTATCATTAAAGAAACTTGAAATGTAGCATATTACTTTTTGTATTTGAAGAAATTTTTTGAATAAAACGAATGGTCAAACGTCACTGAAAAAAGTCAATGACGACAACAATTTAGTAAAGGAGAGAGTACGTGTGTTTAATTGAATGATGGAATATACATACAAATCACGTAACTGCGAGTTAGTCAGAATATAATAAAGAGATATATTGATGAACAATGCAATGAATTTCTCATCAGTCATCAACCATAGAGCATTAATTATTACTACTATATATCGTCTAGGTTTTAATATCGTCACAAGAAAGTGTCACACATTTTTCAATAACAAACTTTTCAATATGCAGGCTGATACACGGAGTTTGCAATATACCTGAATTATTTATGATACTATCACAAACTTCACTTATGAAATATGATAGTCATCCATGATGATTGTATATGGTCTGTTTGGTGGATCCCCCTCAACTCCTAGAGACTGGCTTCTGCGATGTACACTGAAGCCTGTGAAAATGAATATACTAGCATCTCTTCTTGTCTCTTTTCTTTACTTTCGTACATGCAGGTTTTCCGATCCTCATATGTCCCTACATGGGATAACTGATGACTTTTGGCGACCATGAAAGAATCCATTTATGTTTCTCTTGTGGCAAGCATTGGGTATCAGAAAAACCTTTATGAGCTAGTTTATGTAAAAAATGTCGGTATATACCTATTTTGTGGTATCAAGTATACATCTTTTACTGCTACCGGTTTTGTATCTAACAGATATATAGTAAAACATAAAAAATGTATAACCATAATCTTCAAGATATTTTATATAATCCAAATATTTTTCAATTTAGCTGAAAAATTAAGAGGCATATCACTGCACTCTTTTCTGCAGCTAGCAGCTTTACTACCACAAAATGCATTTAAGCTTCTGCCTACTACAGACGTTAGTACTTTCCCAAATGGCGGTATACCTTTGCACATTAGCATCTGTTTATTCTCTTCATTGACAATTTCTTCTTTTTTTTTTTTGCACATAACTGTTCGTAGAATTCTGGGATCTCGATCAGGAACATTATTGTCTAGTGCGTTTGAACCTAAAAGTTCAATTATTGCTAGTAAAATACTGACAACACGAATTAGCATATCCCTTTGAATGGATAGTTAACATTGCCATGGAATTTTTCCATCATCGGTTTCTGTTGATTTTCGAATAAAAATAACATTTTCCAGGAAGCACACATTATCTATCTGATGGATCGGAACGAATTATTTCACTGACACGGCAGCGTTAAGCTGACGACATACCACTAGTTAGCACATATGCCTGCGATGCCATGGGGCGATGACTGGAATCAGCTGGAACTCTGTGGCCGAGTGCCGAAATTAAATGGTATCAGTGAAAACGTGTGGTTCTCGCATGTTTGGCTTCGTAGCCGTGGACTCGGCGCTCGTCAAAGGAAAAGTTCCACCAAGTCGTCGGCTAAAGAAGGGAAGACGATGTGGTCCGGAATTAAGATCCTTCCATGTTGAACGGCGAATGCCCTTTTCAACTTCCATGGTCGTCCCCATGACCCAGCCGAGATAGCAGTGAGAAAGTGACTAGATCAGCAGGAAGCAAACAAAAGATTAATTAAATAAATTTACTATGTATTCACCAGGACCAGTGACCCGTTCCTTCTCTCTTACCGCATAAAAGGAGTCTTCCTCTCCGTGTTCGTACCACGTTGCTTCGTTTCCTATGTACTGCTGTTTCCTTCTTTCCATGGCGTGTGACACACATACCCTTTAGCTTCTTATTAAACCTCGGACACACGCAGATCGCCAGCTTCGCCTACCTCGCCTTGAGAGAAGCAAACAACCTTCATTGTTCATGCACGTCCTTGCACGGAACCCAGCTCCTCATCCCTTCAAGCTTGACCTTCGGGACACGGCAAACATAAAACAGAAGATCGTTGGCGAGGGACCGGGAGCGATGGACGACGTGCTTTCGCAGATCAACGAGGCCTTCCGGCTTGCCAGGGAGCTCATGAGCGAGCTCCCGGCAAGCCAGAACGACCCGGCATACCTCGCTGAGCGCTGCAACGGCATTGTCCGCGCCTACATCGCAGCCATCCGCATGTTGCAACCGTCGCAGCAGCCACCTCCCTTCGCCGACGACCTCCTCCGCCGGTGGCGCCCGGACCATGAGGTGGGTGGTGGCACGGCTAGCCCTTTCCTCAGTTCACCGTCGTCGCAGCTGGGCTTCAACACGCTGGCAGAAGCTTTCGGCGCACGGGCACCGGAGATGTTGCGCACCGGAGCCGACGTTGCGGGCACCTCCTCCGGTGGGCCGGTCAGGCGAGTGACGCCGTCGTCCCGGGGATCGCCGCCGATCCAGCCACGGCCGGGAAGGAGGAGGTACGTTTCGTTGCCGTTGCTTGGCGTAACGTTAGGGTTCGTTAATTTTGGCGGTCAAGAGTTCAAACCGGGGCTCAGACCTTTTACCACGTCATTGGCGTGGAAAGGCCACAGAATTTTCCACGCACGCATCTCGTATCTGTTCGCAGATTGCGACGCTGACGACGTCTTAATAAGAATTGCGTGCCGAGTCATGATGCGTCCCGGAGAAGTTGCACGAGGGTTTACATGCTGTACTATTTTAGCAACCTAGCTAGCTACCCCCTCACACGTAGTGAAATCATGTGAACCCATAGAGATTTGTGTTGTGAGTACAATCTTTTCAACTTGAATAGTAATAACCAAAAGATTAGTCAGATATTGAAATATAAGGTGGATTGATGTTCGCAGATTTGTCAAGGCAAAAAAGTCCTTTCACAATATACTACTTTTAAATGGCATAATGCTTATTTAAACATCGATTATTTAAAATATGACCATTTCATAATGAGTCAAATCAAATGTCATATTAAACGCCATGTGGATGTTCTGGACTCATATTATTTTGCGTCCGATGGAATGTATCATATGAGTTCTTGATGGAAGATTAGTTAAACTCAAAAAGAAAAGGTCTAATCGAATATTAGGTAGCTGCTAAGCTGAAAGAGACAGGCTAATGATGTCTGTTTCGTTTTGTTTGCGTGATTAATTTTCAGGCGAGAGAGCGGGGAGAGGCTGACGGTGATGGTCCCAGCACAGCGCGCCGGCAACACGGATCAGCCACCGGACGACGGGTACACTTGGCGCAAGTATGGACAAAAGGATATCCTTGGCTCCAGGTATCCCAGGTAATCCAAGTCCCAAATTTTTATCCTTTAAAACGCAGGAGTTTATTGTTATTCAATCTTTGTTTGAATTGTCAGTCTTTGGGTTACGAAGAAGAAGAATAGAAGACACATAACCAGTCAAATCTAAGAATAGTTAACACGCTTGAGCAGCTAGTCTTTGATTATATATGGAAATTGATGTTACTGAGTATGCTTTCACACCATTATATTATGTTTCCTATTTCGTACATGGTCCTTCACATTTGACTTGAGCTTGCGATGCTTCACCTTTTCCGCTTTCCCCACTGCGATGCTAGTCAGAGTAAACCTGTCAGACACAAACTACTACTAGTAGTAGGCTCCTGAGGTTCAATTCAGCGGGATCCCATTATCGGAAGCTTGCCACTCGTGCATATAGTTGTTGAATATTCCTGGTTCTTTCGTCTAAGCGTTCAGTCTGGCCGTGTGTATCCTGTCGGTTCTCGTCTGCGTGAAAATTTGAGTGGACAACATCATGTCAAGTCTATCTCTCTTGTGCCATTGATCGTACGTAACATATCTCCTCCACATGAAGAATTCATACATGAGAACAGTATAAGGGAAACGTAGAATTTAAGTGCGATGATATCGTCCGGCAAGCAATAGGTGTAGAACTACATGGTCTGTAACTAATCACTAAAGTCGATCGAACTAATCGCCTGTGGCAGAATATTAATTTAGGTTGTTTTTTTAGAAAAAATGAATAAATTCCAGCCATGACAAAAGTAGAGACCCTTTAGTTTGTTACATAAATTTCAGCTAGCATCGCTGATCCAAAACTATAAAGAGAATATAACAATGGAGTTTCAAACAAAGCCAACATAATTATTATGCTTCCGCCCATGATTGGCAATCTCCAAAGACGATTGTCTCAAGTGATGAGCTCTTACACCTAACGAGCTCTTTTATCTTCATGCTGCAGGCACAAAAAAACGCAGCTAATACGCTCTCCTAAAAATAGTGTGTATAAATAAGGAATATTTAGTATTATTAAAAATAATGTCGTTACGGTAACGCAAAATAGACCAATGTAAAGCAACTAAACCCCACTAGTATTAGTTTTCTCTCTTATAGAAAACCGTGTCGGGTGGAGGTAGACTAGTGACTAAAAGCACTATTCTCCAAATGGATCTAGCATGATGGTATTCAAACAAAAGATAACCAATTGTTTCATTATGATTCATTACAGAAATAACATTTATGACTTTCTTTCAGGTTTTTCTTGCAATATTGTCTTTTGTTTGCACCTCTATTTTTTAAGGTACTACAAGAAAATCTTAATCTGCAGAGGAATTTTTATCTTCCATACTAGTTTATTGTGGAAAGGAGCATGTTGGTCAAATAAAAATAGATACATAGAGTGTACTGAGAAAACCCCGGTTTTATTTAGATTCCATCTAAATCTATCTTTCTGCTCTTGTAAATGCACATCAGTGATTTTAACTACTAGGTCCAGCCATTCTCGGTATTTGTCACCCACCAAAGTCCTTATAAACGATATATTCAGTGGTACAGTGTTCATTACACTCTCCACTAAGGCATGTTGGTGATAAGCTATGTTATATAAAGGAGCAAATTCTCTCAGTGCCATAAAAATTTACTCAGTTCCCTTTGTGCCATGAAAAACGTTGAAATTCCCTCTATGCCATCCATTAAAATTTCCATGGCTTGTGTGCCACTACCACCAATCATCATCAAATCTTACTGTTTTCCTTTATTCACTAGCTCGAAAACAATACTTTCTTTGATTCAAAATTTATGAGACTTTTTAAATACATAGAGTAACCTCTGGGGAACATTTTTATTGATGAAAAATATTTCTTATTATATAGAATTTTTGAATTTGAAATTGGTGAACCTAGCTAAGTGTTCAGGTTCCTTAAATTATTAGCGCCAATGCTTAACATTTACCTATTTTCTTCTCTTAAAAATAAATATTTTCTTTGCACCATAATTTTTGTACATTTTTATACTTATTGAGAAACATGTGAGGAACACTTTTTTATTGTTACATGTTTTCATTCTCTTCCTTTTTTTAATATTATAATCGATGAACATTGCAACACATTAAGGTTATAATAACCTTAACACTTTACTATGTTCACTGATTTTAAAGTCAAAAAAGGGTGAGAATAATTACATGTGACAATGACAAGTTGTGTTCCCCACACTTTTCTATATGTGTATAAAAATGTACAAATTATTTGGAGCAAAGATAGTATTTTTTTACTAGTCGGAGAATGTTGGTAAATGTTAAGCGCGACACTAATAATTCAAGGAACCTTAACACGCAAGGTTCACCAATTTCAAATTCAATTTTTTAATATAAAAATATTACTTAACAACAAAAAATGTTTCCCACATGTACTTTATGTATTTAAAAAAGTTTCGTAAATTTTG
Source organism: Chloris gayana (assembly GCA_031894775.1). NCBI lineage: Eukaryota > Viridiplantae > Streptophyta > Magnoliopsida > Poales > Poaceae > Chloris > Chloris gayana. The sequence goes on from JAUNZO010000656.1 coordinate 493,900, forward strand.
AAGCAAATAAAATATTTTTTCGAGCTACCGAATAGAGGAAAACGATAAGAATTGATGCTCATTTGCTGCAATGACACACAGGGCATGAAAAATTTAATTGATGGCATAGAGGGAACTTTGACGTTTTTTGTGGCACAAAGGGAACTGAGTAAATTTTTTATGGCAGTGGGATTTTGACCTTTTAATGAATGTTGCCCTACCCATCCTCCCAAAAGCTCGGTTGGTTGCCACCTTTAATTATGAAGGAACCGCAAGCCAAGATTTCTTATTTAATCTTCATTAAACCTCTCCAAAAGTGATAATCATAATAAGGTTTAGTTTGTACTTGAGTTTGAGACTTTTAATTTAGGTATGTACTCCTAAGCAAGGATTGCCAAGTACCTTCTGTATTAAGCAAATTTATTAGCCATTTACTCAATAGGCACTTATTATGAATCGCAAGGTCCATGATTACAAGTTCCCCTTTATCCTTAGGACCGTAAAGGATGTCTCACTAAGCTAGACGGTACTTCTTTTTATCTGAATTGTCGTGCCAATTGAACCTATATCTATAGAGATCCAGTTTCTTGAGCACCCCCTTAGGTAGCTCAAAAAAGGATATCATGAATATGGGTAGGCTGCTAAGCACCAAGTTTAGGAACTCTACTCTGCCTCTGTTTGACAAATGCTTAGCTTTCTAACATGACAACTTCTTCTCAAGACGTTCTTCTATTTTTCTCCAATTGATATTTAGGAGTTGTCTATGGTGCATAGGGATTCTCAAATATCTAAAGTAGTATTCCCCGCATTACAGCCAAAGATTTCAATGTACTCAACTTCAAAATCTTTGCTTTTCCATAGCAGAAGACTTCAGTTTTGTAAAAGTTGATTTTAAGACCCAAATAGTTGTTTGAACACAATGAGCAAAAGATTCATGTTTTTTCCTTGTTCTATATCATGGTCTAGGAAAATGATGGTATCGTCAGCGTATTGCATAATTGATAAACCATCATCTACCAATTGAGGGATAATACCTTTTGTTTCTCCATCTTTCACATGTTTGATCCACAGTGCTAGCATGCCAGCTACGATATTGAACAAAATTGGTGACATCGGGTCTCCGTGTCGTAACCCTCTTTTGGTTTGGAAATAGTGGTCAATGTCGTCATTGACTTTGATCCCCACACTTCCTCCTATAACCATTCCTTCAAACCTTCTACAAAAGTTGGGTGAAAACCCTTTCATTCTCAATGTTTGTTGAAGGAACGACCATTTAACTTTATCGTAGGCCTTTTCAAAGTCTATTTTGAAAATGGCCTTAGAATGTAGCTCATGAATTGTTTCGTGCAGAATGACTACTCCTTTCATGATGTTCCTACCAAGTGTGAAGGTTGTTTGAGAAGGAGAGATTATTCTCTGAACCACTCTATTTAATCTATTTGTATAAACTTTGGTGAAAATCTTAAAGCTAACATTAAGGACACAAATTGATCTATATTGTTGTCAGACCTCCTATATACTAAAAATGTTTCCAATTTAGTTTGTTATTATAGTCGTATATACCGTGCAAAAACGTTTCTAGTACCGACGAACCGTCGAACCGGTTACCTGCATGTATAGAGATATGCATAGATAACAAATGCATACAACGAATAATTTACACGAGCATCGTGTTATGCATAAGAACCTCCTGATGGTGTTATCAGTCGGATACAGACTTAATACTCTTTTGTTGCAATCTGCAGAAGCTACTACAGGTGCACGCACAAGAACTACTACGGGTGCGAGGCAAAGAAGAAGGTGCAGCGCCTGGATGATGACCCTTACATGTACGAGGTCACCTACTGCGGAAACCACACCTGCCTCACCTCCACAACGCCGCTGCTCACCCTTCCCGCTACTGCCACGGCTGCAGCCAGCAACACCATGGCCACAAACTCCCCAACTGGCTCGGCAGCGATGCTCGCGCAGGATTTCGCCATGGTGGCAGCAGACCATGCTGCACCGGCTCTGTCCACTGCCATTCAGCTCGGCATCAGCTGGATGCCGTCAAGCCTCGTCGGAGCTAGCAGCAGTGCTGGTGCTGGAGAAGGAAGCAGCGTGCAGGTAAACGTGTCCACCTCAGGGACAGGGAGGGAGATGGAGTACCCGGTTATGGACCTGGCCGACGCCATGTTCAACTCCGGAGGCAGCAGCGGGGGAAGCAGCATGGACGCCATCTTTTCTTCTCATGATCCACGTGATAGGTAGATCAACAGATAGCCACATGCATCCCAGATCAACTCCTCTACTCTGAATTGTTGATTGGAATTTTGAAGTAGTAGTTTCAAATCATGATCACCGTTTAACCCCGTTGCCACAACCATGTATGTAGGTGTATGCATATGTTAGTTTATTTCTTCATTAACAACTTTATTAAGTAATCAGATCAGTCATTAGTTTTGGGATAATAAAGCTCTCACACCACACTTACAGAAAGGGTGAGTCTCTGGGACATAGATTACGATTATTTGTCCCTTGTAAATTATGTAACAGCATTCCTATTTGTGTAATTTCAAAGGTCTCATATCTTAGACGTATTATTATGTACACGCACGTTAATTATTTCCTACTCCTAAACAATGAGTATGTAAACTTTGTCTTCGACTCTCGGCATTCTGTAATTGGATCAGCTTCAACAAAACCGATTCTATCAGCTGGGGAGAGGACTTTTACAGTTGAACAATACGAAGCAGAAATGTATTTGCCGGTATAGCACCAGTAACACCATGGCCAAGCTCATCACAAAGCTCTTGACTCCAGGCATTATATATGTAGAGGTCAGCTGTTTACATGTGGCGTAGCCCATTAACGCTTGTGGGCTATGGAGGTTTGTTTATTAATTTTATTATTTAATACTTTTTCGAAAACATTTATAGTAATATATGTTACATACATACATATATGTGTTTTATTATTAAGATACAATATATTCGTACATGAAAATGGATCTTCAATGTTGAAAGAATTGCTTATCACTGCTGAAATAATTCAAAAATTATTTTTTTTAAAACAAAATGGTTCAAAAGTACAAAAGCAATAAGTTTTCACTACTGGACCAGTCAATATTCACTACTTGAACAATTGATTTTACAACTAGAACAGTTGATTTTCACTATTCGAACAATTCAAAAAATAATTCCATTTTTAAAAATTTTAAAAATACTAGAACAATTAGCTTTTACTACTGGACCAAAATCTTACGCACTTTACCTGGTAGCCATCACTGAGGAAAATGTTTGCTCGCAAGAACATCATGAATGCAACAATGATAGCCCAAGTTGCTGAGATATTAACGATTTACTTTGTTGACAAAAAAATAACCGGGATCGAAAACTTGCAAAACTAACCACCGAGCCACCCAACTTGTAGGCGACAAAGGATGCCACGTCAACCTATGTGGATCCAGTCGCCTTTTGAATGGGCCACAGGGTGATTAGTAGTTGATTAAGGGGATGCCACAAGTTCACTCAGTGACAAGCATCCAAAACTTTTCCTTTTTCAGAATTTTTTACCCCTTAAGTGTTAACACTTCCTAAGTCTTGGTTAAAATTATTTTACATCTCTAAAAAGTATTACTCTCTCTGTTCTTTTTTCTTGACCTTAGGACAAGAAGATTAGTTCATTTTTGAACAAAATCCTTGTCCTAATGTCATCAATAAAAGAATTGAGGGAGTACACGTTATCTCGAGGTAGAGTAAATGGTTTGGCATCGAGTTTAGCTTACTTGATGCCACAAGGTCTTAGATAGTTTTAATAATAAATTCAACATTAGGTTAAATGCTAAGTACTAATCGAATTTTTAGCACATCTTAACAATCTCTAAAAATTCAGGAAAAAAGAACATATGTTTATTTTGTGATGAGAATAGTCGATAAAAAAATTTGGGTTAGTTTATTCAAAATATTTGACTTGTCTGAATTTGCTTCAAATTTAATTTAATGTATTAATGAATAATTTAAACTCTAATCACATTTAAATTTGAATCTAAAGTTTAGTAGTGTTAGGGTTTGTAAATATGAATTTAGAGTTTAAATTGATCGTTTATATATCCAATTCAAATTCAAGTTTGAACTAGATTCAAACAAATTAAATATTTTGAAAGAGGCTAGCCCTAAACAAAAATTTCCTTGATTGTTCTCACCATAAAATAGACATGTGCATCCTTCTGGAGTTTTAGGAGAAGGAGGCTTTGGAAATTCAATTATTACTTAACAACTAGTCTAATATTTTGTTGCTAACGATATATAAAACCTTATCGCATAAAGTAAGTTAACATGGTTGCTAAAATATTTACTTTACAGCCATATAGAAATTCTCATAAGTTTTAAAATTGTAGTAATATTTTTTAATCAAACCTTAAGGAGTGGTAACAATTAAAGGTCAAAAATTTTGAGAAAAGAAGAGTACATTGTGGGCTAGTAAACAAGCGGCTCGTTATTCAGTCACTAATATCTTGTGACCCATTGACGGTCATGCAACAGGGTGGTTAGTTTTACAAATTCCGATTCCACTGATTATTTATATTAATGTGTAACCGCCAATTTAGGCCTTCTATTGTGCTTCAAAGCTCAGCTTCTTTCTTCAATTTTCAAAAGGTCCAATTTAGTCCTGGAATTATGGTTAGAAGGTGCAATTTCGCTGATCTGATGGCAACCACATGGTGTGCCATGTCAGCACGTGGCACATCACTTCAATTTTATTTTTGTAATTTTGAATTAAAAATTGATTTTTCTCACAAACGTGAAAAGAGGATTATTTTTTCAACATTTCTATTGCGTGAACAAAATAGCATCCTGGTATTTTGATTGGTTTAATCAGTTTTTTTTTAAAAAAATATGAAACAATGTATAAAAATATCAACAATACAAAATATGTTCCATTTATTCAAAGTGATAAAATGATTTTTTGTATTTTTTATATTTTAAAATATTCAAATATTGGGTATTACTTTGACATTATAGAAACATGACTTAACCGGTCAAAATGTTGTTATACTATTTTGTTAACACAAATACACAATAGAAACATGTTTTATATTTGAGCGAAAAATCGATTTGAAACTCAAATTCTAGAATTAGAGTTGACGTGGCATGCCAGGTGCTGATGCGAGACGCCAGCTGGGTGCCATGTCGGATTTAGGATAAAATTGAACCGTCTACCGAAGTTCAGGAACTAAATTGAACCTTTTAAAAGTTAAAGGAAGAAAATGAGCTTTATTAAATTACAAAACATCGTTTATTCAGGACCTGACCGTCGGGCAACACAGGTGACGGGCCAACTTGCGGCCTAGATGAAAGAGGACTGGAGCCTTGGAAATCTAATAAACCAAACATCTAAGGGCATGTACAACGGGTCTATTAGCCCCGTCTATACAAAGCCATTTTTACAGAAAACACCCCGCCTCCACCTATCGACGGCGCTTCCGTCGCCTCACGAGGCGACCTTAACGTCTCGTGCTCCCAGGCGGAGGAGACGGACAGAACACCGTTGTACGGGTCGTCGTCTCCAGGGAACGATGCCCCGGATCTCGGTGCGAAGGCGGAAGGAGAGCGTCAGTTCTCGCGCCAAATCCAATCCCCGCCAACTCCTCCTCGCTCCTCCCAACTCCGCCGCCGCCTCACTCCTCTCTGACCCGGCTGCCCACCTCGCCTCCCACGACTTCGCCGGAGCCCGGCGGCCCAGGTCCACCTCCTCCTCGCAGAAGCGACCGGCGGCGGCGGTGGTCCGGCCTGTCGGCGCCAGCGCAGCAGCCTGAGACACCACGGTGGAGATCCTTCAGTTCACCGGCGGTACCCACGGGGTCAGGGTCCAAGGCCGGCGCCTTCCCGCGCTAGTTCCCCTGGCCGTCGGTGCAGGTGCATCCTCCGCGCGCGGGGCGCCGGAAGTAGGCGAGCTGGTCTGCGTGATGGGGGAGCTGCAGGAGCGGGAGTCGCAGCTGCGGACGGTACTGCCCTATGAGCCATCGAGGAGCCATGGATGAGAAGGTCATCATCAAGAAGGCTCGCTACCGGTTCCTGCCGTCGGTGGACAAGGTCTTCAAGTGGGTCCCGTTCCAGCTGCCGGTGAAGTCGTGGACGAAGAGGAAGTCTGGGTTTCCGGTGCTGTCAGTCCACAGAGGGTCCTGGCGTGGGCGCTCGTCGCCGCCGGCTGCGTGGCCCTGACCTTGCTCATCGTAGTGTTCATCCTCTTTGCCAACATCCACATCCCCTACACCGGGAAGCAACAGGTAATCATGATGCAAATTCCTCCTATCCTGATTAATTAATTGGTTTATCTAATAAGAAACAAAACACAACAATTTCCTCCTGTCCTCGTCCAGCAATTCACATGTAAGAAAATGCTCTTGTATGTTCTGCAATTAGACTCTTTGCTTTGCTTAGCCTGCACCGAACCCTCCTACTGACAATGTTCTTGTATGTTCTTGTTTTCATACTGAACAAGCTTAACCTGAAGCATCTGGTAACCCAACAATTCACATGTAAGAAAATTACTCAACCTGAAGCATCTTGATCCTTTTATCAAGTTTGGTTGATACATCAAGCACTGATACAAATCCTAGAAAAGTTTAGTTGATACATGAAGCTCCTTTTCCCTGAAACTAACTGAAAATAGGTAAACTACTAGAACATGATATGTAGCTGTACTACTTTCAGAAAACTTGTTTTAAATTTCCTATCATATTAGCTAATTTCAGACTTTGTTTTTAACTTGGCTTCAGGTGAACCTGGTGGCTCATATTACTCTATGTCTCATTCAAAACTGATTACTTTGTGATGGTAGATGTGTGGTGAATTTTATCCCGGCTATGTTCACTTTTATTAATTTTATCTCTTTGAATGAATGTGAAAAGAGTCAATTTTTTTGCATGTGAATGCGCTCAGTTGATCTCGTTCTCCACTATTTTTTTTCATGTGAATGTGACTTGTTCACCTAATTTCTATTATTTGTGCTTGATACATTTTCTATCAAACGACCACACAATGGTATACATAAATTTATTATAGTTGATCTTTAGTTACATGTGTAACATTAAATTGCTTACAGTACAATAAGATAGTCTTTAGGTTGTATGACGCTGTCTGTTCATCTGTCTTTATCATTAATTAAGAGACAGGCCCGTCTCTGCGTTGTACATGTAACAAGAGCTAGTTCGAGCCTGGGAGTCTGCTCAGGCCCATTATCACAATTGAAACAGCCCGCCCACATGCTCACAGAGTACGCAGGAGCCGCAGAGACGATTGGCGGCGTTCGCTTGAGCCTAGCGCGTCGTTTCCTTTTCACCAGCGATTCTTCTCCTCCTACTTGCGTCCCTCCCGAAGTGCTGATGCGATCACGCGGACGTCACCAGTGCGCCGTGCCCTGCCCAAGCAGTCAAAAGGTGTTAGTTTGTGAATGATGAACCTGAGGCTCCAATCCTCCCTGGTTTCCAGCTCGTAGGAAAAATAAACAGATCCCAATCACGGTAACCTCGGATCTGTTTGATTCATTATCATAGATTGCCATAAGAAAAAATATGGTGAACAAATCGCTCACCGCACTTTTGGTAAAGTGTGGCAAGAAAATATGTCTATGACAACTGGAAACAACTGTTTAACTGTGACATGCCAGAATTGTGGCAATAAAGCAAACAACTACCACAAAAACTTTAGCAAAGTATAGCAAATTGTGATAATGAACCAAATAGGCCCTTTCTACTGTTTTAAAGTCATCTACAACTGTGGCAATTTTTCCTTCAGATATGCTTTGGTACTCCTTTTTCTCGAAAATTACACGAATCTTAAAGAATTATTAGGTGGCTAATTCAATTTCTAAGCGTTTTAATCCCATTCGTGTCCCGCCCTGTTCCAGGCTCACCCACAATGCCCACTCAGCCCGCACACCGTATAATGAATCATACTGTATGTTTTTGCGGGGTACAAACATTTGCAGGGGCTGCCGTCGCTAAAGACGAAGGACCCTGTACTCCGGTATCGCGCACTGTACACAAGAAGATGACGATCTATTCGTACAGCTCTAGATGGTACTCCTCCGTTCCATTGAAAGTGTCGTTTTAACTTTTAGATATCGTTCTTTGACTGTTCGTCTTATTCACAAAATTTATGCAAACGCTATTTATTTTTTCTAACTTAATTTACCATTAGTGATACTTTAATAATAATATATTATTTTACTATTTTTATAAAAATTTTGAATAAGACAAGCGGTCAAACATGAAATCTGAAAAGTCAAAAACGACACTTTCAATGGGACAGAGGTAGTACTTGTTAATTTACGGGCTAGATTGGGTTGAATGGGCATGAGGAAACTGGACACCAAAACAGTTGTTAATAATCAGATTATCCTTAATAGGAATGCTTTGAGATTTGTGCAGTTTTAAAAAGGCGGAGCATATCTCTTTTTTCTTCAGCACATAAGGCCAGTCTCAGTCCACGGTTTCATTTCACGATTACCAAGAGTGCCACGTCAGATTTTTTGCTTAGGTGTGTCATGAAACTGTGCAATGAAACAACCTCTCTCAATGTACGGTTTCATGACACAGTTTCATAGGCTACACGTAACATTAAATTGCTGCATAGTGTTGTGATCAAATGTGCCATACAATTTTTGTAGCCAGCATGGTAATAGATAATTTTACTTCAAATATGAATAAAATTACATAGTTTAATGGGTTCCGAATTTGTGCCAAATATGCTCAATCAAGTCATTCTTAAGTTGTACATGAGTTGCGTGATCTCGGATATCTTGATTTTTTTCTAGCACTCTTTCGAATGGAGCATTTTGTTCGGAGGCAATTCCGGTTCTTGGACTACCGTAGCACTTGGAGCTTCATTCAAATCTAGAATCTCTTCAATATCATCCGGCTTTTCATCTTCAACTATAATATTATGAAGGATGATGCAAGCTTTCACGATTTTCTCAAGTTGTCCTCGATCATATAGGCGAGCGGGTCGCTTCAAAATACAAAACCGACGTTGCAAGACACCAAATGCTCGCTCGATGTCCTTTCTCTTCCCTTCTTGATGCTCCGCAAATAACTTGTCTTTGTCGGTTATGGGTAAGGATATTGACTTCACAAATACAGCCCATTCAGGGTATATTTTATCCGCGAGGAAATAACTCTGTGTTGTACTGATTCCCATTCACGTTATATTGTACCCGAGGCGCATGACCCTTCGAGTGTTTCGATAAATAGAGTCGATTGTTGTAGAACATTGATATCATTATTGGCACCTGCCACACCAAAGAATGCATGCCAAATCCAAAGATCGTGAGAAGCCACAGCTTCAAGAATCATCGTTGGGCCTTTTTTATCTCCCCTAGTGAACTGACCCTTCCATGCAGTCGGGCATCTTTCCCATTGCCGGTGCATACAGATCAATGCTACCGAACATGCCGGGAAAGCCTCGATTCTCATTTACTTTAAGCAAACGCTCAACATCCTCGACAGTAGGCTCCCTCAAATAGTAACCACCAAAAACAGCTATAACCCCCTCAACAAAATTCTTCATACACTCCATTGCAGTTGTCTCACCTATCTTCAAGTGTTCATCCAAATGATCTGCGGCACTACCATTAGGCAACCGACGAATAGCCGTTGTGCATTTTTGTAATGGTGTGAGTCCTTGCTGATTAAGGGCATCGATCCTTGTAGTAAAATAATCAGACCACTGGCTCAAACCATTAACAATGCGTAGAAATAGTGACTTCGACATACGAAATCTTCGACGGAAAATGTGGGCCGGATAAAGGGGATTCTCCGAGAAATAATCATTCACTAGAAGTTGATGATAAAACTCACGTGGCCTTTTGATATACTTCCTTGGATTTAGTCGATGATCCGACGCCACATCTTGAAGACCTTCAATAGCATCCTTCACAAGTACTGTTGCCTCAGCAAGCAGATCATCTAATACTTCATCTTCGGCAACAAATTCATCTAATAGATCAAGTGGGTTAGGGTCAGGGTCACTGCTCGGTGGATCATCTTACAGATGACATTGTGGTCTGTGAGTTTGCAGGACGACATTGTGGTTATATATACTACTAGGCAATAAAAAAAAGGAACCAAGTCACATGCACAAGCCTTCTCTCGTCTGTTGCATTCACATGAGAAAAATTGCTGCATTCACATGAGAAAAATTGCTGCATTCACATGAGAAAAAACTGGTGCATTCACATGAGAAAAATAGTTGCATTCACGTGAGAAAAATCTATTGCATTCACATGAGAAAAACTGCTGCATTCACATGAGAAAAATAGTTGCATTAATCCAGCATAAAAACACCCAGCAGTAGCATTCATCAAGCATAAAACTGTTGCACATATAAGTTATTTGAAGGTAACAGGAATAGAAATATTAACTAGCTTTAGTCTTCTCCAAGGTCATCATCACCAAACAACTTTGCCTCCATCTTCTCCAACGCCTTCTCTCGTCCGGTAATTTGTGCTTCACTCATGTTTGTAGTATCCTGTTTCAACAGTGAGTTATAAACTTCAAGCAACTTTGCCTCCTTTGCTTCTTTTGCAGCTTTCAGATTTGCCTTGGAGATTTCAAGTTGGGTTTGTGACACCATCTCACGTTCCACTTTACGCTCTTTTTGCATTTCAACTATCTTATTCAGATTCTCTCCAAGTAGCACAATACCTTCCTTAATCTCTTCCTTCTTGCGCTTCCCCTAAGTTGAGCCTTGGCTGCTTCTCTTCCAATAGGACGGGGTTGGTCTTTGTCATCTATAATGTCAATGGTATCTGTCTTGTTCTTTTCCTTCTCCAGCCTCGAAACATAAGCACACCATTTGGGCTCATTCATGAGAGTTTTCCACAAGTGAATCAATGTGAAAGGCTTCGATGCTTGCTTGTATACATCTTATGTGCCTCATCCATCAGTTGATCTTCGGAGTACCCACTTGTGTGCAATTTACTCACCGTGCTCCAAAACCCATTAAATTCATTGATGGTTGTCTTCAATCGTGACCAATATATCTTCAATTGGTTACTGTCCCTTGTTTCATTCTCCGGGGCTTTCTTGTTAAATTCTTCAGTGATTTGCTTCCAAAATGTCTCACCTTTCTTGTCACTTCCATGTAATGGATCATTAGAACAGTTTAGCCAAGCATTCGCGTACAATATAAAATTATTTGGATTAATAACTTGTTCAGCTAAGACATGGCAAAAAATAACTTTGCGACATAGTACATGCTTGTGCAGCTATGACATGGACCACAGATTGAAAAAATACTTACCAGTCTAACTTGTTCATCATATGTCCACCTTTTCTTGGACTTAGCCTCAACACCGTCATCATCATTAATATCGATGTTCCTTCTTTTCTTTCTTGATTTAGGTTGTTTATCTGCTGGCCCTACAGGGGTCAGATTACCTTGGGGACATGGTACTGGAGATGGAACTGGAGATGTTCCAGTGAAACCTTGATTAATAAGCCCAGTTAAATGGAAGTTCTCCCCATGTGGTAGAGAGTGAAAGTATGGTTGTTGCAGCAAATTAACAAAACCAGCTTGTGATGGATAGCCCCTGAAATATTGACTTAATTCAGAAAGTGTTTGTTCATTTCTTCCCGACTAAATATTCATGTTATAATTACACACTAAAATATAAGATGTACATAGGCATCTAAATCAAATGCAGTCATACATTCTTGAAAGTACATGCTTCTGATATGAAATGTAAAATATAGATAGGCAACCAAATCAACATTCTGTACTACCATTGTTTATCTGCCCCCAAACTAAATATAAATAGGCAACCTCACACGCATGTAAGCACATCTGTAAAACCATTGTTTATCTGCTCCTAATCCCAATTTGCTTTTTCACGGTGGAATTAAAACACTATCAGCTAATGCAGGTAAAGAACTATATTAATAATCAAACAGAACACACACCAAATCACATGGCATGGACTGCTGCGGCAGGTAACAGATTCCATCTAGAATAATTGCAAAAAGACAAAACAGAGGTGTCCATTCATACCAAAAATTCAACGGAGATTCCTGCCGGTCCATGGATGCCGGGTTCTGCTCGATTGAATCGCTGCAAAAGTTTCCTGTGGCTCCAGATTCGCGCCGTGCCTGGTTCATCCAGGCGGCGCCCCTGCGCCCGCCTCCATGGATGCAGGAGGAACAGGGCTGCTACAACGAAGAGAGAGGGGAGTGCAGGAGAGAAGGCCAGACAAATTGGGGACAGAGAGCACGGGATGCGGATGGCGGAGAAATTGTGGAGAGCGGGAGGCAGAGAAGTTGTGGAGAGCAGGAGGCGGGAGAAGGGCGTTCGCTCCGCGCGGGAGAAGGATGTTCGCTCCGCGCGGGAGGCGGGAAAAGGCGCGCCGAGGCACGAGGCGGGATGCGGGAGCGCGCCGGCGTACGGGATCGCGATTTGGGAAGGAGATGAAACGGAGGCCTCTCGGTCGAGTTTCATCCGGGTTTCATATTTTTGGAAACGCCGCCAGGATGGTTTCACTGGGATGAAACGATGTTGCTCTCTCTCCTATTAAAATTTCTGCCATGTCATCAAAAATGCTGATATGGCATCTAATTAATACCAAATGAAACTGGGACTGAGACTGGCCTAAGCATATCCACACAATTAATGAAATTAATCCAGACAGTAGGGATGATGCTAAAAGACATATCTGCAGGCATAAAAGTTGGTAGACGTCTTATACTACTTAAAAAAACTGAAGAATAAGAATTAAATTCCTAGTACGAACTAGCCCTCCACCCTCCTTAAAAAATCATGATTAGGGCATCTTACTCATACTTTTTAAAAATAGATGAGGCACATGTGATCATTAATTAGCATTGTGTATGTATTTTGTTATGCCTTTGGGATTAGCATAATGTTCTAAAGATAACAAAAAGAACAAAAAGTGGGCCACCGGTCACCCAACTATTTAGCAGTTGTGCCCTGTGAGCGTATATGGTGAGGAACCAAATGCATGAAGCCTACTTATAGTTAAATCGTTGTCATGGGAGGATTTGTCGTAGCTTAGTCTTCGGTTTGCTTGCGTCGTCCATTCCTTCATCTTCACGGGAGCAACCTAACTTTTGCTATTTGGAGATGGGGTTGCGCATGTTGCCCCAAAGATAGCAAAAACTTCTTTCCCCAATCACTAGTACAAATGTACAATCAACCTTACGTCGGTCATCATGCCAATGCTGGAAGCACATCGGCCGTTCTATGAATTCATAAAACACTCACAGGTCGAGCAAGTTCTCGACTCGCTTAAATGCATTGGAGATTTATCATATACTGATCCGTTCTAATTTTTGTTGTTGTCGCCGGCTAGCTCAACTTTGAGCTAACCGACGACAAGAATAGCGGAACAGAGTATTACAATCTCCAGAAGCGGTTACTAGTATATCATGCGCAAGACCTGTGTGGCAACTGGCAAGGCAAAACCAAATGGCTCCAATCCAGCATTCAAAGATTCGGCAATGGTCCTCAATCTTAATGGACGATTACGCAACAGTTAATATTGTTATTCTTTCCAGCGACGACGTGGACACACCCCTCTATAGCTCACACCCTTCATCACCGGAGTGATGTCACTCGTGTGACTTCAGCTGCTAAGGATGTGTTCGTTTCATCTCCTCTAAAATTTAAGCACTGTCACATCAAAGAGAATCTTACTATTTATGGATATTTCAATCAATTTAATGACAAACCCCTTTTGACAGATTAGTGCTAATTTTCGAGATCAATATAATGAGCTTAATTAATCTATGTGTTGCTAAAGTGGTGCTACAGTAACCATCTTCTAATCATGACTTAATTAACCCTATTAGATTCGTCTTGTAAATTAGTCTAGGGGTATGTAATTTATTTTATAATTAAACTTTATTTAGTACTCTAAATAGTAAAATTCTTTTGATGTGACAGCTATAAAGTTTAGATCCAGGAAACGAAAACACCCGAAATGAGTCAGGTCAGTTTTCCATTGGGGGCGTGGAAGACGCGTACCTGCAGGCTGCATGTTATGTTCTTGTGTGAACGAAGTGTTTCTGCGTCAACGCTAGCCCAAAAGACAGCCTAATCCTTCCATGACGAGCATCTCAATACATTCCGCCAATCTCTTGCGTAATTTCGAATATTTTAATTTGAACTTTGGCACTTTGGAGGATAGAAATAGCACGCATGGTTTGGACCTCTGTTCGCATGGATAAATTTCTACTCTCACCGGGTCGGATCCATCTTCAGCGGCGCGTACCCACCTACGCGGGGCGGTGTCGACAGCACATATCCGACCTCGCGGCTTGGGGCGGCATCGGTGGCCCTCATGAGTTCGACTTTTTTCTATTTCGTTTCTAGCGATGGGTGATGGGTGATGTTGGCCTCACCGCTTTAACCATTAACTAGTATGACCCGGCGCGCTTGTTGAGATGACGAATTTATTCTCTATCGTTTCTCTCTGACATCCCTTGTGTGATTCATTTTAGGTTCTAGAACTTGTTAAGAAAACACAAGAAAGCATATAAATCGTAGAACTCAGTTTTGTGACATAGTGATTTCCTAATATCCAACGAGCAGGGCCTAATACAACTAAAAGCAATTCCTTTGTTACACCATGAGAAACTCTACGTAATAAGATTCAACAGAAATAACGTTATACAACAGTACAAAAGAAATAGAAAACACGAACAGACAAGGCAGCACTCTGAAGAGTTGTTCGAAGTTGTTTGGGCTTCTGAATGAAAAGGATGCAACAGGCCTTGTATAATCCATACATGTTCTAGATGCGCATGCCTTAATCCACATGCTATAATCAGTTCATTTACTTTATTTTCTAAAAGACTAAATCCACATGAAGCCATAAAACATAGGAACAACGGGTTCTAGATAGATATTAAATGAACATGAATCTCTACCGGTTTTGTTTTTCACCTATCAATGCATTTGGCTGTTTCACTTGATAGCTCTGTACAAAGCAGTAGCTTTGTCGTGGTAAAATAATGTAGAAGGCAAAAATTTATGAGAATCAGAAACCTCATTTTGTTCTAATTTGCTAAATTAAGTTTCAAAGTTGCGTTGTAAAAAGGGAAATACAAGGATCCTTCCAGTTAGTCATGTATATATTTAAGACTACAAAACAAATATATTAACACTACTATGTAAGTACTCATTGTTTTTTTTTTCAGAATGAAAGAAATAGGTAGGCCTTGAGATTCCTTGCTAATTTGCTTGCCTAAGGGTCATAAAAGAACATGGTTCCTCTTTTTCATGCAAACATATAAATGGTTGTAATAATACAATCTCTATTGCATTGCAGCAGAAGAAAAACATGATTAACTATGCATCCTTTCCTTTATCATTTTATTTGGACATTTGTGCAGTTGTGCAGCAAGGAAACAACATCACGTTCCATTGATAATGTCCATTGATAGGGCAGCTCAAAACTCATCCCAAGAGGCTTTGTAAAAAAGAGGACAGGAAAATAACCAAGCAAATTCTAAATAATGTATAGGTCAAATCTGCGTAACACATATCATAATAGTAAACTTTTGTAACAGAGGTGCCTATATGACTTGTCTATAACCTGGTAAATAAACATTTCATAACATATATCCTACAAAAAATTAATTGAATAAGACTTGTATATTTTGATTACACAACTACATATAGCTGTGTACAAAAAAGGTACAAATGATATTTAACATAATAAATTAACAATGTATCAATATCTCACGTCAGAATCAGAATTAAAAAAATTACCTTGCTCTTAATGCAAAATAAACTCGAACAATGTGTTTATGAACAGGTGCACGTATGGTGACAAGTTATTAGAAAATAAATAAAACTGAGTGAACTGTAGCCTACTGGAAATCACCAGAGCCTGCATGTATTACCACTGATGATGAGCCACGTGTTTATGAACAGGTGCAAGTATGGTTGGGTAATCCACATCCGATGTTTGGAAGAGATATGATCACATCATCAGACTATAGACCATGCTTGAGGAATGAGATGTGCACTTTTAAATAGAAAAATAAAATGATTCTGTGGAGTCCTTCAGAAGCACAATAAAAGAAATAGACTTAACTAAATAAAGTTTTTGGGAAGAAGGCCGTAACATGCTTTAGAACTACAGTTTGAAAAGTATTGTGGTAATTGCACACTACAGCATGGGAAAAAATGATCCATAGCACAGAAACATAGAGCTTAACAACTACAGTAAGGGGACCAAATCCTCCTTTCCCAAGCTTTCTGTCAACTCTGTATATGTTCTACTTCATATGAGGTGATTGTCTTTACTAATTTTATATGTTCTACTTTGTCAATATGTGTACTTGGCAGTTAACCTTGTCAAGAAAAAGAAGAATTGAATTTCTACTTAGGCTAACCCCAGTTGGTGCAGAAAGTCTTTGCAAAACAAGTTTTCTACTGGCATCATGTACAAGGAAGCCTAAGAAGTAAGAACTGAAGCAAACATACCAGCAGATAATCCAGCAGATAGTACACCCGATGCAATAGAGTTTGCAACAGCATGGGTTGTGTGACCTCTAATCTACAAAGAGAGTATAGATTCAGGTGCACAGAGGCTATTCTTAAATGCTAACAATGGGTATACAGAGAATAGATTCATGCCCAATGTCAGGAGCAGCATAGCTAGCATGATTAAAAATGTCTGAAAGACAAAAGATGCAACAAAATTGTTATTTGTTAAGAGACTTTTACATTTTGAAAGATACCTTTCCACAGGAAATTCGTTAAACAGATATACCTCAACTCGATGTTGTTACTTCTTCTATGACTATTTTTTAGGTTTCGTTATTCGACATCTTTCTCTTATTTATAAGATTGGAAGGACGCATCCCTAAAAAAAAAGAAGATTGGAAGAACGCACAATACTGCAGTAGAATGGCATGTTTTAATCGCTGCACAGCGGGAAAATAACCTAAATGATCAGCATTGCTATCGTGACATGTTAAATGAACGTCAACAGCAAGAAAAACCAGTCATCTAATATGGAGCTGGTACTAAAACATTACAACTTACCACAGCTCCAATGCACAGAATGGCATCAAACTTTCTAGACTTTCCAAGCTTTTGTGTCGTAACAGGAACTTCAAAGCTTCCAGGAACACTAACAACTTGAAGAAATAATAGTTCCTAAGTCATCATTGAAGCAAACACAACTAAGCAAATCAGTACAAAGGTCGTTCGACACCATATACAATTCTAAATTACAATGCGGGTTTCAGATTTATGTCTGATCTTTAACATATAAAAAGGCATCTAGATGGAGATGCATACTGTTATATTCTCCGGTTTGACAGAGTATCACTCGAATGTCTCCAGGGATCCCTGCAGTAGCAAGTTTGTCACAACCTCATTGAACCGTGCCGCAACCTGTCAAAATACAGGAACACAACGTGTCAGTAGTAAGCCCTGTAAGTGTTTCCGTCTATGCTACATCAAACCAGCAGGTATTTCTCCAAATAAACGATAACTCACCACTCCAAACCCGTGCCCCTCGGTTTTGTTCAGTGATCCCATCAGCCTCTGGTGTCCCACAGCGGCAAGCCAACGCGCGCCGTCAGCAGCAGGCCATGCGGCAGGAAGTGAAAAAAAACGAAAGGAAAAGGGGTAAATAAAGGGATGAGTTGGATTAATTTGTTGAGGCCACTTCCCTGCTGCCGCCGCCGCGTCCAGCCGCCTCCCTGCCGCGGTGTCCGGGCCCATCGCTACCTTCGCCACCTGCCTGCCGCGTCCCCAAGGATCCCAGGCAAGAGAAATCATTTTTGTTTTTTGAGACGGAGAGCGATGGTTAGAGGATGAGGAGAAGAGCAGGACGAGGAGGGCGACGGGATCCGATGGCCGCGCGCCACCTGCAGTCGACCGGCGATACAGGCTGCCTCCCCTTCCTTCACCACGGAAGGGAGAGAGAGAGAGAGAGAGAGAGAGAGAGAGAGAGAGACGGGGTAGCAGAGAAGGACGGGTGCGCCACCGCGATGAAGGATGGGGCATCGCGGCGGCTTCGCCGGGTCGCGGAGGAGGAGGCGAAGGGAGAGAGAGACTGCGGCGAGATGGAATGGAGGAAGGCACGCGGCCTGCGGATAAAATCTGGGCGAGCCACGTAGCCATGTGTAGAGCAGACACGCGGAGGACAAAGCGAGAATCACCGCTCACCAAACACGGTAACAAATCGAGTGCCGTACCCGCCAGCGATCCGAATCGGACGACGGTAAAAAATCGGGGCAACGTGGAGGCCTGGGTCACGTGGGTACTGGTACCGAGGTGGTGGTTCTAATTTTTAGCTTCATTGGTGTAGTTGTGGATGGTCTTGTGCTACAATGTATTTTGGGCCGTCTCTATATAGTGGCTTACTATGATAGTGATATTGGTATTTCTCAAACAATATAAAAATGTTGTGTGTGGGTGTGTGTGTGTGAGAGAGAAGGAATATGATCTACTAGCAATCGTTGATTACTGGCCACATGGGTGGCGGAGAGCAGTTTGAATTTTAAACTACCACTTTCTATTTTTGCAGTTACATTGTTAAGAATTAAGGTAACAATATGAATTTTGGTATGGGCATATTGTATTATGTTCAAAATTTATTTCCGATCAAACAATTTGAATTCATGGTTTCAACATTTTATATATGTTGGTTTCATAAAAATGTTGAAATACGAATTTTTACATTGTTGAATAATATACACAGAGCATTTTATATAAAAAAAACAACTGAAGAACTTGAATGCAAAGATAATCTTTTGTGTATAAACTACTGAATCATTCTGAACACGTTACTTTTCATGAATGTTTAATGAAGACTTTCACAATGTTCAATAATGGTAAAAGCATCAATGTATTCAATTCCCCGTGTATTTTATTGCACTTTTATAGGGTTACAAGAGCAGAGTTCAAAAAGTAGCAAATGTGGCCCCCAGCAAATTGTCCCATTGAGCCGAACTGGACGGTCATGTTTTCAACAGTACAAGTACAACAGATGAGTCCTTGTCATGAGAGTTTTCCCGGTAGCTTCCTTGGTGTGCTTGTTTTGTCGCTTCCCTCACGGGGGCAACCAAACTTTCCTGATGGAGAGGCCAGGGTTTGCGCACGTTGCCCAAAGAAAGCAACAATTTGCTGACCTTCTTGAATCATTAGTGCAATTAAGTAACGTTACCAGCATAATTATGTTCGTCACTATGAGCAAGATCGGTCATTCTACTTCAAAAGTGTACATGGACCGAGCAAGCCAGCTCTCTGAACCACTGGAGCACCTGGAATCATGGTTTGAAATCCCGGCCGGATCCCGGCCGGTTTCGCGGTTTCCGGAGATCCCGGTCCGGGCCGGTTTCACCGGGATACCGGGATCCCGGATTTGAATTTTGAATTTTTTGAAAATTTGAAAGAATTTGATATGAAAATATGAAAAAAAACTAGATGAAAAATCATGATTTATGGTGAAATCCAATCATAAAAATGATGATGTTTTGACTTATGAGAAAAATGAAGTAAGATACAAGTTAAGAAAGAAATAAAAAACCTTATCTGGTATTGAGTTCATGTTTATCTATCATAGTTTGTATTTGTCATCGAAGTATTAGTTGTGGACTTCATTTAGGGACTTGTAATTGAACTATGTGTGATGGATGTATGTTTTATGTCTTTATCATGCATTTGTGATGGATGAATGTTTTATGTGTCATGAATATGAGTAGAAATATTATGAAACTGTTATGCCAATTTTTTAATTAATTCCACGCCTTTTTTTCACGTTTTAACCTCTTCTCAAGTTTTACAAATCGATCACCGGATCCCGGTAATCCCGTCCGGAATCCCGGTAATCCCGTCCGGAATCCCGGTAATCCCGGTCGGGATCCCGGTCCATCCCGTCTGAACTGCCAAAACGGAGTTCGTCCGGATTCCGGACCGGGATTTCCGGTTTCAGCTGAATCCGGCGTCCCGGTCTGGACCGGGATTACCGGGATAAACGGGAAAGTAAACCTTGCCTGGAATATGCTGAATGCATTGAGGAACTGCCAATTATAACGACGACCTGCATTCTGCAAGAGCAGTTCACCAAAACAAAACTCAAAATAAATTGTATTATTGCATATGTTGCTTATTTCTTATATATACAAGATACGGCCATTACGACTCTTGAAATAAAATAAATCATGCAGCAGCCACTAAGTGACAGTTTACTCCGGTGGTACCTAGGTCTATTACCACTTTGACGATGTTGCCAACAAACGGGGTGAAGTATTTTTGCAGTGTTAAAAAAATATTTAAAGGGTGAAATTTTTTCTTTAATAGCCCTTAGTGTTAGAAAGATATAAAACCTAGTAGCAAGCAGCTAGGCGGTCCGATGTAATTTTGGATTGAGTGAGTGGCTACTGAGATCTTAGATGGGATTCGTTCCCACCATGCATTTATTATAAGAAGGAAAAAGAAAACTCAAGCTAACCTCCGAGATGGAATTTCGCAGCTCAATCACTGCATTTCACTGTTGACACTCGCACGCGCAAGAGCAGCAACTGGCCAGGCAATTAAGACCGGCAACGTCACCAACCCAGTATTCAATGATTCAGCCATGATCCTCAATCTTAATCCGCGATTACGCATCTGCTAATACTGTTATTACTATTCTTTTCCGCGAAGGACGTGGACGCACGCACGCAGCCCCTCGGCCCGCGCGCGTAAGCCTGGCGACGTCATCGCCCCGACGTCACGCCCTCGCCTGGCCGGCCAGGCCCGCCTGCGGCTCCTTCCGCGGTGCTTCCCCCTCGCCAAGCCACAAGAAAGCGGAGCACATGCCCACCCCACGAAGCAAACTTCTCTATTCACCGGGCTCACATGTTCAGCCGTGAGCGCGGTCCACAGGGGAACCCACTGGCGCTCCAGGCCACGGGCCCAGCTGCTAGTCCGATACAGGAGCACGCGTCCAGTGCACCTGCGCGCACGCAGGAGTCGAGCCACAGGAGGCCCGAGCTCGTGCCGCCCGTCCTCTGTTCACACCGCGCGGGCTTCCGCGCGCGCGGCCCACGGCGGCCTTGTACACCACGCAAGCGGCTCGCACGTGTCAGGCCCACCGGTCAGCGTGTGGCGGAAGCAGCCAGCCTGGTGCACCCAGTCTAGCCTCCCGCACGGCGGGCCCGATTGGCTAGCCACTCTGGCCGCCAATCCCCATCGCAAAGCTCCGGGATCTAAGCTGCCCGGCCCGTCGTGGACGCGCTCCACGGCGCTCACCGTACACCGTTGAGCATCGCTCCGGGTGCGGGGCCTACTGGTCAGCGAGATAACTACAAGTTGGGGGCGCTGTGAGCCGCGCGCACGGAGGAATGGCGGGCCGCTGGAACAAGTAAACGCCAAAAGCGATTGGCGTCTGGCTCCGGCCCGTCCCCCTCCCCACGCGCTACAAAAGGCGACCAATCCATTCCAGGTGCCGCTACCTCGCAACCTTCGCTTCGCTTTGCCTTTCCCTGCTCCAAAAACCTCACTCCTCACTGCCCGCGCGTGAGCCGAAGAAGGAGAGCGAGCGAGTGAGCTTGATCGCGGCCATGGCGGCGACGCCGTACGAGCAGGTGATGGAGGACATGCTCCGGGGGCGGGACTTCGCCGCGCAGCTGCAGGGCCTGCTCCGCGACTCGCCCAAGGCGGGCCACATCGTCGACCAGATCCTCCACGCCTTCTCCCGCGCCATCGACGCCGCCAAGTCCATGGCCACGGAGGAAGGGTCCGAGGTGCAGAGCGAGGTCACCTGCGCCGGCGGCGGCGGCAAGAGGAAGGCGGCCGCCGGAGGAGGAGGGTACCGGAGAGGTGGCACCCGGAGAAGGTGAGGATCGGATATTTCCCGGTGTTGTTGGTCAAGTCGTTATTTTTTTGTCCACTGATGGTTGGTCCGGTTAATTTAATGCAACTACTGCTAGTTGATACTGTACTACTCCTTCCGTTCAAAAATATAAGCGTTTGTTGACTTTTAGATGTCATGTTTAATTATTCGTTTTATTTAAAAAATTTGTTAAAATTTTATTTATTTTATTACAACATATTTTATTTCTATGTATATTATACGTCTTCTTTAATTTTGTATTTATATAAATATTTTAAATAAGACGATCAAACGATAAATCGGAAAGTCAATGAATCCTTATATTCTCGAACGGAGACGGAGGAGTACTATTTAGTAATTTGAATAGTTCGGATGAACTCTAGTTAATTAAATGGTGTAATAATGCGTGCTGATTATTTTCTTGGCTGTGTGATGCAGAACCCAGAGCTCGTCGGCCAAGACGGTGACCACCAAGGATTTGGAGGACGGCCATGCCTGGCGCAAGTACGGCCAGAAGGAAATCCAGAACTCCAAGCACCCAAAGTACGGTTCTACCCTCCGACGATCATTGCTAATCAATCGTACTACTGTATAAACTGCTCCCGAAAACGAAAAAATGTTCTGATACTCATGGTGAAATTCCTCTTTGTGCGCAGAGCCTACTTCCGGTGCACGCACAAGTACGACCAGCACTGCGCGGCGCAGCGGCAGGTGCAGCGCTGCGACGAGGCGCCGGAGACCTTCCGGGTCACCTACATCGGCGTGCACACCTGCCGGGACCCGGCCACCATCGCGCCGCTCGTCGTCCACGACGCCGGCGTCCATGGCGACGGCCTCCACGCCGGATCACGCATCATCAGCTTCGCGCCCAACGCCGGCACCACCCCCACCACCAGCACCACCACCACCACCACGGGGAACGCCAACAACCAGCTGCAGGCTGATCGCCGCCACCAGGACGGCGCGTTGCTGCTGCCGCCGCTCAAGGTGGAGGGCGGCGTGGACCAGGAGGAGGTGCTGAGCAGCCTGACCCCGGCCGGGAGCGCGCGGAACCCGGCGGCGACGCCGGGCCCGGACCAGGGCGACGTGACGTCCGACCTCCAATTCTTGGACTTCCCAATGGACGATGACACGTTCGATCTCGAGGATCTCCTCCGTTTCTGATCACTAACATAAAAGGTGATCACTGATCAAGTGCGATTGAGCTGCGGGGCGGAGTAACGTGGAGGATTCGTTCAGCGGTCGGCGAGCGTATATTACGGGAATAATGGCTGCACGGATTACTCATCCTCTCTTTGGTTTGGTAGATGCAATGCCTAGTTTAGCTGCTTGTACATCCCTCATGTTTCCTTCCTCCAACAAGCTGCAGTTTTTCACGCTGCACGTCTTGTAGATTGTGTTCTGTCTAGAACTAATTAGCTATGAGCAGAGAGAGGTTCGGCCTCCGCATAAGAACAGAAGATTTTTGTTACAAGTGTGCGTCTGTGCTTAAGCTCTCAAACATCACTCTTACAATGTTTATCTGCCCCGACACTTGCTCAAGATCGCGTCACGTTGTACTTCAAACTCATCAGGGGAAAAGGGGCATTCGTGCCTGATCTTAGAGCATCTCCAACAGTCTAGTTAAAATAAATTTCAAATCTAACTTTTTTAGCTAGGCTGTAAAACAGAAATATCTAAAGAAAAAAGTGATGGAAACCAACAGTCTAGATAAACCGACTCCAACTCTATTTTTTAATCGGTGGGTCCTATTTTTTTCAGCATCCACTTCTTGTCGTTGGGTCATCCGTATTTGAACGAAGGGGCAAGTAGCTTGCAGGTTGCAATAGCAGATAGCACTCGTACAGTCAGTCGTCTTCTCCCCAGGTACATCTCCATCGATTCAAGAATCAGGCCGCAGTTCCATAAAAAAAGAACCTGGCCGTAGTCGCAGAGTACTACCTCGCGACCTGTTGCCGCCGTGCGTTGCTAGCTGCCTGGGGGCGCCGCGTGCCTCTTGCCGGTGTTGGTGCGTGCCGCAGCAGGGGCCGGATACATCATTCGCTTCCTTCCGCGCGAAGCAGCTGTTTTCAACCTCGCCGTGGTGAGCAGCGAGTCCGGCGAGTGGAGCGCAAAGGCATTGTTACTCCTCCTTCGTTCGTGTGCAATCTTGTCTCTTTCGACCTTGCCAAGCCCCGCGTATTTGTCTCCGCAACCCAAATTGGAGATCGACAGTGGATAGTGGTTGCAGAGCCCCGATCCTTCTCCCGGAACGAGTCGCCGCCGCGAGGTAGCGTCTTCCTGGTGATCGACGAGAGCCATCGAACCGAGTCCATCGGCGTCCAGTGAAGCGAGGAGGAGCCCTTTGGGTAGCCCGGCACGGGAGAATAGCGCGGGAATAAGCAGCTGCGAGGCGATTGCGAGCGAGGCGAGCTAGCCAAGAATGGCTTGCGTGAAGTTCGGGATAGAGGCGAAGCTTTTTTCCTTCGTGTTTACCTAAACTGTTGGAACGATGTTTCTAAGAAAAAACACTATGGCCCTGTTCGTTTCCAGGTATATAATTTTTAGAGGGTCAAATCAAAGAGAATTTTATTATTTTGGAGTACTAAATAAAGTCTAATCTCGAAACTAATTGCAGACCCCCTATCTAATTCACGAGACGAATCCAACGAGGGTAATTATGGTGTTATTAGAAGATGTTTACTGTAGCATCACCGTAGCAAAACATAGATTAATTAGAATCATTAGATTCGTCTCGCAAATTAGAGGGGGTCGTGACATAGGTTTTGTTATTAAATTAATAAAAGTACTACTAAATAGTAAGATTCTCTTTGATGTGACGAGTGCTAAATTTTAGAGGGCAGGAAACGAACAGGGCCATTTAGAAAAAATTAGTCTTTAGCTAGGCTCTTGGAGATGCTCTTACCAGTTTATATACGTGCTCTGTTCTTTCGGTACTACCTGTTGCTTTTTTTTTTCCTTTTGCGAACTTGTCCAATTATTCATCTGCAAATAAAATGGGGACAACAGGAATATACAGTTAGGATGCATCTGAATTATAAGCATCCGTAGAAATTTGTTCACAGATCAAAAGAATTCTCCCCCTAAGAGCATTTCCAACCGTTCCCTAAATGAGGTTGCTAAATGAAAATTTAGGATGTGATTAATAAAAATCATTCTCCAACCGTTCCCTATATGAGGTTGCTAAATTTACTAACTCCCAACCCATGGCCTAAAGGTTGCTACATTTAGCCACCTAATTCTTACTCCCCAAAGGATATTTGAACTATTTAGGAAGCGATTATTGGGAACGGTTGGAGTGCATGTCTTCTTTTTACCCCCAATAGATATAGCAACTCTCTAAAACCAGTCTTTTGGGAGTAAAATTATTGGCAACAGTTGGAGATGCTCTAACTTTTGGTGGGTCGTAGGAGTCATGCTTGGCTTTAGCATTCCATAGGCAATTAGTCATTTCCAAATCTGATTCGATAGACCATAGGAAATTAGGAACTCTAGTGTCCAGTGAACCCTCTTGATAGAAACCCTATGCACAAAGAATGAGGAGTTCACCTTGGGGTGTTATGATAATCTTTGGTTGTTATCCATTTGCCTCCCTTGTCGGCAAGTAATGGAACAAATGCTTACCAAACCAAAATCAGTCATAAGAAAGTTGTTAATTATAAATGCACAACTAAAGTAAGACAATTTATTATGACTAGAATTCTATACTGACCCCTATTGCGATGCAAAAGGTCATTGTCCAATATTTTTATTTCTCACTTTCCATATTTTGCAATTGTTAAAAAACACGACAATTTTGATGGTTGTATAAGTCGTTGCAAACTGACCATTTTTGTTATGCAATTTGCCTTTTTCTTAGTTTTTAATTTTTAAGAAAAGGTTAAGATGCCCAAAAGGTTAGATTCTCATGTATGTGCATGAAAAGTTACAAAAATTATTGGCACACAAAAGCAAAAACTACATAGTTAATCCTTGAAAAGACATCCTTTATTACGCAGGTTATAAACTATTAAAAGACTATTCATGTATTAACTAAATTCAGAGCATTCCTTGCTGAGGTATCCTATATTGTTCCTATCTTCAGTACCAGTGTGTATAACTAAGTACTGAATTCTATTTGGAAGGTTTTACATGCCATTTGCAATGTTTTTGAACCCACAAAGCCTATATGAACAATTCAATATGTAAAGGATCCATACCATATAGAATAACATGAAATCAGAACCTTATTCAGAAATGCTGGGATAGGGACCCACAAAGCCTCACCATGGATTGCCCCTAACGGTCAGGAATTGAGTTTTGCTTGAATTTGAAGTGACCAACATGAGTTAAGACTAATAAACTAACTAATTAGTTATTAGTTAATAAAACACCTCCGCCACCATCTCCTAAAAATATATATTCTAGCTCTCCTAAATTTCCTTCATTTGTATCTAAAAGAGGAAAATTTCTAGCTCCTTCAATCCTATTCCCAAGTGAAGAATTGTGGCCTCAAATGATTATGTGGCTGAGTCCAAATATTAGGAGGAAAATTGCCTTTGACAAAAAAAAACAATTTATTTGGTTTAGATTAGAAATGTAGAGTTGATCAAGTTTGATGATTGGTCCTTATGCCTATCTCAATTAGCAATAAAAAGGTTACTATACTCGGTTAGATTTGGCTAGGGCTTCATTTTTTTAGCAAAATGATGTTCATCTCCACCCTTAAATTCACGAGTGGGATTGTTACATATCTAATGGTCCATATTGATCGCATCACAACCGACGGCTATAAGCGATCCCACCTCCCAACCAACCATCGACACCTTTCGATTTCGATTCGATCGAAAAAAGAGAGATCCAACTGCCGTCCGCCCGTCAAAGCACCAGGGCAAGCGTCTCCTGTCTCCGCACGCTGCCGCCTATCGCACATCCGCCCATCGTTGGTCGCCCCGCCACCGATAGGTCCTCTCTCCTACACACAAACGTTGATCCGCACTCAATTGAGGGGCAATCTTTGCCTTAGCTCGCATGATTCGGGCGCCGCTCATCACCGCCGCTACGGGTGGCCATGGCTTCCGTGGCTTAGCAATCGGACCCGGAGCGCGCCCTTCGAGCCAAACCGAGGTCGCCCCTATAAATTTGTGAACTCCTTGCCCTCTCCATTCTCCTCCCCATTAATCCTTTTGCCCAGAGAAAACAGAACCGCCATTGATAGTTGTTCTTAGTAACTCGCCGCTGCCCGCCTCTCTTCATCCAAGCCTGTTCTTAGTAACTCGCCGCTGCCCGCCTCTCTTCATCCAAGCCAAAGCTACACTCTTTGACGTCTAAAATGGAGCCGTAGGGCCACTAGAAGTACGTAGAGCCCATACCCGCTGTCCCTCCGCACGGAAAACCGCCTCTCCGACGAATTCCGGTGAGTTTGTCGTCGCCTCGACGTTATCCGCTCGGAGCCGCCATTCGTCGCGCCGACCGTTGCATCGGAACCGCAGGAAGACATCAAGACTTATACGACGCAATGCAAGAACCGCCTCCGACGAACACCGGCGACCTCAATCGCACCTCATCGTCGCGAGAATAACCGGAGCCGTCGCGACCTCTTTCAACCTCCGGTGAGTGCACTCATCCCCTCTCGTCCGTTTTACACCGGCTCGTGTAGAATTCCGAGAAGTGTAGCGTGCTCTGTGCTCGTCTTCGCCGAGCTCCGAAGCCTCTGTCCGTTTTAACCTCCAGGTGAGTGCACTCATCCCCTCCGTCCGTTTTACACCGGCTCGTGTAGAATTCCGAGAAGTGTAGCGCGCTCTCGTGCTGTCTTCGGCGAGCTCGAAGCCTAGCCATGGCGTCCGCCGCCATGTTTGAGTTCCTGGCAGCAACGTGAGTTGTTTTGTTTAGTTGCCTTGCCGTCAACCGTTCGATCTCCAAGCAACGACTTAGATTAGATTGAAACATATCCCTTCGCTGCCTAATTAGATGCTACCACGTGTCTTAACATAATCCCAGTCAACTTTTCCTTTTAATAAATTAATTTTTGTTTATTGCTTCATGATGACGTCGCTTTTGCATAGCGAGTTCGTTTTAGTTTCATTTTATTATTGCACACAGTTTTGTAGAAAACCCCTTACTTTAATTATCTCATTATTTTTTCATACAAACTAAGAATTAAGTTGAGCCTGAGCTCCGCGAGGTCGTAGAGCGCCAGCGAGCTGCCCAAGCTGTGCCCGGCGAGCGTGACGCTCACGTCATGAGTGTCCAAAATAAGAATTCGATGATTCTTTGTCTTTGAGTAATTGAATTAGTTTGTTCAGGTTCATTGTCTTTGAGAAATCAATTGTCAGTTTTCTGCTGCGATTTGATATTAAACATGCTTTTGTTCATATAAGTTCTTATATTGGAGCAGTAATATACCGTAGCGTTAGCACGAGCAATATACTAGTCTTTGTAAAGTGTAGGTTTATGACGAAAGTAAGCCCAACCCAGTAGGCTAAACACTCTGGGCCGAAATCAAGCCCAGCAGGTCGGATAAACAGCGCAAGCACATCATCCATCACGTAATCCACTCTGCTTACTACTTAGACCTCCCACCCAAACCCTAATGCTGCCCTCCCCACCGCTCGCCGCCCTCTCCAAAACGGCCGCCGCCACCCGCCGCGCTGCCACGGCTGCCGCGAGTGTCGCGGCTCGCCGGCTGTTCCACCCAGTCCGCCCTCTACCCCCAACCCCGCCGTCACGAACTGCCCCATCCCACGCTGCCGCTTACGCCACATGCCGCAGGAGGAGATCCGGGCCCCGAGTGCGCCCCTGCCGCTGCAGAGCAGGAGCTTCGCGGTGGCGGTGGGGGCTGAAGACGGGGATGGCGAGGCTCCGGCGCTGGCCGTTGTTTCGTTCTACCGGTTCGCCGACTTCCCGGACCACGCCGACTTCCGGAAGCCGCTCAAGGAGCTCTGCGAGAAGCTGGTGAGTGCTCAAAGATCTCACTTTTGTTGTGATTTTGTTTGCTTTGATACATTGAGTGCCAAAATTGAGGGATCATGTATACTTACTGTTCAAAATTAAAGTGTTGGGTTATCTGAAGCTTGCTAATGCAGGACGTAGTTAACAGAGTTAAGTAGTTAACGAATCGTTTTAGTGACAAGTTCTTGTACGCCGGGACCTGTGAGCGATCACTTTTGATTAGATACAAACTCCGATTATGTATTTCATGCTAGACAAGTTCTTGTGCAAATGATTCTTTTATTAGTCATAAGTAGATTTATTCGACTGCTATAATATTTCATAAATCTACATTGCAGTCATAATCTGAAAGAAAGGCAATACAAGCGTGGAGAAGTGGGTAAGTGATTTGGTAGGTGGGTGGGAATACCAGGATTTGCAGGTTCAGTATCTGGTCTGACCCATGAAACAGATTACATGGCCAACTCAAATCTAGGAAATAGTTGTAATTTAGTGTAGCTTTGATGGCAAATATTTTTGTAAATATATGATTAAAGAGGAAACTACTGGAAGCACCGTACTAACATGTTTCCCAAAACGCCAAATATTTTTGCAACACCAAATAGCTACTAGAGGGTAGTACCGAGTCAAATTCTTAGTGTATATTTCGTCCTATAGTTTTAGTTTTTACAAACCATAACAAATTATAGGTTAGTCTTGAGCTTTCTTAAGGAGATGTTGCAGGTCCTGTTACAATTCATATACGATTTGATTATGTGTTTAAGCTATACTTGATGGAAATTGTTTTGATAATCACTCTTGTGTCGTCTCAAATACTTCAATATGGGAAGTTTTTTGTGCTTCCTTTTAATAAATGCATTGAATTCGGTGTATAACTCAGGTGTTACCTGCTTTATTCTGTTGCAAATTATCCAGTCCACTTCAAACTACAAAACATTTCATTTGGAGTATTTGAGATTACACAACGCGGATCATCGTAATATTTTTGATCAAATGTAGAATCATCCTAAAGTTAAATCAAATAAGAATTTTAAGGGCATCTCTAGCATCTTACAAATAATATTTAAGTCTCAACGTCATTTGCTATAGTATGTCAAACTAAAACTTTAGTCGAAGCATCTTTACATTGTAGTGGGTGTTGATCTTATCAAGGAGCCTATGTTTTTTGCCTGTCTTCAATATGAACTCAACATATAGTTGCATTTCACTATATCTATAAACTCCTCAACAGAAGTTCAATACGGGATACAGGAGCACATTACTTTCCTATTTAGAAATTCCAGCCAGGAGGGTAGTAGCGAGCCAAAAACTTACAACATATATTTGGTGCTACAGTTTTGATCTTACAATCTATAGCAAATTATAGCTTAGTCTTAAAGATTCTTAACAAGATGTTGGAGATCCTCTTACGATTCATGTACGATTTGATTTTGTGTTTAAGCTACACTTGATGGAAATTGTTTTGATGATCACTCTTGTGTCATCTCAAATATTCCAATATGGGAAGTTTGTGCATCTCTTTTGGAGCATTTGAGATTACACAACGAGGATCATCGTAATATTTTTTGTCAAATGTAGAATTATCCTGAAGTCAAATCAAATAAGAATTTTAAGGGCGTCTCTAGCATCTTACAAAGAATATTCAAGACTCAACGGTTGTTTGCTATAGTACGCCAGACTAAAACTCTAGTGAAAGCATATTTTATAATGTAACAGCTGTCTTGTTCTTGTAAAGTGGCCTATATTATTTGGCTTCTCAATACTGTATATAGGAGCATTCCCATTTACAAAGGTTAGTTCCACTAGGAGGGTAGTTGTGAGCCAAAATCTGACAGCACATTTGGTGATATAGTTTTAGTCTTACAAACTATAGCAAATTATAGGTTAGTTTTGAAGATTCTTAAGGAGATGTTGGAGATCCTCTTACGATTCATATATGATTTGATTTTGTGTTTAAGCTACACTTGGTGGAAAATGTTTTGATGATCACTCTTGTGTCATCTCAAATATTCCAATATGGGAAGTTTGTGCTTCTCTTTTGGAGCATTTGAGATTACACAACGAGGATCATCGTAGTATTTTTTGTCAAATGTAGAATTATCCTGAAGTCAAATCAAATAAGAATTTTAAGGGCGTCTCCAGCATCTTACAAAGAATATTCAAGACTCAACGGTTGTTTGCTATAGTTTGCCAGGCTATAACATTAGCGAAAGCATATTTTAGAATGTAACAGCTGTCTTGTTGTAAAGCAGCCTATATTATTTGGCTGTCTTCTCAATACTGTGTACAGGAGCACATTACTTTCCCATTTAGAAAGGTTAGTTCCACTAGGAGGGTAGTTGTGAGCCAAAATCTGACAGCACTTTTGGTGATATAGTTTTAGTCTTACAAACTATAGCAAATTATAGGTTAGTTTTGAAGATTCTTAAGGAGATGTTGGAGATCCTCTTACGATTCATATACGATTTGATTTTATGTTTAAGCTACACTTGGTGGAAAATGTTTTGATGATCACTCTTGTGTCATCTCAAATATTCCAATATGGGAAGTTTGTGCTTGTCTTTTGGAGCATTTGAGATTACACAACGAGGATCATCGTAGTATTTTTTGTCAAATGTAGAATTATCCTGAAGTCAAATCAAATAAGAATTTTAAGGGCGTCTCCAGCATCTTACAAAGAATATTCAAGACTCAACGGTTGTTTGCTATAGTACGCCAGACTAAAACTCTAGTGAAAGCATATTTTAGAATGTAACAACTGTCCTGTTCTTGTAAAGCGGCCTATATTATTTGGCTTCTCAATACTGTATATAGGAGCATTCCCATTTAGAAAGGTTAGTTCCACTAGGAGGGTAGTTGCGAGCTAAAATCTGACAGCACATTTGGTGATATAGTTTTAGTCTTACAAACTATAGCAAATTATAGGTTAGTTTTGAAGATTCTTAAGGAGATGTTGGAGATCCTCTTACGATTCATATACGATTTGATTTTGTGTTTAAGCTACACTTGATGGAAAATGTTTTGATGATCACTCTTGTGTCATCTCAAATATTCCAATATGGGAAGTTTGTGCTTCTCTTTTGGAGCATTTGAGATTACACAACGAGGATCATCGTAGTATTTTTTGTCAAATGTAGAATTATCCTGAAGTCAAATCAAATAAGAATTTTAAGGGCGTCTCCAGCATCTTACAAAGAATATTCAAGACTCAACGGTTGTTTGCTATAGTACGCCAGACTAAAACTCTAGGGAAAGCATATTTTAGAATGTAACAGCTGTCTTGTTCTTGTAAAGCAGCCTATATTATTTGGCTTCTCAATACTGTTTATAGGAGCATTCCCAGAAAGGTTAGTTCCACTAGGAGGGTAGTTGTGAGCCAAAATCTGACAGCACTTTTGGTGATGTAGTTTTAGTCTTACAAACTATAGCAAATTATAGGTTAGTTTTGAAGATTCTTAAGGAGATGTTGGAGATCCTCTTACGATTCATATACGATTTGATTTTGTGTTTAAGCTACACTTCATGGAAAATGTTTTGATGAAATGTAGAATTGTCCTGAATTCAAATCAATAAGAGTTTTAAGGGCGTCTCTTTCATCTTACAAAGAATATTCAAGACTCAACGGTTGTTTGATATAGTTTGCCAGGCTAAAACATTAGTGGAAGCATTATTTTAGAATTTAACAGCTGGTCTTATTATTGTCAAGCGGCCTATATTATTTGGCTGTCTTCTCAATGCTGTATACAAGAGCACATTACTTTCCCATTTAGAAAGTTCACTTCCACTCGGAGGGTAGTTGTGTGCCAAAATCTGGCAACATATTTGGTGATATAGTTTATCTTACAAACTACAACAATCTAAGGTTGCCTTGAGGGTTTTTAAGGAGATGCTAGAGATCCTCTTACGATTCATATACAATTTGATTTTGCGTTTAAGCTACATTTGATGGAAATTGTTGTGATGATCACTCTTGTGTCGTCTCAAATACTCCAATTGAGAAGTTTTTGATTCCTATAACAAATGCATTGTATTCGGTGTAACAGATGTTGTCTGCTTCTTTGTATTACGAAGAATCCAGTCCATTTAAAACTGCATAAACATTTCGTTTGGAGCATTTGAGATTACACAACGACGATTGTCGTAATATTTTTCATCAAATGTAGAATGATCCTAAAGTTAAATCAAATAATAATTTTAAGGGCGTCTCTAGCATCTTACAAAGAATAGGCAAAGACTGAATGATGGTTTGCTATAGTTGCCAGACTATGACTTTAGTGGAAGCATCTTTTAGGATGTAATGTGTTGAGATCTTGTCAAGGGGCCTATGTTATCTGGCCATCTTGCTGATTAAATCTAACATTTAGTTTCATTTCACTATTTCCAGTTATAAACTTCTAAATAGGTGCTCAATACCCGATACTGGAGCTCATTACTTCCATATTTAGAAAGGCTAGTAACATCTGTGCAAAAGATTGAATAACAGTAACATTTTCAAGCTAAATATTCTAGCTTACATAGTGCCAGCAAACACATGTAAATCCATGCTAAATATTCTAGCTTACATAGTGCCACTTGTTCAGGCATGTCATCCTCCTTCCATGCGCTCGCTCAGCCTCTTGTATCATGGAACCTAAGGGGCGTGTGTTGTGAACTTATGATATTGGCCTATAGGCATTGGTTGGGGAACGGTTGATCGTGCTCAAAGCGGTGCTGTATTGATCTATGTAATGATAGTTACTTGGACCTCATCACTTGCTATCCCAATTGCCAGATGCCTTATTTGCTATCCGAAGAGCATGCAGATTAGCGTGGTCATTTGTGGATCATGTCATCATTTAGGGTTTACTAAGCCCCTTCCAGTCCCTTCAATTCTCTCAAGACCAAGATGAGCTTCAATACCATGCAGACCGCCACTTCACATAATAGTGCACGGCAATTCTGCACCAAGAATGGCAAATAATTGCTCAGTATGAGTGCGTTTTCATCGTTATGGCCACAATATCTCTTTGTACAGCAGCCAAGGGTGATTCCCAGCTTCTATGGGATATGTTTTCTTAGTTCATGTTGGAGACTTGGTTGCTACCTTTAAGCTTCCCCTCCATCGGGTTTATAAATTCATTCTGTCTTTGTTCATTTCTGGTATTTCATGCTTCTAATTGAGTTCCACCTCTATCACTGCTCCAGCTGCTTGTTGGTCTTTATCTTGCTTGTTGACTGAACTCGATCACATTTTTGGGATGTTAAGTATGGATGTTTGGCATGTTATTCAGTCTTAGGATGGTCATGGCTTGCGGGTCTAGCTGCTGATGGCTGAGGCTAGCACACGGATGAGATTATTGAATGGCTAGAACCTGCTGCTAAGCATTTAAAGATTCAGTAGGTCCACACATCCTTTCAGTTAACATTTGGTCCTTTTAGATGTTCTTGTTTTGCTCCCTTGCCCTCACTGCTTTCATCTATCTGGTCCAACCCTCTGGCCATTCCATGTCCTGACCTCATATTACTCCCATTCTTTTTTCCCAAATCGAAGACCACAATTCTCATTTGCCAAAACCTAAACCGTAAGCAACATGAAATATTCTGTTGCTTTACAAGGACTGCTTGTTTGTGGTGTTCTTATTAAGATGGAACGGCCATTGCTGCACACTACGTATTTTAGTTAAGCAAGATTGAGCGCTCACATGGTTTGTTGGCTGATTCTTCTCAGCGTGTTTCAGGTGGCATTATCCTTGCACCAGAGGGAATCAATGGTAGTTTATGTGGTGCCCCAGATGCTGTGGATAGGGTGTTAAACTTCATCCAGGAAGATAACCGCTTAAAGGGTTTGAGAATGATCCAGTCACCTGTTACTCCAGAGGATGAGGACATACATCATGGGCATAGTAGTCACTCTCCTGTTGGTGCTGGGGATGATGCACCATTCCGATGGGATCACGTCCGTGTGAAATTGAAAAAGGAGGTTAGTTTGCTTTACCATAATTCTTATTGTTGGCTGGCTTGTAGATTGATCCAATATCTTTTATGATGCACTAATCCAGGTTAATCTCTCTTGGCCATTTGATAGATAGTGACCTTTGGAGACCCAGATGTTAGGCCAACTAAAATGGTTGGAGAATATGTGAAGCCAAAAGACTGGAATGCATTGATAAGCGATCCAGATACTGTAAGTCTTTCATCCATAACTTCCACTGTCCCATCTATATCCTTTGCACATCTATGTTTGCATTGTGCAACTCCATTTCCATTATGTGACTTGTTTGCTCAATTCATGTTGAAGGTTGTTATTGATGTGCGCAACATGTACGAGATACGGATTGGAAAATTCAAGGGAGCGGTTGATCCATGTACAAACTCATTTAGGGAGTTTACAACTTGGGTTGATGATGAATTCCAATTGGCTGAATCTGAAAACCAGAAGTCAGGGGTCAATAATAATAATGGAGCTGACAGATCAGAAGAAAACCTCAAGGCCAGCAATTCTAAACAGCTACCACGAGTTGCCATGTACTGCACTGGTGGTGTCAGATGCGAGAAGGCCTCTAGCTTTCTCCTAAGCAAGGGCTTTAAAGAGGTAAACTGAAAACACTTTACAGTATGCTGAATTTCATTATCATAATGCTACTGTTTGCTTTTTTCTTCACAAGACTGCATTATATGTTAATATAAACTGATAATTACTGCATCAGATCTTTTCTTGCACTTTGTGTCTATTTACTGTGTTCTATGGTCCTCAGATATGTGTAGTGTTTGATGCTACTGTTTACTTTTTTCATCCTCACAAGACTGCATTATATGTTACTACACACTGATAATTAATGCATCAAGAGATCAATTTTTTGCAGTTTGTGTCTATTTACTGTGATCCAAGGTCTCATCAGATATTTGTAGTGTTCGAGCTCTCCTTAAATCATAGATTGGGAAAGATCCAATTGTCGGGTTAATAGTCACTCCTGAATGCATGATAAATAAATACCCCCCACCCCCCCCCTTCCTTCCTTCCTTTGCTGAGGTCGTGTGTGTGTGTGTGGAGGGGTTGAAAGGATGATATTAACCATTAGATTATGAAAATAAACTAGGACAGTAGAAGGTTCAATTAAATGCTAATTCCTGGGTAATTGATGTAGCTGTTCTCTCTTCACTGAAAGGACTTCCTGTGAATTTTTCTTTAATTTCTTGAGTTGTCTTTGCCATGCCATCATAACCTTCTGGTTGGTTATTCTGTTTGGTGTCAGTTGACTTTTATCCCTGGTAATTGATGTAACATAGGAAGGACTTTCTGTGAGTTAACCTTTGTTCACACTTATTCTTTAATTTCTTGAGTTGCCCTAGCTATCCCTAATACCTTCAGGTTGGCTTATTTGTAGGTTTCATAATCTCAACCTTTACATGGCAGGTTTATCATTTGGAGGGTGGCATATTGAAGTATCTAGAGGAAATCCCGAAGGCAGAAAGTTTGTGGGAGGGTGAATGCTTTGTGTTTGACAAGCGTGTCTCGGTGGAGCATAGATTGGCCCAAGGCACCCACAAACTTTGTTATGGATGCAAGCAGCCAGTTAGCGATGAAGACATGGAATCCCCTGAATGGGAGTATGGTGTCTCATGTCCATATTGCTTTGCAACTAAATCTGAGGAGGAGAAGGAAAGGGCCAGGGCTCGGCAACGACAGTTCCAGACATGGGGAGTCATTGGTGGCCCTGACAAGGGAAGGAGTCCAAAACGGGTTGATGCTAATCATGCAATGGACTCACAGCAGTCGCCTAAGTTAATTTAAGATGAATCAGGCAACTGAGATTTCGGAATTACTTCCCGATGGCTGCTAAAGGGATAATATACTGATCTTTCCAGTTCTCTTTTTTGTTTCTGATCTCATCTTGAGCTGTATTCTGAGCTAATGGTGTTTGTAGCATGTAGTTGTGACATGCTAACTGTTGTAACTTGTTTATGAGCTACAGAATGGCACTCAATCATTGTGGTCGTCGGCACAGTGCATTTTGCTTGGACGTTGTCTTTTGGTTGCGTACCTAGCCTCTGGCTGATGTTGTCTCCACTTTTGAATCCAGAGTTTCAAATGCTCGTCTGTCAGATCACGCAAACAGACGGTCTTGGGTTTATGGGTTACTGTATTATGCATGCTACCCCTTTAGTTTATGTAATATATGCAACTTTAATTTATAAGTGTTTTTGCCGCAGATGTCTAGTTTATTCTAGAGGGTTTCGAACCCGGAAAAGTGTAAAACGCATTAGCATGATGCTTGCCGAGAGCCTGAGACGACTCCGGAAGCCACGAGATGTATCAGAAATCAAGGATAAAGAATTACAGTATAAGTCACTGACTCAACTGAACTCTCGTGTTTATCTGTTGCCGTTGGGAGTACAATTTCAACCTCGCTGCGACCTGTCAACCCGCCCGATAGCTTCGTCTTCGCAGTCCAGGGAGATGCCGGCTGCCACAGGCCGTCTGTTTAGGTCCCTGCCGCCGCACCGCCGGTTGCAGAGCTCTGACATCGCGGCCATCGCCGGTTGGAGCGTTGCTGGCCTCGCAACAGCTATCTGGCTCGTCCAGGTGAGACGTGAGAGTCCCTTCTGCCTCTACTAGTACTTCGTATTAAAAATGCAAAGCCGTAGCATTTGGAGTTGCAAATACATCGTCGTTCCCTTTGTTTTCGTCGTTGTGTTTTTGAAATTTTCGATCGATTATCATTCGAAAAAATGACTTTTTTGTTCTATCTTTTGTTGCGCGCAGCCCTTTGACTGGATCAAGAAGACGTTCTTTGAGAAGCAAGACTCTGAGGAGCAAAAATAGGATCTTGCTCGCGATATGAACTCCAAGTTCTTGCAGTAGAGTTAATTACCTGCGTGCATGCCAGTGTAACAGAGCCGGGAAGCCCGAGACTTCGAGTGTCAAGACTGCATGATGTATGTATACTAGCATTCTCTTCACGTCTTCGTCTCATCCCACCTTGTAAAGTTGTTAACTGTGATGGGAGTAGGAACAGGGCAAAATAATAAATAAAAAAGAATGCGCCACCGTTCCGTTTCTTCCTGTAATATGTCATCTGCTCTGGCCAATTTCACTTGTGGTTGTGGCTTACCTCAAAGAGGTACAGCGTTTGAAAGGGTCAGCCATAATTTATGTTCCATTATCCAAGGGAAAATAGGCACATCATATCCAGAGTTTGACGCACCACCTCGAATTTGAGGCTTGGTGGCTCGATCGACAAATCGCATGGCACGCAGAGTGTGAAATTTAATGAAAGTCCAAATTTTCTGCATGCTAAAGTTAGAAAAAGTTCATTTTTAGTTAAATTCTAGTCTGGATTTTGAAAATTTATAAAAACAATGGTTCATGCTAAAATAATGCTCTAAATACAATGTTACCATGAAAATTGAGGTAAAATCACAAAAGGGTATGTTTGTCTTTGCATAACAAAGTTAACGGTGTTAGGGGCACTAGACGTAGTACTTGTGGTAGAAATGTGGTCCAGGTTTGAAAATCCGTGGTTACAACGCAAAATCTGAAAATCCATGACCATTTCATAATTGGAGTACAAAACTGTGGTTACAATAGATGAGTCCATGAGCAGACTACTCGTTCCAGCAACAAGCCCTTAACAATTGATGGACCAAGCACAGCCAACTACATCCAGTGTATTGGGACTTTTCGTGTTGTAATGTGATGGTATCAAAAGGAGCATATTCTACAACGTTGCAATCGAATATTTCCCTCTTTTGTGGGTGAAGTATTAATAAAAGCTTCATAGCAAGGAACAAATGGGACAAATAATACTAATATGAAGTGTTGAAAGTATCAGAAGTGCACATAACCATGGATGCACACATGAACCTACACGTGAGGTAAATGCCTGTGTAGGTGTGGGTTTCTTAGCTAGTTCGTCGTCAGTCAAAATAATGGTTAATAAATTTCAATGCATTTTAAAGAAATAATTCTGATTCTTTTGTTAGAGAAATGTATTTCAACATGCCAAATTTATTTCTACCCCCGCCACCTCACTTTCCATTTCCTTATAAAATCAGTAGAATCTTGATGTCGTACTCATAGAAGACCAGGACAATAGATTCCCCTAATTTTA
This sequence comes from Chloris gayana, assembly GCA_031894775.1. Lineage (NCBI taxonomy): Eukaryota > Viridiplantae > Streptophyta > Magnoliopsida > Poales > Poaceae > Chloris > Chloris gayana. The sequence continues at coordinate 532,740 of JAUNZO010000656.1, forward strand.
TTAAGATTTGATGATCGATTTTTGTTTCATGTGTTAAATCAAAATATTGATTCATCTTACCCACACAAAGGAGATAGTACTGACTCATATCTTCTGTTGCGGGATGCCCTCAACCAGTTTAACTATGAATTATACAAGACCTGGAGGGTCCTGGACGTTTCTTACATAAGTTCAAACTAATCTAGTTGTTTGCAAATGAACGCTTTGATTGGCTGGGTGCAGATTTCTCAAGTGCACATAACATAGGCTTGTATGTAAAGTTACTCCTTCCATCCAAATTTACTTGGGATCTTAGGGATGTTTTGGAGTGTCCTGATTCAAGAAATGTTCAATGAAATAAATAGTTTATCCAAATTAAAATAATTTTCAATGAACCTGGTAGTAGATTCAGACAGAATGACAAGTAATTTAGGATAGAGGGGTATTAAAAATAAAAGAAGAAAAAGGGGACACGGACACCAAACACTTAAAATGGGGAAATCAGTTCTTTACATAGCCACATTAGAGAATAGTGAGAAAACTGAACTCTATGGTTCTTTCCTTCTTGGAAAGGACTAGTGTAATCTCTCCTTCTACTTAATGAAAAGCATGTCCAGACATGTTCTCGAAAAAAAAAGAATAGTGATAAAGCATTGACATTAACTACTTTATGAGTTTCTTTGTTGGGCAATAAGGCTTTATCATAATGCCATCGTGTTTGACAAGCCAATAATACCGTCATGTTTGCAAGTTATTTTCAAAGGGATTTAGGGTGTGTTTGATTTGTTGTCAACGAATGATGGGACAATGCCATCCTGGATATCATGGATGGGGTCATCCCTTGTGGTGTTTGAATTGAGCGATGAATATGAGGGATAAGTTCATCCACTGTGATGTTTGGTATGAGGTATAATGTCATCCACAGTGATATGGTCACTCTGTTGCACTACTTGGGTGAGATTACCCCAGCTTAGAATGAAATAAACATACTCCCAATCTCACCCTGTTGCACTAAGCTCACAGGTCGCCGGAGCCACGCATCTTACCACCGCCGCGCTGCCTCAGAGAGAGAGAGAGAGAGAGAGAGAGAGAGAGAGAGAGAGAGAGTTGAAGGCTGGAGTGGTGACGGTAACTCTTCGTGCGCGTGCGAGCGAGGAGGGATAAGCTCTGTGACTTTTAAGGGATCAGCTTGTCCGACATATTTTTACAATATTTCCTTTTCATTCCCGACGCTAGCTCCTGACGCCCAACTAAACACCGCTGAAATAAGGATGACACTGTCCCATCTCACTCAGTGATAGACGCAACAGTTCAAACTTGAGTATTCCCAAATCAATAGCAAAGTAAAAAACTTCTAGTAAATTGGCTATTTTGTGATTTTCCCCGCTATAAAATTGTAGTTGTAAAGGCTTTTGTCAAATTGTTGGGTATTCCTTCCTAGGAATACCCAAGCAACATGTTGGTTCCGTCAGTGATCCCACTTCATCCATCCAACCAAACACACCCTCATTGGACACGGTTAGAGTCCCTACTTGAGAAGGACTAGGATTGCCCTTTGATGAAGATGGTGCTCAGGTTGATTGAAACTTTGGCTTTGGAAATCTTCTCAATAAATAGGTGGCGGTTCTCAAATAGAATAATCTTCTAGCAAGTAGTTGTTAGTGTTATAAACAAATGGTTAATAATTTTGTTTTGTAATAACGTGGTGTCACGGTTTTATGTGGTATTGAGATTGTAATAATCAGAGGTTATATTTATAGATCGATGCAAAGGCTGAAATACTGTTAATATATTCCTTTTTCTAAAAGCTTTATGAGTTGCCTGCAAGAGATAAGTAGCTATTTAGCAGGTTGATTTGTTGATCATTACTCTTGGAACAACTTCGTACCCTTGTGTAATGCCAAGTCTTTCTTCTCTAGTGAAAAACTACTCAAGAAAGTTATAAAATACCATGGAATTGTATATGATATGAACAATTCTGCTTGGGAATCAGGCATGGCTGCTTACTTGGTTTCTAAACTCCACTTGGAGAGATGACTAACATGAAGCAAGAAAAAAGGAACCAGTGATTCAGAAGATATGCGCCATGGATGCCCGTATGTATCATCTGAAGTGGCTGAGACGGGTGTTGTGCTGATGCCGACACTCATCAAGGCCACAACATTGTATCACGGGGTAGCAGGCCACAAAGAGGCACCTTCCAATGCCTCGAAAGACAGAACCCAACACATAGCAGGGACAGCAAGCGCGAGCTGGGAACGAGTCCTCCTCCTTAAGAGCTTCCTCACCCCTTCTTTTGTGGTGATTTCTCTTCCTGTGGAACATTTCAGCTCTGTTCTCTGTTGCTTTAATTTCCCCCAAACCTAAAAGAAGAGGAAGAACCAAAAACGTCTCTTGGATTAGAAGTCACTTCAGATATGGGTATAAACATATATGAATTACAAATTATATATGAACTAGGGACAAGAACAATCAGGATAAGCTAGAACCTTGCACGCATACCTTTAGCAGAATGAAGTACTTGTTGTTGCCTTCAAATTGCCAGGTCGCCTGAGAAAGAAGATGCCTCCTTTTCCGTCAGCTGCGCAAGAGGGTTTGTATATATATTAGAATCGATCGACGGAGCACTGGATGTGCGGGCAGAAGGCTTTCCAAAGCTCCAACCAGGAGACAGAGAGATGCCTTAATAATAAGATGCTTGTACTCCTGATTCTCTTTAATGGTTCCTTCATACCCTGTTGCTTCTTCTCGCAATAATATTTTTTAATGCATATGCTGTGAGTTTCTTTCGTTCTCCAAAGCGTCACCAAAATGTTTTTGTAAGAGGGCACAACGCGTCATCTGGTGAAATATTTATATTGGGTCGCATTCTCCGTAGATATGGTTTGGGCGAAGTCAAGAAAATTAGGAGTGGTAGGTACCACCTGCCGGAGCACAGCAAACTTGCAATTGCAAAGGATGATCTGGCACTGGAATTCAATTTCGTTTTCGTCTGAGGATGTAACTAGTATATGAGTGTCCAGTTTTGATTAGTATATCTCAGGTTGTAAGAAAACTCACAATAAATGAGGATGTCAACACCGTACAGTTGGGCAAACTTGTACAATTAAAGTCCGCATCTAGGAACGGTTTTCTGGGGAAGTGAATATGAATATTTAATTGCAAAAGAACCACGAAGAAATTGTGACTATTCTTCTGTTTTCAACTACTAAACGTTTTAAGATTCTGGCAACTTTTGGAAAGAGGACCCAGAGCAATTCTATTATACGAATAATAACAATTTTAAAATAGAGGGAGTGCATTGTTTTGATCCCATAACCACATGTTTGCATTCATTGCAATAATCCAACATTGAGATTTTGTAGCTGGTTTGTGGCCTAAAGAAATGCAATAACATATTTTTCATTATTCTCGCAAAAATTAAACTAGTAGCTTCTCTCAGCATCTCCCTTGTTCGATGCCATGGCACGACTCACCTATGGCCATCATTGTGCATGGTTTGATGCTGTGGGAGGAAGAATGGCCGGCCATGAGAGCACACGAGCGAGGATTTTTCAATTTTTTGTAGGTGTGGGAACGAATGAAGGTGAGATAATCAGAGAACACATTTTTTTAGGTGAGCCCATCTACTGATGGGAGTGGTAGAAATACAGCTAATTTATCATTACCTGTTGTATTATGAGAAAACAATGTCCCAAAAGTCTAGCGCCAGTTATTTGCAAACAAACCTTTATATGTTTGAAGTGAATGAAGCAAGCACAACTAAAATCGTTATGCATCAAATTTGGAGCTCTTGTAGGAGTACCATTCATTGAACCTGTTATGAAACTATAACAACTAATGAGCTACAATATTTTTGGGGATATTATTTTTGTTTTAATATGTGAGCGAATTTACTAATGGCAGTAAAGGAGGGAGTTGGCAACTAGGAAGCTTCCCGTTCATGGGAGAACCAACCTCTCCCCTCTATAAATAGGAACCGAATGATAGTGACGGAGACATATGAAAGCTCCCTATTGTAACATTATAATCAGCTGCAAGTGAAGTAATAAAGCTCTCATTCTACTCCCATTTCTAGTGTTCAATCTATTGGTGACTCCATGTGTGCATTAGTAGTGTGATACTCAAGCTGATTCTGGTTGTTTCACAACAGAACCCATTAAGTTTTTTTTTTCAATTTTGATTGATTATCTAGTACTATATGATGGGTAGGAAAACTTGTGAATCCTGTAAAATATAATCTAGTGCAACATTACTAGATTTCGATACCTAATATGTCAATTACAATCTTGTCTGAATTCTTTTATGCTTCAACTTTTTGTTTATAGAAGTGATAGCAAAAAAATCCAAAAAATTTGTAAAAAAACAAACATGAAGGGATTAGTAAATAAAAATAATACAAAAAATCACCACACTACTTGTTTAAGTTAGGAAAAAGAAAGGCTAGTCATATACTAATATTCTCTATCCACAACTTGGGTTGAATCTGATTTGACTCATTGTACACCTTATCGTCACAATTTTATGTGCTAGCACAAATGGTATAAACATATAAATAGTGTGACTCATATTACATATTCCTTTTTTAAATATGAAACTACTTTTGCACCTACTAGCGAAAGTTGGACGATAAACATTCCCGTTTGCACATCCAACCACTTTGGGAATTCATAATACTATGAAAATACATAATAAGGGATTACTTTGATATCAATGTTTAAATAAAATTTGTAATTTGTGAATTTATACCATAAATATTTATTAAATTTGTACACATGTGGAGTACTAGAATTTCGCTCATGATAGTGCCACATATAATTTCTTCTTATCTTGCAACAACTCAACCAAAATATTCTCATGCAAGATTGCCATGATGATTTTAGAGTTCCATAGGTTTTAAATATCTTCTTTCATGATTTGGGTGCTAATGGATGGGTGTGCACAATATCAATAAATCTGAGGCTCTCACATAAGCATGGGAGAGATCGTATGGAACTTTTGTTCTTATAGCTACGAAAGAGCTCCTTAGGTTTTAAATATCTTGTTTCACGATTTGGGTAGTAATGAATGGGTCTACAGAGGTATTTAGATAAGCATGGGAAGGATATTGTCGAAACTTACGTTTCTCTAAACTACGAATGAAATTGGCATTGCCTCTTGATAGCACCTTCATATATGGTTTGTTCGACCATCACAACAAATGCAAACCATGGAACACTAAAAAATATCTAGTTTCATTAACCTTGTAGTTGATTCCACCAAAATATCATTAAAACTTTATTACCTCGAGGAGGATTTAGCACATTTCTGGTCTATTGAACTATGTATATATAGATAGGACTTAGCCAAAATTTGGTATTTGGAAGTATATAGTTCTAAAGTATTCTCCAAATACTAACAAGTAGGCTTTGCATAATTGCACTATTTGTTTACAATATGTGAAAATTAAACTAGTGCGAACCGTTGGACAATCAAGAGAAAAGTCCATTTTACTCCCCGGAACAATCAAGGAAAAAGTCCAAATTACACTCCGAACAAAATCATTGCTCACTTTACTCCCCAAACAATTTATGTTGGTACAATTTACTCCCTTATGCAATTTTGCTTTTATATTTTTCTTTGTACGAGCTGAGTTTAGTGCTGAAATTTTGCACGAGTGTTAGTTTTCATTGAACCTTTCATTTAAAATATAAAAAATATATATTAAACATATATTTTATACCTTAATAGCATCAAATATCGTCTTAATTATATAGTTGTATAATTGTATACAAAATATTTAATAAAAAACATAAAATATTTTCATTTATATAGAGAATGATACCATCTATCATCATGCAACATTTGAGCTTCAAAATCAAATCGTACAAAGAGAAACAAAAAAGAGAAATTGCATAAGGGAGTAAATTGAACCAACTTAAATTGTTTGAGGGAGTTAAGTGAGCCAAAATTTTGTTTGGGATGTAATTTGGACATAGTGGATTGTTCGGGGAGTAAAATAGACTTTTTTTTCCAACAATCAAATAGTACAAACCAGATCACTACATAATAGTGCCATTAAATAGTAGCCCTTACAAATAAAATCTAGTCCCTTGTCCCAATTTTCTTATCATCTTAGGAGTTCTTTTTTTGTGTCCAGATTTAGAGAATGTTCAATAAACAAGGACAAACTGTTTGCCTAGAGTCGGAGAGTGTTCAATGAATCTGATACAAAACCAGGATGACAAAAAATTTAAGACAAAGGGAGTATATCAATAAGATAAGAAGAATAAGATATGTCTAGTGTTGAGATAATGACCCACAATTGAGAGAGAGTATCTCTGTGAAGTCAAGACGGTGGCCCATAAAGTGACCTCATGACAAATAAATGATAATATAGAAGATTAATTGTCATAATTTGGATCAATGAACAATTTAGGTGTGTATAGGCCTCCCTGGCTTTCTCGAGCTACTCGTTAGAAGACCAAATATTTGGACACTTCTTGTGTATCTATCTTTGTAACCCTCAACAACTACTCTCGCAAGGTATGCAAAAATATGTAGAAGAAATATTATCATAAGGACTGAACTGTTTATTTTGTTAGAGCATCTTCGACCGTTCCCTAAATGAGGTTGCTAAATCATATTTAGGATGTGATTAGTAAAAATCATTATCCAACCCTTCCCTAAATGAGGTTGCTAAATTTACCAACTCTCAACTCATAATTTAAAAGTTGCTACATTTAGTCACCTAATTCTCACTCTCGAAAGGACATTTAAACTATTTAAGAAATGATTATTGGGAACTGTTGGAGTGCATGTATTCTTTTTACTCCCAATAGATATAACAACTCTCTAAAACCAGCCTTTTGAGACTAAAATTATTGAAAACAGTTGGAGATGCTATTAAGTGTTGATCCTGTTAGCTCTTGCCCCTAAGGAATACTCTCTTCACCCTAAACTATAATATTGTCTACCTCTTAAAATTTGAGCCACAATGTAAGCATCTATAATATTAATCTAAAGTTTGTAAGTATTATCTTTTATTTTACCCAAGATATAAGTATTTTTTGGTCTTGGTCTTGTCTTTTACCCATAATGAGGGTCATATGAGTGGTCTTTCTTGGCGAACTTAATGTGAAACATCTTAAAATGATCATATTTTCTTATGAACCCTTAATATGAATAAAAATTCTTGTATTTTTTTATTGAAGAGAGTCGTAATACAGATGCAATGACTCATGTTTTTTTATTGGATCACATATTAATTTAGTTCTTATGTTTTCAAAGATGAGTTCGCAAAGATGTTTGAGCGTGAAAAAAAATGTATAGTGATTACTCACTTCAAGCAGTTCGGAAAAATATCAAGTGCTATCATCCTCTCAATGACAATAACCTACTGTAATCATGAAAGAAAATACGTGTTGCTACACTGGGTAGTGTCTTGGTCTAATTCACAGCATGTTGCGACTGAGTTCGTACGGTGTGATAAATTGTGTTTATTTTCCATGTTGGGATTTGGGAGCATCAGAGCTCAAGAAGGTTGCCTAGTTTACCTTGTCCAGTGGAGCTGCTAAGAATTTGGCAATATGCAGCCGTGATGATTTTCTCCCGCGAGATTTGTCCCCATGCCCAACTACTAGTATCCGTTCGCAGGTAGCCGAAGTGCCGGTGCCGTGGACGCTGCCGCCGCCTCGTGCTGTCTGTGGCGCACATCAAATCCCACCGAAAATCAACCAGCTAACCACCGAAATGTAACCACGCCCGGCGCTGTCACACTCCCCTCGAGTTTCCCGAGCTTCACCCGCTTCCACACCTTGACCCGCCCGGCCATGGCGGCCACCACCACCTCCTCCTCCACGGCGGCGGCCGCCCTCTGCTTCTCCCGGCCCTCGCCCCCGGGCCGCTTGCCCCGCCGCAGCCGGTCGCTCCTCCGCGCCGCCTCCACCTCCGCGCCCCCTCCCCCGACCTCTCCATCCAGCTCTCGCCCCGCGCCTCGCCTCCCGCTTCCTCCAACGGCGCCGCGCCGGCGCCCCCGTGGTCGCCGCCTTCGCCCGCGACCGCGCCCAGGACCTGCAGGCCGAGGCCCGGGCCATGGCGCGCGCCGCCAACGCCACCGTCTACAGCCCCGAGCTCCTCGCCGCGCGCTACGGCTCCCGCCCCGTCAAGGCACGCCTCCCCGCGCTCGGACCCTGAATCCCTCCTCCCTCACCTTGCCCGACGATTCCGGAGCTCCAATTTTGACTCGTGCTCTGCGTTCCTGCCGTGTGATTGACCAGGTGGCGCTGCGGGCCGCGGAGGTGCTGTCCAAGCTGGGGGCGTTCGCGGTGAAGGTGCTGCTGGACGAGCGGAGCGGGGACTCGTCGTCCGCGAGGAGGCGCGCCAGGGCGGTGGAGCTGCGGACCATCCTCACCAAGCTCGGCCCGACCTTCGTCAAAATTGGGCAGGGGCTATCCACGCGCCCCGACCTCTGCCCGCCCGAGTACCTAGAGGAGCTCGCCGAGCTGCAGGTGCCTTGCACATTCTTAAGCTTGCCTTGACAATCAACAACTAGAGCTAATTTTAACATCGTAGTGCTATCTTCCCTTGAACTATGACATAGTGTGGACATTGCATCCGTAGAGCATTTTGCCATTTCTAGTGAAAATATTTAGAATTGTGTTTCATTCAACTTCCGTCGGCCACCCATTGTGTTCCTCCAACCCCAACTATGCGATGCTTACAGTTTCTTGAGAGGTGGGTGATCGGTCACTTGCAAAGTAAGTACTAGTTGCTTTGGACCTTGATCCGCTAGGACATGACATTCTAAATTGGGAAGTTGCTTCTTTCTGCAAATTCAGGGCTTCTTCCAGTTGCTCAAACATCGCTTTCTTGCAGGATTCACTTCCCACGTTTCCGGATGAGGAGGCATTTGCGTGTATTGAGAGGGAGCTTGGATTCCCACTTGATTCAGTCTACTCAATGATATCACCTTCCCCGATTGCGGCTGCTAGTTTAGGCCAAGTTTATAAGGCACGGTTGAAATACTCTGGGAAGTTGGTTGCCGTCAAGGTGCAAAGGCCCGGTATTGAGGATGCCATAGGGCAAGACTTTTATCTTCTCAGAGGACTTGGGTTTCTAATAAATAAGTATGTTGACATTGTCACCAGTGATGTTGTTGCCCTCATGGATGAATTTGCACGAAGAGTGTTTCAAGAGCTTAATTATGTTCAGGTACATTTTTGCTTATCCATGTGTGAACTTCCTTGCATACATTTGGTTATCCATGATATGGATCGTGTTTTGTTTGTACATATTAGTTTATAATGACATTAATTGAAGCAGCTGAAGTTATCTGTTGCATAATCATATGATTAAAAAATATTTTTCCTAAGTACAACCAAATAGTTTTTGAGGTTATTGAACATTGATGACTATGTGGAATGCAGGAAGGCCAAAATGCTAGGAGGTTTAAAAAGCTATACGCCGATAAGCAAGATGTATTGGTGCCTGATATATTTTGGGATTACACAAGTGCAAAAGTTCTGACAATGGAGTGGATTGAGGGTGTAAAACTAAACCAGCAAGCTGCTATTGAAAGTCAAGGATTGAAGGTTCTAGATCTAGTTAACATTGGCATCCAATGTAGCTTGAGGCAGCTTCTAGAATATGGTTACTTTCACGCCGACCCTCATCCTGGTAATATATTAGCAACACCTGAGGGGAAGCTTGCTTTTCTTGATTTTGGGATGATGAGTGAAACACCAGAGGATGCAAGGGTGGCCATTATAGGCCATGTGGTTCACTTGGTCAATAGGGACTACGAAGCGATGGCTCGTGATTATTATGCTCTAGATTTTTGGAACCTGATGTTGATGTTGCCCCAATCGTACCTGCTCTCAAGAATTTCTTTGATGATGCGCTTAATGCAACAGTTAGTGAGCTGAATTTCAAGACAATAGTTGACGGCTTAGGTGCTGTTCTTTATCAGTATCCATTCAATGGTAAGTTTTGCATTATTCTGATATTATTTTTGTGTCTTCAATGTAATTTTTGCTCCATAGAATGATATAAATTGCCTCTTTGTTTTTAATACAGTTCCGGCATACTACGCGTTGATACTTCGATCACTAACTGTACTGGAAGGTTTAGCACTCTATGCTGACCCTAATTTTAAGGTGCTTGCTGCCTCGTACCCTTACTTTGCTAAAAGGCTGCTCACTGATCCTAATCCATATCTCAGAGATGCTTTAATCGAGCTTCTATTCAAGGATGGAAAATTCAGGCAAGAACATAGTCTATATACGTTGCAAAATCCTTTCACGGATTAACATGAGCCACATCCTATCAGAAATTAAAATTTGACTTTTGGCCCTCTGCAGGTGGAATAGGCTTGAAAATCTTCTTGTTCAGGGGCGTCAAGATAGAGAATTTGCAGCCAAAGATGCTCTTCAACCTGTTCTAAAGCTTTTGCTTGGTCCCGATGGGGAAGAATTGCGAGTGCTAGTTGTGAAAGAAGCAGTTCGTGTGACAGAAGCCATCACCATTGGAGCACTCATTGATTCATATAACACAGCTCCAGAATTTGTGAAGACATTAGTTTCGAATGGCAGTCCAGGTGGACCCTTTAAGCTAAGTGACGTGGAGCGGGAACAAATGATTGAGCTCCGAGACAGGGTTTTTAGAATATGGAGTCTTTTGAGATCCTCAGATAACTTTGATCCAAGCATTTTGCAACCAATCGTACAGGTACTGTCCGTAACTTAATTTTCTTACCGTGCTCTTCAGCTGCTACTGATAATTCTGTGACTAAAGAGTAGTTTTGACACATAGGTGCTTCAAGAACCTGAGGCCCGTGTTCTGGGTTCTCGTGTTGCTGGAGGTGTCACACAGCGTCTTGCAGCCCGTCTATTGCAACAACTTCTCAGAACTCCCCTGTTCCTGGATCTTCCTAGTAGATAGGCTCCAACCAAATCATGTAAATGTACACAATACTTTTTTCATAGGAAATGAAAAGAAAGTATATAACTCACAAATTTACGTATATAGAGCTTCTTTCTTCACTCCTATGAATAAGATCCGTAAATTCATATTGTTCTTTCCACAAAAAATAGTTAGGTATAACTAATAAATCAATTGTATAGCTGTTCCTGGTCTAATTTTTGCTGACTTGGAGTTGCTACACTTGCCCTGCATATAATAAGATCAGTAGCATACAAGACCATAGAGACCTGTTTTCCTATTCTGCAAGAATGTGAGGTGTATCATCTGCACTAGCAGAAGAAAAAGTTCTATCAACAACATGATCCACTGGATAACAGGCCTCCTTTCATAGTGCTGTGCTTTATGTGAGACTGATAAGTATCTGCTCTGATCGAGAAAGCGTTTGGCAAAGTTAGGGGCAAATTTAAGTACATAGAGCTTATTTCTTCACTCCTAGTGAATAAGATCCGTAAATTCACATTGTTCTTTCCACAGAAACTAGTTGTATAACTAATAAATCAATAATATAGCTGTCCCTGGTCTAGTTTGCTGACTTGGAGTTGCTACACTTGCGCTGCATATAAGACCAGTAGCACAGCTATATTACGGGTCTTGATGATCACGGAAGACCATAGAATATATGCTCCAGGCGATGATGGAGTTTTTTTTATTGAGTTGATGCGTCGACAAGGTCCCATCAGGCGCTTGATGATCACGGAAGACCATAGAGAGGTGAGGCGGGAGAGGAAGGAGGAGCAAGTTAGAGATCCTATGTGGAGCCTCCCATGAAGCGTGATAGAGATCTTTTGGTTGTGGTTGTATCATGAGGAGGTAAAATTGGATTTTTGATTATCTCAAAAAATAAATTTATTTTATAATAGAGTTGTAAAATATAATAATTTCCAGTTGTGTTTATGAATGTGCCAAGAAATTCTATAGACCATGTCATTCATTAGAGAAGCATCCACACAAATGAGGCTAAACAATTTTCTAATCAAGTGTCAGTGTTGCGAAATCAGCGTGCCACGCGCGCGCCTTCACGAATCGCGATGCGCATCTCACCAACCCAAATGTTCGCCCTTCCAAAGGCAGATAGCAGCTGCCGCTTGTTCCACTACGCATCCCACCACCGCGCCGTCACACAACACACGCGCCCGCTCCAGAGAGAGAGAGAGAGAGAGGAGGACGCCATGGCGCTCCGCACTCTGGCGTCGAAGAAGACCCTGTCCCTCGCGCTCGGCGGCGGCGCCCGCCCGCTGGCCGCGGCCGCCGCGGCGAGGGGGTGGCGACGACGGTCTCGCTCCCTGACCTGACCTACGACTTCGGCGCGCTGGAGCCCGCCATCTCCGGCGAGATCATGCGCCTGCACCACCAGAAGCACCACGCCACCTACGTCGCCAACTACAACAAGGCACTGGAGCAGCTCGACGCCGCCATCTCCAAGGGCGACGCCTCCGCCGTCGTCCAGCTCCAGGGCGCCATCAAGTTCAACGGCGGCGGTGAGCGCTCCCTCCTCCGCAATCTGAGTCCCTGGCCTAAGTAGGGTACTACTGGATTTTGTTTTGTGGGCTGATGGTGATGCGCACGGGGCGAAAGTAGGGGTTTAGATCGGACTGAGGGTTTTGTGCTGGTGTAGTTGTTGCCGATCTGAAATGATCTGTGCGTGGACCTAACGAATGGGATTCCGGATAAGATTAGGGCCTTATAATACTTCCATGGGTTGAATAGTGGGGATTTCCTGATGGGCTGCGGGTGCAGATTTGAAGGTCAATCCATTGATTTCGTGCGTGAACTACTATTTCTTGTAATCTAAGTGATGTCTTCAGGATTTCTGTGGTGTGTTGACTTCTAAAAAAAGGAACAAAAATGTAGGACTGTTCTGTAGTATCTGTAGTTGTTTCTCTGGAACGTGATGTGGCTAAGTTGGTGCTTTTGGTTGTGGAATCGAAACTTGTGAAGGAAACTGTGGTTGTTTAGACTCTATGTACTGGTTCTGTGGGACTTTCCCAGCACTTTCTGAATAATTGTGACCTGATTTTGTGATTTGCTTTGATTAAATGGTCTGCCAGATGGAAAATTAATTCAGTCATCACATTCTTCTAATCTTTATTGCTGGCATGTTGAATGACATTTCATAATTTGTCCGGGATTCTAGTTTTTATGATATAATGCTTGTCTAGGTTGATGGTGACATGATATCTTGAGCTAACTTACCTGTTTTGGTATTAAGTCTCTTCTGAATTAATGTCTGCTTCACTTGCTTTTTATTTGGTATTTTGAGTAGATTTTTTAGATACATAATCCGTCCACAGTAGTATATTTTGCAAGGAAATCCATTAATCTTGGAATTTTAGCTTTTACGTATACAATTTTCTATATTATTTATAGCAAGTCTCTGTCATCTTTGGCTTCTTCGTTCAATTCATGTGAAAAAGGTGATTTATTTCTGAATTCAAACTTTCCTCCAAATAAAATGATTTGATGGGCTCCGGTATTGAGCTGCATTGAAGCAATGTACATGAGCGTGATGCTTATTTTGAATTTGAGGATTATTAGTGTTGATCCTTTGGCTGTCAAAACTTGATCCTTCAGTAGCATTAAACTCCCCTATGATTATGGATTATTATACTAATTCAACTGGGAAATTTTATGCCTAAATATGAGGAACATCAGGGTATTGTTAATGATTTGATCCAGTAATTCTGTCTATGCTCTTTTATCATGTTTGAATCTTCATCCTATCTTTTGATGTAATAACGACACATATGCTTACCGAAGAGAAGGGAAGCTCATAAGAGAGGGCCACTGTTAACCTCTTAATATTGTTTCTAAATGACTTTCTAGGATAAATTCTTCATTTGCAGTTTGCCATTATGCTGTTCCTCTGGACTTGCACTTTCAGTAAGATAGTTACCATGTTTCAGGTCATGTCAACCATTCAATCTTCTGGAAAAACCTTAAGCCTGTCAGTGTAAGTATCTTGAGCAGTACAATCTTTTGCTGCAGATATTCTGTGTTTCTTTTCTTTTTTTTTTCTGTCATCTTTGTGAACTGAGGGAATTGGGTGTTCTCCAGGAAGGTGGTGGGGAGCCACCACATGGCAAACTTGGCTGGGCTATTGATGAACACTTTGGTTCATTTGAGGCCTTGGTAAAGAAGATGAATGCAGAAGGTGCTGCTTTACAAGGATCCGGATGGGTGGTATGCACATATTTGTTGACTTTGTTTTACCAAAAAGAACTGATGTCCTGATAGTACGAGACGATGTGTTTGGTTGGTGACATATCATGTATTTTGCAGTGGCTAGCTTTGGATAAAGATGCTAAAAAGCTTTCAGTTGAAACCACTCCCAATCAGGTGAAAACTATTATCTAAAATTGGTTTGTTGCATGAAGACTATTTTCCAGATTTGTTTGTTGCATGCATGATGATGCAGCACACCTACCCCAGGTTCTCAGTTTTAAACAATTGACTGTTCTTACCAGTGTTCGATAAAGTGCTAGGCTGGTGATGAGGTGACACCTCTAGAATAGTGGTTAAGCATGCCATATGTTTCCTTATTTGGTCTATGTTGGAAGACCGATTAAGCCATCTGTGATTGCTGATACACAACTGATATTGTCAATACAATGCAAGTTTCAGATGATGGAAAATTAGGAATATAATTTATAAGAAGCAATAATTTCTGCTTTCTGCTCTTACTCCTGATTTTATCATTGGGTACTCAACTATTTGGTTAAGGCGTCTGTACTTAGGCATGCACTAGGAAAAATGATACTAGGTTTAGCAGTGACCCACAAATGGTTCATGTGATTTAAACACTAGGACAAATAGCTAATTTAGTAATTTGTTACCTTTTCATATCTTACCAATATCCTCTCTATGGGTTCTTTTGTATCCGGTTATTGGACAAGAATTTTCTCTTGGTTCTTGTCGACGCTCGAAAAGAGATTGGCAGATATTGTTAGATCGGATCGAAGGGGAACTCTTTTCAAGTGTCGACAGCACTATTTGCAAGCTTATTCCTCTGTTGCTCTAAAAAACCCACTCTTATTTGGCACTTGTCTGTTGGCATGTTTTCCTTTTGTCCTTGGCCATCTGGTCATTTTGGTTGACATTAAGTTTATCCCAAAAATTGAGTCTTACAAACATGGACTGTCAAAGGAGTCCCACAATTTAGTATCTCATATCACTAGTGGTTCTGTGAATGCACTAAGGAAAAACACTGCAGTAAGGTAAAAACTTTGTCCTTTTTTTGGCGTTAACAAACTGAGTGCCAAAAGGAAGATGCATGCTAATGAAAGAATTGCAAAAAGTCTGATGTAATATCTTGGCATGACTAGAAGGGATGGGGTTTCAACTAGTTTCTCATGTAACAAAAGTTATCCTGATTAGTATTTCTTTTTTCTTTTATGGGCTGAATTGAACTTAAAGGGCAGGTCCAGTGCCAGAGGCTCCCATACGAGTGGGGTCCTGGGGAAGGGAATATTACGGGCAAGCCTTACCTCCGCAGTAAACTGCAGGGAGGCCGCTCGAACCCACGACCTGGCACTTCGGCGAGCAAGCGCTGAACCAACTACACCAGGCCTGCCCTTCATTGGCTGAATTAAACTTAACTAAACAAATTTAAAATTTTTAACCCTGAGGTCTGAGGAACATCTTTCCATAATGCTTTCTTTCTCAGTATATGCATTCTCTTTTGAATGGGATTGTCTGACTTTTCTATTTTAGTTTTGCTTCATAGTCTACCAGGAATTTTGAGGATTGTTTTGTGTGTATAGTTAACTTTGATTACATTTTGTAGGACCCACTGGTGACTAAGGGGGCAAGCATGGTTCCTTTGTTGGGAATTGATGTCTGGGAGCATGCGTATTACCTGCAGGTAATCTCATTTTGCTGGAAATGTTGTCTTAGTTCAGTAGTTCCTTCTTTTGATGTTACCAAATGTGATGCCACATTGTGGAAGGATGAACTAATACTGTATTGAGCCATATGGAAAGATTGCACATGGTTTACTCGAAAGCTTATTTTACTTGTCAGTATCTGTCCTTTATTCATGAAGACAATGCTTGCATCTATCCATCCTCTATGACCTCCAGTACACCTGAGAGGACAGTGTACGAACTATACCCAAATTATGGATTACACACCAAAAGTATGTGCGAAAGTTCAGTAGATTTTTAGCATACCGTGTTACACATCAACTGAAAGGATAATAGGGTTGGTAATTATTACTTCAACATATGTAAGTGTTGAGTTATGACAATGCATACTTGGAATATTCTAGAATATTTTAGAAAACACAAGAGAGAAGATATTTGCCATGGAAGATTCTAGAATTATTTATTCATGGCAAAGTGAAGAAGAGCGTAGAATCTAGATATTTATATATGGTAAGAAATATCTAGATATTAGGATAAGAAAGAGAATATTCTAGAGCTAGATATTTTGGTTAGAAGGGTGTGGAATGTTGCCATGTGGCAACATCCTAGAGACTATGTACAAGTATAAATAGGGGTGCCCTCTACCCTCCAAGGTACCATGCCATGGAGCCATAGAAGCCACCACATGTGAAGGCATGGCAAAGGTTGCCATGATGTGTCTTAGAGTCTAGGAGTGTTATGTTGAGTCCTAGATTGATAGTAGTGGTGTATAGCCACGAAGAATGTTGTGTCTTGTGTCAAGTGTATGTTATGAATAAAGGCTAAGCTCTTTTGTAGAGAGTTGGTCTCCCAAGATAGTAGAGTAAGATGAAGGTCTCCTCGATATAGTTAGAAGGTTGGGTTTGGGTTCACAGAAGAAGTGGTATCACACCAGTTTGGTACCATTTCTAGGAAGTCGGTGTTAGCCTAGGGAGCACCGATTTCCCAATAGTAAGTTTTGAAATGTCATGAGTTCTCCCTTTGATATTCAAGTGAACGGTGAACCTGACCATTTTTGAAGATACCATCATATCATCCACTCATTTTGTTTCTAATTTTCTTTCAAGTGAATCACTAAGAGACTGTTCTGTCATGCTAAGCTATCACCCTGCTTTCTTTGTTTCAGTACAAGAATGTCAAACCGGATTATCTGAATAATATCTGGACGGTGATGAACTGGAAATACGCTGGAGAGGTGTATGAAAATGTGCTTGCATGAATTTTCTGAATGGGAAGCACTCATGTGTGCAATGGTTTTCAACTCATCGCATCTTGGGCAATAAAAAAGGGACCTATGTCGCTGTCGGACCTTTGTACATCATTACTGTGTTGAGGTGAACTGGTAGCCGTTGTTTTTATTTGATCTAGTGTGCTTTGTTCTGCTCGTGGAGGCCCTGTTCTGTACATGTTCATTGCCATCTTTTCGAGACATCAGCCCGTTAATAATGCGAGTGAATGGCTCTGACCTGAGCTTCTGATGTTTACTTGCACACGGGCCTTGAATTTTACTTGCACAATAAATGCTGCATGTGCTTCTAATTTGTCACGTATTGGTAATTTGGCATGGATGATGCCATAACCGTTGCCAATTTCTGTGCTAGCATGGGGGCGCAATTTAGAACTTCAGGAGAGAAATGGTATATGTAAGTAAAGAACGCTTGGCAACAGAATCGTTTATAACAAGGCATGTTACAGGTTCCACTGTTTTGCCAATAGTACCTATAGCTGACCAAGTGGGCCGGGCTAAAAGGGCCTCTCTAGGCCCGGTCTGTTTAGCCCGGCTGAGCATGGCCCGGGCTGTTGGTAACGGGCTGTGTCGGCCTGCAGCCTGTTGAGGGCCGTGCTTGGGCCTAGTCGCAGGCCCGTCAGGCTGGCACGGTATGGCCCGTTTAGCTATTGGCCCATTTAGCCTGTTATTCGGACTGTGCTTCATGGGCCGATACGGTCCGTTTGGCCCGTTTATATTTAAAAATAATTAAAATCAGCAGAAAACTATTCTTTTTAACCTTGGGCCGCTGCCGGCCGTTTCCCGCTTAGCTCGTGGCCCGTTTAGCCCGTTGAAAATTAGTCGTGCCGTGCTTGGGCCTAGGCGTAGGCCCGTCGTGTCGGCCCGACACGGCCCGTTTATTAGAAGGGCTGTGCCGGCCCGTTAAGAAAACGGCCCGGCCTGTTGGCCAGCCTATAATAGTACCTCTAGAGATTGAGCCACTCGTTCTTAAGAATAATTAAATCAACTTACTTTTTGTCCATGGAATTTTTTATCACAAAAGAATATTATTTAGTTATTAATGCATTTTTCTTTTAAATGTAGAACATGAATTTGTTAATGAAAATTGGGCGAGTTATGTTATTTGTTCCTAGTGGAGTGTTACTTGGACATGCACACTAACTACAAAAATGTGACCATTCGGGCGCAACTCAATATTTCTTGGGTAAAATCCTTATCAACTACTCCCTCTATCTTTAAATATAGAGCGTTTTGGAGTTTGAAATTTTCTCTAAATGTAGGGCGTTTTGTAGATAGGACAAACTTTGAGATTGGTGGGAGAGTTAATGAGTGGGTGGATGAAGGTAAAAATGAAGGGTATGGTAGTCTTTTGATACATTGACTATTTTCTTATTTAAATGCTAGAAAGCTCTACATTTAGGGACGGAGGGAGTATCTAAAAAGTTCGGATTCCTTATTACCCACTCGTAAAAATGAATTTACTCATGAGCAATCCATTTTAACTTTTGTTCTTTAATCCCCATCGACATCTATTTTAAGGCTTGACGGTGTTATAGAATGAGAAGAAACCTAATTGAACTTGTTAGAAAACTTGAGCTAAAATTTTAGTGGCAAGGATTCAATTAAGCTAAAGAACTAGCTATACGAGACAACAAAGAAGTATGCTTGATGGTTATCCAAAAAAAAGAAGTATGCTTGATAAAATAGTAGTTTGGGCAAGGGCAAAAGTGCCGATTCATGATATTTTTGTTAGTAAATGATAAATGAGGGGTGGAAATGGAAGCTAATTAAAATTCTACTTAGAGAACTTGGCCTATATTACTATCGTAACCCAACACACCTCTTGCATGTACAATCAAGGTTGGATGAGATAATCTTAAAAGTGATTCAAAGACATAGCAAGCATAGCGGGCAAATTGTTCAAAAGTAATGCAAAAAATAGATTAATGCAAAATTCATATTTTTGTATACCTCATATTTTAGCGCCATATGTTAGTCACCTCCAACACCTTCACAACCACTAGTTAGTCACCAACATAAACATGCACACATTCATACAATCCTCAAAATCTCGCATTTCAACTCAAACACCAAATTGACTTGATGTCATTTGCTCATCACAATGTCAAGCCATGACACATCTCAACATGATTTCTCAATAAACATCAGTCACTTCTATTTCCTACCTGAAATTCCTATGGAGATCGACTTTCAAACTTGCATGGAGATAAATCTAGATAGAATGCAAAGGGAGGTCATTGGATAGCTTGAACGGACAATACCACCTACTGCAGTTGCCCGACTGCATAACTTGCTAGCACCATGAGGCCACGCCTTGGTGCACACCAACTTGCCGTGTGCTGCAAGCGTCTATGATACTACAACTATTTTAACCCTGTGTATCAAGAACATATAACTTTTGTGACTTTGATCCCATATAGCAATGTTACAAGTACTGTTTGTAATATTTAAAACTGAACTTGCAAAATTCTTAGTGCGACGAGGCACGAGCATTCTCAGGTATTGATCCTATAAAATAAAGGCAACATGTTTATTAATTTTACACCAAACAAATTGATGCATCACGTTGTCTTTCAATGGCAGCAACACTTATCATTATTCCTAATCCAACCATTTATGCAATGAGAACCTTTGCTGTAGCCTTTTCCTTCACAATACTTATGACATGTATAAATGTTACAACATGGAAATCGAACACAATTTTCCCCCCATTGAATAAATATAGGGTTCTTCTGGTTGCTGCCGCTGCCTTTACATGCATCTAACACTGTAGAAATCAAATATGGCTTTACTTGTTTGGTTAATTCATCAAATCACCCCAGGAAGAAAATTCAATGAACAAGTAAAAGTAGAGAAATATACCATTGCTAACTTGGTCGTTGGATGGGGTGGTAGAAGACATGACGGTATGGAGTAAGAACAATATAGCTGCCAAGGACATGATCCTCATAGTGTTGATCTTGAGGAGTTACCTTACCAATTGTGAACTTTTTCCTTTCGCAAGAGGAGCAAAAGAGGATTGTTTCTTGTGCCTATGTATCCCTTTTACTTCAAAGAGCGATTCTTTATATAGAATCTCAAAATTCATGTCCTATCTCACACTTACACTTTTGATATCTTCCATCGTTTCAATAAATGTGGGAACATCCAAAGCAGTATCAGCTACATATGTATCCCTTGAAAACATCTTCTTTTTATATACACATATCTCAACACATGGATTTGGTATCTCTTGTCACTCACCAATAATAAACATTTGAGCATAGCAATCAATGTTAGTTTCACATGCATAGCCGTAGAATTTATGTAATCCCTCTAAAGGATATGAAGAATCTCAAGATCAATGTTTGTTATCTTTCTTATTTACCTATAAATAATCTGAGCATTTATATCTGTAAATGTAACCTACCAAGTACATTTATTGCAATTTCTTTGCTTCCACATTATGCCACATCATCTCAAATAATTTAACCAATCAGATGAAGATTGATCATTGGTATTAGCATCATCTGTAAGCCTTCCTAGCCATTAAATCATCACGTATTAACATTATGAAACACAATGTCATCGTGGTTGTTAGGTTGCTAGAATCATTAATGAACTTTGGAACCTACTAAATAAAGGTCATTATCTGATAGCATGACTGAGTTTGTACCACTACAAGTTCAATTAGTCTCTCATGTGTTATGCCCAAAAAAGAGCACAAATGTATAGTAACAAATGTCAGGGCACGTGGCGTGTCCGTAGGTGTTGTAATAGGAACTTATCCTAGTTTTTTTCCTAATATAATAAAACACAATTATGTTTCTTTTTTAAGAAAAGAACAACAACTTAATCACTTCAGTAGCTGATAGACTTCCTACATTAATTCCTCTCTTACTCATGGCCATTATGTCTTAGTTATCGTGCATCCACTTCATTGCCTACATGATTAGATTTTTGTCTTCCATGCCATGTTATTTCCATAAACCCCAAACAAAACAACAGAATAAATTTCATTTTTTTATTCCAAACTTTATTTTGATGACATGCCATTCTTGATACAACAGAATAAAACCTTGAATTGAGAGTATTGCACATATATAGTTTTGATTTGCTATTTTCATCTACACTTAAATTTGTATCGCATACAACTATGAAGACGATATTGGTAATTCTGAATTTGAAGCATAGTTATTTCTTACTTATGTTCTTGTATATGCACTTGAAACATGAAGAAGGCTTGTGTTTCCCATGTGAAGACAAGGATAACTTGTGGTATTATGTACCTTTTTTATGGGCTTCCTGAGATTTTAAAGGTTATGTGTTCATAGTTTCAATTACCATTATTGAACTCATAGTTCCAATTGCATATACTCTCTCCCTGGCACTTTATGATTTCTAGGAGGGAAGATGGATTAGCTACATGTCTCACATTGCACCATTTTTGGGACTCCCTATTTTAAAGCTTCATAATTAAAGTTTAGTTATTAGTTTAAAGGATCAAGCTGAAAGTAACTTACAGTAATAGAGTAGTAACTCATATTCTTGTTAGGATGTTCTTGGTAATTCTAGAGACATGCATTTTTGTTTCTTCTATCTATGTGTTTTGCTTCCATGTTACTTATAAATGGAGAGAAGATGCTGCCCAAATTTTCCATTCATGTAGGTTTGGCTGTGTGCAGGGATGGCAATGGGTGCAAATTCGTCGGGTTTTATTTGCCCATACTCATACCCATCATAACTAAATTATACCCATACCTATACCAATACTGTGATGGGTTCAAGTTTCACCCCATACCAGGTAATCGGGTACCCATCGGATTTTTCATACCCATGATACTTCAAATAAACTCTTGATACTTCGATAAATTTTAGCAATTTAATGAAAACTTTAGTCATGCACATGCACATGCACATAATAATGTCAAATGTTTATCTAGTAAATTTTCATGGTGTTAATAGAGCATTAGAGTTACAACAGAATAATAAATTTACATTATTAAATATAAATAATATACAATTGTCGGGTTTGCTAATACGCGGAGATGGGTTTATGGTTCCTATACCCAAACCCATGTACCCATCGGGTACAAGATTTTATCCATTCATATACCCGGGGTACAATATATATCCTATACCCGTCCCCTAATAGAGTTTTTCCCGTCGGGTTTCGAGTATCGGATACCCATTGCCATTTCTACCTAGCTGTGTGGTGTGAAGTTTAGTGGCACTTACGGGATTTTGTGTATTCTAGGGGTGTTACATCTCCCGACAAGGCACGGTTCTCGCGGATAATCATCTACACCAAGGCATAACGATGGCAGTCAAGCTTGCGTGACCACCACCATGACTAGATGGGTTGTTGACCTTACGACAAATCCGATTGACAAAGTGACCACTTTTATCTCATTTTAGCTAATACCCGGTGTTCCACTGTGGTGATGTGGTGTCGAAGCTTTTTCCTAGTTGTCAAATGACCTCGATAATGGGGCGGAAAAGATCTATATGTGCGATGGTTGTGGCCCCCACCTTGTGGCCGACGAAGATGTCGACAATGAAGATTTTGTGGACAAATCATAACTTGTTGAGCCTTGCTAGCCTTCCTATCCAACATAATAAACATCGTTTTAGGCGTTTCTAAAGTGTCATATGTCTCGACAACACATATAGAGGCACATTATTAGAAAAAATATACCAATAACAAAGTGTCACTAGAAGAGGTTTCTGTTGTAGTTCGGCCGGAGGAAAGGCAGATGACAAGGAGACAGACTCACAACGCAATGCTAGTAACATGGACACACGACATATGCGGACTCTTGAACTACTGCATGATGGAGCCCAACCATTGGGATCACGTACAAAGATTAATCAAGGACATATGACTTGTAGCGACTTTACGAGTAAGTAGTACTCCGTTCCAAATTATTGTCATTGCTTATTCTTTTGTTATATTTGATCATTCATCTTATTAAAAATACTTTTAAAATTATTATATACTTTGTTAAATGTGATTTATCACAAAAATATAAAATATAACATATAATTTTATACATTTAAATTAATATGTTGAACAAGACGAAGTAAACGGTGACGACAATTTCAGAATTAAGGAAGTATAGTTCCAGATAAGCACCCACGTGAGTACTGATGACTTGCACAATCATATGTGCGTCAACTGCTTACAAGATCATTCCCCAATGTAAAACATCTAAATTTCGGCTTCTATATACTTTGCATTGCCTTGGACAACACATTTCCATTATTTTTACTCTTTTGCAATGCATTGAGTCTCCATCTCTGTACCTTGCGGTTGATATGATTGTTTAAGATCTGATCGCCATCATCGATATGAAGGATCCCAAGGACCTTGTAGTTTTCTGCAAAGAACTTGGCAAGGCAAACCTCAAAGCTATTGAGTTCCTTCAAGTCGAACTGAAGCCTCAAACGTTTCAGATGATTGTGCAAGTAGTTGAACTGACAACCGGTTAGCCCATGGAGATCCGG
Organism: Chloris gayana; assembly: GCA_031894775.1. Taxonomy (NCBI): domain Eukaryota; kingdom Viridiplantae; phylum Streptophyta; class Magnoliopsida; order Poales; family Poaceae; genus Chloris; species Chloris gayana. Next base: position 556,317 of record JAUNZO010000656.1, read on the forward strand.
TACACCCGAGCAGTCATCATCGCCAACCAGCATTCGAGTTGTCTCCCCTGATCTGCGCTTCTTGAACTAGCAAATCCACAGAAACGTGAAATTCCAATTTCTTCCCAGTTCTTCCATTGTTGCCCCTCCAGTGCCACAGTTCTGTATTAAGCCTAAGCTGCATATCACATTATCACTTACCACGGGGCAGCAGTGAAGCAAAGCTGCAGTTGCATTATCCCCCTATGTCTGTATCGAGTGTCGCTTCCAGTTCGAGTCGTTGCAGGCTGCGCATAGTTATGATCATCCTGCATGTCCTTTCCTATGACAAGGTCGTCCATGCTGGCACGTGCAGCTTCAAGACCTTTGTGCTGCGAAGGCTACCAGGGAACCGCCAGATGCGAACGTAGCCATTTGCTGGCGTGATGGTGGTCGAACCTCAAGAGCGCGATTGGTTCTCTTCCCAAATGAGGGCTTGCTCGTTTTAGCATGGAATGGAATGGAACGTGACCCGTTCCGCATGGAATGGTGTGGTCTCGTTTCAGTTCTGACCAAGCATAAAACGACCGTTTGGTAGGACCTGGTTTGGTTTGAAACCAACCTATTTTTACTCGTTCCATGTCACGAAGCTCGTAACCATTTTAGGGCTTGTTCGTTTTGCCATGGAACAACATGGATTGCAGCCTAAACCACATGGAACAGAAAAATGTGGAACTGTTCTAGTCCAACTCAAAATGCTCGTTCGGTTACGCATGGATTGGTATGGGAACCAACCCGATTCCAGCCCATTCCATGTCCATTTCATGCCTTGAAGACCTAGCACCAATCCATGACTCTAACCTATAGAACGCAGCAGGCCTGGATGAAGTGAAAAAGCTGGAACCACTCAATCCGTGTCCGGGGACAGATTCATGTGAGATCCATTCCCATAAAAACGAACAAGGCCTTATGAGGTTGACCTCGTGGAACGAGACCGACCTGGATGGAGTGACATGTATGAATTCACTCAATCCAGATCTGATAACGATCCATTTCGGGATTCAAACCCACACAACGGAACAAGGCCTAAGGCTGGCTCGGTTCTCCAGAGCCAGGCCAGCTGGCCAGGCGCACACGAGCCAGGCTCTGGAGAAATGAGTTTCATTTTGATGCTTCCATCAGATGGGCCTGTCCATATAAGTTCAGCAAACCAATCAATCAGAAGCTGTATGGGATGAGCCTGACCAACCCTAGTACATCCAACTAATCGCGCCCCAAATCAACCTGCTCGTCGCGTTCATACAGAAGTCAATGTATAGTCGTTGGATTCTCAAGCGTATTTTTAATACAAAGACACGTAGAGAATCCGAGAAGCTATGTTTTTTGTGCTTTTGGATTTTAGTACAAACTTGAGAAGACAAATGAGCAGAATGTTTTCTATGTATGCCCTTTGGATAACTTCTAGAATCCGGAGCACACTTGGAGGAGCCCTACCAAAGGGGGCCTAAACCGGTAAATGCTTCCATTGAAAGGTGAACTAAAACCGTGGTAGTGAATATATCTCTTTTTTTGTTCTTCTTGGAAACAAAAAAAAAAAAGCTACATTCATTGTATTAAGAATAAAAGTGAGGACGACAACTCAATACAACACACCATATACACCCTAAGATAGGAGCATTCATTTAGGGAGCATTCACATTCGCACCTTTTGTTCAACAATCAAAACTACCCAACATTAACTATTCTAATCTACAGAAACTGGGGCAGCCATGGAATAAATCTATTTTTGTTGATGAATCTGAGTAAAACTGAGTTCACCATATAGAAAGTTATCATTGCTGATAAATCCGAGTACACCATGAATATTTGAACACCCTGCCTGAGAAGGCTAGGAGTTCTCTCAAATCTACTTGGTGGACACATAGGGTGTAATTGGCATTGATGGCACGTTTCTGATCATCCTCGCGACATCTATGCAAGAGATCATTGGACTGTTGGTCTTGATTGCATTTATTCCAATATGAGATCTACAAGCAGCAAAACCTTCCTGCTTGCGGATACGGAAAAACAATTAGATTTTCAAATCATGCACTTCTAAAAATATAAAAAGGGAAGAAAACATTCTAAAACTGGGAACACATGATCTGAAATTCTTGAATGGTACTATCATATAAACTTTTTCATGTTACAGAAGATACTGATAATATAATCTCTCCAATTTTCAATCGATGGTGTTAGGACATGTTAACTTCATTCTCAAGAAAGTCAACGTAATGTCATTAGCTAAAAACCGAAGGGACTAAATGATATAACATTGGTATAAGGAAAAATAAGCTCCTGGTTATGTAATTGTGGTTTCAACTTAAATTATTCAACTTGATCCTTTTCATACATTAATACATAAGCAAGAAAAAGATGATGTACCTTTCGCAATGAATTGATGAGAGTACCAAGTGGTGGAGAGTTAACCTTTGCTCGATGGGAAATCTGAATTGATATGAAACATTAGCCTTTGTGGAAGACATCTTCTGGGATGTAAACAATGGCACTCAGCAGAATACCGAATAAGTAATAGAGAGCTGCAAGAGTACCTCATCAAGTCTTATATATCCAGGAGGCAACCTTGGGTCACTCTCCTCAATCATCGTACTTAGAAGTTTTTCCAAAGTGACACCATTCTCACTTGTGTATGCCCATCCCCATTCGTTGGCTAAGCATAGCATTTCAGAAAGAAAGGAGGCATCATGGAGAGGACCTATCCAAAGTGGGCCAACAACAGTGATCGAGTCGGCACCCTATAGTAAAAGAAAAGGGGTGGTCATATACTAGAATGATTACATAGCAAGATGCAGTACATAACTTGCTTCAATTATGTTTCCTTCAAGGCACAGGCATACTAAATCTGAACTTAGGTTAAATGCAGATGTGTTCTTCATTCATGAAACTAGAAGCGCTAGATACACATGATCCTCAATAGTGATGACTCGAAAAGGAAACAGTTAACATTTCTTACATCTGGTGGAATTTGCATAAGGAAAAAAAAATAGAGCTTTAGTAGCTACAGGAACAAAGAAGGATATTGTAATGTGCAACTAAAACAGAAAACAAAGAACTAGACAGCTATCAGTATTAAACGCTTAATTTGCTTCCAGTGTATTTTAATCTGAAATGTTAAACTGAACCTAGGTTACCTAGATTTCAATCTGAACTTAGGTTTGTACCTTTTCTTTTCTACTCAAAAACTAAATTTGAGGTATAGATAATATAGTTTTTTAAGATCAAACTTCACTAATACATTAACTAACCTTAAAAAAGTAAGAAGAAAAAGAAAGCCAAGCCCAGAAGTGATAAAACAGTTACAACAATAAAGAAGCCACAAAACTGGGATTATGGTAATTTTAGCATTGTGCAGTACTGCCGCAATGATCCCTTGTACCTACTGTTCTGTCTGTACACCCACAGGTGATCTGCCCTAGCTCATCAAATCCAAAAGTCTGCGATTGGCCACAACTCTTACAATGACAAATGAAACCATAATTGCTGCACAAAAGGACACCAGAACTTGGCATTCCATAACATGTAAACTAAAACAGTGGAATGTTGCAAGAAATAAAACCACAATGAATTACCTGATGCCATCTTGTTTTCCATTGCATAATTTTACCATCACTCGATATATGGGACCATGATACGCAAAATATGAAAATAGTGGTGTTATGTGAAATCCCAGCATAGCTGCTTCCCGTGCCGCACCACCTATTACCATTCGCAATCCAACCTCGTTTGGATATGGCATTGGAAGAACATACGCTCCATATGAAGATAAAGAGCTAAAAGATACAAAAAAAGTTACTTATAATGTGAATGTGTGATGTACGAAGGAGTAACGATTTTTTTCTAAAGAGGACTGGCATCAAAGTACATAACAGAACTGTAAACCTAGTGTATTTGATAATCAGATCTAACTATAATGACAATGGAGATGTCAGTGTAAACTATAAATATGACTCCCTCCTATCCTGAGCTGAGAAAAGAAAGAAACTAATGGAAATCATTCGCTGGTAAGCTTAAGCAAGATTTTGTAAGACATGCGTTGGAACAAATGCTCTCACTAGCTCCTCAAAAATTACAACCGTAAATTGAGGTCTAATAAGCATTTGAACTGAAATATCACCCAGTTCCTCAGAACATAAATTGAGCTGTAATGTAATACATGTATTGGGCAAACATCGATGAGAGCCTAACACAATAGCGAGTAAAAAAAAACTGATCTAACAAAAGTGCCCGTTATCAACGAATCGACACTTGTAAGGAAATACTGAGGCATAACTCACCTAGCGGTGTGTGTCTGAATAAAATTGAAATTCAGAGTGTCCTGCCTACCTAACAGCATCAGAGTTCAGAGATAAAATTGAAAACTCACCTTCTGGAACCATATCCCCTGGCTGACCGCCAATCCGTGGACGTAAGGTAGAGCAATCCCCCAATCTTGAGCGCCAAGAGCGCCGCCCTCACGTACGCGGAGACGCCGCCGAAGGAGTCGACGTCGATGACGTCGAAGTACTCGCGCCGGAGGTACCGCTCCGCGAGCAGCCTGGTGGCGTCGTTGTGCGACACCACCCACCTCCTGCGCCCGGCCTCCGCCGCCGCCCCGCGCTCCTCGAAGCGCGAGAGGTTGGCGAGGATGACGGGGCGGAGCGCCTCGGAGGCGTCGTTGGCCCAGACGAAGTCGGCGCCGGCCTGCGCGAGGTAGCGCAGCGCGCGGACGCCGCAGCCGCACATCGCGTCAAGGCAGAGGAACGGGGCAGCGGGTTCCGCGCGGCCGCGGCGGTTCAGGGTGGCCGCGAGGACGGCGAGGTCGCGGCCCGCGGTGCTGTCGCTGCGGTAGAAGGCGGACCCGGGGTCGAAGGAGACGCCGCGCTCCGAGTGCGTGCATGACGGCGGCGGCGCACGGCGGCGTGTGGGCTGGAGGGGAAGGGATAGAGAAATGGGGAAGGAGATGGCGGCGGCCATGGCGGCGGGAAGACTGAGGCAGCGTTTAGGATTGGGTTCAGAATTTCGCGCTACCAGACGGAAACTTGTACCGCTGGCCGAGTTTATGGTTTTATTTTTTATTTTTATTTTATTTTTTTGCAAGGGAAGCCGAGTTTAAGTGTGAGCACGTCTAAATTTCAGCATGTTTTCAGCATGAATATCCAAATTTCAGCATGTTTTCTCCGAAGTGATAGCTTGTAGTTGAGGTTGATATCGTGCCAACACAGCTTTCACAATACATAAGGATTTACAGGCAATGTGAGCAGCCACGATCAAGATAGATGATTTTTACTCACATTTCATCTTCTGTAAGCTTTGCCGTTGCACTTTGCGGCTGATGAACTGAAAATGGACCCACGTCACTTTTACCATGGAGCTTGGTATGTCATAATCATATAGACACAAAACATGCGTCTCTTTACAATTTCACATATTGAACAAACGGCTAGCTTATAGGCATTCAATTTACAACTTGGACTCCGGCACAATCTCAGTCCTCAACCGTGTCCTCAGCAAGCTCAATCCAAATTTCCCTGAACACCTCCATGATAACTCCATGGTACTCACTCGAATTCAGTGTCAAGTAGCACTCGAGGAGTTCCTCCAAATCCTCCGGCGCGTGCACCTTGTTCTCCGTGATCATCTCCACCATGCTCTCTCTGAAGTCCCTGCGCGGGTCCGTCGAAGCCTTCACGATGGCGAAGCTCTTCCTCGCAACGCTTCTCCTGCAATTAGCACTCGTCGTGCTGTCCCTACCGCCAGTGGTAACATGTAACCTTCTGCTCCTCAGCTTCGGCGAGCTCGGGCAGGTACCGCTTGAGATCGCGCTGTGGGGACTTGCTGATCCGGTTGGCTCTGGCCTGGTGCGAATCGGGCGCAACTGCAGCTCGAGAAACTCGGAGTCACCTTCGAAAATGGCACTTGCTCTGGAGGAACGAGTTGATTGATGGTGGTTATGATACTGGGGGAATTGAGTATCGGTTGCCTTTGGGTTCAGATGGAGAGCTGAGGGCCGCAGCTTCGCCGATGACATTTGCTTGGCTATTGAGTAGGGGTAGAATTGGTGTGGTGATAAAGGAAGCGGCTTGGGTGTAGTGGTTCCATTGTAGTAATGGTTTGATCTCTTGGAGCTTCTTGTTATCTCGGAGCTTCTCTGGCTTGATGGCCTCGGTCTCTTCATATCCTTGAGCTTGTAGAACCAGGAATTTGGCATCAGATGGGATAGTTTGAACCTATGATGGTTGTTCATCTCTCTCTCTCTCTCTCTCTCTCTCTCTCTCTCTGTCTGTCTCTCTCTCTCTCTCTCTCTGAGATACTGTGTGCACCTTCAACTTCAAGCATTACATAGGGCTGGAAGGAGAGGGCTATAACTATCTTGTAAGGGTGGCAGCAGCAACCGGGTGTGAGCAGAATGATTTGAGATGATGAAATTCGTTGCCCATATTGCTCACACGCTGCAAGTTGACGGGATAAGAAATGAGCAAAGAGTTTAACATGTGTACCATGCCACCAATCGAGTGGGAAGTCTCACCAAAAGTAATTCAAAGCTATTAGCAGCTTTAGAAGCATTATCAGCGTCGTACAGCTTCTGTAATTATGACTGGTTGTTGCAATCATGGGCCAATTTCTTCAGCGCTTATGAAACAGAAGAGTACACTTGGACAATCAGTATGGAAAGCTTGTAGAAGCTTGAAAGTGATGACAGATATCAAATGTGGGCCTGATGGTACGAGTTGATTGCCATACAGGAAAGGAAACAAATACATTTGTTTATGGCGTTGGCAACTTGTATGTAAGGCTATATAATTGGTTGAGTTTGCACTTTGTGTTGTTAAATCCAGCTCTACTGCTCATTACCTAGCCTTTTTAGACCTCTGTCATGAGCCATTTGCTTTAGCAATAACTTTACAGCAGAGCCTAGGAATATTCCTTCACTTTTTTTGCAAATGGAGTTAATACTATCGAATTGTGAAAACTTTGTTTATTAGCTGCAGGCGGGGCATATACTTGGTTTCGTAAACTACTATTTCAAAATCAACAACTGTAACTTAACATTTTCTATTAACGAGTTTAATTACGTCAACACTTCTATAATATTCTTGGCGTAGTGGAAAAATTGTTTTCCACGATAGCCATGAAAAACAAGTCGCACAAATCGTCCCTTCACCAATGGAAGTTATCATAATAATGTAGGAGTATTTGTACATGTTTAGAGAAACATCAATTTTACTCGTCTAACATCTCGATCATTCTCCCCCCCCCCCCCTACTGAATGTATTATTTCAGGGGACCCTTTGCTATACTAGGAGTCATCAGTCATGAAGAGGCCGATGTTGAAATCAGTCAGCTGTTTTGCTCCATGTGTCAACAACTAAGATTTCAAGTTTGCAGCTCGTTTTACTTTCCTATATATCCACAAATACGTGCCCATCGGGGCAAACGTGCCAAAACCACGAGGACAAAGTGGTGGAAGCTAAGAGGAGAAGCGTCACAAACTTTTAAGGAGAGGATGCTAGATGAGGGACCTTGGGAGGAGGGAGAAGACGTCGACGACATGTGGTTAAAGATGGCAACATGTGTTCGGAAGGTAGCTTCAGAAGTGTTTGGAGTGAGTAGGGGAGGCAAACAGGAAGCGAAAGACACCTGGTGGTGGAATGATGAGGTGCAAAAGGCTATCAAGGAGAAGAAGGATTGCTTCAAGCGTCTACACGTTGACAGGAGTGCAGCCAACATTGAGAGTTATAGAATAGCGAAGAGGGCAGCAAGGCGAGCGGTGAGTAGAGCTAAGGGCCAGGCATATGATGACCTTTATCAACGGCTAAGCACGAAGGAAGGGGAGAAGGATATTTACAAGATGGCTAGAAACCGTGAGAGGAAGACAAGGGACATAAACCAAATCAAATGTATCAAGGATGGTGCAGATCGACTTCGGTGAAGGATGAGGAGATCAAGTATAGATGGCGAGAGTATTTCGATAAGTTATTTAATGAGGAGAATGGGGGCCCTACCCTTGAGTTGGACGCTTCATTTGATGATACCAACGGGTGCTTCGTGAGGAGAATTCGTGAGATAGAGATCGGGGAGGCCTTGAAGAGGATGAAGGGAGGTAAAGCGATGGGTCTCGATGGTATCCCCATTGAGGTGTGGAGATGTCTCGGTGCTAGAGCGGTAGTATGGTTAACTAAGCTTTTCAACCTCATTTTTCGATCTAACAAGATGCCCGAAGAATGGAGGAGAAGTATATTAGTACCGATCTTCAAGAACAAAGGAGATGTTCAAAGTTGCACTAATTATCGTGGGATTAAGGCGATGAGCCATACGATGAAGCTGCGGGAGAGGGTTATCGAGCATCGCCTAAGAGGAGTAACAAGAGTGACCCAAAACCAATTTGGGTTCATGCCCAGGAGGTCGACCATGGAAGCGATTTTTCTAATGCGACAATTGATGGAGAGATATAGGGAGCGGAAGAAGGACTTGCACATGGTCTTTATTGATCTCGAGAAGGCGTATGACAAAGTTCCGAGAAATGTCATGTGGTGGGCTTTGGAGAAGCACAAAGTTCCAACCAAGTACATTACCCTTATACGGGATATGTATAAGGATGCGATGACTTGTGTTCGGACTTGTGATGGGGACACCACCGACTTTCCAATTAAAATAGGACTACATCGGGGGTCGACACTGAGCCCTTACCTATTTGCTTTGGTGATGGATGAGGTCACAAGGGATATTCAAGGTGATATCCCTTGGTGTATGCTCTTTGCCGATGATGTGGTCCTAGTTGATGAGAGTAGGGCGGGGGTTGATAGGAAGTTAGAACTGTGGAGGTACACGTTAGAGTCAAAGGGTTTCGGACTTAGCGGGAACAAGACCGAGTACATGAGGTGCGATTTCAGCTTGACTACACATGAGGACGGAGATGTTAGCCTCGATGGCCGGGTGGTGACCAAGAAGGATACTTTTCGATACTTAGGATCGATGCTACGAGAAGGATGGCGAGATTGACGAAGATGTTAGGCATAGAATTTCAGCCGGTTGGTTGAAATGGCGTCAAGCATCCGGCGTACTTTGTGATCGGAGGGTGCCACAAAAGCTAAAAGGTAAGTTTTATAGGACCGCGATTCGCCCGGCAATATTATATGGTGCTGAATGTTGGCCTACAAAAAGACGACATGTCCAACAATTAAGTGTAGCGGAGATGCGTATGCTACGGTGGATGTGTGGACATACAAGAAGGGATCGGGTACGGAATGAAGATATTCGGGATAAGGTAGGAGTGGCTCCAATTGAGGAGAAATTGGTTCAACATCGATTGAGATGGTTTGGACATGTCCAACGTAGGCCTCCGGAGGCACCGGTGCGTAGTGGGGCTCTAAGGCGGGCCGATAATATAAAGAGAGGTAGAGGTCGACCTAACTTGACTTGGGAAGAATCGGTCAAGAGAGACCTTAAGGAGTGGAATATCTCCAAAGAATTAGCTATGGATAGGAGCGCTTGGAGGCAAGCAATCGACGTGCCGGAACCGTGACCTTTATGTTGCTCTAACTTTGTGTCTTATGGGTTTCATCTCTAGCCTACCCCAACTTGCTTGGGATTAAAGGCTGTTGTTGTTGTTGTTGTTGTATATATATCCCCAAGTAGGTTTTGATGGTGTCTACATAGTTTCTCATGTGCAATATTTGTGTAATTGATATTTATGAAATATTTATTGTTTCCCACAACTTTGGGCTTGAACTGAGCATCTGCTTTAATATTATTGGATAAAAGAAAAATGAGCCCACGAAAGGCCGAATAAAAATTGGCTGCAAAAATTGAGGCCCATTACATTTTTGGCCCACAAATAAATGGGCCCTTAATAGGCAACGGCCCAGTAGAACTTGAGCTTTTAAATGGGCCAAATCTAAATTGTGACAAAAATTGCAGTGCCAGATCGTTAGAGCCAGACATGGCACGACATTAGTGCAGAAATTTGCGATGATTGTCCCTATCACTAAAACTGCTGATGTCATGCACCCGGGAGACATTAGGACAGGTATAACGCTACACGTCAGCAGTCTCATAGGCCGTCTTATGCAATGCCACATAGGATTTTTGATGATGTGGAAGAGAGAGAGGAGGTGAGAGGAAGAGGTGGTTGTTTCGCGAAGCAACCACCTCATACGCTAGAATTTAGAAGTATGAGACAGCTTACACACCATTGTACAAATGGTAGTTGTCATGTAACTCATAAATATTCCTTTTCTCATTCACAAATTTAGGAAATTTCAATTTCTACAAGACAACTAAAACAACCACCCATTATACAAGTGGTCTAATAAACCGTCTCGAAATTACGTGCCATGCATGAGGCAGACTATAAGACCACACCTTTGTATGACGTGGACATTTGTATTGTCACCAGTGATCATTAAGAAAATTCCTTCACTAAAGGGTGGTTTCTCGTCACTAATCCCCTGTTAGAGACGAAAGTTGCGACGATTGTTTGTTGTCACTGATCGTAACATTTCTTGTAGTGCTCAATTTGTATATTGACAAAAAAAACTTCAAATGACAATAGCATGTTATATTACATCAAATTGGATTGTTTAGTAAGTCAAGCCAAGTTTTTGTTTAGGGATAAAACAGACAAATTAAATTATTTGGGAAATAAAATACATAAATTGTTTTATTACGGTAAGTTTACTTTTGAAGCAACAAGGGTATCAAGGTAGTGTACATTAAATCTAACCATCGATGTCTATCAATGGGTAGTGTTAGGTTCTACAAAAGAATCGTATTGTTTTGTTGACATCTCAGCACTTGGCATTGCTTATTGCTTTTTCTCCTATATGCAGTAAACTCTTTTTGAAGAAACTGAATCTTCGGATGACGGACATGCATGCCACATTGTCCACGTCCATCTAAGTAAAAATATTGTGGAGGTCGGGGATTTCCCTGCTTTAAACACACACATATACATGTCCATCGCTTGCCTCATCATTTCTTTTAAATATTAGACACGACAAAGAAAAGTTTGCTAGCTGATGCGTACCGAGTGAAATAAGTGATTTTGGACTTACTTTAGGTCAAATATTTTTAGGTTCTAGAGAAAGGGTTTGTAGCCTAGTGGTTATAAGAGTCTCAGTAGCACATCACGTTGTAGGTTCGACTCCCTCTGCACATCACGCTTTAAGTGGTAGACACGTTCTCGCCGACAATTAGACATCCATGGTAATTTCGTCAATCTTGAGGATTTATCAGCTCAATCTTCAATCTTCGAAGATGCTTATAGGAATACCATTTGCATACGAGTAGTTATAGAGTGAGTATGTGTGTGTTACGAGCGTGTGACTTGCAAAAATATTTTTGAGTTCCGAAGCAAAAGATCCAAACTATGTATCAATTATCATAGTGGGCCAAAGAAAATCTAGTGGGTCAAATTAGTCTGGAGAGAATAGAGTGCGGTCTCTCTGGTCTTGCCTTTTAGCTTTAAAAGATCTACTAGTATTAGTTGTATCATGTGACACACTTACACCAGACCAAATACCTTTATCTTGTTCTGGAAGGTCTAAGTTTTCTATAATGTGTGATATTAAGTGTTGTGCATACTGTATAAGAATTTCGATGTGTTTTTATTATACCAAACATTATATTATGGGCAACCATTTTAATAGTTTGAAATGTCACATGTAATAAGTAAAATAATATGTCTCGGTAAACAAAACTTAGAATATCTATTTATTACCAGCTTTCTTCCAACGGTTAATTCCAATTTATAAGATTAATAGTTTGAAAGTTTATATATTTACCAACTTTCTGACAATAACTATAGATAAGGACCCCCACCAACTATGCTTATGAATAAATGAATCTATCCTTGTACAAAATCCTACACCCGGCCAGGTGCCTTTGCACTCTGCCGCCCCGGCTGGCCGCCGGCGCTTTGGTCAACTAATTCGGGGGTGCATCGGCATGGTACCCCTTGGCAGCGTGGCCAGAAGGAATGGCGCCGTGGACTCCTTCACCTGCTGCGTTGCTACGTGTCAGCGGAGGGATCCATATTCTTTACATTGATTTAGTCAACGACCTAAAATATTTCACGAGAGCTACAGTAACCCAAACCGCAAACCATATTTTCCTGTAGCTACAGTTATGCTTGATACTGTTTACACATTTTATTTTTTTCGAGCTTTACCCTAGAAATGCATCTGGGCGGTTGATTTCTGATCCGCCGGTTGAAAGCTGCCCCTACTGCCGCTACAGTGAACCCTTGCCAATGCAGAGGATTTGAATCCTCAGCCGACGAGCCCCTGCTGGTGAAATCGCTGTTGCTCCCCGTGGACCGCACTGGCCGGTTGTAAGAGGACCAGGACCAGAGCGAGGCAAGTGGTGGCCAGGTAGGTCCTGTTGCTCTGTACGCTGCGAGAAGCCATTATTATGTCCATGGGAATTGGAGTTGAGCAACGCGCAGGGGAGTGCCTTGATTGATGCTCTGTTTTTGTGTTCGTGATGCAAATAAGTTGCACAGGGGTTTAGATGGGAGGGACAGCATGTGGTGAAGTCTTGCGTTGAGGAGGCCAAAAAGGAGGAAGCGAGGCACGCGGCTGAGGTGGAAGGGGCTGGGTTCGTTCACTTGCTTTGACTTGGTAGCAGAAAGATCGAAGACGGCAAGGCAGGTGATGGCTATGGTCTCCGTCGAGTCTCCGGAGAGAGACTGCAGTCCAGATCAACGTGCTTTGAATGATTATTGATTTCTCTTTGCACGGACTAGCCGTGCTAATCTGTTGACTTTTCCGTCGTTAAAATGCTAAGCATCCTAGTATATATGAAATGGAATGTTTGCATTCCCCCGTTTCAACCAGAAGCATCGATAGTCAAATTTGCTTTAGCAATGAAAAAAATAAAATGGATAACAATTAACAATTGGTTCGTCCGCAAGACTTGCGTCTTTCACGTAGTTGTTTGTTACGCCGCGATGAGCGCGATAATAATTGGTTCCAGTTCCTTTCCTAGACCTAACAAAAAACTTTTGGTAACCAGAGTCAACAAAAAATTGGAGGAGATAGCCAGGGTCAATGATATCTCATTGTGAAAAGTTATACATTTCCATTTATTGGCCTTACACAAAACGTGGGCACAAATATATAGGAGTATTTATCAACTCTATTGTAATGATCAATTCTAGAGTATAGAGGAACAACAATAAGAATAAAGATATACCATCATTGCCTATAGTATATACACCCGTACAGATCTACCGATCTTCTTCTAGAGTATTATGTACATGAAAGAAAGCTAGGAAGTAGCTATACATAAGGGTCCATCAACAACAATGTTGAATAAATCACACAAAGAAAGAAAAAGAACTATGTTGAATAAATGAATCTATCCTGGTACGAAATCCTATTTGTGGCCTAGGGTCCTCGCTCGGAGTGTGCTCTAGTAGCCCACTAATTCCCGGGAACGTCGTTGGTGCCGCCGCTCGGACCGGACGGCGGAACGGTCCCCCTCGGCAGCATCGCCAGAAGGAGCGGCGCGTACTTGTCGACGACGGACTCCTTCACCTTCACCAGCTGCGGTGTAGCCACATCAACACAGCCTCTGCCGGTCGGACGGAGCAGCCGCGCGGTGGAGGGCTGTATTAGGCTGATGAGCATGGCCAGAGCGAGGCACATGATGACCTTGTGCTTCTGGATGCCGCGAGAAGCCATCGCGTTGCTGGGAATTAGAGTTGGGAGCAGGATGTGGCAATGGGATGATATCTCGAGGGCACTCACTGAGCTCAAGGAGATACTCTTCGTGTGGATTCAGGGTTGCGCTTGCGCCGGGGTTGGGATATATATGCTGAGATCGGATGGGAGATCGATGGCAAACGGTGAAGTGATGACGAGTGGAACGAGTCAGAGGCGGGCGGAGGTGGAAGCGGCCGGGAATGTTCGCTCGCTTTGACTTGCCAGTAGAAACATCTAAAACAGCAGGTGACCGCTATGGTCGCCTCGGTCTAGACTCCGGAAACTGGAGTGCACTAGTCCAGACCGACGACATGAGCTACCAATAATTGTGCACTAGTTTTATCACAAAAAAAATTTGTGCAGTAGTTTTTCAGTTATTATTTTCCCTTTCTTTTTGGACGATAGTGGACCATTATTTCCTGCGTGCTAAACATGCTTGTTACACATCGTTTCAGGTCCTATGCTGTACCTGTAATAACAAAAGATTTCCGGTGGCGTTAACGCGTCACCTCATCAGTCTCATAGATTTTGGCCGCTGCTGGCAGTTGGCGTGGCGCATTGGAGCACGCGGTATGTTCCGTCGTGTCCCATCCTGCGACCGGCCAGCCACGTTTCCAAGCGGCCGAGGACGAGTGCTGCCGTCGCCACGTCGCGGTCAAGCAGCTACCCCAGTTTGACGACGCTCAAGTTGCGCAGGGCAGAAAGTCCATTCGCAGGCACCGTCCGGCCAGGCGTGCCGTAACTCTGTTTCCGTGTTTCTGCTGCACTGTGGTTGCTCGCCTCGCTGCACTGTGCCTGGACCTCCATGTTTCGAAATATCTGGTTCGAGGCGCACAGTTACAAACAAATCAAGCAAATTTGAATTTTTTTTCTCTAGGAGAACTACGTATTATTATATTAAGAAGAAGAATTCAGTCCAATTACAGTGCCATGTATGAGTCGTTCCTGTTACATATTACAACTACCATTCACTTTCCACTACTGCGATCACATCAGCAGCACCAACTTCGTGGCTCCAGCAAGCTTCCATGCCCCGGCCTCATTTAGGACTTGCTGCGATCACATCAGCAGCACCAACTTCGTGGCTCCAGCAGCCTGCACCACCGTAGAAAACAGGAATATAAACTTGAGCAATACATTCAGCAGTCTACTGAAAAATCCACTCACTGAAAAATGTGGATTTCCTTTTTGTTCATTCATAAACGGACTGCCTATAGCCGGTGCCCGCGTGTTGGCTCTTCAGCGGCCAAGCCAAGCCGCGCTGCATAAACGGACTGTAGCTGTTTGCCGAAAGCCAGTCGATAGTCGGTGCGGCGTTGTCTTCCATTGCATGGGCATACACCGCTTGAATGCTTGATGATGTGGACTCTGCCTGGATTCAGTTCGAACGTTCAGACACTCCCTCGTCTTTTGGACAAGCTCGGAGGCTGATTCTCAGTTTATAGCTCCTTCTATCATAATTCTATCCATTCCGCTAGATTTTAAAATATTACTTTAATCTGTATGAATTTAGACAAGTTTTAGAATTTGCAATCATTTTTTATAGTTGACAATATTTGCCACCAAATTTTCTTTCCTTTATGTGCCATCCAATTTGCTAGTTTCTATATAATGAGTCATTTTTTACAGTATTGTCTCCTTACAAATAATACATCCCCCGATCTCCTTTCATGGCCGTCGGCTGCATGGCATTAATCCTGCCTTACTCCAAAGCAACGAGTGATCTCAGTTTCACCGTCATTCGTGTCCACGTCCGTGAGATTCCATTTGCCTATGCTTCTTCTATCCTTTTATATGTGAGTCACACATACTACCTTCTAGATAAGCCAGTTGCGTAGGGGCCACTGCCCCACCCCCTATTTTATGTTCGAGTAATTGATAACTTTATTTTTTTACCATAACTAATGTGAAAATGTGACATGAAAGCTCAACATAGAGAAGCCATCCACATGTTCGTGGCATTTAGAAAACTGCACTCCATGTCCATGAAACCAAGTATAGAAGACCACAATGGTGAGCTAAGGTTTTCTAGAAGATTTATCCAAAAGAAAAGAGATTCATGCAGTCAAAAAACAACACTTCATTGCAGCACATTTTCGGAGTTCAAAACGGTCTCAAATGAGAATGTTAAACTACTAAATTTGTAAAGATATTGTTGAATGTTTCGTAAATATATATCGATGACCTCAGTTGGACTTTAATTGTAGGAGAAAAGGGTTTGTAAGTAGGTAACTCAACTGGCAACACGCTTAGAAAACTTTAAAATCTCAATCAGTCCAGGAGTTGAACATGAAACTAAAATCTTATCTCATACGACTATGTATGGGAGGCTTCAAAGCAACGCTAGGGCTGAATGTAAAGAAGGGAACATAGACTATGATACACAATATGGAGGACTGCAAGGCCTGCGAGGCTCCGGGCAAAGGTACCTGGATCTAAAAAAGCCAAGATCAAGACGGAAGATTGGAACCCATGCCATGGCTCTACCCCGGATTGGTCTGATATAGCTACTTCCTTATGCCCTCTAGATATGCACTGCCGCTAGTATATTGTAACATCCTGGTCCGGAGCTTAATAGGATTGATAGAATACTTGTCAACAAGTTACAACTTCTTTTCTAAAAGCTCGTCTCTAAAGAACTATGAGGTTAAGCGTGCTTGGCTTGGAGTAATGTAGGGATAGGTGACCGACCGAAAAGTTCTTCCCGGGTGTACATTAGTGAGGACATTAGTGACCAATCCTAATCTGATAAATTAATATGAAAACAACTTAACATGTATCGAGTGTACTATTTTTTCAATTCTTCTATACATTAATTTATGTCTTGAGAAGTTTCCACAGATATATATACATATAGTGTTACAAATGAGTTCTCATATTTTAAGGAAAATACTTCAACGAGCACGGGAATATGCTCAGCCTAGTTTAATTATTAATTATGGTTTAATATAAATATTGAATATCTGATTATACTATTGAACATCCTAAATTAGCTGTAGATATGTTTTATTAATGTTTCAAATCATAATTTGAAGGATGAAAATGTCAAGTTTGACACATGATGCATGAATTTGACATTTCCGTACTTCAAGTTTGACACATTAATAAGACATATATACAATTAATATGATATGTTTAATAGTATAATCATATGTTTTATATTTAGATTGAACAATAATTCATAATTAAACTAGGGTGAACACATGCCCATATACCTCTGATATTTAATCATGAACCCAATTAGATAAATACATAAATAAAGGTATTGGATACAAGTTTCCGAGTACAATCATCATTTGAAGTTAAATATTAGAAACCCATGCAATTGCACTTAACGAATGTTGATCTTATAAAAGTGGATTTTTAATAAAGAAGCAAAACACATGGATGTGTTTAAGAATGTTTAACTCATGAATTTGTTACATGATAAAGTTTTTCTTTTTCTTTATTCATAATAACTATGGAGTCACAAATAAATAATCCCTACTAACTCTATATTGAAATAATTTGCTGCAACCTCCATAGCGTTAAATTAAATATACAAATATCATAAAATTTCTAGCCCTTGTGCAGATGCACAAGTTGATAGGTTAGTTGATACAAATTTGTCATGAAGTTGAAGGATAGAATACATATATTTCAACTTACTCTCTTTCGGCGTCAAGTGGCAACCACATCTTGTATGTGTGCTTCAATCTTGAGAACAAGTAATGCAACTCCATTAGATAGTACATGATTTTTATGAGAGACATGTTTGCAATCAATAAGGAAAAGATTCACTGCATGTGGCATGTTGTAGTTGTTTCACTTCGGTTTGAACATTGGTCTCTTATAGGTGTATGACGAGGTTGAGAATCTGTAAGGTGCGTTTGGTTGAGCGTCAACGAGGGATGGGACGAGTCATCCATGATATCTTGGATGAGCTCATCCATCATGGTGTTTGCTTCGATGGACAGAGTCATCCATGTTTTTTGTTTGGTTGAAGGGACGAGGACGAGGAGGATAACAATCATTATCTAGTTATATTCTTAATTTATTTTTAATAATATATAAAATAATTTGTAATATCACAAATTAATATTATCTAATCATTATCATCTCTAATCAATTACAATAATTTTTAATTAACACTAATTATACTTAGATTAGTTAATAAACTACTCACCAACTAACAATTTTGCACTTATAAATGCTAATTCTTTAGTATTATATACTAATTACTCATTCAACACGTTAAATCTCACTAATCTTTTACTAATAAGCGTCATCGACAAATGTGGATGGCTTCGTCCCACCAAATTTGAGGGATAGTTTCATCCAGCATATTGAGAGAATATTCCTGTGAAGGATGACACCGTCCTCGCTTGACGCTGAACCAAACACCAGACAAAAGAGGGATATCCCTGGATGACACTATCCCATCCCTCTTCGACCCTCCAACGAAACACACCCTTATTCAACATTAGTCAATGGAATGTGATGATACGAGTCATCATCAATAGGTAACAAAAGGCCGAGCAGGGTGCGCGTGTCTATGGAGAAGCGAGTGAGGCTGCTTGCCTTGACCGGAAGTGTGGGGGAGGCAACGAATTTGGGTGATGGTGAAAGGGGAAACGGGGTGGGCGGCATTGAAGGAGGGGGCGGGGGGGGGGAAGAGGAAGCAGGAGCTTGCTTGGTAGCTCTATTGGTGGTGGTGAGTTGTAAAGAAGGGCACATACGTGTGCGTATTGGGTTGCGTGCTCGTGTAGTTGAGGGTTGGGCATGCTAGCGCCATGATGAGATTTTTTTATTTTAGCTCTTTTTTCTCTAAATTTTTACAAATGGCCCCCGAAACTAAATTTCCATCCTATGGTCCTTTTGGTCACACCATACAAGATGGCGTTACAAAACAGTAGGGTCACGCCCATGCGGACGGCGTGATCGTTGCCACGTAGGCGGATGGGCCGGCTCGGGCGTGCCACGTGGGCCGTTGACCTCCTGCTCGGGTCATGTCGCGCGCTATGGCGCGACAAGGTCGCTCCCATCTTCCTCCCGTGACCCATGCGGGGTCAAACCGCTCGCGTGGCTCCCTTTCCTTGTTCCTTCTCCTTTCTTCTTCCTCCCACCGAAAGCTATTCTTTCTTCTCCTCCTCACCCCACGGTCGCCCCCTCTTGCTCCCCTTTGGATCCGACCTTGGTTCTTGGGGAACGTCCCCAAACTTCCGGAGCATAATCATAGGCATTATTTGTTATAGTTGTAATATGAGTTAATTGTCTTGTAGTGTCATTTCTTTCAATGGATTGATGGTCCTGAGAAGTACGAAATCCACGCATCATGTTGTTCCCGTATGATGAGAATGAGACGACGCCATACGCAGAGTTTCACCGTTGGGTTCCTCCACCGCCCGATTCGGAGCCAATGACAGAAGAAGAGAAGATAGGGACTTCAATGCGACGTATGAATAGTCCACTCCGTTGTAAGTGCGGGCACCGTTCGAGTTGGAGACCCCCCTAAGGAATTGAGCTATATTCCATTCTTTCATTGTGCAATGATCGGGGATGTAAGTCACTAATGATGATGTATATGAAATTCTTGTATCGAATGTGTCGTTCATCGGAAGCTAATAATATTGATTTTTTTAGGACGGGTAGCGGCTGTGTAACTTTCAAGAATATGTGTATGGAAGGAAGCCATATTGGGCGGAGGCTAGTGATTTTGAAGAATACATAGACGGGCGAAGAGTGGCACCAACCATTCAGCGTGCAATTCCTTTTTGTAAGTGCGGGATTAAGGCACTGCGAGGTGTGGTACCTTCGGAACTTGGATATGGCTACTTTTGCGATAATGCATTCGGTGAAAATCCTTGGGTACGTTTTGATGTAGATAATCTTCATGTTTATTCTCTTGGAACCAGAATATGAACTGTTTTGTGTAAGTTAATATATCTGAAATTATCCGTGATTGTAGGACACTCGGCGTTGTGATTGGGAGCAATTCTCGGTGGAAAACAAGATAGCATGGGACACCGACCCTAGGAGGATGTTAGCTGATGATGTTAAAAAATATTTGCAGAAAAAAAGGGACGAAGTTCGTAAGGAATATGATATTACGGTACCACCGGAATGGCTATTGGACACTATAAGAACGGAGATGAACCTGAACTCGGGAGAGTGCTTTGTTCCATTGGAGAAGAAATAAGGAAGAATTCCCAGCTAAGTCGGATTGGATTGCTTTGACGGAATATATGAGAGAGGAGGGATTTCGAAGTTATAGAATGTGGGACAACAAGAATGACTTAATGGGATGGGCTAGAAGTACTTTGTTGGACCTTGATGATCCAGTTTTACAGGAGTGGCGAAGGACTGTCGAGGTTGGAGGAAGCTAGACGGCAGCAAGCGGTACAAGAAGCTGCGATTTATGAAGCTAACTTACGTGACCCTAACTCCCGGGAGAGTTATTTTGCAAGGCTAGCAGAGACTCAAAGGAAGCAAGCGAGAGGAAGAAGCTCGGGCCCGAGATGCTTCGGTTCAAGGGCCTAGTAATTGGTTTGCAAGGCAAGAGAAACGTTGTAGTGAGGACACACACATGGAAATAGCTACGAGGCTACGGACTGCGAAGCCACGAATTTAAGTGGCATTTGAAATTATGTTGTTACAGCTCTTTATGAATAATTTTTAATCTAATATGGTTATTTCTATTTTTGTAGATAGTTGGGACGGTTCCGGCTACTACTACCCCCCCCTCGAGAAGGTTTTTCCTAAGCTCGCGAGGGAGGAGCCCCATATGTGCTGGTGTGCAGATCCTTGCAAGGTGGCTGGATCCGGTTGGTTTGAAACCCTGTGGAAGAGGTTTTGGATGTGTGACAAGATTCATTGGACCGTTCGAAAGAGAAAGATTGGGTACGTTGTATTATTATGCATAGGCCCGATGATTTTTGTTATGTCCTGTTATGCCTAAGTTGAGACATCTTCTTTGCAGACCCCCCCAACCGTTTTGTGACTTTAGGCAATGGATCGATATGGAGCGATCGTAAGAAGCGTTTGATTACATTGAAAGTTACAAGTGTCGCCGGACATTTTATCGGAGACTTGACAAGCAAGCGCGTGCATGGAGAGAAGAGGAGAGGCAACATCAACGAGTATCTACGAGTCGCCGTGCTGCCCGTCGTAGGGAAGAGGAAGCACGGCGTAGGGAAGAGGAGCTACAACGTAAAAAGAAGAAGAACGTCAAAGGGAAGAAGCGCTCCGACGGGATGGGATAAGGGAGAAGAAGCATGAGCGGGCGTGTCTAGCAAAACAAGCCATTGAAGAATGTGGGACTGATGTCTTTCTTAAGGGGAAATGCCTTTCTTTGGAGAGGCCGAAGCAAAACAATTCCCGCTATAGGCATCGACCGGATCCCTTTCAACACATTGTTAAACACTTCCGATGCATTTGTTGTCATGATTCCATACACGAAGCCGCCCTCATCAAAAGCAAGTGCCCACTTATCCTTGTCGCGTAGTTGCTCTCTTAACCAGCTTTTCGCATCATCGTTTAACATCTTTTCTAGTTCCTCTAGTTTGGCGTCAAATTTCCTCACCTCCTTGCATTTGCAAAGAATCTTTAGATGCTTTATTACCTCCTTGCTCGTTTGCTTCCTCCACATGTTGGCAGCAAAGTGGCGCATGCACCACCTATAAACAAGGGGAGGATATCCATCCGGATGTTCCTTAGCAGCATTCAACAAACCACGGTGCCTATCCGATCTCATGCAAACCGACGGCCCGGGAACAATAACTTCGCGCCGACACGAGTTATGAACCATGACCAACTCTCGTTATTCTCGGACTCCGTTATTGCAAATGCTAACGACAACAGTTGGTCCTTAGCAGTCATCCCAATCGTGATCATCATGGTTGCCTTGTACTTCCCAGTCAAGAAGGTTACATCCACACTTTGCCCATTGCATGTTGCTTTGCTCGCCAAGCCTTGCCATACTTAACGCGGTAGTTAGTGATTGCGTGGATTGACTCAATGAGAGATGCAACGGTCACATCAGCATCGACTCACACTATCCCCATTATGCGGTGCCCCAAATACCGTGCGGTGCATTGGGGATGAACTTGCTCGGCTTTGATGAACCACAAATATGTGGTTGATGTACGTTCGATACTCTCCACGTATTTCCCTTAGATTTCAGTAGTTGAACCCGGACACCCCATGGGCATCTAGGTCTACGACACCGAGATAGTGTATCTCGAATCCTTGTTCGACCGCTCAACAATGTAAGGTCGGTGGTGACGAACAACATAATCCTGAAAGAAGAACTTCACCTCAGCAAGATTATCAAATCTCATTCCTTTCCGAATGATGGGTTCGGTAGGATCATGAGCAGCCTCGGTGGTCATCACACCATTGTGGCATATAGCTCTCTCCACGCGGCTCACATCCTTGTGATTAGGAGCGGTAGGGAGAGTAACATGCATCTTCCTCATAGCCCTCAATTCACCTCTAGAGAAATCCTTCCCCCAAGTAATATGAGAATCACCGCCACCACTTTGCTCTGCACTCTCGTTTGGTACATCCCGAATATCAACCTCTTTACCGTTATTATGTTGTTTTGGTAGATCACCCTCTTCATTGGTGTCCTCCCCGTCACAAGCTGCAAGAGCTACGATCATCCCGATAACCGACTTCCCTATCACTGTCATCTCCCTTTTTCTCATGTTCAAAACCGTCCTCGGAAAAATCATCACTCACAACCGCAAGTTCGAAACCCTCATTGTACGAGTACAACAAATTGTTCCGTTGTGCTAAGATCCCCATCCGTAGCTGTTGTAAGAGGACCGTGGTCACCATTAGGAGATGACGGCACAACACGAGATGATTCAAGCTCACGGGGAACATGGCTATCTTGGGTCCACGCATCTAATCCAGGATGCCCCATGCTCATCGGGACCGGTACTTCATTCTCATCGTCAGTATTATGTACTACTTCTACAACTACCTCCGCAACTTTCATCCGATTGTCTCTCAAACATTCCCTGTACAACGTCCATTCCTCATCCGATATCAAGTCCAAAATGACATACCGAGGCCTACCTCCGCCACATGCATCAAACCTACCACGCAACCTCACATCACAAACCACACCCATTGCTGCTTTAACTCTATCCACAAGTTCACTAAATTCCGGTGGTTTCACAAATGTCAATACTTCCTTTGTATTCTGAACAAACTCATTATTCGCATTAAGTACCCCATTTGTAAACAAGCTGGATAACACGATTCATCTACACATTCCAATAGTCGCATTAATCACTTCTACAATCACCATCAACAAAGCGAGATAATATAACAAACGCACTAATATGCATAGTAGTCAGAATAAATGTTAGAAGATATATATCCAACTGAAGTCACTTAAATAAATAACCGAATATGCAAAACAATTTCTTTTATTACATATTTTTTGTAGTCATATGTGCCATACTTATATGCAAATTAATTTCACTGTATACTAGTGAGAAACTTATTTCATTGCACACTAGTGCCAAACTTTTATGCAAATTTATTACATGAGATTTCAGTGCGAAGTAAATGGATAAATGCATACACACTAGTGTAGAATGAAATATGGATGACTAGCAACTAAAATAGAAAAAATTAAACATACACCCTAAAATTTACGTAGCAGAATTATACAACTATCATGTACAAGCGATACATGCACAACGAATAATTACGAGTCAACCCAAATCACCATTACAACCCACACTATTTACACTAACCCTAGCTAGCTAATCCAACCTAAAACAAGCATTGAATTCAAATCTGATAGGATAGAACGGAGGAGATACCTTCGGAGATGAAGCCCACCGATTTTAGGGGAGTTTCCCCGCGAGTTGAGACCGAGAGAGCCGGGGATGGTCCGACCGTTGCACTTGGGAGAGAGAAAGAGAGCTCTTGGGTTGGAGGAAGAAGAAAGGAAGGGAGGGAGGAGAAGGGAGGCGCGCGACAGTTCTATCTTGCCCGGGTCACGCCAAATAGATGGGCGCGACCGGGTGGCGCCATCTTGCGCGACGTGACCTAGGCTAGGTCAACGGGGCGCGGGGGCTGGCCTGTGCAGGCCATTGCCGACGACGTGGCACTAGGTCGCGCCCATGCGTATGGCGCGACCGTACTCATTTGTGGTGCCCTGCGTTGGCGTGACAAAAAGGGCTAGAAGATAGAAATTTATTTCGCGGGAGCCATTTGTAAAAATTTAGAGATAAAAGGGCTAAATAAAAAAAGTTCTCATGATGCGGGGACAACATGGTAGAGGACTGGTCACGATGGCGCCTCTAGCATTCTATGGTGGCGTGATGTGCTTGGTTTGCATGGGACAAAGGAAGGAATCTAGACTGTTCGGAGAAAGGAAAGAGGAGGGGGTGGCTGAGGGAGAAGGGGATTCTAATTCATGCACACGCGCATGAGGAGAGAATCAAGCACCAAGTCTGTTTTAGGAAAAAATTCATGTTTTGGCAAACTTTCACACCCGAAACTTTCCATGTTTGGAGTTTAAGTCCACAGCAAACTTTGGACTAAATTTTTGGACAGCTTTAAATCAAAACTTTGAAGCAAGCTTTGGAGTATACTTTTAAGCTAAAGCTTTAGATCAAAGTTTTGAGTAAGTAGTTTTTGATCAAACTTCTGACGAAGTTTGTGGAAAAAGAGGTACGGGGTTCTGCCCCTACATGACTCTGTCTTCTCTAAAAACAAAACACGTGACTCTGTCCCAAATATCAAATGGAATACGAATCCAAATAAAAATACATATAATCAAGAAAATCAAACACTTGAGCAAGCTCCTGTTTTATAGATTTTTTAAATTTTCTTTTAACCTAATTTGCTAGTTTAATTCCTTTTATCTTATTTTTTGAAAATGAGTAATCAAATATGGAAAATTTCATAAAAAGGCTTTATTCGGTGTGTTTTAATTTCTAGGAAATTTGTGGTGTCGCATTCTAGGATTTGTAGTCAAAATTTATCAGTGGTGGCAACATTTGCCATCAAATTTGCTTCCCTTTATGAGTCATCCAATATGTTAATTTCTTTAGAATGAGCTCATTGCTATTCACTCATAGTTTGAAATGAAAAACAAAAAGGTACGCTCGTGAAACATGCACATTGTCCTTTAATTGTTGAATAAAGCCGCACTATCATTTTCAATATGGAAAAATAAAAAGGCGCACTTGTGAAAAAAGAATTATCTAATCATTTTACTCAGTGTTATAGCCGTACGAAAATCTTATTATCAAACTTTCCCACTTGTCTATCTTTCTCTTAAATATATTCGAGCGGCAGCCGCCAGTGCTCAAGCTCAAGCCGCATCTTCTCTCCCATCCTATTTCACGCATCTCGCGGCCACCACCACCTATAGGCTATAGCTCGACGGCCGGTCTGCCTCGCCGTTGCTCGCGCGAGGACGTGGACTGGCCCTGCCTCCCTCAGCGGGCGTGCCCTCCATGGAACCAGCAGTATGGGCTCAGGGGGTGCCAATGGATTCTGCGACTACTGAGATTACGCCCGCCCCTAACTCTGGCAGAGCAGCGCAACCACCTCAGTCTGATACCCAGATGTTTGGAGCGGAAGAAGCGCGCGAGTTTGAGGTTGGTGTCCGCATGGCCGAAATTAAGATCCACAGGTACCCTGCAACCATTCGAGATCTCGGCCGACAGTTTACCGTCCCGACGATGGTAGCCATCGGTCCTTACCACCATGGCCATGACCACCTCGAAGGGACGGAGAAGATGAAGCATGTGGCTACCTACTACTGCATCAGGGACTCGGGCTGCTCAGTCCAAGAGATGTATGGCGCCTTGGTCTCAGTCGCGGAGGATGCCCGCCGGCTGTACGACATGGATGCCATGTCGTCAGGTACGAGCGAGGAGGAGTTTCTACCTATGATGTTCTACGACTCGTGCTTCTTGGTGCAGTACATGCGTTATATTGCGGGGAATGTTGCCGATATGGATCCATCATTGTGCAGTTTCTTTGACTGGAAGAGGGAAGAAGTCTTCAATGACATCATGCTGCTCGAGAACCAGCTCCCCTGGATGGTGGTTGAGGTCATCATGCGTTTCATTCGCGTGCCATTGGCTGACTTCATCCATTCACTCAAAGATTGTTTGCACGACAGTAAGGTTAGCAAAGAAAAACCTTTTGTCCTCCTCCCGTACAAGCCCCCGCATCTTCTGGGCCTCCTCCGGTACCACATTGTCGGAATATTGGAAAATAAGCCTACCCAGGTTAAATCAGGTTCTTATGTCAGTATCAGCGAGCTTGCAGAAATCGGCATCACGCTGGCAGCCAACAAAACATATGATCTCAAGGACATGGGAATTAAGAAGAAATGGCCCCTCTTCGCTGAGCTCTACATGGCGCCGCTGTCGCTGGATGCACGACCAAACTGGTTAATCAACATGGCAGCTCACGAGCTATGCGTGACACCCAATTTTAGACATGCTAATTATGAAGATTCTGCAGTCTGTTCGTACCTCCAACTCCTCACCATGTTGGTCCGTAAAGAGGAGGACCTGCGTGTGCTTCGAACAAAGCGTATCCTGAAAGGTATAGGACTCACCGACAAGCAGGCCTTTGAGTTCTTCTCGGCGCTGCACAGCCTGCGCTTGGGATCTCTGTATGTCCGCACCACTGGACAAATTGAGGAATACAGATTCAATACGGGGATGAGGGCCAAGGTGCACGCGTTTCTCTACAGAAACGGGAAAACCATGGTCACGGTCTTCTCTGCTGTTGGTGCATTTATCGGTATCTTAAAGGCTTTCCAGCCTTCCTTCGCGGGCTCTCATGTACCAAGATGCTCTTAGATGACACACTGTTGTTTAGGGGCTGTAATTTTTAAGCGTTTGTTGTTCTGTCGGCTTTTGGCTGTTGCATTTTTTTTTCTTTTCTAATAAATTTCGATCTTCTTGGCGCACAAAACCTAAAATAAAAAAGCAGTCTCACTAGCTTCTTAGCTTTTAGTTCAGAGCCAACCCTGCATCTTCCAGCTTCTGACTTATCCAGCTGGAAAAGCCAGCAAAGCCTGAAAATAACAGGCCTTAAAATGTGTTGATTTCTTGTAGTCATACTGTATCCACTTCAGCGAACTGTTTGCTTCATCTTAATAGTTTGATTGTATACACTTCCATGATATAATTATCTAGCATTTGTCATTTCTTTTGTAATTGATATACTCCTCTATCTAGAAATCACTACATAAAAAACACGCATAGGTCATGCACCTTAAGACTCAAAGGCGACGAGTTGCAGCCTCATGACCAAAAATATGTTACTAATGACTTTTCAATGGTCACGAGTTGTGGGCTCGTCACCTTTGACGCCTCAAAGGTCACGAGCGTCCATATCAGGCTCGTCACCTTTGACACAACAAAGGTCACGAGCCTTTTACTAAGAAGCGTGACCTTTGATACAACAAAGGTCACCTGCCTTTATTAAAGAGCGTGACCTACAATTTTTGAAATTAAAAAAAATTAGTGGCTGCCACCCTATTCTAAATTCTTTTTATTTAGCAAAGTACCGACAAAGTATCAGGCACTAATTTTCAACTGCTCCTAACCTAAACAACACTAGCTATCATAGGTTATCTTAGATTATACAGCTAGATTTTAATAAGGTCTGATAGATATCATAATCTATAGGTTGATAACACCCAAAAGCACTTATGAAAAAAGAAAATTGAAATACAAATACAAGTAAATAAATGCAAATCAGCGACAATTCCTTCAATATATGTATAGATATAAAAATAAATCACAATATCTTGTACAATCATGAGAATCACTCATTATGTTATGAGATACTAACACCTTCACTAACCTACTCACATATTCTCCTCATTTATCCACTAACATAGTACTGCTGACTATCTCTGCTTACCTCCAATGCTTATTGTTTAGATCATGATGACACCAAGGACCTTTGAGTCAGCAACAGAATCATGTAGGTGAAAAAAATCCTGTAATATAAAAAAGTCTAATTAGTGCAAGAATATGTGATGAAATGACCCAGTTGACAGTATATAAGAACAATAATTACCTTTGATCAATTTTCTACTTCGTCAATTTTCTGATTTTTAGAGGAATTAAGCTTAAAACTTCATGTTTGAAATATAAGTTTTTCAGTTCATGTTTGGGCCCAAAATGTACTACCATCATGCAGCTTAGGCATAGTGCTCAACAGTCAACACTATATAAAAGATTAAATACTAACTTTCAATTATTTGAATGAATGAATCAGTTTCCTCGTTCTTTCTTTGTCCCTCAGGATCTTCCAGTTTTTTTCATACCATCATTATGCCTTTGCATCAAAACCAAAAATACGAAATCAGTAAATAAGATATGTAAATTGTGTTAATCACTAGGTACAAATGTCAGCAGTATAAAAAACAGAGTTAGGACTTAGGAGTACATCCATTGCAGCAACAAAACTATTTTTGCAATGTACAATTTCTACTGCAGTTTTACTGCAAATTGGTAACTAATAAGACTCGAGCACAAGAAAGTTACATAGAACCGACCTCTTTCCCACAACAATTTGCATCTCGATATACTCTCTACAATAATAATCTGTATTCATCTACTGAATTAACAACCATGACATCAGAATACTACCATCAGATTCAACTCTTGCAATGAAGACGATATGACTTGAAGCATCAATTCATCCATCGGCTGCTATAATCAATGTATAAAAGGCAACGTATTCTATAAGAACTAGGTTCGTGTGCCTACTTATGAGAACTCAAATATGGGTCACACGATCTTGATCCAAGGGAGTGCGTAGGGAGAGGTGGGAGGGATGATTTGCAAAAGTATGATTAAGGGGTGGTGATTATGTGAATCACCCTCCACTTGTCCCTTGGATAAATATCACGTGGCCTAGATTTGAGTTTTCATAATTCGCACACGAACATGATTTTCATATGATACGTTGCCTTAAAATAAACACACTCAACGAAAAAAGATTGAGAAAATTTAGTAGTCAAGTCCAGTCCTCAAATCACAATGTGCGGATCCAGCTCTTGATGAGTTGGGATGAAAATGGACAGATGTAGAGACGCAACGGAGGGAGACAGGAGGTGGAGGTCTACCAGTGCAGCACGTCCTCGTGCACTGGGTGCTCGCGCGGTGTGGATTTCGGCCGTCCGACCGCCGGCCAGTAGCCATGCCCGCCCGTGGGCCAGAGGCCACGCCCGCCCATCGCAGCTCACTCGCTCGCGGACTTGCGGTGGCTCGTACGCTCGAGCTCAAGCCAACAGCCGCGTACGTTCGCAGCACCGACCGAAGGCAACCCGTCATCTTCGCCGTGAAGCTACTCAAAGCCGCGCCGCCACCATCGACGCGGGTGAAGCTGATGCCGTCCAGGAGGGGATGGGTTCGCTGCACTGCAGCTCGTCCATCTGCTCCTCCCTTTAGACGACGGCAACGGCGCGGGCCGAGCTCATGGAAAACGGCAAGAGCGCGGCACGGGAATGGGTGGATCTGGATCGAATGAGAGAGGAACTTTTTTGGACGAGAGAGAGAGACCGGTTGCTTTAGGCTATCTCCGACACGGGACACCCATTCAAGAGAGCCAGAGGCTCGAATGGGTGGTCGTGCAGACCAAGGGGCACCACCTAGACGAGCCCATCTCCAACCGGGATCCGAAAATGGATGAGGCCGGAGCGGCGGTGCTCGTGTCGGGGACGTCGAGCGATAACGGCGGCGGGATGGGGTGAAGCCGGCGCCTGAGGAGTAGGTCGCTCGATCTCTCCGACCGGGTGGAGCCGATGTCGGGGAAGGATGCCACGCGCTGATCCGCCGCCAAGTCAGACTGTGATCGTCGCGCGAGCAGCCGTCAAGGCGTGTTGGGGCGAGGCAGTCGGGGCAAGGTACGGGCGGCCGGGGCGGCAGTGGGATGAGGCAGGAAGCGGCGGGCGACAGGATGTGGGCTAGGGAGGAGGCACGGAGGCAAGTGACGGATGTCCGGTTTGGTCTCCGGTTGGAGACAATTTTTAGTGTTTTTGACTCATCACTATGGGAAAATTCAAATATGCCGAGTGTTTAGTTGTTTGCCGAGTGTTGATACTCGGGCACTCGGCAACAACTACTTTGCTGAAAAATACACTCGGCAAACAAAAACACTCAGCAAACTCGCTTGTTTGCCGAGTGCCACGAAAATACACTCGGCATTTTCGTGGCACTCGGCAAACAAGCGAGTTTGCCGAGTATATTTTTTTTCACTCGGCAAAGAAATAATTTTTTTTCTTTTTTCTCTCAAAACTTTTCCTACTCATCACATACAACATGTATAACTCCATGTTAAAATTTGAAGTTTTTTATATTCATTTGCTATATTTAGTTAATTAATTATATTTCAAGCAATTTTTTTCAATCAGGTGATTTAAATAATAAAATCCAACGAGTATAAAATATATATTCATGTTATTTAGCCCAATTTAGGACCTTACACATGAAAAAAGAAAGAAATGTACCATATATTTTGTAAGAAATATGATCGATAACATGTGTCTAAATAGATTTTAAATTCTAAAAAGATCAAATAAAGTCAAAAATCATAAGTTTTGTGGTGGTGTAATGGTATTACAACTAGAAGCTATGATAAAAAGAAGAGAAGATTTGACATAAGTAGTCATGTACATTGTTTACAAAACGGAGAGTCTCCGAAGGAAAATATTAGAGATGAGAATGAGTGGTTGAGATTTGGAATCAAATTAATGTTTGAATTTGAATTTGACTTCAAATAATTTTGTGTAGACCAAAAGATCATATGAATTATGTTATGGCAAAATTTAGTTATTTTTATAATTTATTTGGTAATTCTTTTTTATAAAATAAAGTAAGTAGAAAAATTAATTTATCGAGTGCCTAAAATACACCGCAAATTATACTTTGCCGAGTGTTTTCTCACACATCGGCAAAGTCCGCCACGTGAGCGATCCTGCCACTCTCAACCGTGTTCTCTGATTGATCTAAAGTTTTTGAGACGGATCCTCTCTCTCCTTCTACGAGATAACTCTCGAACTCTTTCCTTGCTAGGTCAATCGAATCTCTCTCTCCCTCCCGTATTCTCTCTCGTTCCTCCACACGCGAGCGCGAGCGCTACCCCCACGCGGCACGGTGGCGCGCCGCCGCAACCCCGCGCGGCGCGGCTCGCCGGCGACACGACCCCCACGCAGCACTGCGGCAAGGCGGCGCGACCCCATGCGACACGGCGGCGCGACGGCGGCTTCGGCTGCGCGGGGGTGGTGTGGCGGCTCGGAGGCCCCGGGCTCCGGCGGCGCGGTGTCGGCCTTGGCCGCGGACTGAGGCGGGGCAGCGGCCCCGGGCGGTGCGGCCCGATTTGTGCTGCCATGGGCGGCGGCGTCTCCAGCTTGTCCGGCCACGGGCGGCGGCGGCTCCGGCCACAGCGCAGCGGCATCTAGCGCGTGGCGGTGGCTCCGGCCATGGGCAGTGGTGTCCAGGCGGCGCAGATTCGACGGCAGGCTGCAGCATGAGCCGCGCACAACGGCAGGCTGCACGCTGCTCACGACGTCACGACTGGCAAGTGGCAACACACGATGGTGGGGTCTGGTATTTTTTTAATTTTGGCAAAAGTGTTTGCCGAGTGCTGTATTTAACACTCGGCAAAGTGTTTGCCAAGTGCACGATATAGGACACTCGGCAAAGGAACTCTTTGCCGATAAGAGCTATGCCTTATGCCCTTTACCGAGTGTTACACTCGGCAAACATTTTGCCGAGTGTATTTCAGCCTTTGCCGAGTGTTTGAGGCACTCGACAAAGATAGGTTCTCCCGTAGTGCATTTTGAGTTTAGGTGGCCATTTGGATAGTGGGTTGGAGATAGTGAGTTCATAAGCGCGAAGCAGTTCTCATTCTGTTTTGATTAAAAGATCGGGTCCGTGTTCAATTCATAGGTAACGAGGCAGTTAAAAGGAGCGTGACTTTTTATTTCACCCAGCAAACGGTAACGAGTTTTCGTGAATGCGTGTGACCTTTCTTAGCAGCAAACGGTGACGATTATTCTCTGGGCTCGTGACCTATTACTCAAAGCTAGTAATAGGTCACGCATGTTCTCACTACTCAACACTCGTTACCTTTTACGTTCCCTGAACGCGGCAGGAATTGTTGCTCATAACTAATGATTCATAGATGACGCTAGTGACGTGACTTATCCTTTGTGGAGTTTTTACGTAGTGAATGTAATTTATTTTATTTTTTCACTTAGTGTAAAGTATTTTTTGTTTTGACTAACAATCACATGATTTAGTAATATAAAAAAACTAAATTATTAGATTCATGATGAAAGATATTTTTTATTTCTAATTATTTTTACAAAATACCTTTCTGAATATCATCGGTTAAATTTGATGTCATCATCAAGAGATATTGGGGTCTTTGTCAATGTATTAGTATCTCGACTAGTTAGATACATATTTGCATAACAAAGAAAAATATGTTACTGATTTCTATGTTTTACAAAAGCGCATATTTTACCGAGAAAGAACCCGGGGGGGGGGGTGGAGGTGTGTTGTGAATAGGACACTTCGTTTTTATGACTTCAACAAACTTAGACCAACTACCTAGCACTCAACCAAAATCCTATTCAGTTCTAGTAAGATGACACTCTAGCATGAGATAAAAACCTTAACATAAAAACCTATACAAGAAATAACCTATCCATGCTAGTAGATCACTTCACCAATACAACTCCTATGCAAACTAGTGAGCAATAAACCAAACGATCAATACACTTAGCTAGCAAGGAACCTATGCATGCAACTCTACTAGAGAGAAACAACACGATCTGGACTAGGATGCAATCAACTTCTGAACATGCATGTCTAGTGGACAAGAAAGACATGACTAAGACAAGCAAACACACAACTCCTATTCAAGCTAGTCTAAGAGACAATCATCAAGAAGGCACGCAAGATTAGGAACAAGGTGGATAACAAACACAAGAAAAACTTCAAAATTAGTTGTTGAAAGACAAAGACAATAAGTAAATGCAAGAGAGAGTCAAGCGATGCTCATGATTTTTAGCCCGAGGTATCGGAAGGATGGTGTCTTCCCCTAGTCCTCATTGAGCCTACTCCCCCGAGTCATTGCCCCCCACCCCCTACCACTCAAGGAGTGCAGTCCTTGTCCACGAGCCCGGCTCGCCCTCCTCAAGCACCTGTTCTACTCATAGAGCCAGCCCCCGACAACGCGCTCCTTGAGTCCGAACACGGGTGCTCACTATTGGTGCTTCTTCTCTCGAGGCGAGCCCCAACCTCTCACAAACTTTTGAAGGCCTCCATAACCTTCACAGAGTGTTCAACACCGACTCGTAACCGGTCTTGGCCCAGCCATAGACCAAGAGTTACAACATAAACCTCACTCTACGAGCCTCCTAGTCTAGATGAGTATGGATGCCCTCTTGTTACTATCAAGCACTAGCAAAGATCTCCCAACCTGCCCCTAGTGCACCTCCTTGCTTGCTCTTAGATTCTCCTGGATATCTCCATTAGTCCACCTAGCCAAGAGAGCTCCCAATGAGCTCCCCAACAACTATTTATAGGCATACGAGCACAAAACTAGCTGTTGGATAAAGTTTCCTCTTAAACTTTATCCAGTCGTAAGATACAACACCCATACACCGTATCATATGACGACTAGGAAGATTCGAACTATGAGACTAGCTTTTGAATGTCTAGGACACCGTATATTAAAACCATGTGTCACCTTACCTTACGGTGACCTCTATAACACCTCTTCTTTTTCGAACAACGTATCATACAACAACCCCACCATACTCTACTATGGCAGCCAAGTCACTCACTCGCTCGGAGTTGATTCACTCCATTATGGACACTATATCCTATGGTGTCCCCATCACATCTTACGATGGCATCCTTTCGCAGAGTGCAAGTCCCAAACTTTCCTCTCATAGTCTCTCGGACCAAGTACTCTTCACCGAGTACTATGGAGGCTCGCCCACAACCAAGTTTTCCACGCATCTTCACCTTAGCACAGTTGGTCTAACACCCATCATATTTACACACACCACCAAACTCATTTCACCCATTTCAAAACAGAAGTATATATGATATAGTGTGGTGATGAGAATCATCACGGGGCTAAGCACTTCTAAGCTTAACAACATTTCGTACATTAGGTATCTAATGTTGTTATATATGGAGCTTATGAGGTGGTAGGGTATGGCAATCGGGGAGGGATGTGGTAATAACAACGGACTAACCATTAAGTAAGTAGGTGGTGAACATGCAAAGCACTCATCAATAATATCACTCAAGAGAGCATGCAATTATAGAATAGACCATAAGTAGGTTTTATACTACTTTATAGGATAGATATGATCAAGAAAAGTTAGAGCTTACCCGGCAAATGTGTTGGCACTCCCTAGGTGTCCATTTTATATGTGAATATAGCCCTAATTAGAGCATAATTAACATTAACATAGGCCATTTACCTATAGAAATAGCTATATATTTTTATATGCATGGTTTTGGAGCTTTATTACGGATATATGATAAATTGGCATAAATGAAGGCATTACGGAGGACAAGGGTCGAAGACAGAGGAAGAGCTAGAAGGAAACCCATCGTGCGAGATAAGCACAAACGTGTGCCGATCGACACATATGAAGAATTGGCCCATCAAGGATAGCCCAACGTCCATTCCACAGCTTGTAGAAGGTTATTTGCACGAGATATTTGAAGATATCTATCTCGAAAAGATTAAGGAAACTTCAAGACTCAAATGTACAATGCAAGACATTATCTCAAAGATCATGACACGGAAGGCCCACATGGAGAGTAGCAGAATAGAGCGTGCCGATCGGCGCAACACATATGCCGATCCGCACCCGAGTCCGTATCGATAGGCACCGACTACCGGTACTAGGGGCGGGTGTCCATTGTGCCTTCGGTGCCCGATCGACACTTCTTTGTGCCAATGCACTCGTACATTGACAACAATGTACAATACATTGAGCGCACCGAGGACACGATAGTGCTTTGGAGGGCGAATCACGGCGTGATGGTGGAGGAGTTTGATCGGCTCAAGGCACGGTGTTACGGTTCAATCAGCCACATTCTCCACCGCCGTTCAATGATTAGAGTGCCAAGATGGTGGCACATGTATCGGTTCTTGATTTTCATTTTTCTTTTATTTTGCAATCTTTTTAGTTATTTTCTTATGTGTGTGTGTGAGAGGGTTGGGATACCTTGTATCGGGTGTGTTTTAATTATGTAGGTGTGCTATTAGTAGATTTTTAATTAGGCAAGAGTGTTAGTAGCGTGTTTTAATTGTATAAGTGTGCTAATAGGATCATCACCATGTATTCGAGCATCAATCTTAATATGATGGCGAAAGTTATGCTCTTTTAAGAAAAAGACTTTGCACTTGTTCGTATCTTAAGAAGTATTTATGATAATCAAAAGATGTTGAGCATTAAAATTTCAAACTTGAACTTCAAAGTTATTCAACAAATATGATTTGTGTGGAGAAAAATTTTGAATACATGTGCTTAAACTGAAATGTCCAATTTATGATTTAGCTTAGTACTGATTATTTATGAAAAATAAAATGCTTATGTTGTGAACTTTGGAATTGTTTTATCGGTGATCATGCCTACAAGTGCCATATATTTTGAGAAATTCTCATGAACCTTTGCATAGACGAAAGACATTGGATTAATAATTTAGTTTGGTTAAGATTTCATTCTTTTGGTGTTATTGATTTATGTCTACAATCCTTGAATTACCTCACCTAGCTACTCATATAAGCCTTACACAAATATTTGATCACTATGATGTAGAATATAGGTTGAGAAATTTGGGAGATGAGTTGTTGCCTTAGATTATTTGATAGATAATTCTTTATGTTCACAACATCCCTTTTACACATGTGGAAAAGCTATTGTTTATGAATTGGATATGATTTGACTTGCTTTGGGGTTTGATTTCAAGCTAATGCCCATATTTGAAATATTTTGATGAATATTAATACGACATAATAGCTATAAATTTGTATATGCAAAATTTTGGAGCTTTATTATAGATATAGGCTAAATTGGCATAAATGAAAGCATTATGGAGGACAAGGGTCAAAAACAGAGGAAGAGCCGGAAGGAAGCCCATCTTGTCAATCGGCTAGACATGCGCCGATCGGTGCATATGAAGAATTGGCCCATCAAGCGCAGCCCAAGGTCCATTCCACATTGATAGAAGGTTATTTGCACGAGATATTTTAAGATATCTATGTTGAAGAGATTAAGGAAACTTCAAGAGTTA
This sequence comes from Chloris gayana, assembly GCA_031894775.1. Lineage (NCBI taxonomy): Eukaryota > Viridiplantae > Streptophyta > Magnoliopsida > Poales > Poaceae > Chloris > Chloris gayana. The sequence continues at coordinate 592,345 of JAUNZO010000656.1, forward strand.
AACGTGCAATGCAAGACATTATCTCGAAGATCATAACATAGAAGGCCCACATCGAAGTTATGGAAGGCAAGAGAACCGACTCGGAGAGAAGATCGATGAAGACATGATGTGTATCGATCGGCGTCGCCTTTGTGCTTATCGGCACATCACGCGATTTGCTAGAATCCGTATCCTCTACGTGTCCGGTCTATATAAATACATGTAAAGCCATAAAACGAATGGAGTCGACAGAAAGGGGCACCATATTCATGAGTTAGAGCCATCGGGTATTTGTCCCGTCATAATAGATATCTAGTTGAGTTTCAAGAAACATTGGTGTTAGAGTTGATCCATCAAGATAGGCCTTCTAGATGGTGATGTATCTTACACTATGTATCTCAAGGATAATTGAATATATTGATGATGGTTTTAGTGATTTTTTTATCTTGATTTTATAATCATGCATATGCTTGTTCCAATTACTTAGTTCTAGGCTAATTATTCAGATATTATCTTAATCGTGATGATTAGGCTAATCTCGGATCTTGTGTTGATTATGGTTTCTTCATGCTGCTCATCATGTGGTTTAGTGGTGACAGAACTAAGCTTGTGCGACACCTTTAGATAATCAAGTAGGGTAAGACACTCGCGTGATTAAGGGATTGCTATCGGAAGTGATAAATTGAGGGTCTCTTGGAAAGCAGGGATGCTCGTATTCATCTAAGGTTTGCTATTGATCTCTGTAATTTATCCATTATGATGATGTCCAACTAGACTTCCTGATTACAATCTCAACTAGTAGATATCTAGTTACTCACATAGCTTTATTTAAGCAAATCAAGTCTCCGACATTACTAGATCTCAACCAGTCGGAGCACCGATCGACATGGCAGTGTGTCGACCAGCACCACGAGCCTTTGTGCCGATCGACACATCCATTGCGCCGATCGGCATTCAAGCCTTTAACACTTTCAACCTCACAACTAACAGTGGCTTAGTTAGATCTGTTACTACTAATAATATTTAATCCCATTAGTCCTTGTGGATTCAATTAAACCTTGGAATACTTTAAGGGAAAAAGTGCAACAATGTACACCGTCCTCTTGCGGTATATAAGTGGGTGCGTAGATACGACCAACAAAATGTCATAAATAAATGTTGTTCTCGGCGTCTTCATGTATTTCCCTTTCCACATGATTCATACGGTCAGATCCTTCATTTCTATCGAATGTAATACTAGCGCAAGAAAATAATAAAAGCAATAAGAACCAAATAAACTCCAATGAAGGTTGGGAGATTTGGTGAATACTAGTGGAGGATTTATGAACAGGAGGTAAATAGTTTGATATCTCATGGCTTGATAGGACTGTGTTAGATCTCGGAAGATTAAAAGTAGAGAGATCGGCGGAAACGAAGTTTGGATGGTGATGATGTGATGTCAAGGAGGGTAGAAGGAGAATGATGTTGGGGATGGGATCATGGTGGGTGGCTATGGATTCCTTGCGTAGGGACCGATCGTGTGAGCGCAAGAATCATCCGGATTCGAGTTAAAATTTAAAAGATGTGGTAGTTGGAAGTCCTAGGGGCTTATACGTAAATACAACAATCTCATGGGGACCTATTTGTAATAAAAAGTGTATAGGAGCTTTAGTGTAAAGAGCCGGGGACCTAAAGGATAATTACCGAATACCTCGGTGGTCTTTCCGTAAAAGATTAGGACTAAAACAGAATAAAGAAAAAAGGTCGGGGGCCTATGTGGAAAAGATCCGGACTCTAGGAATTTCCTGGAATTTCTAGAATTGTTTTTGTATAGAATAAATGGTGGACTTGGTCCTTGGGCGTTGTGAGCGGAATCGGTGGACTTGGTTGACAACCCATGGTGCACCGGAGGGTTCCGTAGTGTAGTAACTAAGAACGTAGCGGGGTAAAAGGGCAAGATCCTAGAACTAGTAGTGGAGGTGGGTTTATTTGTAGAAAGGACACGGGGTAAAGCGCAAAATAGTTTTAACTCATATGAATGAGAGGAACTCGTCTTCCTCTTCCTCCGTTAGCTCCATGGCCGAGGCTTGGGGGCTCGGGGCCACGAGAGGAGAGAGGGGGCGGGGGCCGGCTAGTTGAGGAAAATGGATACAAGGCTCTCGCACGACTATTACGAGGAGGGGTCACCGAAGGAGCTAGGGAGAGGAGGGAAAAAGCTAGAATTGGCTAACAGTGGTGGCTAGTTTGAGTGATGACCGGTGTGAGGACGGAGAGGGAACAGTGGCCCTCCCATTTTATAGGCGAGGAGCGGCGGGAGATAGCTAAGTTCCCAAGCGACGAAGTTTGAATTTGTCATTAATAGTGGCGCTATGGGGGGAGCATGGAAACGTGGGTGCGGCAGCGGCGCGCCTAGCGAGTGCGGGGTCGTCGTGCGAAGCATCGACTTCTTGGCGTCGCTTACGGTAGGGGATGGGTCCGGCAGCGTCGCTCGAGCGTGATGGCTTCTAGAGGCGTGGTTGGTTGGTTGGGGAAAGTAGGCAACACGAGTTACGACGGGATCGTCGGGTAGCTTTTGGCTGGTGACAGTGCTCGGAGGCGGACCGGTCGGAGACGACGGACCGGGCGGCGCAGTGCGAGGAAGACAATGGAAGCGGTGTGTCTAGCATATGACTATTAATTATGTGACGTTTTGAGCATTTCGCTATTGTGGTACAAATGTGACGCGAATACCATAACGAATTGTTCGTCATAATTGTTCTACAATGATGAAAAATGGTAGTATTACACGATTTTAACTTCGTCATAAAAGATCATTTCTCTACTGGTTATTCTAGTTTCAAAGTTTAGGTAACCGTGTGCACAAGATTTCATAGGGATGAAACTCCATTCCTCCCTTTCTTCCTAAATTTTATGCCACACCACCATTTTTGTTGATATGGCATGCTATTTAATAAATTTGAAACCCTTTTGAAATTTGGATTGAGACTAGCCTAAAAGAATGTCCATAGAGGCAATTCGTGCAGCATTATTTAGCTCTACATTTCTCGGATGCAAGCAAAAAATAATATATGTCGTGTATGGGCTCCAACATACTCGGAGGGGCTCTTACTAAACTTATCGCGTGTATACTAATATCAAACCAGTCCCTTTCTTGAATGTATTAATTTGGGCCGCTCGTAGTTACTTAGAGCATCTTCAACAAAATCCCTATTGGACCCTACTCTAATTTTTAGGGTCTTTGGATAAAAAAAACAACTCCAACAGGGACCCTACTTGAGCCCCTATTTTTCATATCATCTCAAACCCTATGTCTAAGCTCCCATTCCTAGGGTCTTGCAAACCTGGCTCTCATCCGTGGGTTCTACCTTTTTCTTTTATTTTTTCTTTTTCTTCGTCTCTCCTTTCCTTTTTTTTTCTTTTCCTTTCTCCTCGTAGCAGCATCGCACAACTTGGGCTTCTCTTCCGGCAGCAATCCGGCGGCGAGAGCTTCGAATGTGGCTAGCCCGAAGGCATACGCCTCGAGAGCCACGCCAAGCCTGGTGCTGCTCCCGCCACTGATCACGAATTCGTCAGCCTCCCCGTATTGCGCCGCGCCTCTGCGGCCGGCCCTGCAGCAGCACGCCGCCTCGGAGCTCCGCGCTATGCTCCTGAGCGCGTTGCCACGGGGAAGCCACGCCGTCGACGCGACAAGCGAGAGTTATTGTTGTTGATTGGGTTGAGATTGTAAGGAGATGGAGTCAATGGGAGGTCTGTCGAGCTGAGACCTGAAGGGAGAAGACGTGGCGAGGTGCAGGAGGTGGAAGCTGCCGCCGCCATGGAACGGAAGAGAAGAGGACAGAGAGAGAGAGGGAGAACGCGAAGAGGGGCTGGCAGGCCGTGCCTCTCCGCCGCCGAGGCGCAGATGTCGGGGTGGTGCCGAGGAGTGGGGGCGTCGGGGAGACCGGGTCGCCGGACTGCGGCGCGGGTGGTGGTCAGGGCGACGTGGCGACGGGCGGTGGGTGGCGGCAGAGAGCAAATGCGGGCGGTGGCGCATTGCTGGGGTGCGTAAGCCGTCGCCCGTAGGAGATGGGATGATGGGATGGGATCGAAAGTTTTTTTTCCTTTGATTGACTGATGGGGCCCAAGTAAAGTAGGGTCTTGGATTCAGTTTACTGTTGGAGTTGTGTCCATATTTTGGGACTCTCACTTTTACATTCTGGCCGGTAACATAAAAGTATGGGCTTTATTTTGAAATCTATTGCTGGAGATACTCATATGCAAGAACAAGTACTCACCTCTGTGACACACGCACGCACACCCTACCCCGAGAAGCATCTCTGATAGACTGGGTCGGCTAGTCTTGAGATTATGAAGTTGCTAAGGAGTGACGATGTTGTTTCCTACGACTTAAAGAACAATTAATTGTAAATATAACACTAGTGTCAAATCTTGGATTTCAGTCAGGGTGGATTAGTCCCACCACAAGGAACCTAACCATTTGAGTGAGGCTCAGTTTGTAAATCCATGCTAAGGTGCATTTTCTATTTGTCCAGCTTATATACTCGTAGAGAGTCTGTTCCTTTAAGAAATGGACATCTGTAATATAACTTTACCCTTTAGTTATTTTACGGTTTCACCTGTATTTGTCCAGCACCAAAACTTATCATAGCTCAATGTTGTATATGAAAGTTAAATACTAGGAAATTGTAGCAATTATACCAGAAAATGTAAGCTTAACTTTACCTATGGAAAATATGAGGATGTACAATGAGGCAATTTCTCCTGCATCACTTATGTCGTGCAAAGTGTGTCTGTGCTAACATGAATACATGATCATAAGAGGATGTCCGTAGATGTTCATAGAGGCAATTCGTCCAGCATTATTTAGCTCTACATTTCTGATGCAAGCAAAAAAGAATGTATGGCGTGTATGTATACGGGCTCCACTATACTCACGGGCTGTACTAAACTTATTGTATGTTTACAAATATCGAACCCGTCCTTGTCTTGAATGTGTGCCGCTCGCAGTTACTAGTACTTAGCTAAGTTTCTTTCTCTACTGCCTCCTCCATCGTTCTGACTTTGTTGCGCGCTTCCTCGTTCCTGCGGGCCATCTCCGCGACCTCATCCTCGGTGAATGGCGGAGGCAGTGCACAGGGCTCGTAATCGGCCACGTACCTCTCCATTGACTCCATCATGAAGTCGCGAGCGCGGCCGCCTGCCGGACACGCCATGGACTCGAGGCAGAGCTCCACGGCCTTCTCCGGAACGGTAGGCTTGTAGCGGAGCAGGCCGGCATAGCTGGTGAGCAGGTGCAGCATGTAGTCGTAGACATAGTCCATGCTAATGTCCTCCTGGGCAAAGCCGCTGCCCTCCTCGCCCATCCGCTGCGCCTCCGCCGGGTGCGCGTTGCCCCAGTCGACGGCGAACTTGATGGAGGGGCACTTGTGCGTGGCGTTGATGGGCCAGTAGTGCTTGCCGACGACGAGCCCCCGGGAGAAGAAGTCCTGGAACGGCGTGTCGATGAAGAGCATCGGCGAGTCGCACGCCATGATGTACTTCTTGCTCACGGACCACCCCTTCCCTGCACGTAGATCTTGTACCTGCAAATGTAGGATGGCATTTGAGACAAGAAATAAATGTTTGAATATCTGGGCTGCACTGCACCATGGAGATGGCTACTGGTATTACCTGTACAAGCATTGCTTGGCCAAGTTGGAGTCTTTGTACCCGTTCCGGCTAGCCAATCCCCAATCCTGCCTGAAGACCCGCGCGTTCCAGTCCACGCCGGGGGTGGCGTTAACATTGCATCGCATGAGATCCCGTCGCGCCCCGGCAACGCCCGGGTTGCCCTTCCAGAACGCGTAGGGCTGCCGGTCGGGCCACGCGACACTCCTGTTCTCACGGGCAACCTCCTCCAGGAACGGCGCCCAGGGCCGGATGCTCACCTCGGGCCAGCCCCAGAACGTCCAGTCCGGGAAGACGATGTCCAGCGCGCCGTCGTCCTTGCAGTACATGAACAGCGGCGGCGCCGCCGCCGGGTCGGGGAACGCGCGGCGGCGCACCACCGCGATGTCGCCGCAGAAGAACATGAGGTCCAGGTCCGGGACGCGGCCCGGGTACCGGGCCAGCAGCTGCAGGATGCCCCACAGCGTGAACACGTCCCGGGTCTGGAACGCCGGCCGGATCTTCTCCACGTACGCGCGCCCGCCCACTATCACCAGCCGGAACGTGGCCTTGTCCCGGCCGCGCTCCACGGCTTCCCGGGTGATGCCCTTCTCGCGCCACGGGGACAGGTCCGAGTGGATGTACCGGAAGTAGTCCGGGCACGACGGCGGCGCCGGTCGGTGGCCCTTCTCGGTGGATGGTATTGATACTGCGGATGGTGGTGATGGTGAAGGAGACGTCGCCACCCGGGGGCACCTAGGAAATGGGAAGGAGGTCTCATTGCCACAGGTGAAGGTGATCGGTATCCGGGGTGGCCCGGCCGGTGACGGTGGGCTGTGATGGTGAGGAGTCCGGCCGTGTCGTCCAGGTCCAGAGGAGCTGCCGCCTAGCAGGAACGACTGCAGGCGTGCAACTGAACATTTCAGTTTGGTATCATTTAATTTCGAGAACAAAAAAAAAGCAACATTCGCGCAATTTTGCTTGACATTTGAACCAGTGAAAGAAATGGGAGAAAATATATTACTCTCCCTAGGTATATATTTTACAGACCCGTGGCATATAAAGTCCTTGAGCATCTCCAAAAGATCATGTATATGACTTTCTATCTCTATATTTAAAGATTTTAACAAAAAAAATCATCCAACAGATCTTTTATCTGGCTCTCTATTTTTAAAAATAGCCAAAACAAACATTCTGCCATGCTATCTGTAGCGAGCGTAGCTAGCTAGCTCGCTATGTGCCCCACATTTGCGCATGAGGGGAGCACCTCCGTTGAAAATCACACGCATGCATGGAGGAAAAAAACAATCTTACTGATGTCATTGCATGCAAATTCGATTTCAAACATAAAAAATATTATAACTCTCAAATAGAAAATCCGAGTTAAAAACTGATGTTACCATTATATTCAGTAACGATGGAAACTTCGACCCCACTTGGCTATATATCAATAATTTTTTGCTCGAAGTATTTAAGCACATAAAGCTTTTTTCATTTAGAGATAAAGATTTAATCATGTACTTAGGTGTAGGCAATATGAAAAAAAGGAATGAGGTGATTCTGTGACAAATTCAAATATGGATATTAAAAAGTTTTAGAGAGTCTGTTGGATTACTCCTCTTTTTTAGATCATGTTTTATTTTAGAGAAAGCTAAAAACAGGATTTAGCTAGTCTTTTTTTACTATTCTCTTGGAGATGCTCTTACAACACTATTATTTGAAAATTTTACCAGTGCAAAAAGTTGACCAAGAGTTACCACTGGCAAAACCTAGTTTTCCGAAAATCGTTTGTACTTTGAAATAAATCTTGAAACTCTGGACAAGATTCCCATAAGATCGAGATCAAAATGGTGTGTCCCATTTGGCCAAAGAACATAATTCAACTTTTTAAATGTTTTGAAAAAAAATCATAAACAATCTACTTCCTCCATATCCCAATTTACTCGTCGTTTTAGCTATGCATGGTTATTAACAAGAAAGTGAAAAAAGGTGAACGAATAGAAAACAAGGGTGTTTTCATTTGTACGGTTTCTGTTTGATTTACTTGCTTTT